>OX244031.2:71081860-72281860 GCA_945859785.2 Tridacna gigas | reverse complement strand
CAAAAACAATGAAGGTACATTTTTTATATACAAAGCATTGACAATACAGTTCTTATTTACAACAATGACAGAACATTTTTACAATGCAAATTCACAGATACCTCGATTTTTCCACTTGTCTTCATGTTCCACAACAGCTTTGTGCAATTGTTCATTGCCCAAAAACAAACTATATACACTGTCCAAGCCACTATATTCACACATTCCTCTAATTTCAAAGACGTTTTTGAATACTGCTTTTGCCGAAAGAGTTGAAAGTACGATTTTTTCTGTGACATCTCTATCAAATAGGAGATAGCCTTCCATCATATCCACTCCTTCTGCATTATCTCTTGATTTTGTATACCGTAAGTAAAAGTTAAACAGGAGTGATTTCATTTTCAGCATGATCAGATAACTTTCTTCTGGTGTTCCTATGATGATGAATCGCCATCGACTTGTGGCTTGCAACTTCTTAGCGAAATAGTCACTTTTCCACAAACAAGCTGTCAAATAGCCTTTGATGGTGATATCAAAGTCTGACTCAGTCACCAACATTGCAATAAAGTCGTGCATGCTATACATTCTGCAGGATGTCTCTCCTTTTGCAACTCCCTTGTGCAATTTATCTATCCAAAATTTCACACATCTGAATTTAAGGTTGAATTGTGTTCCTTCATCGAGTGTGTGCAGATGGATGAAATCTCTATAAACTTTTTCACGTAGTTCTATCGGCAAAGGCAGCATTTCACTTGACATGATTTCCACTTTTCGATAGAACCGTCTTACTTTGATTGTTCACTTCAAATCAGTGTAACATGGTGTTGTCCCTTACAGTTATTTATACCCTCAAATCTTATAGGTCATAGAGTGCAGTATCGTTACAATGCAAATTCACAGATACCTCGATTTTTCCACTTGTCTTCATGTTCCACAATAACTTTATGCAACTGATCATTACCCAAAAACAATGGAAATTTGCTATCCATTTCACTATATTCACGTACTCCACTAAATGGAAAAATATGTTTTGAAATATCTTTTGTCGAAAGAGTTGAATATACGACTTCTTCTGTGACATCTCTATCAAATAGAATATAGCCTTCCAAGGTATCCACTGTTTCCTCACTGTCTTGAATAGATCCTTTTTTGTAGCGTAAGTAAAAGTTAAACAGAACCGATTTCATTTTCAGGACGTTCAGAAAACTTTCTTCTGTTCTTCCTACGATAATGAATTGCCACCGACTTGTGGAATCCATCTGTTTAGCAACATAGTTGTCTTTCAACAGACAAATTGCTAAATAAGCTTGGAGAGGAAGATCGGAATTTGTATCATCCACCATCATCACAATAAAGCTGTGTATTCTATACAGTTTGCAGGATGTTTCTCCTTTTACAACTCCCTTATGCAATTTATCTATCCAAAATTTCACACAGGCGAATTTAATATCAAACTGTACTTGTTCATCGAGCGTGTGCTGATGGATGAAATCTCTATAAACTTTTTCACGTAGTTCTATCGGTAAAGGTAGCATTTCGCTTGACATGATTTCTCACTTTTTGATGGTTTTCACTGTTTTTTAAAAAACGTCTTACTTCGATCGTTCACTTCAAAACAGTGTAACACGATATTGTTTCTTACAGATATTTATACCCTCAAACTTTTATAACCATAGGGGACAGTATCAGTATCGTTTACAATCACTCTTTTGGTGTATACAGAGCGAAAGGTTTTTGTCTGTGGTTCACTGGTCACTGTTCTGTCTTTATGCCTTTTGATTCTGCAGTCATACTGAACTTTGATTTCTATTGTACGATCCAAAGCACATTTTGAATAGGTGTCGAAATTTACCATCTGATTTGTATTGTAATCCAAAGTAATTCCCTTGACTTTACATTTGCTTTTTTCTTTTCCATCTTTTGTTCTCATTTTGTAAGCGTAATTCTTGGGGCCTAATCCTCTGAAATGAGTTATTCTACAATCAGGTTCTTCATCGGTCCATTTTCCTAACCTACTGTTAATGATGGGTGGGTTCCACAATTCAGGATCATGAATGTACATACAACTATCTGTATCGAAATACAGAACTCTATCCCCCAATCTTTCAAGAACACTGTACAGTTCCAACCTTGCATAAGCTGTTACGTAGGATGCTACAATAACATTGGCTGTTGCATGCGTTTCGACAAAGTCCATCTTTTCTTCATAGTTGACTAAAATGAATGGACACTCGTTGTCAAAGATTTCCACATGTTTTACCGTATATTTCGGGTCGGTAATCAAGTCAAAATATTTAGATGGTTCTCTGATGTATTTCGTCTTGCTCATGTTTTCACGCTGTGCTAATTTCCCCCAAAGACAGTTCAGCATAATCTTAGCAAACGATCTTTTACCAGGATTTTTTTGAATACATTTGGGGTCGAGCCGAATCCCTTCAGCTTCCTCATACTCGCGAATGAATTGATTCTTTTCCGAGTCTGTCTGACACCAACTGGGATAACCACTGGCTTCTTGCTTAATTTTCAAGAAATTATCCACATAACCTTTAAAGAATTGATCCGAAACAGAGTGGAAATGCCAGATTTCATACACTTGCATTAGCTGATAACCACAGTCGAGAGCTTTGAACAGTTCAAATGTAACCCAAGTTCCAACCAAGGATCTCTCTTCTTTTTTATGGTTACAAACGTTTGAGCTTTCTTGTGCACATTTCATACAGAGTGGAAACATCATCTTGTTGTTACAGTGAACTGGAAGAACAGGATGAATTGGGGGTAGAACTTTGCATTTAATGAGGCCTTCATACTGACGAATATTCTTCATATCAATACTCTCAGCAGTCAAGATTGTGGGATGACCTACAGGATAGAATTTATGTTTGCAAACGTAAGGATACAGAGAGCAGATGTCGATATACTTGATTTCCTTCTCACTGCTTTCCTCAACATCATAAACAATTTTTATTGCATTGCATCTGCCTCCAGCCAGACCCTCTCTTGGTTCGATGGGGTCACAGTTCGGATATAGACTTTCAATGGTTTTTTTGTAGTCTTTGTCCTTCTTCATCTTGGTATCGAATTCATGCTCCCATATGGTCACTATGTTATATCCCATTCTTTTGATGGTTTCTAATCGTTCAATGGTATTGTTGTACAATTCATCCATTGTTTTTCCATTGATGGGATTGATATATTTTCGATCCTTGAAACATGTCTGGCAGCCATGAAATAAATTCCCGAGGAATTCATAGACAGTGTTTGATTGACGGTGAAAACCGTCTACAGTATATCTTCCTATTTGAAATTCACCACCATTTTTACCGTGTTGAATATGAATCCCTTTTTCCCTAGCAATACTTTGAATCCATCGTATTGCTTTCATAGAAAACCGGCGTCTGACTGGGTCTTTGCTTGAAATGATGGCTATCTGATTTTTTGGTAAATAATCTTTTCGCCAAATCTTGTTACAGGCGCCGGCGATAGTAAACGCCTCTGTGAATGGACAAATTCCACTCTGTTCGATGAACAACTTTCTGAATTCACCACATCCTCGTCTTAGGATATCAACATCCGATCGACAGTACATCTCCATCTCTTTTTGAAAATTGAATTCCTCACCATTTTGAACTTTGTCATTATACCAGACTATGAATTTCGATCGAGCCTCTTCAGACATTGAATCGGGCTTGTAATAAGACATATCCAAGTATGGCCCAACGTAATCCCAGAATTCGTCTGTATTTGACCAGTGAGGAAAGTAGCCTTTTTTCATTTCTTGAAGTCCAAATGTAGTCGGAAATTTTGCCAGACCAAAGTTCATAAAACTGAAGGAGTCAATCAAACACACACCATTCAATTCTAACTTCAAAATATTATTACCATTCATAGTCAGTTCTGGTTCTTTCATCCCAACATTGATAATATGATTGAGAATAAATTGACCATCATAACCTTTGAGATTATGGGCAATAGCTATGATTCCTTTATGATGCTTTGTAAAGAGCCAGCTACAGAATTGACTCAAAGTTTCTTTTCCTTGAAAAATAACTTCTCTTCCTTCTTCGAATTCACTACATGTGGAACAATGAAAATCAAGTGGTTTATCGATACATTCAGCACAGGCTCGGTGTGCAATACAGTAATTCGGGATATGTATCCCTGTATCTTGCTGACATTCAAAATCAAAGAAAATGAACAAAGGTTTTTTGACTACAGAAGAACTCGTCTCATCGTCACTGTCATGCTTCATCTTACTCTGGTAAGGCTGAATAAAACACCGATGAGAGAAGTCAACTATTTTCTTGCAGAGATGACACTTTTTCTTTCCCTTACAGACATGATTTTTCTTTCTGACAAAAAACTGACCTCCACATTTTGAACAGAGTTTCACTAATTCACAAATGGTCTTCTTCTCTTTGCCTTGAAGTGTTTTGTGTTTTTCCAAGCATTCTGCACTGAAAAAACATCTATGACACTTGGAGCAGACATACTCTTTTGATTTCGATGGACATTTTCCAGTACGAAAGCAACCTTTACAGATCTTTGAGCAAACATGGTCTTCCCGATTCCTGTAACGTATATCACAGAACTCACAATAATAACCACAATCAAGAAATGATGTAATGGATTTGATGTAGTCATAGTGTTTTTGATGAAAGTACAAATGTATGATTTTACTATTATCTTTCACTTTTGGATGTTCAAACACTTTCTCCATTCTCGATTGCTGTTGATGGACTTTAATAACATAGTCTTTTTCATACAAGAAATCTTGATTTTTTTTGTATTCTTCAGGTCCTACAGCTTGTGTTGACGAAACTCCAGCTTCATTCATCAATTTCTCGGCTTCAATCTTTTGAAGTGGTCTGTTTGATCTTTTGATGATATCCCATCTTCGATTCCATTCTTGGGTGTTTTCACGTTCATGGTGATAAATCCCCACAACAACAGCTCTTGCAAAACATAGATGATCTTCATTATTAATTTCAATAATCGATTGTTTCTTCTTTGCGAAAACTTTTGAATCCAATATTTCTGTACCCCTAACTCTTTTACCACTTCCACTTGGGGGTACCGTATGTGTGATATCGAATGTCATGTGACCATCGTTCAAGATGAATTCCTCATTCGACTGTAGAACTTTTTCAATCTCGTCCAATATAGTATGACTCTCCAACTCCTCCACATATAGAAAGGGTATATGAATCCCCATATCCAATGAACGGTGATTGATGGTAATTCTGATCATATCCCTCGATTCAGCCTTTAACTTTTGAACGATTTGTTGGATAACATCGTCGAATAAGGCAGTCAGTTGCTGGGGTTGTAACTCATCGAATTTCTTAAAGCACGCCTCCAGCACACGGGAATCTGTATTGAATTTTCTTGACTTCTTTTTTCCCACTTCTTTTAAGGCGTATAGACTTTTCATATCCAAAGATTTTTTGTCACCACTTTCTTCTTTCTTGGGTAAAAATAGCCCAGCATGACTTTCTTCTTTCAAAGATTTTCTGTCTTCTTCTTTTAAAGATTTTTTGTCTTTACTTTTTTCTTCCTTGGGCAAAAATGGTCCAGCATGACTTTCTTTTTTCAAAGATTTTTTATCTTCTTTCGAATTTTTTCTCTTTTTGGTTGACGGTGGAAATTTCTCATCGTTTTCTTCTTTCAAAGATTTTTTGACTTCACCGTCGCTTTCTTCTTTCAATGGTAAACTTTTTCTCTTTTTGGTTGACGCTGAAAATTTCTCATCATCGCTTTCATCATTACTGCTACTGTCTGGATAGACTAGGATTCTTTTTCTTTTCTTTGCCGGTAGTAATTTTTTTCTCTTCTTCGACATCGGCTGAATTGCCTCATCGTCACCTGTACTGTCTGAATACGGTACTAGCCTTTTAGACATGGTTTTATGACTGATTGCGAGTCAAGTAATGTCCCAGAACTCAAAAAATCCTAGCTTTTTTATATCTTTTTTCAGACCAAAACGTGTATAAAAGAGGCGTTACGACTGAAATCTTCATCATTCTTCGGAAAGATTTCAAACAGGACAACTGGTAGAAAAATGAGTGGGTTCAAGCTACAAAGTACAACACCAAAGAGAATGTACCTGTATGTTAACCCATACACTCACGACTATGAGATCACCAATATACCGTCAAGATATCAAGTCTACCATACTGGGAACTACGTGGGATCATTTCTATCCCACCAACATTTTGCAGAAAAAGATGTCTATCGTATCACCAGAGTCCTGGATCAAGCAACATTCGACAAACGCCATGGAGTGAGTGATATGACAACGAATATCTGTTTTACATGCAACAGATCAGGACATTGGGCTAGACAATGTCCAGAAAAAGAAAAAATGATGTGGAGATTCGTCTCTGTCTTCGTGGACCCCTACAGTCACGATGTTAAAATTTCGCCAACAATGGAAACCGGGAGAGAATTCCAACATATGAAATACGTTGGGGCTCTATTATCCTATAAAGTAGACGAGAATAAATGGAAGACAAGATCGTCACAGACTACAACTTCATTGCCAGGAAATCAGATCGAGCAGGAGATCGAAAATATGGAGCATGATAACACAGAAATCAACGACACAGAAATCTGTAGAATTCAAGTAGAAATACATGATAAGCCGCAACAAAGTTCGCAAAAAAATAAACTTTCTTCAGAGGATACTCTTATACTCGATCAAAACAATGAACCCTCTTCGCTGTCTGGAGAGGAGCAAAACAACGAACAGATGTCTCAGAAATCTTCAGGCTCTGAAGAAAAGAAAATCAACGAGAAAAGAGAAAAGAAAAAGAAGAACTGTTTCTTCTGCAAAACAAAAAAACATGGCGCAAAAATCTGTCCAGATATTGTGTTGAAAAATAACAATGACGAACACAATGATGGAAACAATAAGAGGAAACGCAAGAGTGAATGTGAGCCTGACATTCCGAAGAAAAAAAGAAAAACGTGTCTGTAATTTTTAACAGAAAAACATTTTCAAAGAACTGTTTCAAAGAACTGTTTTCAAAAACGATTCAAATATTTCTACAGTTCAATGTTTCATTGTATATATTTTACCAGCTCAATGTTTTAAATAAAAATTTCATTGTAATGATTATTGTACAAAAGTTTTAAATAAAAAGTTTTAAATAAAAGATATAAAAACATATAGGACTTGACTTTTTTGTTTTTGACAATTTGAAGAAAGTAAAAACTTTCTTGGTATTGGGTAGCCCTGAAAAGGGCTGTTTTAAAATTAAAGAGAGCGTATTCTTCACCATTTCAATGAAGGATACATTCTCATTAATTTATTCTGCCAACCGCGATGCTCTGTTGGCGGTATCAGTTCTGATAAGTGTGGGTAAATATTACCCATCTTAACGATTGGGGTACGAGTATAAAACTCATACCCTCGTCTTGCAAAGAACTCGCGAAGAGCTTTATGCTTTAGTCTCTTTCTTTCTTCTGCCTCGTCTTCTTTCTTTTCCATGGCCTCTTGCTCCCATTTCTCTTTCATTTCTTTCTTATTCTTCTTCTTACTACCAAACAACCCACAGCAGAATTTCGATAACTTCATTGTGAAATGAGTTAATACAAGAATAAAAAATGCTGCCTCTTTTATAGCTTGACAGGGGGATTGACCTACTTTGCGTTAGAATTAAAAGCGCGAACGTGGGCGAGAGCATGTAGATAGAACATAATGTACTATATGATCTATCTACAATGTCTAAGAGTATCAGTTCCAAAAAAAATGTAACGAAACTAACGATTGGTTAACGTTAATTCCAAGTCAAAGTAGGTCAATCCCTCTACCAAGCTATAAAATCAGTGAACTTCTTCTATAGTCATTCGACTCTCGTTCTCTCGAGTAAGACGAATAAATCATAAAGTAACCAAAGCGAAAAAAGAATTCAAAATATGGAACAGATAAACCATCAAATAATTGATGCTCTCCAAGACTATTTAAATGCTGGTGAAGATCTGTTGGTATTAAGAAGACAACTCATAGCAGTTCAAAGACATCTAGAGCAGATAACACAACCATACAGAGAGCTCGGAGAAAAATTACTTGAGCTGTTTATGCAGACAACAACTCCAGAGCTCATATTAGTTGACGTTGAACTCGGGAGAAAGATCACCACAAAGGATGGTACAATGACAATCACAAGAAGAACTGGAAGTTGTCCCATCTGTCATGCAAATTTTGGTTGCTGTCATTAGACGAGGAAAAAAAGACAGTCTAATCTCAAAAACAGTCCTTTTCAGGACTAACCAAAACCTTAAAAAATCTATCTTTAACAATTGTCAATTTTGTAGATGTGTTGTTGTACTTTTTTTTTGCAGAGAAAAAAACTTTTAGATTAAAAAATCTTACAGAGAGAAAAACTTTTTATCGATAGAAAAAAATTTTTCAAATAAAAAATCTTGCAGAGAAAAATTTTTCAAAAAATCTTACAGAGAAAATTTTACCAATAGAAAAAATTTTTACGCTTAAAAATTTCGGATAAAAATTTTCGGATAAAAATTTTTACAATTTTTAAAAAGTTCTGCAGATTAAAAACTAGGGTCGAATAAAACTAGGGACGAATAAAACCTAAGATTGGGTAAGTCTAGACGAAGTGGTTTCCGGGAAATGTCGGAAAAATCCACACTCAAATCATATAGTTAGGTAATGTCTAAAGATCATATTGCTAGGAGTCAAAGAAAAGACTAAGTCCAACGGTAATAGAGAAAGATTGAGGCGAATAAAGACGGAAAAAAGACTAAGTCCAACGATGCTCTCTGCCTGACCCAGCGTAAGTAGAGAATATAGTCCATATCGTGGAAAAAAGACTAAGTCCAACGATAGACTCTGCCTGAACCAACCTGTTTGTTTACATTAGGCGGAACTACTTTTTAATACAGTTGTGAAAAAGACTAAGTCCAACAAGGGTCTTTGCATTGATCCAAGCTGAAAAGGGGAAATAGCCCCATCGAATTTTGGCGGGAAAACGTCTCGACCAATCAAAACGTTTGTTTACGTTTGTTTACATCAGTCGGAACTACTTGTTTACATCAGCCGGAACTACTTTTTAATCCAACTGTGAAAAAAACTAAGTCCGACGGTAATAGAGAGAGAAAGATCAACCCTCCAAAAAAAGACTAAGTCCAACGAGGGTTCCTACCTGAACCAACGGCCGGAACTACTTTTGTCCGAGGTCTACCCTCCCGAGACTAGTAACGGACTATTTATTATTGTATTCATATGTCGCGGAAACCGAATCACGCCAAAATTGCAGTGATGCGGCATTTTTTCTGCCCGGGAGGGTAGACCTCGGACAAAAATGGCACTCAGGGAGGGTAGACCTCGGACAAAATGGCACTCAGGGAGGGTAGACCTCGGACAAAACGCGTTTTGTCCGAGGTCTACCCTCCTATACTACTTCTATGGCCATTTTCTAGAGGGTCGTCAAAACACGGGATTGATGGTTAGGCATTACGAGCTTCGCCAAACTTAAAAGCATGGGATTTGTCCTTTAAAGAGAAGAAAACATTGCGGGAAAAGTAGAAATGGCTGGTTACCAGCATTTTCTCCTTTTTTTATAACCTGTTTTTTTTTTTCTGCACAGTCCGCACAGGCTGACCTGGAGCGAAACGTTTCAAAATTTAGTCAATTTTCTGTATGTCAAAGGACCAGTCTACCTCATAATTAAGCCGGTTGTTAAAAAAAAAAGTGGCCATTAAGAATCCTTAATTATGCGATGTCTTGCTTGGTATTATGCATTATGCATTGGGGAGATGCACTAAGCCCCCTTTTCCCAGAGCATGTCTCATATGTACATTTGCCAAGCCCCGTAGCTCAGTCGGTAGCGTTCAGGACTTGAGAAACTTGAGAACAGGAGGTCGCTGGTTCGATCCCCGGCTTGGCCAATTTCTTTCCGAGGATTGATGATAGTCATTGCGACAGGATTCAATCCTCTCTCATTGCTGACTATTGTTTCGACGATGATTATGTGGGAAAGCAGCCAGTGGCTTGGAAAGAACATTGTGCGGAGTACCGGGAAAAGAAACTCCAGGAAAGCATGGATAGGTGCACTGGCCGCCGCGATATAACTGAAATAATGTTGAAAACGGCGTTAAACACCATACAATCAATCAATCAATCAATCAATCAATCAATCAAAGGACCAGTCTACCTCATAATTAAGCCCGTTGTTAAAAAAAAAAAAATGGCCATTAAGAATCCTTAATTATGCGATGTCTTGCTCGGTATTATGCATTATGCATGTTGGAGACGCACTAAGCCCCCTTTTTGCCAGAGCATGTCTCATATGTACATTACTTTATTTGCTTGTTATAATTATGTTTTTGCCACTTTCGACATTATTTCAATTCCACTACCACACCTTATTCTGAATTTCACCAGAGCCAATCTTGGGTTTTGCAGTGCATCGTCCAAGCCTTTTTCTATTGGCCTACATTGTTGTTAACCCTTTACCACACAATCCCCAGTTTGAACGGCCTCAAAGAAAAAAAGCTTTTGGAAAACATTGTGGGAAAAGGAGAAAATGCTGGTACCAGCATTTTCTCCTTTTTCCCACAATGTTTTCTACCCTATCAATGATAGAAGTCATATTTTGAGTTCATTTATTTTGTGGACTGCAAAATGCTTTCAGTTCGGTCAAGCCAAAATCTTTTTCGTACAGTTAAATAGTTTGAAAAGTTTATACAGTCATTAAGTGCAGTTTATTAATCTACCAGTTTTTATTACGGCGTTAGAATTTCCGTTCTAAAGTAGTGCCAATTTTTTTTTAACCCATTAGATCAACAATACAGGTGGGCTATTGGAAAAGGGGGTTACATGCATTAATATGAATCAATTTTGTGTAAAATCCGGGGTAACCATGCGGTAAAACATTCCTCTGACATGCAGAAAATACACCAATAGCAAAAAATATCATCCGATGTCAGCCTGTACGGAATGCGCAGGCTGACATGGATCTATACTTTTTCAGATGCATTTAAGTGGGGTCCTGGCTCAGTGGTAAGGTATAGAATTCGTGACCTGGAGGCTCCGGGTTCGAGCCTCACTCGATCGACTGAGTCCTTGGGCAAGCCACTTCAGAGCCCTAGCCTAGTGCTTGTGAAACCCAGGAAATACATGAATATGTGAGCTGTCGCCGTGATATGACTGAAATAATGTTGAAAGCAGCGTTAAACACCATTCAGTCAATGCATTTAAGTACTCTTTCACAAGGTGAGACCCATCTGAAACGAAATCAAAGATTGGATTTTATTTCATTATAAGTTCTGAAACACTACCAAACATTATGCAGATTACCATGGAAATTGCTGCCGGCCATATTTCTGTATTCAGGAACCACTTGAAATAACACCAGTTAACTAGTTCCTGTACAGATACTTTTTGCCTGATCTCTAAAACGTACCATCATCTTTCGGCAAACCTCGGGTGATCCGGTGATCAAGTCCCTCGGGTGTATAACGTGCATGTAGCTTGATATGCTCCTACACGGTACACTTGTTCGCCGGAAGTATACCGTTTTACCCTTTATAATTGTAAGGTTCCTCTTACAAAAGAAAACATGAGTCACAATTTTTCTATCGATATCTTTCTAAGGATATTTCCGTTGACAAAGAGTTTGTGCATTCAACTTTTAGCGCGGTTTATGAATTTCGTTTGAAGCTTTCATCGACAGTCCGATAGATGTGAATAACTTCACCGTGAATGTTCATGTCGTTGCTAGGCGATTTACGTGGACGCCGCCATGTTTAAGGTCATGTGATTGGCGCTTCAAAATGGAAACCTTCAGTATACGGACAAGGTTAGATGTAGGTACGGAATCGGCCGAGTTCTGACGAGTGGTACCATCAAGAAAGTTTGAAAAATTTCAATGAAAAGACGATGACATGCCCTATAACGGGTTAACTTATAGTAATGTAGTGTCCGCGGACTGCGCAGGCTGACATGGGTCGATACTTTTTGCAGATGCGAATAAACTCTCTATTCACAAAGCATGGCCTATATTATTTCCCCCCTTTATTGTAATCCACGTGCGCTTCTGACTAAATATACGCATAAGAAACGGCTCAAGAAATCTCGAGACCTTGAAAGACTCCAGACCTATTTTCACCGGGTAAACAAAACTGCCTTTTGGCTCTTTCATGAAAGAACTGTTATGATTTCTTTGATATCACAATTGGCATAAGTCGAGGGAAGCTCGTTTACGATATGTTGAAGCTGATGATAAGGGCGTTTTGTTTTTTTTAACCATTTACCACCCAAATCCAAGTTTTAACGACCTTGAGGACAAAAAGCATTTGAAAAACATTGTAGGAAAAGGAGAAAATGCTGGAAACCAGCATCTTCTTCTTTTCTAACAATGTTTTTCAAAATGCCTCTTCCTCAGGGTCGTTAAAACTCGGGATTGTGAGGTAAACGGTAAGAATGTACCACCAGATTCCAAGTTTCAATGACCTTGATGGAAAAGAGTATTACAGTATTTGAAAATTTTGTTGGAGAAGGAGAAAATGCTGGTAACCAGCAATTTCTCCTTTTACCCCACAATGTTTTCTACCCTTTCGAAGAAAAATTCCAACTCTTGGGCCGTTTGTCATTTGAAAATGATTTCAATTTGAACCAGTCTTAGACATCGCCGTCTGATAAGAAGTTAAGGTATTTGAAGCATGCTCTGTGAAAAAGAGGCTTAATGAATCTGCGAAAAGTTTCCGTTCAGGTCAGCCTGCGCGGACTGCGCAGGCTGACCTTGGCCGAAACTTTTCGCTACCGGTAATTTCTCTACATCTCAAAGGACCATTCTATCTCATAATTCAGTTGTTTATTAAAAAGAAAAGCGGCTGTCACGGATGTGATTTTTATGTGATAGTTGGCTTGGTATCATGCATCACGGAGATACGTTAAGTCCCGTTTTCACAGAGCATGGTTAATTTCTATTTTATTGGATGATTGGTATAACTGATTACGCTATGAAACGATTTTTTTCCCAACAACTTCGAAAACGTCACTGTTAACCATTTGCCAACACCGGTAGCAGCGCTACAGGACTAGAAATGAGGGGCTGCTGGTTAGAATGATAGTTAACCCCAGGGCACGGTCTCACGAAAAAAAGGTCTAAGTCTCTTATTTTCACTCATATCCTCTGACAGGCTAAGTTTCTGACCCAAGTGGAGTTCGTTATTTGAGATACATTTCACTAACATTAATAGACTTTTATAACGTTCCCCAGTCCTGAGTTGACACAACGTTTCCGACTCAACTCAACACAAAGATCGACTCAAGTCTGTTAAGTGAGTTAAGTCCGTTCATTGAGTTCAGTCTGAAAAATCTAGTCAACTAAGAATTTGAGAACGTTACTATTAAAGTCCATTAATGTTAGTGAAATGTATTTCAAATAACGAACTGCACCTAAGTCAGAAACTCAGCCAGCTAGCAGATTTGGGAAAAATAAGAGACTTAAATTTTTATCGTGAAACCTGGCCGAGGTTAAAAGTAAACAACAGGTACGAGTCCTGTAGAGTAGCTTGCCAACTTTTTACCTAGTTTTAAAATTTATATTTCTGCCGGCTACCAACACTTGGACCGACCCTACGATAACAGATTCTGATCTTCACAACAATTTCCATAGTTTAAAACGGTATGATCTAAATCTGAATGCATCTTAACATCTGCATTGTTTACTTTTGGCCGGCATTTGGCCTTTGAAATAAGATTGACGACGTAGGAGGTCATTGAACATGAAATTTGAAATGTATTTCAATATGAATAGAAATAATGAAAAGTAAGCCCGCCCGCAATTGCCTCTTTTTCCTCATTGCTTTGAATCCTGTTAAAAAAATCAATTTTTTAAATTAGATATGAGCCATGCTCTGTGAAAAGGGGGCTTAATGCATCTGCGAAAAGTATCGACCAGGTCAGCCTGCGCAGTCCGCGCAGGCTGACCTGGACCGAAACTTTTCGCTTTTGGTAAATTTTTCTGTATGTCCAGGTACCAGTCCACCTCATAATTAAATCAATTGTTTAAAAAAAATGGCTATTATGGATCCATAATTATATGATTACTTGCTTGGAATCATGCATCACGGAGATGCATTAAGCCCCCTTTTGCCAGAGCATGGCTCATATATATTTTTAAGATTATATTTTGTCTTGTACATTGGTGCCATCAATGTGCGCGCAAATAGACCACCAGGGGCCCGCCGAATAAACATGTACACACTTTTGACCAATCGCAAATGACTATTCATTCATTCGCGTATGTCAACACCAAGAAGTAGGTCAAAAGCTAGCTTTTAAGGTAGCTACGCCGAGCTAGCATTTTCATATGGAAATAAGGAAAAAACGTCCTCTTACTTCAATTAAATCAAATCAAAGATTTTTGAAAAGTGTTTGCGTCGAAAATTACCCTTATGGAGGAAAGGGTAACAATTCTACCGTTTTCAGGTGTTATTTGTTTTCCTTGGAAACGTCAGCTGTTTTTTGTTGCAAAACAAACCCTCCCAAAACCCATAAAAAAGACGCATCAAATTCACCCATTTACAAATGCAGACGACTTTTTCGGATCTTGCTGCAGACGACTTTTGAAAACATCGTGGCTAAAGGAGAAATTGCTCGTCACGCAATTTCTCCTTTAGCCACAATGTTTTCACTTTTACTTGTGTATTTAATCTTTATTTATACATGGTCATTGCTGATATTTAAATATTACGTTTACAACGTGGTGTGGTTTGGGGAGGGAATCAGCCTAGTATAATTGAATAAGAATGCATCTGTCGGTACTTTGGTATATTTCTGTCTTTTGTTATTTTCAAATGATTCCACTTGGAAGAAAATTAGTTTACAAGTTAAAGACACATGTGTACTCGTTTTCAGTCAATTTTTAAACCATTTAATCCTTATTTTGTCAAATCATAATTATTCTTGTATTTTCATGCCAAATGTTGCCCTAGACGTCTGCAATGTTGCATAGATTACGACCGGTAGAGAAATGCATTTCATTTTCTGGAGGCCACCATAGAAATCACTGCTATGATGTTTCCGATTTTAAATCGAAGATTTCTGATATATGTATTTATCCCCAGTTAAACCATGTATATCAGTTATTATCAATGTGTACACAGCTGACTAAATTCTGAGCCACTCTACAGTCTATAAATTTTTAACAGCGTGTCTTCTTTCTGACTGTAAGGATGTATCTTCAATTTCTACTCTCGGTACATGTATACATTATGATATGAAGTATACACTGTATGTAAAGAAAATATCATACGTCATAGTGGATGTAACTTTGTGATCTGTGATCTGGAAACTAAGGTAGATATGAACCATGCTCTGGCAAATTGAGGTTTACTGATGACACCAAGCAAATCATCATCTTATTATGGATCCGAAACATCCGTTTTGTATAACAATCGACTGAATCATGAGATACACTGGTCGTTTGACATGCTGAAAATTAACACAATATCAAAAAGTTTCGACCCAGGTCAGCCTGCGCAGTCCGCGCAGGCTGACCTGGGTCGAAACTTTTTGCAGATGTATTAAGCCCCCTTTTCACAGACCATGGCCCATATATCTATGCACTCTGCAAACTATGCGGTTGAGGTTTTATCTCCGAAACCTCACTTTATCGAAAAACAAGTTAAACATTTGGCTCTGAAAATAACAAAAAGTATACGCTAATTGCTCTCTCTCTTTTTTTTAAACAGGAAACACAAATCTCTCACTGACTATAAAACGTAAAAACATAGTCATGCCCCTTGTGTTAACTTTTATCCTGCTGAATAAAAGAAATGAAACTTTCAAGCCGATAGTATAAGCCCAAAATTTTCCTTTTTCAAAGGTATTTTTGGAGGAAAGATATTTCCTTATCGGACAGTGTAGATCCAAGATCAGAATGCACGTTCTGTGCAGTCTGATCTTGATCTACGTTGTCCGCAAAAGGTTAGTGAGTCGCGCTTAGCAGCTTAGGGGTTAGAGTTTCTCTCTGGAAATAATAAAAAATGGAATAATTTTTTTCTACATGAAACTTTTTTTTAATTTTTACGTTAAACAGAAATATTGAGAAGTTGCCCACCAGAGTGGTAAGAAATTTTTTGGAACTATCGTTCCATCTGTAATTAGAATTTATTTTTCCGATGCGAACTAAATAAACAGTATATGAGTCATACTCTGTGAAAAGGGAATTTAATGCATCTGCAAAACAGTTTCGACTCACGTCAGCCTGCGCGGACTGTGCAGTCCGCGCAGGCTGATGTGGGTCGAAACTTTTTTGCTTTTTTTTTAAATTTTCTGCATGTCTATTTCATTTCCATTTGCATGTCCTATTAATTTCTGTTTATTTTGAATAAGAACAAAACTGTAAATGTTAAGAGCGTGCAAATGCAGGTTCAACGAACCTTCCCATCTTGGAATAACCGAGAATTAGTATAATTAAAAACATTTTTGTACGTGCGTATGTTCGAGTATAATTTGAGTTATGCTCTGTGAAAAGGCGATATAATGCATTTGCAAAAAAGTATCGACCCAGGGCAGCCTGCGCACTCGGCGCAGGCTGACCTTGGTCGAAACTTTTCGCTGTTGGTCAATTTCCTTCATGCCGATGGACCAGTTTACCTCATGATTCAGTCGGTTGTTAGACAAAATGGACTTTATGGATCTCGAATTATTAGTTGTCCTGCTTGGTACCGTGCGTCAAAGAAGTTATAAACTATCCTTTTCCCAGAGCATAGCTCGTATTTTTCTTTGTCTTCCATGATATTTAAAACCATTTTCAGCGTTATTTCAGTTTTGTCGAGGCGGCTAGTGCACCGCTGAATCATTTTCTAGGGCGTCTTTTACCATGTTTAATTTGGTAAAAGAAAGGATTGCTTGGTACAAGAAAAAACATGTTGCTTTTCCCTCAAGCTTTTTTTTTTCTTTATTCATTTGTTTACTACCATGACATGAAACGTCTAAGACAAAACAAAATTAAGAGCTCTTATAACCCTTTCCCAAACAAGCCCTGGTTTTCACGTGTCTGCACTACAAGTCTTTTGAAAACACTGTGGGAAAAGGAGAAATTGCTCGTAACAAGCAATTTCTCCTTTTCCCACAGTGTTTTCTACCCTTTTTGATAACTTTCTGCCATTTTCATCAAATTTGAAATTGTCGTCTGCAAACTCTTTCAATTTGGACCAGTCCAAAATTTGTCGTTTGGGAAAGGGTTAAGTACATTTTATAGCCTCAAGAAAATTTACACGACTCCTCAATTTCTCCAGCTGGGTAATTAGGAATGGGGAATACAAGTACTCTAACCCTTTACAACAGCTCACAATTTTAGATTCGTCCATATTTACAGGCAGAAGTACAAATGATTTTTTTTTTGTTTCAAATGAAAGTATAAATTTGTCCTTGAATACGTAGAAAACATTGTAGAAAAAGGAGAAAATGCTGGTTACCAGCATTTTCTCCTTTTTTCTACAATGTTTTCAAAGGTCGTCTTTTTTTAAGGTTGTTTAAAAGAAGGGATTATTTCGTATTTGGTTCAAGGGGATATTTTGATGTTTATAATCATACCCCTTAAAAATTATTTTTTATCGTTGAATCCAGTAAAGCCATAGTTTGACGTTATTTGTTTTCCTTGAAAACGTCAGCTGTTTTTTGTTGCAAAACAAACCCTCCCAAAACCCATAAAAGGACACATCAAATTCACCCATTTACAAGTGCGGACGACTTTTTAGGATCTTGCAAACCATCGATAAAGAGGTATCACAGATTGTTTTTTCAATGAAATTACCTCTCAGTGATACGTAGAATCTTCAGTTTACTTTGGATTTAGCTCCAGAATAGATAAAGAGGTATCACAGATTGTTTTTTGAATGAAATTACCTCTCAGTGATACGTAGAATCTTCAGTTTACTTTAGATTTAGTGCCCGAATTTCGCAAAGGCTTAAAAGAAAGTCACAGGAGCTATATTTTAACCCTTTTCCTCCTAAATAACTTAAATGAAACTTTCAAGTCGATTAAAAGAAAAAAGAAAAAGAATAATTCTATTTCAAACTTATTTTTTGGAGGAAAAATATCTCCATATAGGATAGTGTAGATCCAAGATCAGGCTTCACGTTCTGTGCAGTCTGATCTTGATCTACATTGTCCGCCAAAGGTCAATAAGTCGCGCTTAGCAGCCAAAGGGTTAACGCACTGATGCTACTTCATGGTGTTGCATGTGAAAAATGTATGATTTTCATTTTAAATTCTTACGCCTTCTTCACTGGGATGTTAGAATCGTATTCAAATAGGTACAATGACGTCATAGCTGACGGAGTTCCCGATTGCAAACTTTGATTTGCCAAGCCCCGTAGCCTAGTCGGCAGCGTACAGGACTTCAGAACACGGGGTCGCTGGTTCGATCCCCGGCTTGGCCAATTTCTTTTTAAGGATTGATGATAGTCATTGCGACAGGATTCATTCCTCTCTCACCGCTGACCATTGTTTCGACGATGGTTATGTCCGAAAGCAGCCAGTGGCTTGGAAAGTATATAGTGCAGAGTACTGGTAAAAGAAACTCCAGGAAAGCATGGATAGGTGCACTGCCCGCCGCGATATAACTGAAATAATGTTGAAAACGGTGTTAAACACCATATAATCAATTAATCAATCAGAAACTTTGATACGCGGAAAAAAATATTCAGATATGACCCTCTAATGGCCTGCAAAATGGTCTAAAATTCGCCTAAGAATTTCGCAAAAGCTTGTGAAAATGTCGCATAAGATATAATACATGCCGACTATGTGGGCTCGTATTCAAATAGGTACAATGACGTCATATCCTGTCTTCTCAGAAATAGACGGAGTTTCTGATTACAAGCGACATTTTCCGTTATTTGCCACGTCTGACTTAACTGAACCGACCGGTTTATTTACGCTTGCAAAAAAGGTAAATCCAGTATAATATATATCAGTATTTAAAACGATCTTTATTCGCTAAAAAAAAAACAAACGAAATATGACCCTATAATGGTCTAAATAACGCAAAATATGGCCTCGGAATTTCGCAAAGGCTTTAGAAAATGTCACATCAGCTAGACTACGTACGACTATGTAGGATCGTATTCAAATAGTTACGATGACGTCAAAAATAGACGGAATTCCCGATTGCAAAACGGCATTCCCATTATTTGACCGACGTGCTTATTTACGATTGCAAAGAAAAGTAAATCTAGAGGTATAAATCAGCGTTTAACGTATATATCAGAATTTCGAAAGGCTTGAGAAAATGTCGCATAAGCTATAATACAAACTGTCTATGTAGAATCGTATTCAAATAGGTAGGATGACGTCATTTCTGGTTTTATTAATAGATGGAATTCCTGATTGCAAAACGGCATTCCCATGCATTATTTGCCAAATTTTACTTAATTGAACCGACGTTCTTATTCATGTTTGCAAAGAAAAGTAAATCTAGAGGTATAAAGTAGCGTTTAGCGTATGTATCAAAATTTCGAAAGGCTTGAGAAAATATCACAAAAGCTATAATACTCCCCGACTTTGTAGGATCTTATTCAGATGGGTATGATGACGTCATATATGGTCTCATTGAAAATAGACGGATTTCCCGATGGTGTAACGGCATTCCCGTTATTTGCCACTTTTGACCTAACTGAACCGACAGGCTTATATACGCTTTTTAAGAAAAATTATTCTTATGGTATATTTTAGCACTTTACCAAACGACAAAATTTTAGACTTGTCCAAATTGATAGCATTTACATACAACAAATGAAATGTGGCTAAAATGATGAGATTTGTCTTTGGAAGGGTAAAAATATTGTAGGAAAAGGAGAAAATGCTGGTTACCAGCATTTTCTCCTTTTCCTACAATTTTTTTCAAAAGTCTTCTCTGTATAGGTCGTTTAAACTAGTATTTGTGTGATAAAGGGTTAAAAGAAATTTTGATTCGCGGAAAAGTATCCAGTTATGCCCCTAGATGCAAAATGTCGCCTCAGAATTTCACAAAGGCTTAAGAAAATACCACGTGAGTTATAATACGCACTGACTATGTAGGATCGCATTCAGATAGGTACAATGACGTCATTTCTGGTCTCATCAAAACTTGACGGAATTCCCGAATGCAAAACGGCAACGCCATTATTTTCTAATTTTGACTTAACTAAAGCGACTAGCTTATTCACGCTTGCAGCGAAAAGTATAAATTTCTGGTCGTATATATCAGCGTTTTCAAGAAATTTTAATTCGCGGATGGTCTGCCAGATGCAAAAAAGTCGCCTCAGGATTTCGCGAAAGCTTGAGAAAATGTCACATAAGCTCTAGAGATCTAATACGTACGCTCCGACTTTGTCGGATTCTATTCAAATACGTACGTCGACGTCATATCGAGTCTTATTTAAATATAGACAGAGTTCTCTTGCGAAATGGCTACTCCGCAATTTGCCACTTTGTACTTAATTGAAACAACCAGCTTACTTACGCTTGCAGGAAAAAAAAGTATTTTTGGTATATCAACGTTTGAAAGAAAATGTGATTAGCAGAAGAAAATCCAAATATGACCTTTAATGGTCTGCCCGATATCTTGAAGGACGTTCGTGAATGTATCTACATGTATTTCTTCTTAAACCCCAATACCGCCTGACACAAAACTTGCCACAGACAGTCTTCAATACATCGACATAAAATTACGATAGTCATTTGAAATATTATCAATGATATACATTAAATAGAAGTGAAAACGTTGTGGAAAATGGAGAAATTGCTCGTTACGAGCAATTTCTCCATTTGCCCCAATGTTTTCAAAAGTATTTTTGTGCAAAGACGTAAAGAGGCCAAATGAAAGAGGTAATGGGTTGCGGAAATGGGGACAACAATTCGCCCGGCGGTGTTTCCTGCTTTGTGTAATATTTATGGATAAACCTTTCTCATGCTGAATAAAACTATTGAAACCAAGTCGTTTTGTGACTTACTTATTTAGAATAATTGGGGCAACGAAGGCACTTTTTTTTGTGTGGCTGAGTGTACTGGCTTATGACCCCCTTCTTTATATTGATATTCTCGAATGAATGAATAGATATTAGTGTGCGACTAGTCAAAAGATACGGACATGTTTATTCTGCGGGCACCTGCTGGCCTATTTTGCGAACAAATGTATGACACTGATATACAAGCGTTGTTACCGTTGATATTTTTTACTGTACGTCTAAATTTATTTCTGTATGTCTTCATTTTTTTTAAACATCAATTTTAGCAGCAACTATTCTTTTTCCGGCGATGATTTGACTAACAGATCTTGAAAAATGAATTTAACTGATAATTTCACTTTTCAAAAATATACTAAACTATGCGGAAAAAAATGGCCGATAATTGTTTAACGATAAACTACAGGGTAGTAAGGAAAACATATACAGTACATGTTTTTTGTTTTATTAGATCAAATAAAATGTAGGTCTAGTCAACAACAACAACAACAAAATCTAACCATGTTTGAAATATTGATAAAACTTGTTTTAAATACAATAATTTTTAGACAGTCTATTCATGATTCCTGTGCTCTATGCCTATGCAAAACAATGACTACCGCAGTAGCTAGCAGCTTAATTGGTACTTCCACAAGTCTGTTGACACACATATGGAAACAGTTAAATTTAAGTTATACCTTAACTAAAGCAACGGCCAACCTATGATTATAATTAAGTCCAGTAATGACTGCTATTTGCTTTTCAGGGTCCTGCGTGGCTCTGTCGTATGGTGCTTGATTAATCTGTGGAGGTCTCAAGTTTAATACTCAATCAAGGAACTGGGTTTTCCGTGGGAGTTACCTTGAACAAGGCACTGCAGAGGCCTAATCCAGCACCGGTATAAGCCACGAAACTCATGAATAAGTGAGCTTTTACAGTGACATATCGACAAAGAGATAAACATACGAACACAATCACTTGCTTCCAAACGGAGTCAGTTGTACGCAGGGTGTAAAAGATGTACAATCTGAGATCCCTGTTGATACTCTTTGCTTTGATTTTGATAAGTTGTCTGTTTGATCTTGTGTTTGATGCACGGCGTCTGTCGGTGGTAATATGCTTAGAGCACCCTACTGGCGCCAAATACAGTCTTCATGTTTGAATTCTTTTGATTGCTGAAACTACAATCCAGAAACTCAGTATTCAGCAAACCTCGGGTGATCCGTTGATCAAGTCCCTCGGCTGTATCACGTAGCCTGATATGCATCTACACACTACACTTCTTTGCCGGAAATGCACCGTTTTACCTTTCTTGAAATCGTAAGGCTGCGCTTAAAAAAAGAAAACCCGAGTCACAATTTTCTGTGAAAATCTTTCTAATTACATTTCCGTTGACAAACAGTTTGTACATTCAATTTTTAACCTGGTCTATCAATTCCGTTTGCAATTTTCACCGACAGACTGATAGCTGTGAATAACTTCACCGTGGTTGTTGATGTCATTGCAAAGCGATTTACACGGGCGCCGCCATGTTGAAGATCACTTGACTGGCAGCACAATGGAAACCCCTCTTGATAAAGACTAGGTTAGATGTAGTTACGGAATCGGCCGAGTTGTGACGAGTGTGAAACTCAGAAAGCTCTTTTGTCGTAAAGGCTTGACCCAAGAGGCAGGCAGCATAGGTTCAAGATAATGAGTTACGCCGTCCGCAAAAGCCTCTTATTTCGCTTGTGGCACTGAAAGGGCTAAACTTTACCCAGGGCATCGCGAAAAAGAGTCGACCGTAAAAACAGTAAAAATTTGCGCTATGTGTTCAGGATTTGATATCTTTGGAACAAAACCAAATGAGCTATGCTCTGTGAAAAGGGCCTTAATACATCTGCAAAAATATGGACCCAGGTCAGCTTGCACAGTCCATGCAGGCTGATCTGGTCCGAAGCCTTTTGCTATTGGTCGCTTTTCTTCTGGTCCAAGGACCAGTCTACCTCATTATTCAGTCGGTTGTTAGACAAAAATGGATTTTTATGGATCCATGATCATATGATGACTTGCTTGGTATACTGCATCACGGAGATGCATTAAGCCTCGTTTTGATAGAGCATACCTCAAATGTTACCGCTTTATTGTACCGATTTATTATCAAAAATGAAGCCTTTACCACACAATCTCGAGTTTTATAAAGGAAGGAGGCTTTTGAAAACGTTCTCGGAAAAGGAGAAAATGCTGGTAACCAGCATTTTCTCCTTTTCTCAAAATGTTTTCTAGCTTTGCAAAGACAAATCTCGACATTGAAGCCACTCTTAAATTGTCGTCTGCAAACGCTTTTGATTTGGACTATGTTGTACAAAGTACTGGTAAAAAAAAACTGCAGGAAGACATTGAAAGACCGCCGTGATATGACCTGTATTGTCTTGAAAACGGTATAAAGCACCATACTGTCATTTTTTTGTACCAGTGTTTATTTTTAGGCCAGCAGGATATATATATATATATATATATATATATATATATATATATATATATGTGTGTGTGTGTGTGTGTGTGTGTGTGTGCGCGCCACGCTCTCGCAAAAGGGGGTTTAATGCATCTCCGTGATGCAGTATACAAAGCAAGTCATTCCATAATAAGGGACCCATAAAATCCATTTTATCTTGATATATTTATCATCGCGTGTAATCGGACTGAACGGAAATTCTATTAGACCAATGTCTTCCGCCACATAGTACCAATTCAAAGCTACGAAACCATGCTTTAGTTGGGCAGTTTTAACACTTAAGCTGCTGAATAAATGAAACGCAAATCTCTACTCAATACTAAAAGCCGAAACATTGCGGTTTCAAAGTTGATTTCACCGCAAAGAAAATACCATATCGGACAGTGTAGATCAAAGATCAGACTGCACGTTGTGCAGTCTGATCTTGATCTACACTGTCCGCAAAAGGTCAGTGGGTCGCGATTAGCAGCTTAAGGGTTAAGAATTCTTTAAAGACACGATAAATTTATTAGCCGCATAGAGCGTTGAAAGTCGTTCATAGTTCCTTATTCAGGCGACAATAGCCGAAGCTAAGTTTGGACAGTAATTCAAGCACGATTAATATATATAGTAAAATTAGTGTTGCACCCCCTGTGTTTTTTACCAGGTTTGATTTTCTGACGTGAATGAGATAAAATTGGGTCGAAATTAGAATTCGGCCGCTGCATACACCAACAGACTCGTCTTTTGCCCATAAAATGAACTGAACTGAGGTATCCCTTGACCTCATGGTAAGTGGGAATCTTTTGCCTAGATGTTGCTTTCAAATTTAAGAAAAACGAGAAGCGTTTAAGTTTCGTTAAAACAGGGAATTTAATGTCGAAACAAACCTTACGACAGGTTGAAAGCAACCTGCAGAGAATGGACACACAAAATCAGGCAATATTGCGTACTTCCGCCCGGGGCATGCAAAACAGCTTGCAGTCTTTGTCTCACACCTCTCACGAGAGGTTGAAACAGCTCGATCAGTAGCTGCTGCCATGAGGTTAAGAGATACCTCAGTTCATTCCATTTCAGAGACAACAGACTTGTTTGTTCTTGTATACAGCCGCCAGATTCCAATTTTCAACCCATTTCATATCATTCACGCCAGAAAATTAAACACGTTAAAAACACAGGGGGTGCAACACTAATTTTACTATGTATAGAATGGTCCTTGCATATTTAGAAAATTTATCGAAAGCAAAAGGTTTCGACACAGGTCAGTCTGCGCGTGCTGCGCAGGCTGACATGAACCGACACTTTTTGCAGATGCATTAAAAGCCCTAGAACATTTCTCATATATACCATCTGTTCTTACATTTCAGCCCTGACAGTACGATTTCTGACCAAGCGTTTCATTGGAGACTATAATTCGGAGGTTGGTAAGTAACAAACGCCAAACAATGTGTAAAATTGATTGATTAATTGATTGATCGATTGGTTATGTGGTTGTTTTTATATTTTCAACATTACTTCACTTACATCGCGGCGGCCAGTGCATCTATCCATGCTTTCCTGGAGTTTCTGTTGCCAGTCCTTCGCACAATATTTTTTCCAAACCACTGGCTGCTTTCCCACATAACTGTTGTCGAGACAATGATAAGCGGTGACAGAGGAATGAATCCTGTCGCAATGACTATCATCAACCTTCTGAAAGAGATTAACTGGGCAGGACATTCGAACCAGCGACCTCCTGTTCTCAAGTCTAGTACGCTACCCCATTTTGAAAGCAAAGTACTTTTCTTGAACCATGTGGAAACATTGAGAAAAAAGAAGCCACTGTCTATCACAGTTGATCGGTAAATATCTTAGAAGTGACCCACTTCAGGGCAACAGAAATATGCTTTTGTGCAATTACCCCTCAAGCTGCTAATCGCGACTCACTGACCTTTTGCGGACAGTGCAGATCAAGATCAGACTGCACAGACCGTGCAGTCTGATCTGTGATCTACACTGTCCGATTTGGTATTTTCTTTCCGGTGAAATCAACTTTGAAACCGCAATGTTTTGGGCTTTTAGTATTGAGTAGAAATTTGCGTTTCATTTATTCAGCAGCTTAAGTGTTAAGTAGCTAAGAACTATTTATTTCACATCAGTCATGAAACAGCTTTTATATCTATATGCTCTGTGAAACTGTGGTTTAAGCATCTGCTAAGTTTCAACTCGGGTCAGCCTGCGCAGTCCGCACAGCCCGACCTTTATGGAAACCTTTTGCTTTTGGTAAGATTTTTGCATGTCTAAGGACCGTTCTACCCCAGGGTTCAGCAGGTTGTTAGTCAGTCTGGATTTTATGGATCCATAATTGTGTGATGACTTTCTTGGTATAATGCATCACGGAGATGCATTAAGACCCCTAATGCCAGAGAACGGCTTATATATTTTTGTGCAATTAAGTTGATAAGAACTATTTATTACGCATCGATCATGAAACAGATTATATAACTATATGGCGTGCAACACGCGAAAAGGGGCCTTCGGACATATGCGGCTCGGGTCAATTTCTTTCCGAGAATTGATTATAGTCATTGCGACAGGATTCATTCCTCTCTCACCGCTGACCATTGTTTCGACGACGGTTATGTGGGAAAGCATCTAGTGGCTTGGAAAGAATATTGTGCGGAATACTGGTAAAAGAAACTCCAGGAAAGCATGGATAGGTGCACTGGCCGCCGCGATATAACTGAAAACGGCGTTAAACACCATACAATCAATAAAAAACAATCAGAAATATGCGTAAAAGTGTGTCGTCCCGGGTCAGCCCGCGCAGTTTGTGACTAATCCGAGACGACACTTCCCATTTTTGTGCGATTTTCTGTTTCACGACAGTCTACTGTATGAAAAAATCTTCTGTAGTCGTAAAGTGCCGTCTCGGATCAGTCCGCGCAGACTAATCCGGAACTGCACTTTACGCAAATGTCCGAAGGTCTCATTTCGCATGTTGCGGGCCATATTAACCCTTCACCAAACAATCCCTATTTTTAACGACCCTAAGGAGGAAGACTTTGAACACATTGTGGATAAAGAAGAAAATGCTGGTTACCAGCATTTTCTTCTTTAACCACAATTTGTTCAAAAGCCTTCTTCCCCAGGGAAAAAATAATAAAAATTGAAGAAAAATAATAATAATAATTTTTTGAAACACATTTATGTTGTCGTATGCAAATACTTTCAGTTTGGTAAAGTCTAGAATTTTTTAATCTGGTAGAGAGTGTCAATCACTCTCGATTAGTGCTTTCTGGAAACCTTAACCAGTTTTTGCGCCGAGATTTTTGTACCTGTAGTTCTAAATTTTACCCCCCCACCCCCCATCACATGATTCGAACCTGGAATCAATATTTATCGCGAAACTACCTTTTTGTTCATTGTAACACAGCCGAAACGAATTTTCTTATCTTGCACACGTTTTGGACAAGCAAATAGTGCTGTATTCGGTCAGCACTGTGTAATCATACGCCTTGTTTCAAAGTACATTGCTGACCAAGATTTCTTTGCGAAATAAACTGTCAGAATTGGAGATCGTGATAAAGCTGGGAATATTTATCATCTTTAGATTCAAAACAAAAATCATTATACGCTATTTTCTTAGAACTATTTTTTCGTCCATTATGTACCTCAGTGAAAAGGTTTCGTATACATTTCAATACGCATCTACATGTAGGCTTATCTCGTAACGCATCACGAACTATAATTCTTGATATACAGTGATTTGCTTTAAAAAATCTGACTTTGGTTGGCTTTTTGGGTAAAAATTATAGTAATTTCGTCTACAAAAACTGTTATTAAGCTCGCCGGAAACTTAATATATAATCGAAACCAACGGCTGTGATAAGAAAGTGTTGTGTTGGGTCTTCCGGCTGTGCCGTTGATTGACCGCAGCCGAAATATTACGCCAAGGATCTAATTTCAGAGCTGATCTTGCCAATTTATTGGGAAATTAGAGAGAGTTTTGTTGTCCTAAAAGTTTGAATAATTGTCTTGAACTTTTCCATTCGCTGCTGGCAAAGTTTTGAAAATAAATGACATAAATAAACAAAGGATCCGATTGTGTGGACCGGCTCTGAATATGTCGGTCGGCACCACTGGATGAGAGTTTCCTTTCAAACATTTAGTTGTCGCTAACTTACTTAAGACAAAAATTTTGTTTTACCGTTAATACCCTTCCCTCCAAAAGTTAGAGTATACATTTGTTCGATAACACGTGACCAAATTTCTGAGAATACAGGGAATTCATTTTATCACAAATAAAGAATGCTGTGTAACATTAGTCTAAATTTTGAAAATACTGTTGTGTAGCTTTTGTTAGTCGAATGAATGAATGAATGAATGAATCGATCGATCGACCGATCGATCGAGCGAGCGAGCGAGTGAGTGCTGGCGTGGGTGGGGTATTTGAGAGGGTGACTGATCACCTCTTATATGAAGGGAAGATACCGATGTGGTAAAACTGAACGTAATGTCGGGCAAATCACCATTTCGGGTAACCATTTTATGTTTAGGCATAAATAAAAAAAAAAACATGCGCACGAATTTTTATGCTTCATTTTCTTATTCATGATCTCTGGTAGAGTTGTAAATTTGTAATTTAGATCTCAAAACATTCAATATTCATTGACCATATATCGTGCCAAATATGCTAAGGGTTAGGTATAAGGGTCGCGTCGCAAAGTCCAATCTTGCAGTGTAATTGATTTTGTGGAACCAAACTAACGACATAAGCATTGCAAATGGTACATGAAAACATTCTTCCAATCAATGCTTATTCGATTTGCTTTTTCATAGTGCACCGATGTTATAGCGAGATACTTCAAAATACGACATGATTTTCCTCTTATTCCCCACAATGTTTTCTACCCTTACAAAGACAAATCCTGTCATTTGAGCTATACTAAGTCTGCAAATGCTTTCAATTCGAACAACTCTGAAATCGTCTGGTGAAAAAAAAAGTTACCTCTCTCTCTATCTCCGGGCCGGGAACCAAAGTGATGAAGCATCCATTTTGTAGAGCTCAACTTCTTGCCTTGCGTAAAGCTCGCTGGTTCGTGGAGTATGCAGGTTTTATTTACAGTTTATAAAACTCACCGACGGCTTTGTTGATATCGACATTTAGTCAGAGGTTCATCGACACCTCAGCAGATTTTTACAAATGATAAATCTGTCTCTTTATGACAAGCTTTCACGATTCTTTGGAGCTAAACGATATAAGACAAAGGATCAATTAGAATAAGTTCCATACTCCTCTCCGTCTGTAAAAGTGAGCAGTTGTTCAAATTCTGTTTTAAACAATGCAAAACTTAAAAATATTTCACCCCCGCGACTATAAATTGAATAGAAAAGCTAAGCTCTTTGTACTCGTATCTGTGAGTTCGTTGATATTGCCCGGGGGTCCTTACTGTTTTCAGTATAAACACAACAGCTAAATCAATCTACTTAACTTATTCCTCATCTTTTACATTTTCATTTCTCTTCATTTCATTTTTCATTCCTTTTAGAACAAAATAATACGCCAAGCTTGTCATTCATTCATTCATTCATTCACTAAACCGCCCACCCACCTATTCATTCATTTACTCACTCACTCACCCACGCACCCACCCACTCACTCACTCACTCACTCACTCAACGCTTGCTCGCTCGCTCATTCATTCGATCATTCATTCATTCATTTTTCTTCTCCGTTTTTCTTTCTTTCAATCAATTACCACTTAACAACCTTATTGGAAAAAAAGAAAACATTGTAAGAAAAGGTGAGAGGATTCATGGAATCTTTAAAACGTAGGATCGATTTGAAAGAGTCTTCATACCAAACGAATAAACGAACGATAAAGAAACATACAAATTTACAGCTCCAGAAACTGAATTGAGCATCAACAAGTGGGCATCTGAATGCAAGTTCCTACCTGTTACCCTTTCGACATTTGAAATGAGCCTTGCTCTGTGAAACGGGGTCTTAATGCATCTGCAAAAAGTATCGACCCATTTCAGCCTGCTCTGTCTGCGCAGGCTGATATGGGTCGAAACTTTTAGCTACTTGTGAATTTTCTGCCTGCCAAAAGACCAGTCTATCTTATGATTCAGTCAGATGTTAGGCAAAATAAATTATATGGATCCAAATGTGATGACGTGCTCGGTATCATGGATCACGAAGATGAAAAGTTATGAAGCCCCCTTTTACCAGATCATGACTCGAAAGGTTGTTTGTAACCCTAAAAGCGCCTTTCACTACTATAGTTGCCTTTGCGGCCAGCGTAGATCAAGATCAGACTGCACAAAACGTGCAGTCTGATCTTTGATCTACACTGTCCGCTTTACTGATTCAGTACAGACGTTCTCTGCAGTCTGATCTTGATCTATGCCATCCGCAAAAGTTCCTGCTTTCGCCTATGGCGCTGAAAGGGTTAAAACTCTATTAAAGTATAAAATAAAACCTTATGTTGCTAATGCACACGGACCACGAGCCCCACAAACTAATAAATTTTAAGATTTTGTAAACGAATCGTTACCAGTTTGTGAAATTCCTACCGTAATCGTGTGTATTCGTAGACTTTTATCTCTTGCAACTCTTGAGCAATCAGGAATTCATAATTAAAGTTTTAACCTGCTCAAAAAAAAAAAAGGAGAAAATGCTGGTAATCAGCACTTTCTCCTCTTCCTACCCTATTTACCACCCTTTTAAAAACACATTTCACTTTTTGAGAAACGGTTTTTTTTTTTCGTTTGCAAATACTTTAAACTTGGATAATCATTTTTATCGTAACACTTTGTCGTATTGTAGAGTTAAATAGACGTTTCAACTCTTTACCAAACAACAACGTTTGGACTCGAAAAAAATGCAAGCATGTGCTGACGACAAAATAAATGAAGCTCAAAGGATGGTTTCTGTCTTTGATAGGGTTGAAAACGCTGTGGTAAAAAGGAGAAAATGCTGGTTAATTCTGTTTTAAATATAATTTCATTTATATCAAGGCGACCAATGCATCCATCCCGTAGTTTGTTTTCACCAATACTTTTCATAAGATCCTTGCAAAGCCACTAGATCCTGCCTGACATTAGAGATTGGTGAATGGAGAGAGAGAGAGAGAGAGAGAAGCATTTTCTCCTTTTCCCGAATGTTTTCTACCCTATCAAAGATGAAAAGGACGATTTCCATCATTTGAACCATGTTTTAATTGTCGTCTGCAAATGCTTTCAATTTGGACGAGTTCTGATTTTTCTCATGTGGTAAAGTGGTAAAACTCTGTTGCAATAGCGATATAGAGACATAGACGCTACTGACCTCGGTTACAATACCTGACCAGAGTCATAGACGTTGTAAAACAACGCTAAATAACTTAAATGAAACTTTCAAGCCGATGGTAAAAACCAAAATGTCGGTACTTCAAAGCTATTGGGGTTGGGGAAATATCTCCTAATCGGACAGTGTAGAGCCAAGATCATACTGCATGTTCTGTGCAGCCTAATCTTGATCTACACTGTCCGCAAAAAGGCAGTGAGTCGTGCTTAGCAGCTTAAGGGCTTACGCTTCATCACATGACAAAAATGTGGACTTGTCCGAATGGAAAACATTTGCAGACGAAATAAATGTGGCTTAAATGATGGGAATTATCTTTGACGGGATAGAAAACATTGCGGTAAAAGGAGATAATGTTGGCTACCGGCATTTGCCCCTTTTTCATAATGTTTTCAAAACGCTTAGCCCTGGAGGCCCGTATTGGTTTGTTGATAGACCAAGCCCAGGGGTACCAACACGAAAGAGATATCATTATGACCACCTGATATGGTCCTGGTCTATGTAGTTCTCAAAAAGCTCTTGTTGACCCGTTACCAAACAATTCCGGGTTTGAATGACCTTGAGGAAAAAATACCTTTGCAAAAATTGTAGTAAAGGGAGAAAATGCTGATAACCGGCATTTTTTTCTTTTTCCAACAATGTTTCCCTCGTTTTAGTACATTATCAGTCTGAATTTGGCCCTTAACGTATTATTTCGGCTACGGTCAACCCACGGCACAAATGGTTCAGACAATACTGTACACATATTGCAATTTTCCGTAGTGTAGAAAACACGTTGAAACACCAGAGTATTGCATGACATTCTCCTTTTTTTCAAATTTCAAGACCTGATAACATAAGTACAAAGAATGACACGCTTACCCGTTTCTTGTGGTGGTTTTGAGCCGATGTCTTCGGAGCCGGAAGACCAACACAATATTTTCTTATCATAGCCATTAGCTCCGATTATAAAGTTTCCTACCCGTGATATGCCTCTATTGAAATGATATTTGATGAGCGGTTGACAACAGCAACAACAACAACAACAAATGTGACTTATTTTTCTATTTCAGAAATGTTATACAGTCATTCCATGTCAGTAGATAGTAAACACGTGACCTTGCACATCATAGACTCTCTGGGTCAGGTAAAATGTTTACAACATCAATAAATAGGACAGCGTAATTTTTTGCGTAAATCTAAAAGTATTCTCGCAACAGTTTTGTCTGTTTAATTGGTGATTTACGGCTTGTTTTTTACAAGTCTGTATCAAAATTCAAATGTTGCCAAACTCTAAGACTCCAAAGGTTCAAAACTACACAATTATGTACAATTATTTACAGAGGATTCTACGCGGTTCAGTATGTCCAAAGGTGTATATCAGTTATTACACAGACAACAAATCGTATCAATGTTCTTCCTTGAATACATCAGGCCGGACTCTGCAGTACCTTGCCTAGGGACCCTCACATATCACCGCCGTTAATGGGAATTGAACTAGAATTTTGTCATTCACGGACCAATACCATAAGCATTGAGGCACATAAGATCCCTATACAATGTTTGCAATTGCTATTTAACGATTCTTTACCTTTCTTTTACAGAAAAGATATTCCGAATTAAGCCAGGACCAAATAGTATGGGCAGACTGCTTTGTTGTGGTTTACGCAATTAATAACAAGGACAGTTTTGATGCCGCTAGACGCATTATAGAATACATACACAAAGTGCGAGATGACAACCAAGCACCTGTTGGACTGGTGGCTAATAAAGCAGATTTAATAGACCGGAAGCAGGTGTCCGACACGGACGTGTCAAGACTTTGCGCGGAATACAGTCTGTACTTTTTCGAGACTTCCGCCAGTGAGTCACATTACAGTGTAAGTGAAGTGTTTCTGACGCTGTGTCGACAAGTGAGACAGATTATGAAGAAGCGGGAGAAGCTGACAAGATTCATGTCGAATCCAGCTGTGGCGGCTAAGTTACAGATACAACAGTCGCTGAAGAACTTGGCCGAACGTACTTGGCGGGCGCGTACATCGACTTTGTAAATATACGTATGACTTCAAGGGTTTTATATTGTACTTTAAAATCTCTATTTTTAAATAATTCCTGAATTATAAATAAACACACAAACAACAAACAAACAAAATACTATTACAGAAAAATCTCGTGGAAATGTGCATATGTAGCAGCAGTTAAGATGGTACACTCTACCAATCACAGCTGCTACAGCAGTTTTTCTTGGAGAAATAAATCATCTGATTTTACCCTCCACCAAGCAATCCCGAATTCAAACGACCGAGGGAAGTCATTTGAAAAGATTGTAGGAAAGGGAGAAAATGCTGGTTACCAGCATTTTCTCCTTTTCCCACAATGTTTTATATCCTTTCCGAACAAATTTCAATATCTGAGTCACACCTGTTTTGTCGTCTGCGAATGTTTTCAATTCGGACTTGTCTTGAATTGTGTTGATTAGTAAAGAGATCAGATTAAAAAAAAAACTGAGTCTCGATACCGATACCTCAACCATCTCCTCTAACGAATGGTTACCAACTTACCCTGTTGTCAGCATTTAAAGTTTTGATAGCCTTTTTGATAAAAAATTCTAAGTACTGCTAACTCGTACTAATTCAGACTTACCTTGGTACACAATTCTTAATTGAAATCTTGTTGACTGATTGATTGATTGATTGTATGGTGTTTAACGCCGTTTTCAAAATCATTTCAGTTATATCGCCGCAGCCAGTGCACCTATCCATGCTTTCCTGGAGTTTCTTTTACCAGTACTTCGCACAATATTCTTTCCAAGCCACTGGCTGCTTTCCCACATAGCCATTGTCGAAACATTGGTCAGCGGTGAGAGAGGAGTGAATCCTGTCACAATGACTATCATCAATCCTTGGAAAGGAATTGGCCGAGTCGGGAATCGAACCAGCAACCTGTTCTCAAGTCCTGTACGCTACCAACTGAGCTACGGGGCTCGGCTTGAAATCTTGTACAATAAAAACAATAAAACAGAGTACAATCATTCGCACTCATAAGCCCAAGAAACAAATTTACTCGAACCTTTACCAAATAACAAAATTTTGGGCTGGACCAAATTGAAAGCATTTGCATACGAAAAGTTATATTTAGTTCAAATGATGGTTTCTGTCTTTGCTAGGGTAGAAAATATTGTGGGAAAAGGAGAAAACGCTGGAAACCAGCATTTTCTCCATTTTCCCACAATGTTTTCAAAAGCTTGTCTTTCATAATCCTTAAAACTCGAGACTGTGTTATAAAGACTTAAAACAAAGTGTTTATTATACCCCACAAACTACGAATTAGAGGGGGGTATTATGGTTTCACCATGTCTGTCCGTCCGTCCGTCCCTCCGTTTTTAGCTCACCTGAGCACGAAGTGCTCGAGGTGAGCTATTGTGATCGGTCAATGTCCGTCGTCCGTCCGTCCGTTCACAATTACAAAAAAAAATCTTCTTCTCTTAAACTAACAATCAGATTTCAATCAAACTTCACAGAAATGATCCTTGGGTCATGCTCTTTCAAAATACTTCAAAGAATTAAATTCCATGAAGAACTCTGGTTGCCGTGGCAACCGAAAGAAAAAACATTAAAAATCTTCTTGTCCCAAACTGTAAGGGCTAGAGCTTTCATATATGGCATGTAGCATCATCTAGTGGCCCTCTACAAAAATACTTCAAATTATGGCCCTAGTGTGGAAATGGCCCTATGTTGTGGGTTCTCGGATTTCACATAGAGATAAAGAAGGAAATCTTTAAAAATCTTCTTGTCCCAAACCGTAAGGGCTAGAGCTTTCATATATGGCATGTAGCATCATCTAGTGACCCTCTACCAAAAGACTTCAAATTATGGCCCTGGTGTTAAAAATTGGCCCTATGTTGTGGGTTCTCGGATTTCACATAGAGATAAAGAAGGAAATCTTTAAAAATCTTCTTGTCCCAAACCGTAAGGTTTCATATTTAGCATGTAGCATCATCTAGTGACCCTCTACCAAAATACTTCAAATTATGGCCCTAGTGTTGAAAATGGCCCTATGTTGTGGGTTCTCGGATTTCACATAGAGATAAAGAAGGAAATCTTTAAAAATCTTCTTGTCCCAAACCGTAAGGGCTAGAGCTTTCATATATGGCATGTAGCATCATCTAGTGACCCTCTACCAAAAGACTTCAAATTATGGCCCTGGTGTTAAAAATTGGCCCTATGTTGTGGGTCTCGGATTTCACATAGAGATAAAGAAGGAAATCTTTAAAAATCTTCTTGTCCCAAACCGTAAGGGCTAGAACTTTCATATTTGGCATGTAGCATCATCTAGTGACCCTCTACCAAAAGTTTTCAAATTATGGCCCTGGTGTGAAAATTAGCCATATTTTGTTGGTCTCGGATTTCACATAGAGATAAAGAGGGAAATCTTTAAAAATCTTCTTGTCACAAACCGTAAGGGCTAGAGCTTTCATATTTGGCATGTAGCATTATGGTGTTGAGTCTTCTTGCAAGTGGTTGTGGGAAAGAGGTTGATCACCATTATGTCTTGAAAAGAGTCACCTCAATACTGATCTGCTAAAATATTAATTAATTTCTTGAGCATCTCTGCAACAATTACAGTAAACTTTGCTTATTACTATATTGCTTGATACGATATATTGCTTATAATGACGTTAATCCCTTGGTCCCAACAGGGTCTCTTTTTATAAGAATATACATCAGTCAAAACGATATTCAGATAAAACGATATGATTTCTTCGGTCCCCTGAGTATCATTATAAGTGGAACCCTATTTTGGGCTGTCGCAGATGTCAACCCGTACCAGGTATGTGCCACTATTGGGAAACACTGAGTCTTTTAACTGCTTTCTGCAATTATTGTCTAATTGTTGTCAACTTTTCATTTGCCTGTCTATCAAAAGGTCATTGCATATTTAATTTATTTTTGGACCTACTCATAAAAAAGGTATAATCACAACATTAAGACTGAATATGAAGGCCATATCTGTGAACGATGGCTTATATGCAGAGCAAAAAACAAGAGGCAAGTGGCCATAACAATGACAGCTGAGTTGCATTTCAGGTGAGCGATTTAGGACCATCATGGTCTTCTTGTTTTCGTTTTCGTGCTCTAATTCGAAAGCCATTTGACCTAGGACCCTGAAACTTTATACAAGTTTTCATGACCCAAAGCGATGCCCTATTATTTTTGGATCACATGGGTCAAGGTAACAGATGAACTTTGTTTGAAAATCGTTTCCGTTCTCTAACTTGATAACCGTTTGACCTAAAATCATTTCCGTGCTCTAACTGATTAACCGTTTGACGTAGGAGCCTGAAGCTTTCTATAAGTGTTGCTAATGACGAAGGGGTGCCTTATTGTTTTTGGGTTACATGGCTCAAAGGTCAAGGTCAAAGGTGAACTTTGTTCGAAAATCGTTTCCGTGCTTTAACTCAGTAGCTGCTTGACCTAGGATCCTGAAACTTTATACAAGTGTTACTAATGACCCAAGGATATGTCCTATTGTGTGGTCACATTGCTCAAAGGTCAAGGTCACGGGTGAACTTCTTTTGAAAATCGTTTCCGTGCTCTAACTCAATAGCTGTTTGACCTAGGATCCTGAACCTTTATACAAGTGTTGCTCATGACCCAAGGCGGGGCCCTATTTTTTTTCTTTAGGTCACATGGATCAAAGATAAAGGTCACAGGTGACCTTTGCTTTGAAAACCATTTCCGTTCTCTGATTGTGCTATTTCAGGGACAAGGCGCTGGTGGGAGGTATTTGTCTGCTTTGCGACATGTGTCGTTAAATACAGTAATATTTCATTATAATTACTTTTTCTTATGGACTCATTATTTCCTGGCTTAATTTAGGTTACTTGTTAAAGAGAGATGACCTCTGGGAAAAGTGTTACTGTACATGAACATGACTGTATATATGGAAAGAATGAAGGAAGCAGAACAGGCAATTGCTCCTTTTCTTGCAATATTTTCCGCAGAAGCTGTCGGCTAGTACGAAGGAAAGACATGACACGTGTCAGGAGATTAAGCCTGATCTTGCGATATAAGTTAAACTTTCAAGCCGATAGTAAAATCCTGAATAATACCACGACAAACTTACTTTTTTTGGTGAGAAATATCTCCTTATCAGACAGTGTAGATCCAAGATCAGACTGCACATTCTGTGCAGTCTGATCTTGATCTAGACTGTCTGCATAATGTCAGCGACTCGCGCTTAGCAGCCTAGGGGTTAATTTCTTGTCTTTCGTTAACCTAAACGCACTTCACCCATTGACCAAACAATTTCGTATTTTAACGATCTTGATAAAGAAATCTTTTGAAAACATTGTGGGAAAAGGACTAAATGCCGATAAGCAGCAAGTTCTTCTTTACCCACAATGTTTTTTACCCTCCGAAGAAAGATCTTTCTAAAATGTGTGGTCTGCAAAGGCTGTCAGTTTGGATAAGACTTAAATTTTGTCGCGTGGTAAAGAGTTGAGACAGCTACTGGAACAGTACAGAAATATTTCAATATAATTATTATTTTTTTCTGGGTACTCATTATTTCCTTGCTTTATAAAGGTTTACTTGTTAAATAAAGGTGACTTCTAGGTCAAGTGTTAAGTACATATATAATGAGAAAAAAAAAAAAAAAAAATGAGGGAAGCAGAATAGGCAATTGCTCCTTTTCTTGCAATATTTTTTATAAAAGCTCTCAACTAGTAATTCAGGAAGACATAAAAACATGTCAGACAATTAATTTCTCGCCTCTCGTTAACCTTAAAGCACTTACTCTTTAACCCTTATCCTCGTAAATAAATAAACTAAATAAAACTAGTTATTTCAAATGTTTATCTTGCAGAAAAAATCTCCTTATTGGACAGTATAGAATCAAGATCAGACTGCACGTTGTGTGCAGTCTGATCTTGATCTACACTGTCCGCAAAAGGTCACCCTTAGCAGCTTAAGGGTTAACAAACTATCTCGCATTTTAACGACTCTCAGGAAAAAAGCTTTTGAAAACATTGTTGGAAAAGGAGAAAATTGGTGGTAACTAGCATTTTCTCCTATTCCCCACATTATTTTTTATTGATTTTTGGTTTTAAAAAGATCCCTATGACCTTCGCCATATTTAATTTGTTGCATGTCTGCAAATGCTTTCAATTTTGATGAGATTTGAATTACGTTATTTGGCAAAGAGTTAATTCTTTACCAAGTTAACCCGAGTTTTGACGTCCCGAAGGAACAAAGCTTTTGAAAACATCGTGGGAAATGAAGAAAATGCTGGTTACCAGCATTTTCTTCCTTTCCCACGATGTTTTCTACGCTTTTCGAAAAAAAAAAAAAAAAAAGATTTGTGCAATATCTTATTTGTCGCCTGCGAATGCTTTTAATTTGGTCAAGCTGAAAAATTTGTCGTCTGCTAACGAGTTAAAATGAATTACTGCCATCGGGCTTCGCCTTCGAGTCTTAACTCATATTCCATGAACTAATGAACTCAAAATGGTAAACTATATCAGCCCTTTGACCAAACATTTCTGTGTATTTTTTACCCTTAGGTGGTTTTACTGAATGGTGTTTAACGCCGTTTTCAACATTATTTTAGTCATATCACGGCGACAGCTCACATATTCATGTATGTCCTGGTTTCAACGGAACTAGGCTAGCGCTCTGAAGTGTCTTGTCCAAGGGCACTTACACGAAAATCCCAGTGCTTCCAGTGAAGCTCGAACGCGGGACCTCGAAGTTACGACACTACACTTTATCACTGAGCCAGGCAGGACCCCTCCTGAAGACCAAAGCATTATGAGTTAAAAGTCATTTTCGCAAGCAAACTTCACCATATCGGATTGTAGAGATCCAAGATCAGACTGAACAGATCGTGCAGTCTGATCCTAATCCACTCTGTTCAAGTGAAAGCCGGGTTCTGCAATTTCAGATTTACAGCATTACTTCAGATACCATGTTTAGGAAGTCTGATCTTGATCCCTTAGTTCCTCAAGAACAACTAACAGGAAGTTTCAGCGAAGATCAACAGCAGTACAGCAGGTACCATCTTCGGAGCAGTCTGATCGTGATCTACGCTTTTCACAAAAAAGGACAGCAAGCGGCGTTTAGCAACTGAAGAGTGAAGTCTTTACAAGCCAAAATTAGACTTGTCCAGATCAAAAGCATTTGCGAAGACCTGATTAACCCTTTACCACATAATTTCGAGTTTTTACGAAGGCTTTTGAAAATATTGTTGGAAAAGGAGAAAATGTTGGTAGCCAGCATTTTCTCTTTTCCCCACAATGTTTTATATTACAAGAACTAATCTAGTACCACACAATTTCGAAATTGGGAAATTGGGAAAGAAGGCTTTTGAAAACATTGTTGGAGAAGGAGAAAATGCTGGTAGACAGCATTTTCTCCTTTCCCCACAATGTTTTGTGTTATAAGAACTAATTAACCTAGTACCATACAATTTCGAGGTTTTACTACCCTGGGGAAGAAGGATTTTGAAAACATTGTTGGAAAAGAAGAAAATGCTGGTAGCCAGCATTTTCTCCTTTCCCCACAATGTTTTATATTATAAGAACTAATTAACCTAATACCACTCGAGTTTTTACTACTCTGGGAAAGAAGGCTTTTTAAAAAAATGTTGGAGAAGGAGAAAATGCCGGTAGCCACCATTTTCTCCTTTCCCCTACCATGTTTCATATTTTATAGAAGACAAATTTCATCGTTTGAATTACATTTAATTTGAATCGGGAAAATATTATCGTCTGAAATGCTTTCAATTTAGACAAGTCTAAAGTTTTGCCGTTCGGTAAAGAGTTAAATACAAGTAAGGCTACAATGATTGGGTTTGACTTTGAAAGAGAAGAAAACATTGTGGGAAAAGGGAAAACGCTCATGGTCGTTTAAACAGGGAATTGTGAAGAAAAATTTTTTACCTTTTACAACACAATCCAGACTTTTAGCGACCCTGAGATAGAAAGCTTTGGAAACCAGCATTTTCTCCTTTTCCACAATTCTTCCCATCCTTTCAAAACTTTTGAGTCACATTTATTTTGTCGTCTGCGACTGCTTTCAATTTGGAAAAGTCTAAGATTTTGCCATTTGGTAAAGGGTTAAGCGATTCTGTAAATGAAGCAAGACAGAGAGACGACCTTATGACCAAAGACCTACATGTATACCTTAAATCCCAAGGCGCTGAAACCGGTTTAAGTTGCTTCTTCGGAAAGTATGTGCAGTCTGTTCTTGGATCTACACTGTCCCCTTCTTTGGTACATATTCTGGCCAAATGATTATAACAATAGCACTGTTTCAGCTGTTTTCCCGAATAGAAAATGTCCATTATTATAAATTTAGCGCACAAAGTGTGATACAAAAGTCATTATTTCACGTGATACAGTTTATGTCCGTGCACGAACTGACCCTCGGCTATCCAGCTAGTGTAGAACTAATAGTTCAGATCTTAAAGGGGCCTATTTAGACTTTTTTTGCTTTTAATAAGAATTCCTTATGAAACACTATTTTTTGGGGGGAAGGGTAGAAAACATTGTGGGAAAAGGAGAAAATGCTGGTTACCAGCATTTTCTCATTTTCCCACAATGTTTTCAAAGGCTTTCTTTCTCAGGGTCGTTGAAAGTCGGGATAGATGTGGTAATGGCTAAAGTAGTAATATCGCCTTTTTGCAAAATATTTTCAGAATATTTTTTTCTGTGGGCACGTTAAAACAGGGTTGTTCGTTGTTCCTCAATGACTTTTCTAACCCGGTAGACCAGTCGGTAAGATTCAGGGCTTGAACCTCTGGGGTCGCTGGCTCATTTCCCTTCTCGGTTGAATTCTTCCTGAGGACTGATGAGTCATTGAGACAAGACCAATTCTTCTTCACTGCTGAACATTGTTTATTGTAAGTTTAGCATGAAAGCAGGCAGCGGATGGATAATAATGCTGGGCAAAGTATCTTAGATGAAAACCCAGAGAAAGCATGAATAGGTGCACCGTCTTCCTTAAAACGACCTTAAACATCAACCAAACAACCAACCAACCAACCAGACAAACAAAGAATTTCATACGTGCCTTTAATAATATACCATTATACTTTGCTCAACATTACACAACCTACCGAGGGACGGTTTCATGCTGTCCATATTATGGCCAGAATGACCCCGCAGAATAACCCTGTCTATTAAAATCAAAGTATGATCGTTATTGAACTTTGTGGCATTATCCTAGTATAAACTGGTCCCCATTGTAGATATACATATTACTCTTGCTGTATCAGGCGAGGTAACCAATATAGTTTTAGTAATCATTTTAGAAATAAAATAAAATTGTATTGTTTCAAATTGAATTTCATATAATAAAATACAGTATATATTCAAATGATTTTTGTACAATTCGACATGATTAACCAGGATTCTTCATCTTGGAATAAAAAACAGAATGTACAAAAGGTCAATTTCTGATTAATTATATTTCAATATATTGTATAAACTATCGAAGGGAGTCCACTTGTTGATTCCTTTACCAACCAAGAACTTAATTCCCTTTGTTAGAAGGAAAAATTGAACGGGATGTAGGTTATAATTATCGTAACTGATTCTGCTATGTAAATATATGATGTAACGTAGTTAATACTTCTGGAACACAGATGCTGTCGAAATAAACCATAAGTGAGTATGACGTATGAAAATAAAATTCATTGGAATCAGGACTGAAGACCATGATCCATATTCACCAACCATTCTTAACCCTTAGGCTGCTTATCGCGACTAACTGACCTTTTGCAGACATCGTAGGTCAAGATCAGACTGCACAGAACGTGCAGTCTGATCTTTGATCTACACTGTCCGATAAGAAGATATTTTCCCTCCAAAATTCCCTTTGAAAAAGGAAAGTTTTGTGTTTATACAATCGGCTTGAAAGTTTCAAACCCTAACCCTTAGGCTGCTTATCGCGACTAACTGACCTTTTGCGGACAGCGTAGATCAAGATCAGACTGCACAGAACGTGCAGTCTGATCTTTGATCTACACTGTCCGATAAGAAGATATTTTCCCTAAAAAATTCCCTTTGAAACAGGATAGATTTGTGCTTATACAATCGGCTTGAAAGTTTCATTTCTTTTATTCAGCAGGATAAGGATTTAAAAATATTCCAAGTCTAAATCTTCAGGATTGTGTAACACTTTCAGCGCAAAATATACATGAGCTATGCTCTGACAAAGGGGGGCTTGATTCATCTGCATGGCTCATTATACCAAGCGAATCATCACATAATTGTAAATACATAGAATCCATTTTGGCCAGCAACCGATTGAATCTTGGGATAAACTGGTCCTTTGAAAAGCAGAAAATTGATCTATAGAAAAAAGTTTCGGTCCAGGTCATCCTGAAGACGCTAATTCAAATGTATCTCGAATGATTATTTCTGTCTTTGATAGAGTAGAAAACACTGTGGTAAAAGAAGAAAAGGCTTGTTTCCAGCATCTTCTTTTCTTTCCCGCTATGTTTTCAAAAGCCTTCTTCTTACAGGGTCGTTAAAACTCGCCTTTTTGTAGTACAGGGTTTAAATATAGGGCGAAATTCAGATTATCGCAAGACAGTCAGGCAAAACACTTTAGAAAAAAAGATTTTAGATTTTATTTTATTGACTTATACAAGTACATGTATCTCGTCATATACAATAGCAATGATAAACATGGACATCCGATAATAAACCAAGGGCAATAACTGTTACATGTATATATTATAAACATGAAGAATCTACTCTGTATGTGAAGCGGTCAATTTCGTATAATTTTTTTTTTTAATGTGATATTTCCGTCTCAATGTTTTCAAATCACCTTTTATAGATATGGTTTCCTTTGTCTTTTTCGTATAATTTTGAACCAACTGTAGAGAGTGAATATGAATATTATTATCATCTCCTAAACTGCTAAAAAGAAGAAGAGTGTGAAAATAAATGAGACTTCATCCAATATAAAAAAAAAAGAAACCAAATGTTTCAATTTCAATTTCTTATCGTCTTAAACATTTCCTCCATCAGGCAGTGCTGATCATAGACCCAGAAGCACTTTATGTGCAGTCTGATCCAAATCCACACTGTCCGAAAAAATCATAGAGCCCGGCTAAGCAGCAAAAGAGTTTAGCATTATTCATTTAGATTTACAAAATAATCCCATTTGCTACAGACATTTTTTTTTTTTATGTGCAAAGTACTTTGCTGCACATAGTATAAATATCTACAATAATTAATAATAATACAACTCACAGTAAAAAAGAATCACAATGACGTATGATGTTTGATTTATGTATTTTGTTTAACCCTTTACCACACAATCATGACTTTTAACGACACTGTGAAAGAAGCCTTTTGAAAACATTGTGAGAAAAGGAGAAAATGCTGGTAACCAGCATTTTCTCCTTTTCCCACAATGTTTTCTAGCCTTCCCAAAATAAATTTCAATTTTTCACTCACATCTATTTTGTCGTCTGCAAATGCTTTCAATTTGGACCATTCTAAAATTTTATCGTTTGGTAAAGAGTTAAATTAGATCTGTCAGACATTTTCAATTTGTAAATTAAACACGCACTTGACAGATCAACCCTATAACTGCCAACGGCGACTTACAAAGCTTTTGCGGACGGCGTAGATCAAGATCAGACTGCACAAAGCATGTAGGGACTTGTAAATGTGACTGCAACCTTCTCTACCTTAAACTATGTGCCGAGCCCCGTAGCTCAGTCGGTAGCGTACAGGACTTGAGAACAGGAGGTCGCTGGTTCGATCCCCTGCTTGGTCAATTTCTTTCCGAGGACTGATGATAGTCATTGCGACAGGATTCATTCCTCTCTCACCGCTGACCATTGTTTCGATGATGGTTATGTGGGAAAGCAGCCAGTGGCTTGGAAAAAATATTGTGCGGAGTACTGGTGAGAGAAACTCCAGGAAAGCATGGATAGGTGCACTGGTCGCCGCGATATAACTGAAATAATGTTGAAAACGGCGTTAAACACCATACAATCAATCAATCTTAAACTATGTCCTAAATTACAATGAGCCATGCTCTGTGAAACGGGTGTTTAATGCATCTCCGTGGCGCGTTACCCCAAGCAAGTCATGATAGTTTATGCAGACTTTAGTCTAACGACTGACTGAATCTGGAAGGAGAGTGGTGCTTGGACATGAACAAAAGTTACAAATACCAAAAAGTTTCGGACATGGGTCGATACATTTTGCAGATGCATTTAGCCTCCTTTTCACAAAGCATGGCTTTGTAATGGTACTAAACTATGAGACCTCGGGGAAAAAAAAAAAGAACAGAACATTGTTTGATTTGCTGCGAAAAGGTTAGATAGGCAACAATGCTGCGCAATTGATTGCGCAAAAAAAAAAATTACTCAACCCTTTACCACACAACCTCGAGTTTTAACGACGCCGAAAGAGAAGGCTTTTGAAAATATTGTGGTAAAAGGAGAAAATGCTGGTAACCAGCATTTTCTCCTTTACCCTCAATGTTTTCTACCGTATCGTAGAATTTAAGCTCAGTTGTATTGATTTTGAATTTGTCATCTGCAGATGTTTCAAATTTAGACGAGTCCACAATACTAGTATGTGGTTTGCAAAATTGTTAACCCTTAAAGTGCTGGAACCGACTAAAGTTGTTATTGCAGACAGTGTAGATCAAGATCAGACCGCACAGAACGTGCAGTCTGATCTCAGATCTATAATGTCTGCGACTTCGTTACATGTTCTGGCCAAAACTATATTTAAGTAACAATATTTTGGATGTTTTTCCTGATTGAAAACTGGGTGCAGTTCATTAAACTTAAGACTGCTAAGCGCGACTCAACTTTAACGGACAGCGTAGATTAAGATCAGACTGCACAGAACGTGTAGTCTGATCTTGGATCTACACTGTCCGATAAGAATATATCTTTCCTCCAAAAATACCTCTGAAATGGGAAAATTTGGTTTTTTACAATCGGCTTGAAAGTTTCATTTCTTTTATTTAGCAGGATGAGGGTTATTTCAGCGCTGTAAGAGCTAAATGGCATTGTTTTCTCGAGGCATTCATGATAAAATAAACTGGCTCATTTGAAATGCCTTTTAACAGAAATGAGCTTCATAAAGTCATGTTATCTGTTGGCAGATATGTCGTGATGACTGTGTTAAAAGTGGCAGGGAGCATAATAGAGAAGTTTTAACATAAACAAACAGGTATTTCATTAATGGAAAACAATCGTTAATTTCTAACAATTCACATGTATTCGAATGTATACCTGTTTTGCGAATGTGATAGAAACAAATGTAATTAGTACGATTATTAACAGAACAGATGATTTTATTAACTTAACCTATACATTAACTTTAATTATCTAACATCAAACGTAACGTGAATCATACAGGAGGTAACAAAATCCTATGTAACAAAATATACGTGTATATGGAATCTGAAATTAATTTACATATAAGCATTTAACCCTTTCAGCGCCATAGGCGAAAACAGGGACTTTTGCGAACGGCATAGATCAAGATCAGACTGCACAGAACGTGCAGTCTGATCTTTGATCTATACCTTCCGCTTGTTTGGTCAAGCCTATATGATAAAAATCTTCCGGAGACTCAGTGGATTCTATTTACAGCCATCAAAAGAAGCCGAGTTTGTTTATTTGGCGCCGGAAGAGTTAAGTTTTCATACTTCTGAGGCCTACTGGAAATATGCCAAGTTGTCACCCTAGATAGCTGTTGCAGACTGTGTAGATCAAGATCAGACCGCACAAATGTGCAGTCTGATCTTAAATCTAAATCGTCCGCTGTCTGAAGCCAATCCTCACAATTACAAAATCATACAGAGGTAATAAAATCCTATGTAACAACACCTACGTATATATAGAAACTGATTTTAATTTAAACATGATTGCCGATTTACCAAACGACGTGATTTTAGATTTACGTACATCCTACCTAAAAGCACTTGCAGACGACAAGTTAAAGCCCAATAGCGGCCAAAAAGACAATGCGGGTATTAGAATACATTTGAATTTAACATACCATTCAAAAGTATGGAAAATAGTGTGAAGATGACAACTTGTTGTTGTGTGGTCGGTCAGTGTTAGTCGCTGGCAGAAAATTGAATTTCAAAATCAGGCAAAAAGCAAACACAAGATAGAATGATCTGGCAAGTTTTAACAGAGTTTTGAAAATAATTTCTCTGCCAGCGACGAACGCATGGACCGACCGTACAATAACAGATTGTCATTTTCACAAAAAATTCCACTCTTTTAAATAACGTGATTTAAATCTAATAACATTTAAACACCTGCTTTGCTTACTTTTGGCAGCTATTTTTTTTTTACGGTAAATTTGCCTTAAAAACTGGATTTGCCTTTGAAATATTTGAAAACGTTGCGGGAAAAGGAGACAATGCTGTTTGGTAAGGAGAAATCATGAGAGAGTAATTTTGTATCGTTAGTCTGGGAAAAAAATGCCTTGTATGAGACTCGAACTCGCGACCTTTAAAATTACGATCGGTGACTCAAACAAAGCCAAAGGATAAATCGCTACTATATTGTGTTAGAAATTAATTTATTATATACCTGAAAGGTTTCCGGCCAAAATACATGCGCCGCACTCAGATAAAATATCACACATGGCAGAAAAAAATACGTATCTAGGCAGTGGCAAATACGGTTCCAAATATGGTATGATGACGACATATGTCACGCCCGGGGTACGTGCGTATTGATTTACGATTTGATTGGTCAAAATGTTACGCTATTATATTCATCCGCCATTCATAAAAACGATGCTGTTAGCCATTACACCATTATTCATATTATTTTGTTTACCGGCAAATACGGTTCCAAATATGGTATGATGACGTATGTCACGCCCGGGTAGGTACGTATTGATTTACAATTTGATTGGTCAAAATGTTACGCTATTATATTCATCCGCCATTCATAAAAACGATGTTGTTAGCCATTACACCATTATTTGTTTTATTTTGTTTTCCGTTTTCGAATAAAATATCAATGATTGCAAAATTTTGTCGTTAAAAGTTGTAGGTATATAATAAAAGGAATATTATGGCGAAGTAACTTTCCTGGTGCTTGCATTTGCTTCTCGCTGCGTAAAATGAAAAATGACATCTCGCTCGACCTTCGGTCTCGCGCGATATTAAATTTTATCACGCTGCTCAGATCAAATACGAGTGCCAGGAAAGTCACTACAATATAATATCCCGTATGTATCCCTTGTTATACAATAACAGATATACCGTTACAACGAAATGTAAAATTTTGCAGTGAAAATAAAAAAACCCCGATAATTATTCGTGTTATCTACTTGTCTTTCTATCTATGTTTCAATTTGAAGCCATCTTTGCATGCGACTGAAAATAAGCAGTTTTTGTTAAGATTTTCAAGAAAGGGCGTGCAAAATGAAATCTGGTTTTAAAATGGTCTGTAGAAGAGGCTTATTTAGATTTCTTTCGCAATGAATCAATCGTTTTTTTTAACAAAATGGCAGATACTATAAGGTATTTATTTTTGTAAAAAGCTTGCGTCTTTCACACGTTTTAATGAGATATTTCCCTTTCAAAAATAGAGTATTTCATAGCATACTCAAGAACAGAAACATACTGAAAAGTGCAGGAAAAGATCGGTTTGTAGGTAGAATGTCGTTTCGTACCCTAAGTTCAGTCTTGTCACTAAGACAGCTTACTTATACCTACGGTATTTCCTGGGTTTCAGTTGTACCGTGCTGGGGCTCTGAAGTGCGGTGCCAAAGCCACCCCCCCAAAAAAAATCAATTTCCTTCTTTCTTAATTAATTAATGAATATTGTGTAAACGGAAATATTGGATGTCACAAGCAATGCTTCTTTTTCCCACGATGTTTTTCATATTTTGTCTACATTAAACAAGAAATAACAGAGACCTTAATAATAATATAGCCGAAACACGTGCCATTTATTATGGTCAACATTGAAAGTTGTGATTTCGCCGAATGAATATCATGTGAAGAATTTGTCCGTTTGTAAAAGAAATAAAACGGTTGCTAGGTTACGCGTAGATTACCAATACGTCTCTGAGAGATGGGCAGTTTCTAATCTTTAATGACGAGGAACACAAAGCAGAATCATGTCCAGCGATAAAGATTAAAGATTTAATGACTTCTGTCACTGTCAAGGTTTAAATTTACACACAAAATGAACAGGTAAGCTGTAAATTCCTTATAAATATGTTTTGCGGCTGTAGGAAGCTTTTTTTCCCCACTTGTAAACAAAACTACAAAATTTTAGACTTACCCAATTTGAATGGATTTGCAGACGACAAATTCAATATTGCTGAAATTCTGGGATTTGTCTTTAAAATTATTGAAAACATTGTGGGAAAAGGAGCATTTTCTCCTTTTCCCACAATGTTTTCAGAAGGCCTCTTCCCAAGGGTCGTTAGAACTCGGAATTGTGTGGTAAAGGGTTAATTGATGAATGAAGATGCAAAAGAAAGAAAAAAGAATAAGATACGTAAAAAGCTGTTTTTTTTTTAAATAACTTAATACGAAAAGTAAATGTAAACAATGTTCAAATAAAGAACCATTTTACTGTTGCAGCAATTTCTTTTTTTTTAAGTTTCATATGTTTTTTTTTACTGTTTATCAAAGAAAGTTAACATTTAGAGCGTCGAATACAATACAATATGCATGTAAAATACACAGAATTTATTTGTAAACAACGGCCTCCGGCCCATAATACAACATTTCTGCACAACTCTAATTAGCGATTTCTTCATGTTAAAAATGATTCGATGTACTTTGCTACTTTTTTGAATGTTATTGTATTTTCAGTTTTCATTTAATTATAAAATTTACATTAGATCATTTCTACCCCGATTTCTACCCCGACACCAAGAGAACAACAATGGCTGTCTTTCTGCATTTACTAAAGACGACTTCGTCTAAATCATGTGACAAATTAGTATGGCGGTTTCTAGGTTCAAATTGAAAGCATTTACAGACGACAAGTTACAAAGCACATTGTGCCAAAAATAACTGGATTTGTTTCTGAAATGTTGGAAAACATTAAGGGAAAAGGAGGAAAAGCTTGTTTTAAGAGTCTAATTTCCGACGGTCGTTAAAACTCGAAATTGTGTGATAATTGATTAAAAGAATAATGGCGAACGAGTTCAGAATGGTTTAACGAACAATCCGAACCACGGTTGAAGTTTTTCAAAAAAAAAAAAGGACTGCTCAAGCTGATAGTTCGAATAATCGATATATTGAAATAATTGAATTTGAATAATCGAGAAAATAAGATACAATATTATATTGTCTCGAGAAAACTACGTTTTTCTTGTTGTAGCAACCGACTTTCAGACTTTTATAAGCATTCTAAACTTCATGTGCGAAATATCACTGAATTTTGCAAAGCAATAGTTTGCAATACTGTAAATAGAATGAGTTTTATAAAGAAAAAGGTAAAAAAAAAATCTATGGGACTATAGCTCTAGAGTGATACGTAACCTCCCGAAGTAGTTCAAGGTTTCTGCACTAAAATTTCTCAAACGCTTGCGGAAATGTCACATAATTAACCTTTTACCACGTGAAAAAAAATCATGACTTTTCTAGATTGAAAGCTGCTGCAGGCAACAATTTAAATGTAACTGAAAACATGAAATTTGTCTTTCTTAAAGTAGAAAACATTGTTAGAAAAGGAGAAAATGCTGGTTATCGGCATTTTCTTCTTTTCCCAAAATGCTTTCAAAAACCTTCTTCCTTAGGGTCGTTAAAAGTGGGGTTGAGTGGAAAAAGGCTGATAACGTGTCCGTTAGGTGTGATCGTATTCAAGTAGGTACAGGTATGATGACGTCACATCTGGTCACATATATACAAACGATGCTTCTGACTGCAAAATGACCATCGCGTTATTTAAACGTTAAATTTGCACTTTGTTTGACTAGAATTAACTGCCCCCTTTTCTTTACACTTCCAAAAAAAAAAAAAAATATATATATATATATATATATATATATATATATATAATACTGCTACTATTGATGATGATAATGATAATAATGATTTAGTGGTATTTATCAGTGTTATAAAATAATTGACTTGGCGTGAGAAAAAAAAATCTAAACATGCCATTTAACTCTTTACCACACAATCCCGACTTTTAACGACCCTGAGAAAGAAGCCTTTTGAAAACATAGTGGGAAAAGGAGAAAATGCTGGTAACCAGCATTTTCTCCTTTTCCCACAATGTTTTCTACACTTCACAAAAAAAAAAAAAAAAAAGAAAAAAAAAAATTCAGTTTTTGAGCCACGTTTATTTTGTCGTCTGCAAATGCTTTCAATTTGGACTAGTCTAGAATATTGTCGTTTGGTAAAGAGTTAAAAGAACCATTCGGCGAAAACAGGAATTGTTTGCACAGAGTAATTTCTCCTTCAGCCTCGTTATATATGAGCCACGGTCTGTGAGAACGGAGCTCAATGAATCTGTAAAAAGCATCGACCCATATCAGTCTGCACAGTCTCCGCAGGCTGATCTGGGCCGAAACTTTTTGCTATTGGTCAATTTTCTGTATGTCAACGGACCATTCTACGTTAGGATGCAGCCGGTTGTTGGGCAAACTGGATCTTATGGCTCCATAATACTGTGATGACTTGCTTGGTATCATACGTCACAGATATGCATTAAGCCATCTTTTGCCAGAGCACGGCTGATGTTAATGTAAAAACCCGTAACTAATAATGTCTATATGTGGTGTAAACATATGCTTTCCGGGCTGTCTGCTTCAAAATTTTTATAGGAAATAACGAGTTAGAAAGTTAATGCTTGATTATTTGTCGATCAGAATGCTACACTAAAATAATTCCTGAAATCCTCGATTGGTTCTTTTTCGTCGGAGCATATACAAAGGATTTTTGCGTAGACACAGTAATCATTTACAGAGCGTCATTGGCGAAAACAGGGACAGCAGCAGACGGCATAGTTCAAGATCAGACTGTACAGAACGTGCAGTCTGATCTTTGATCTTTACCATCTGCTGTTCAGTCTATTCTTTACGACAAATTACGGCAGTCTTAGCTGCAGTCGATTGTATTTTCATCCGCCGAAAGAGGTCGAGGCCGATTTACACATGGGTTATACTCTGTGAATGGTAGTTTAATGCATCTGCTAAAGGTATCGACTCAGATCAGTCTGCTCAGTCAGCGCAGGTTGATCTGGCTCGAAATTCTTTATAATAATTTGAGACACGCTCTGTGAAAAGGAGGCTTAATGCATCTGCAAAAAGTATCGATCCAGGTCAGCCTGCGCAATCCGCGCAGGCTGACCTGAGTAGAAACTGTTCGCTCTCGGTAAATTTTCTGTATGTCAAAGGACCAGTCTACCTTCTGATACAGTCGGGCATTAGACATGATGAATTTTATGGATCTCCAATTTGTAGTGTCTTGCTAGGTATCATGGATCACGGAGATGCATTAAGCCCCCTTTTGCCAGAGCAAGACTTGCTTGATATTATGTATAACGAAAATGCATTAAGCCCCTTTTTTGCAAGAGCAACGCTAACATATATTTGCTGCTGAATGAGTTAAAAAAATCATTAAATTTCGCATAAAGGTTGGCCATTTCTTAAATTCCCGCAATATTTTCCACATCAAGGATAAATTTAGGTATCTTTTACGAACATAAAAAGCCTTTAAAATACTTGGATATGTTTCATGGCAAGATATTTTATATGTATTATTATTATGCTTTGTCCCAGTTCACACATTTGTTTTATATTTAAGGACGGAACAAGAAACCCATGAGCCTAACAGCGTGGAACCAGCTATGGACGATTCGGAATATACGTTATCGTTCTATCTGTATTGTGTCCCGGAGGACGACTTCCGCTGTAAGATTGCTATGGAAATGAAGCAGGTTGTACCAGTGGTGATGTTATGTATCGGGATGCTTGGAAACTCTTTGAACGTTGTTGTACTCTCCAGGAGGAAGTTTCGGAATCACCCGTTTCTGATCGGTCTAATGGTCCTGTCAGTATCCGATACATTGCAGCTGTTGTTGAATGTATTAAGTGTTCACGTGATCCAGAAATTGGACAGCGAAAACATGTATAGGTATTGCAAGTACGACTGTCTGGCCGTCATCTGTCAGGGTACGTTTGCATATTATATCTTGGCAATTCTGACTCTAGAGCGGACATTCTTTGTGCGATACAACCGTGTACATAGAGACTATGTGACAAGACGGAACTATATTACCGTACTGTTGATCGTCCTGGCTGTTATTATCATGTTTCATGCTTTTTTCATTTTCGGCGGGAACAAAGATGTCATAGAAGCTGGCAGGGGTAACACCACACAGTCAACCATCGACCGTCTTGATTGTATGGTTATATCAAACAGACATGACGACGACTATCGGCCGTTCTTGGTTCTCACCATGATATTCTTTGACTATTTTACGCCCTTCTGTATAGTTTGTATCGGAAATATTTTAATAATCAGGGCAGTCCAGCAAAGCAGAGCTCGAGTAAGCTCTGATCCCAACCGAGAAAATCTTACCCAGAATACGGCCACAAAGATAGCAAAAACTGTCTGTGTATTTTTCTTTGTCTCGGCTAGTCCGCTGTTTGTTTCCAAAACTGTCCAAGAAGTAGTTACAGTTTCAGCGGACATTTTCCCCACTACCTCGCTCATCGACATGGTCTTTTTTGTTGTGGTACAGTGTAACTTCGCCTTCAATTTCATCCTGTATTTTTGGACCGGATCGGTGTTTCGGGATGAATTTAAAAAGTTTGCGAATGAGGTGAAAATGACTTTGAAACGTTATCGATAGTTTTTCGCCCTGATGTTTGCTGTAATGAGAGTGTGGACGAGGATAAGACTGCATGTTGGCAGAGTCTGATGTAGATCAGCGCTTTTCTATGAAAGTAAAATCAGACCAAGACATTAGACCAAGGGATTAGTTAGTACTTTTCTCCATACATCAAGAGACATAAAATAATCTTTCTGACTTACATACATGTATTTACCTAAGTATTCACCAAACAATCCCGTTGTCGTACGACCCTGAAGAAGAACACTTTTGAAAACATTGTGTGAAAAGGAGAAAATGCTGGTTACCAGGACATACACGATAAACATATGAGCTGTCGCCGTGATATGACTGAAATAACGATGAAAGCGGCATATAACACCATTCAAGTGCTCGTGACCTCCGATATTTTTTGGTAATCTATAACAACACATTTTTAAAAGAGAGGAAATGTTTACCCTTTACCACACAATCCTGAGTTTTACGAACCGGATGACGAAAGCTTCTGAAAACATTGTTGGAAAAGGAGAAAATGCTGGTAAACCAGCATTTTCCCCTTTTCCAACAATGATTTCTACCGTTTCAAAAAAAAAAAAAATTAAAAAATCCTATCATTTCAGCTAGATTGGCTGTGTCGTCTGCAAATGCTTCTTATATGGACAATTTTTAAATTTTGTCGTCTGGTAAAGGGTTAAAGTAACCCAATATATCCGATAGAAACAGTGTTGTATATTAGGATTAGTATATCAGGGCATAACTCTAGATTTTGACCCACTTTTTATGGGGGATCGGGGTACACAAAGTTAATATGTTGTAGGGGAAAATCGACAGAGCGCTATTGTTAATTCCAAGTTGAGGGGAAAAACAAGAAATAGACGGCGTAAATTTGCCGGCAAATCGGCAGGTTCTCTTAAAATAAACATGTCTACATTTTTTGCCAATCGCAAATTTCTATTTATTAATTTGTTATCATAACCATAAAGTAGGTCAAAAGCCAGCACATTCAGCTACGCCGAATAGTAATGCAAAAGTAATTGGCTTCCGCCGGAATTCGATCCCACGACCTTCAAAACCATTATTCAGCGACTTAACCAACTGAGCTATAGATCTGGTCAACTGTTCCTCTTCTGTGTTCAAAATGTATTAATAACTTGTGACTCAATAACGACTAATGGAAAAGGAAATTTTGCAGCCATCTTTGCGCACGAATGAAAATTACAAGTCTTTGTTTAGATTTCTTGAAAAATAAAAATAAAAAGAGGAAAAACAAAATCTGGTTAGATACCCCTTTATGGCGTTTTTTAAAGATTTGTGCCCATCCATCTCTGACATAAAAGAAAAAAAAAAATTTTTTTTTTTGGGGGGGGGGGCATTACAAAAATGTGAATCAGTAAATTTAATGATGCTCATATAAGCTATCAGAACTGCTGTACCACTTTAGAACTTTTGCCACGATAGAACGTTTCTTACTGTCTCTGCAAATAAACTAATTATCTAATCAAACACATTATACTTGAGCCATGTTCTGGCAAAAGGGGGCTTCATGCATCTCTGTGATGCATTATACCAAGCAAGTTATCACATAGCTATGAATCCATGAAGTCCATTTTGTATAACAACCGACTGTATCATAGGGTAGACTTGTCCTTTGAAGTCCAGAAAATTGACCAATAACAAAAGGTATCGACACAGGTCAGCCTGCGCGGACAGCGCAGGCTGACCTGGGTCGATACCTTTTGCAAACGCATTAAAACTCCTTCTCATAGAGCACTGCACATTTATATCCTTATTTTTAGTTATAAAGCCGTCTTTGCAGGCAAATAGTCTTTGTTAAGATTAAAAAAAAAAAACACAGGCGAAACAAAATCTGCTTAGATGCCTCTTTAAGGCATTTTTTTGACATTTGTGCCCGTCTACAATGTCTCGCCCATAATTGAAATAAAAGGAAAAATCATCAGGCAGAGGTTCTTTTGGAAAAACAAAACTATAAATAAGAGAATCCGCATTTCTGATGCTCGTTATAGTCATAACAACTGCTGTCTTTGCAAATAAACTAATTATTTAATAATACACATTATCCTTGTTATTTGTTTGAAGTCCTTACCTCCAGCATAGTTTTCTATTACATAACCTCCCCACTGGCGCTCGATCCCAATTCAAAATCCTTGCATGTAACCTACTAAACAACATGGTAATCAAGGCAAAATGGCCTCTTCCGTATTATTTTTTCGAATAAAACACAGTCGTGTGCAAAAACTGGAAAGTGGCTGGAGAAAAGTAAAAATGGTTAGTATCATTTACGTGTAATTAACTTGCTTGTATCAAAGAAATTACATTCTTTTACGAGTGTCTTTTTTCCCCATATGATTTAACTCAAGTCCACTTCCAGTTTGATCGACCTTCACCCGACTTCAATAGACTGTTTGAAAACAGGCGATCTGATTGGATTAATTGGAAAGGTATGTCAAGGTTCAACCAATCAGATGGCTCGTAACATATTTTGAAAAGGTCATACGAGGTTGCCACCGGAAGTCAGCCAAAGACTCACTTGCGTAAATTTGTAAAAAACCGTGAATGCACACACACACACAAAAAAAGTGTGGCGTGCAGCATTAATGGGGGAAAAAGTGAAATTCAAACTATCTCCCCTGTTATATATAAACAAAGGTTACCAAATTGCAACTGGGTCCTTTTATTTGATTCCCTTTGTTTCTATCTTTGATTTACTAAGAGATGTTGCGATTATTATAATTTGACTTATGATGTATATGTACAGTCTTCATAATATTTGCAAATAAAATTTCACACACGTTTACCATTGAAATGCATCAAATAAATCAAATTTCTGGTTTGATAAAGTTTGAAGAAGATATTTAAACATGAACATTCCATAGAGTGCAAAGCATATCAAGGATAAAAACCAAGTAGTACGGAACCAAATACATCATGCGTAACGACGCATGCGCGCTTACACAGTACTGTGATATCAGTTTGACCTGAACCAAATATACTGTCATTCACGCTCACGCTCCACTCGTCACAACTCGGCCGATTCCGTACCTACATCTAACCTCGTCTGTATAAGGGAGGCTTCCATTTTGAACTACCAATCTCATGATCTTAAACATGACGGCGCCCCTGTAGATCGCTTAGCAACGACATGAACAACCACTGTAAAGTTATTCACTTCTATCGATCTGTCGATGAAAGCTCCTGACGGAATTGATACACCACGCTAAAAATTGAACGTACAAACTGTTTGCCGACTGCAATACTCTTAGAAAGATAACGACAGAAAATTTACTCATGCGTTCTTTCTAAAGAGGAGCCTTACAATTTCAATAACGGTAAAGCGGTGTGCTTCCGGAGATGTGCGAAATGTACCGTGTAGGTGCATATCAAGCTACTTGATACAGCCGAGGGATTTGATCACCGGATCACCCGAAGTATGCCGAACGGCTCACGCTCTACCCATTTTACTTTCAGTTTTCACCTCAACCTCACTTTCGTCACTACAGTATTATACTGTCCTACACGTGTATACTTATTTCTTCCGAAATCCTGCATAAGATTGACGGATCGAATTACCAAACAGTAATAGAATAACATTTATAACGCGGCCCGCTCGACAGAACAACTAAAGCTTTCTCTGCTCTTGCTAAATCCATTTTAGAATGATTGCACATGTGTTGCATGTGATGTTATTTTTTTTTTTTTTTTTATTACAACATATTACAGCTTTATGCTACTCCAAAAATCCGCTTTCCAGGACTTTGAGTCCTTTGATTTTTTCTGTTCACACAATATTTCCTGACCGGTCAAAGACAAACATGATCTTTTGAGTGATACATATTTTATTTGTCGTCTGCATATGCGTTGAATTTTGAACAAGTCTCTAAAATTTTGTCGTCTGGTAAATGGTTCAATCATGATGACTATCTCTACTTTTTCCACGATGTTTTCAGCATCCGCTGCAAATCTTGCTTCAGAGTACCTGAACTTACAAAGATGAAGCATATCACTTCCCTGTACGAGGCTGTGATAGTCTTTTTAAAACTTCTACAATCTTCTGTTTCAATTAACCCCTTACCAAACCAAACTTCTTGTTTTTACGACCCTGTGCAACGATAATTTTGAAATCGTTATTGAACAAGAAATACCAACAAGAAAAAAATGGACGGTGTAAATTTGCCCGCAGATAAGCGGGGGCCCTTAACATAAACATGTCTACATTTTTAACCAATCACAAATTTCTGTTTATTCATTTTGTTATTAGAACCAACAAATAGGTCAAAAGCCAGGACATTCAGCAATGACCTTTTAATCCTTTTCGTAAGTAAAAAATATCATATTTGACAACAGAACATCAGAATTTATAAATAGGAAAGGAGAAGAATAGTCGGAACCTGGGCTAGCATAATACTAGCTCCATCTCAATCGAAACATTTGGCGAGGTGGACAAAATGTATGAGCCGTGCTCTGTGAAAAGGGGGCATACTGCATCTGCGAAAAGTATCGCCCTAGGTCATCCTGCGCAGCCCGCGCAGGCTGACCTAGGCCGAAACTTTTCACTGTAGGTCAATTTTCTGTATGTCAAGGGACCAGTTTACCTTATGATGCAGTCGGGTAATACAAAAAAATGGACTTTATTGATCAATGATTGTGTGATGATGTGCTTGGTACTAGTGTCATGCATCACGGGGATGTATTAAGCCCCTTTTGCCAGAGCATGGATCAATTATAATGATCGCCCTCGTTATATGATTTAAAATCAATTACATATTATGTGTGTCACAAGAATGATTCCTCGGGTCGGGCACAAAACGTAGGATCTACGAGTTTAGAGGCTGCTTTCAGCTTTTTTTTTTTTTTTTTTGGGGGGGGGGGGGGGCTCTTTCACAACGTTATTTTTAAAAGAAGCCTACTTCAGGGGCTGGAACTCTTCAGACGGCGACAAGATGTTAGTGCTTGTCCAAATTCAAAGCATTTGAAAACCACTTTTTGAATGATCCTAAAATTGGACGAAATTGTCTTTGAAAGGGTACAAAACATTATGGGAAAAGGAGAAAATGCTGGTTACCAGCATTTTCTCCTTTTCCCACAAAGTTTTCAAAGACCTTCTTCATCTCGTGATTGTCTGGTTTTAAATCTAGATTTTACATCTTTTTTTTTTTTGAAGTTTCTTTAAAAGGTATCTTAAGTTACCAATTAACATTAAAAGCGCATCTATATATGCAGTGGGCTACCTTACACTAGTCTATTTTTGTACAGTTGTTATATATGTGCACTTGATACATTTGGAAGCAGGTTACTAATAATTAGATAGAATGTCGTACCTTGCAAAAATCTCACAATTTTGCAATCGAAACAGATGTTTAGAGCTATCTATCGTTATAGCCACGTCCTTGTTACAATTTGGGACATTTTCATCGATCGGGTTCTTGTTTTTGCCTCTACTGGACAAGTTTAATGAGGATCGGTCAAAAACGGCACTTGTCATCTCATTATTTAGAGGATTGTCCTTTGGTCTCGGTAAGTCTTGATTTCTTTTTTTGCCTCGGTAAACCTTTATTTTTTTCGTTTGGCCTCGGTAAGTCTGTATTCTTTTACTTTTGGTCTCGGGAAGACTGCATTTTCCCTATCCCCGGCTTGGCCAATTTCTTACCGAGGACTGTTGATAGTCACTTCGATAGGATTCATTCCTCTCTCACTGCTGACCATATTTTCGACGATGGATTGGGGAAAGTAGCCAGTGGCCGGGAAAAAACATTGTGCGTAGTACTGGAAAAAGAAACTCCAGAAAAGCATGGATAGTTGCACTGGCCGCCGCGACATAACTGAAATAATGTTGAAAACGGCGTTAAAAACCATACAATCAACCAATCTGTTTCTTTTGTTTTGTTTTTCCTTTTGGCCTCGGTAAGTCTATATTTTTTACTTTTGGTCGCAGTAAGTCTGTTTTTCTTTTCCCTCGGTAAGTCTGTATTTCTTTACTTTTGGCTTCGGTAAGTCTGTACTTTTCTTTTCTGGCCTCGGTAAGTCTTTATTTTTTGTCTTATGACCTCGGCAAGTCTGTATTTTTTCTTGGTTCTGTTCAAAACATCTACTTATTGTGAATGAATCGAGAATGGCAACTAAAATTTGTTACACCAAGCAAGAATTTTCCCTTGCAACCACAACGACCTATATAGCATTAAGAAAAACAATGAAAGTCAGTTCAAAAGAGCTGCTGGGCACACTTACGAGTCATTCAACGTACAAGTAAGCCCAACTATGGAAAGAGGGTTACTCTGAGCCTACATGGAAGTCAATCATCTTGTTATTGGGTCGAAAAATTCAAGCCTTACTCTGTGAAAAGGCGATTTAATACATCTGCAAAAGTATCAATCCGTTTCAGCCTGCGCAATTTTTAGTTTCAGTCGCTGGCAAAAAATTGCATTGTGAATTATTAGAACAAGAGTTGTCTGTTCCAGTCGCTGGCAGAAAAATGTATTGCAAAATTAGAAAAAAAGTTGCTAATTTTTATTCTAGTTTCACAATACATTTATCTGCCAGTGACTGGAACTGGCAACTTTTTCTTTTTCAAATGTCACACTGTATTTTTCTGCCAGTGACTGGAACTGACAGCTTTTGTTCTGTTTTACAATACATTTTTTTTTCTGCCAGCGACTGGAAATTTGACAAATTCCTATTTAATACATCATCAGATTCACAATATAATCCATACTTTTTAACGGTATGAATAAATATTCGTATGCATTTTGACACGCCCCACTGTTTACATTTAGCAGATACTGGGCCTTTAAGTCAATGATCATATTCCGGTGATGTCTTCGATTGTTAGCATTATTATTATTATCATTATTATTATTATAATAATAAATATCATTGCAGATATTGGGCCTTTAAGTCAATGATCATATTCCGGTTTTGTCTTCGATTGTTATTATTATTATTATTATCATTATCATTATTATTATTATAATAATAAATTATTATTATTGTTGTTGTTGTTGTTGTCGTCGTCGTCGTTGTTGTTGTTATTTATTCTTTACTTCAGGGGTGATCTCTAGTTATCTGATAAAGAGGTTTGGCGTTACGAAGATGTCACTGACAGGTTGTTTACTGGCGTCCTCCGGATTTACAGCCGCATTTTTCGCAAAGAATTTGTTCCATCTCTACTTAACAGTCGGAGTTCTATGTGGTAAATATAAATTCAAGCTCAGTTAAAATGGGGCTTAATGCATCTGCAAAAAGTATCGACTCAGGTTCCGCCTGCGCATCCGCGCAGGCTGACCTGAGTCGAAACTTTCTGCGTTCGGTAGAATTTCTGCGTTTCAAAGGACCGGTGTACCTCATAATTCATTCAGTTGGTACACAGAATAAATTTTATGTATCCATAATCTTATGATGACTTGCTAGGTATGATGCATTACGGAGATGCATTAAGTCCCCTTTTGCCGGAACATGGATCAAATAAGTCAGTTAGTCTGTCAATGCTCTGACCCATCCTTTAGTCCATCTGTTTATAAAGGCACCCAGCACAGTTGCTCGTACCGAACTGATGATACTGTTCTGTTAAAATGGAAACAAATTGCATGGGAGGAAAAAGTTGTCTATGTATGCTTCTTTCTGGGATTGCGAAAATCAATGTGAATCTGCACCGTTATTATTATTATTATTATTATTATTATTTGTTTAAAAAAAAAAAAAAAAAAAGAAAACTGGAATTTAAAACCATATGCATCTCAATTATGCTCTATGGGGGTTTAAAGCATCTGCCAAAAGAATCGATCCATGTTAGTCTGCGCAGTCCGTGCACTGCGCAGGCTGACATTGCTCGAAAATCTTTGCTATTTCCACATTTCTGCATAAAAAAAACATCTATATCATGATTCAGTCAGTTGTTGGACAAAATGGGTTTTAAGAATCTATGATTACATGAGAACTTGCTCCCTATAATGTTTACATGAGGACTTGCTCCCTATAATGATTATACGAGGACTTGCTCCCTATAATGATTATACGAGGACTTGCTCCCTATAACGATCATATGAGGAATTGCTCCCTGTAATGATCATATGAGGACTTGCTCCCTATAACGATCATATGAGGACTTGCTCCCTATAATGATTGTATGAGAACTTGCTCCCTATAATGATCATATGAGGACTTGCTCCCTATAATGATTACATGAGAACTTGCTCCCTATAATGATCATATGAGGACTTGCTCCCTATAATGATTACATGAGAACTTGCTCCCTATAATGATTACATGAGAACTTGCTCCCTATAATGATTACATGAGAACTTGCTCCCTATAATGATTACATGAGGACTTGCTCCCTATAATGATCATATGAGGACTTGCTCCCTATAATGATTACATGAGGACTTGCTCCCTATAATGATCATATGAGGACTTGCTCCCTATAATGATTACATGAGGACTTGCTCCCTATACTGATCATATGAGGACTTGCTCCCTATAATGATTACATGAGGACTTGCTCCCTATAATGATCATATGAGGACTTGCTCCCTATAATGATTACATGAGGACTTGCTCCCTATACTGATCATATGAGGACTTGCTCCCTATAATGATCATATGAGGACTTGCTCCCTATAATGATCATATGAGGACTTGCTCCCTATAATGATTACATGAGGACTTGCTCCCTATAATGTTTACATGAGCACTTGCTCCCTGTAATGATTACATGAGGACTTGCTCCCCATAATGATTACATGAAGACTTGCTCCTATAATGATTATGTGAGGACTTGCTCCCTATAATGATTACATGAGGACTTGCTCCCTATAATGATCATATGAGGACTTGCTCCCTATAATGATCATATGAGGACTTGCTCCCTATAATGATTACATGAGGACTTGCTCCCTATAATGATCATATGAGGACTTGCTCCCTATAATGATCATATGAGGACTTGCTCCCTATAATGATCATATGAGGACTTGCTCCCTATAATGATCATATGAGGACTTGCTCCCTATAATGATTATATGAGGACTTGCTCCCTGTAATGCATCAAGGAGATTCATTTTTCCTAGTGCGCCGCTCAAATATGAGCCATGCCCTGACAAAAGGGGGCTTAATGTATCTCCGCGATGTAAGCAGGTCATCACATCACTTTCTAACGCTTCAACTGAAGGCTGAAACAGTTGTTCCCTCGCACTGTTATCCTGGTGAACAGCGTGTGCCATTCAACCAGAGGGAAATGTGACTACGCGCATTTACCCTATATTTCAAGCGCTTTACGTAATATTGTAAGCGTTGTGGTTATGTGAGGGGGGTACGCCATGGGGAATTACTGAAAACTGTTGTACTGGATTTTGATGAAAGTCCCCACAGAAAAAGGGGGGTTAGAACCATGAAATAATAGAATTTTTTTTTTTTTCGGTGAAAGATCGAAATTGATTTCATCTCGTGAACATCATCGGTGCACCACTAGTGAAAATATTACCGATAATGTTCATTGGATGAAATAAATAGAGGATTTTTTTTTTTCCGGTGAAAGATCGAAATTGATTTCATCGAGCATTACCGATGATGTTCACGAGTGCGCGGGAACTACCGTTTCCACCTTCAATTGAAGAGTTAGAAAATATGAAATCGGTATTTTCACCGGTCATAACCATGAAATAAGAAATCATAATCCACCATTATTTCTCGATAAACTACCGAAAAGCACGACATAAATTTCGATGTTCAGAAAAAAAAATCATCTATATATTGCAATTGCAGTAAATGTTAGCCTCGAAAAAGGTTACTAGAAATCTTACATTACGTTTTCATGTAAAGCTTTGAATAAATATGGTATTCATTATTACCTTTGAAGTTACTCCTATAATCCCGTCATTTTCGGCTCATTACAATCGAGATTGTATTTCATTTCTCGAAACATAACGCAATTGTGTTTTTTCTGGTACATAGGTCTACCGAGATTGGCTACTGAAAACGTGATGGCAAAATTGAAAATCATTTCATAACGGTCATTTTCCCCACTAGTTACGGTGATTTCTGAGCCCTCTCTGTCCCATATCAAATCAAAGTCCATATCCTGTGCTTCGTTCTTACCCTGTCTTCTCCTTCGAAGCCTCTTTTTTACTTTACTTTTTTCAAAGAAATCTAGACTTTCGACTTCTTGCTTAACCACTTTACATCTCATTCGAAACACTTCTTTTTGTCAAATTTAATTCTAATTATACCCTACTTTTGATCCATGGTCCATCGAAGAAATATGGAAGTTTTAATAAGTAATAAATAAATAAAAAAAAAAAAAAAAAAAAACCGCTAGGTGCACACCAATTAATTCAGGGCCCGTATTCAACAATCGTTCTAGCATGCCTAGTCTAAATCTCAAGGATTTTCTAAACTTTACAGAAAAAAATGAGCCATGTTCTGGCAAAAGGGGGTTTAATGTATATTCGTGATGGATTATATCAAGCAAGCCATCACATGATTATGGATCCACAAAATCCATTTTTGACTGCATCATGAGGTAGAATGGTCCTTGGATTTCCAGAAAATTAACTAATAGCAAATATTTTTTACCCAGATCAACCTGCGGACTGCGCAGGGTAACCTACAGGCTGACCTGGGTCGGTACTTTTAGCAGGGTAACCTACAGGCTGACCTGGGTCGGTACTTTTTGCAGGGTAACCTACAGGCTGACCTGGGTCGGTACTTTTTGCAGGGTAACCTACAGGCTGACCTGGGTCGGTACTTTTTGCAGGGTAACCTACAGGCTGACCTGGGTCGGTACTTTTTGCAGATACATTAAAACTCTTTTCACAGTGCATGACTCAAATGCTTTAGCCAATGGGAAGTTGTGTTACTTTTTAAATCTAGAATAAGACTAAGAATGCACGTAAAAATAGTCAAGGAATATAGGCAATGAAGTCACAGGTGAAAATTTCAGTTTTTGTCTCGCAGGTTTTGGAAATTCCCTGTTGGTTATTTCTGTAAATATAATCGTGACCAAGCTGGTCGAGGAGAAGCATATTCCAATGGGTCTTGGAGTTTTGAACTTTGCTCCGGGTATTGCCAGCGTCAGCTACCCATATTTCCTAGACTATCTCCACCAGAGGTACGCTTTATCTGGAACATTTCTGCTTCTGGGTGCCATACACTTGCATGGTCTGACAATTGTCACGCTGAGTTTGTTACTCGAAAACGATGAGGACAAAAGTAAAGGGTTTTGCGTGACTGTAAAAGATACAGCAAATTCTGAGAACCAGGAAGAGATCACGACTCCGAAAGAGACTAAAAGTCGACGAACGGTATGGTTTTCATCGTTTATCGTTATTATTTATACAACTGTGACAACCTTAGTGTCTTTATGTATCGGCGGCTTCTCGGGACTGTGGCGGGACATGTTTTCGGAAAAGAAGCTATCTACATCCCAGAGCAACATCGCCTTCATGTCATATGGGATTATGAACGCCATTGTCCGACTTTTTCCAATATTGGCACAAAAGTTCGAAACCTTATCAGTGTTCGTTGTACCGACAGCTAGCTCCGTATCGGGCTTAATCGGATTTTTGTTACTGCATACATTTTCAAAGTTTGAGATGACTGTTTTTGGTTCCTGCTTTGTTGGACTTTCTGGTGGCGGGGTCATTTCTTCAACCTCGCTCGTTATGTACGAAATACTCGGAAAAGAAGCTTACCCATCCGGCTATGGCTTCTTTTTGACCATGTCAGGGGTTTCTGCAGTTGCCAGTGGAATAGTGTTTGGTGAGTCGATTTGATTAAAGTCTCTGTTTTTTTCACCTAAATCTTAAACTCATTATGGATTGAGCGATGATGGACATATAAAGCCCATTGCTGTCAGTCTGAAGGTCCAAGGTTCGATTCTGAGCCTTCACCGATGACTTTTCAGGTACACATACAAGAGGTTACCGAACTGAGGGAAAACTGGTAAGAAAGCCCAAAAATAGCCAACAGAATTAAGGTCTTGCACCCGGAATTCCTTGTACCCGTTTCTTTCTCTCAAACGGTCTAAATCCTACGATGTCATCATAATCATTATCATCGTCATCTGTTTTATATATATATATATATCAAACCATAACGATTGCCCCTCGAGTCTGTCTGTCTGTACCCTTCATTCCCCTCTCTCTCTCTCCTCTTGTATAACTAATTTGGATTAAAATTAATCCTCTTACTTTACAGGAGCCATGGTCGACGCAACATCATCGTATGACACGGTTACCATGACAACGTCGAGCGTCATGCTAGTATCCAGTATCTTATGTTTCCTATGTCTTCTAACATGGGGCAAGATGAAACAAAAATGTATGAAATAATTTTAGTTTCCAGGGCTTTCGGTTCATCATCTGCATCTTTATCTGAATCTTTATTCCTGTTTCCCATGGTAGTATTAAGATGAGCCATGTTCTGTGAAAAGGGGACTTAATGCATTTGCAAAAAGTATTGATACAGGTCAGGCTGACCTGAGTCGATACTTTTTGCTATTTGTAAAATTTCTGCAGGTCCAAGGTCATCACTTGCTTGGTATACTGAACTTGCGTCAAGACCCCTTTTGTCAGAGCGTGGCTCATTTAGATTAGCACTTGCGCATTTGAATTTATATCATACCATTTATCATAGTATGCAAATTATTGTGAAGATGACAAGCTGTTATTGTTCCGTCTGTCCGAGCGTTAGTCACTGGCAGAAAAATTAATCTTAAAACCAGGCAAACAGTAAAACAAAATCTAGAGTGACTTGAAAACGTTTAACCCAATTCTAAGATTATATTGTTTACTTCTGGCTGCTACTGGGCCTTTAAGATTTCCAAGAAGCAATCATTGAGATTGAATTGTATAAATTAGAAGAACTTGTTTCGCAATCAATGTTAAATAAATACATTTAAAATAAACAATTAATAAATCTTTACGCAATCTTTTAACGACACTTAGGGGGAAAGCTTTTGAAAATATTGTGTTAAAAAGGGAGAATGGCTATCAGACAACGATAAGCCGTTTCATCTCCAGTATGCCTGCCGCGTGTCGTTTAGGTGTTGCTGCACATGGAGGTCACACCCGGTATTGAGTTGGATTTCGTATCTGTTATCGTATATGTCTTCGGTAAAATAAAGAATTACCTCAATATGAAATGCAAGGGCTCCCTTATCTTTGTTTCTACGTATATAGGTAAGATTCTAAAAACATTATTTTTTTTTTAAATGCAAGAAGCGAGAATATATTGAAAAATAAAAGGTACATAGTGATGCTACGGCAAGATTACATACTGCCCACTTAAACACAAATTCATTTCCTTTCACACACAGCGTAGATCAAGATTCGACAACACAGAATGCGCAGTCATATCACGAACAATCTATACTATTTCATATTTCGTAAGAGAAACTGCTTTATATTGCCATGACAGAAAATTTTAGTGATTTAAGATCAGAAAAAATAACATCTAGACTGCCCCTTTTGTTTCGTTATAATCTTGCCCATAATTCTCGTCTCACAAGGTTCATGTATAGAAGGAGTGTTGTTGATATCTTCAATAGTTTAAACTTTTATACACTAGATAAAAATATAAACTCTTTACCACACAATCCCGACTTTTAACGACCCTGAGAAAGAGGCCTTTTGAAAACATTGTGGGAAAAGGAGAAAATGCTGGTAACCAGCATTTTCTCCTTTTCCCACAATGTTTTCTAACCTATCAATGACAGATTTCATCATTTGGGCCTCCTTCAATTTGTCGTCTGCAAATGCTTTCAATATGGACAAGTCTAAAATTTTGTCGTTTGGTAAAGGGTTAAAGTATTGATTTTGCCGGACGTCTGTGCTGTTGGAGGAGATGAAGGAGGAGGAGAAAGCAGAAGACAAACGAGAAGAAGAAGATAAAGAAGAAGAAGAAGAAGAAAAAGAAGAAGAAGAAGAACAACAACAACAACAATAACGATGACGCCGACGACGACAATAATAACCATGACAACTGTGACATCAACGCTCTACTTTCTTTATAAAAGAATTTCAAAGAAAAAAAAAAAACCACTTTTAAGGTGTTGATTTTTTTCTCAGAAATTTTTGTTTACTCGGTGCTTTCAGTACTTTGATTTTGACTTCAAAAGACCAACTCTTTCGCCGACGCCAGATGCTTAGACTCACCTGAACGGAAACGGTTGAAGATGATGAATTAAATGTGCCTCAATTTATAGATATTTTCTGTAAGGATCGTAGAAAACGTGGTGGTAAAAGGAGAAAATGCTGGTCACCAGCATTTTCCCCCTTTTAACCCTGATCCTGCTGAATAAAAGACATGAAATTTTCAAAGCGATAGTAGAAGCCCAAAACTGTCCTGTTTCAAAGGTATCTTTGGTGGAAAGATATCTCCTTATCGGACAGTGTAGATCAAAGATCAGACAGCACGTTCTGTGCAGTCTGATCTTGATCTACGCTGTCCGCAAAAGGTCAGTGAGCCGCGATAAGCAGCCTATTGGCTAACAGTATGTTTTCAAATTCTCTTTTCTTCGGGGACGTAAAAGCATGTGCTTGTTTTGGTAAAAGGTTAATGAACGTATAATTTGTGTCTAGCTGACAAGCGATGGTTTTGAATCAACAAGGAATTAATCATAACAACTGAAGATGAAAGTTCTTTAACTCCAACAGACTTGTTATATTAACACTTATCGTGCGAAATAAAAGAAACGAAACTTTCAAACCGATTGTATCAACCCATATTTTCCTATTTCCTTGGACCCTTTGCGGACAGTCTAAATCCACGATCAGACAGTACGCTCTGTGCAGTCTGATCTTGGATCTACACTGTCCGATGAGGAGATATATTTTCTCCCAAAACATACCTTTGAAATAGCGAAATTCGGGTTTTTACCATCGGCTTGTAAGTTTCATTTCACTTTAAGAAGGTTGAGGGTTAATCCTGAAAGCGCCTTTCGATACCGTTGTTGCCTTTGTGTCCAGTGTACATAAAGATAAAAAAATCAAAGTGCTGTAAGCACTGTAATCGGTCGACACTGAATAATTACAGTGGTTTGAAATGACAAATCAAATGGTAGATGCTTGAACTATGTATGGGACAAAAAGTCTTACACCGTTCCAAATGAGCCTCGTAGGATCCCACTTTTTTAAACTGTCTTTTACAAATTAGTAGTTTAAGGATTGGTTAAAATATAGGCTATGTTTGCCAGCCGACAGCAATTGACCGTAAAAAAATATGTGACAATTCTGATCAGCAATACCCATTATCAAGTTTTAAATATCACTCATCATAAATAGCAGTGCCTACCAACCCTTTAAAAGAGTGAAAAAATACATATATTCTTTTCTGTAATTTTGGCAACTTTGGTATCTGTATTGCAACATATAAAAACCGTATAAAGTATGCCTGCATTATAACTTTGGAATTATCTACTTTTGGCTGCTTTTGGGCCTTTCATTTTTCCATTTTTAACAAGACATCGTATTTATCTTGACAAACTGTCCTACCTATTTTTTAGCGGGCCAAATCGTCCAGTCCAAACGTCTGCTGGCAAATTTCTCCTACATTATACTTTCAAAGAATGTAGATACCCAATAGCTCCCTGACCGTCAACTCTTTACCAAATGATAAAATTTTAGACTTGTCCAAATCAAAAGCATTTGCACATGACGAATTAAATGTAGACCAAATGATGATCTGAATCGTTGAAAGGGTAAAAAACATGGGAAAAGGAGAAAATGGTAACTTTCATTTTCCCGTTTTCTCACAATGTTTTTTACTTCTTTCTCATGAGCATTAAAAAAGGATAGTTTGGTTAAGAGTTAAAACACTCAGTTAATCGACTAGACTTTTACAGTCAGGAAAACAATATCAAACATTAGGCTACAATTTCATGGTCGTTTTTTTTTTTTTCATATACATCCCAAATAAACAGACAATTAGATCTAAGATATCAATGGACGTCGTTGATATTGAATTGCATTGCGTTCAAAGGACAGTCTGATCCTTATCTTTTATTGTCTTCAAAAGCGACTTTACTTGTCCATAGCCAACAAAGGTCATTGTACTTGAGTCATTCTAATCAGCAAGAGCATAACTGCGGTAGCCTTGATCTCTTTATCTGAAATGTGGAAAGGATGAGAATCGACCAATATGGAATAGCTGATGAGACAAACATGTTGCTGACATTTGCACGCTTAGAGCGCTAAATTGTTAAAATAGACATTTTAAGCTTGGAAAAGCAGCCTAAATATTGCAGGCCCATTGCTGTCATGAGTAGAATAACTCGAAAAACTGGCATGACCGATACAAGATCCGACTGCATGTTTTGAGCAGTCTGGTCTGAATCTGCACTCTCTGCAAAGACTTTTTCCCTTGTCCATTGATTCAGATATGGGGAATGTAACAGTAAGTGAGCTTACTTGTGTTACAGTTTTAGGGGTTTTTTTTTTATCCTCGATGAAAATCTTCGATATGACAAAATTTTGAAAATCTTTCAAATGGGTGAAAAATGCTGTCTAAAAAAGAGAACGTGCTGAATACGTACAGTTTCTCTAACTAAATTTTCAGAGCCACACAGGATTGTTTGGTCAAGGGTTAACAGACTGATTCCAGTCTGTAGAAACTCACCAAGAAGAAACATGTAAGTGACTGTGTAAAATGGTATTGCCACGGCTGGAAGGAGAGGAAGAGGGGCTGTGAAACCAGTTTAATCCTTATCCTGCTAAAACATTGAAATGAAATTTCAAACCGGTAGTAAAACCCGAATAATTCTTTTTTGAAAAAATAAATATCTCCTTATCGAACAGTATAGATCCAAGATCAGACAGCACATTCTGTGCAGTCTGATCTTGATCGATACTATCTGCAAAAAGGTCAGTGAGTCGCACTAAGGGTTAATACATCATACGCTGAAAGATGCGTAATCAGTCAGTATTGTGAATGGACAGTCTGGGTACTAAGGTTGCAAGCGGTGAATCGCCAGTCCATTCTGAAAATGTTTACGTAATGGCCTCTACGCGAGGGCCATAACCTTTACACAACTCTATACCCTTTGTCCCCACAGCTTCACACGCTTCGCCTCACATATACGATCCCTGCATTAAACGACCAACGGCCGGTTACTATTTTAAACTTACAGTTGTTACGAGTTGCATTTACATCAGTTTTTCTCTTAGGCAGAGCAATCTAAATTTTCAAATTCTTTTAAAGCAATGTTTCCTGACAAACTCCTTTCTGTTGTGAATTTATACCTCTCAAGACCAAAATGACCTATTATCTTTTCAACACCTGCTACATATACGGAGAACACTCGTCACAACTCGGCCGATCCCGTAACTCCGTATAACTATCAACGGATTACTCGAAATTTGCCGAATGACATGGACAGCAGACGACTACAAGATGTGTTCACATTGATTCGCACTCGTTTCATTCATAAAGTTGCTGCTAATTACTGACCCTATTTCTTATAATCGTGTTGAAAGTAAACTGCTCCAGCTTTTGCTGGCCAGAGATTTTGATGATACTGTAATTATGATACACTTCAATACTAAACAAATTGTAACCGCCATTTATTACGTAATTTGAAAGTTATTTTGGGATTACTTGACATTACTTAACGCCTGTTTACCGCTTATTACTATTCCTGCGCTTATCTGGGTCAAAAGTGCGATTATCTGGGTCAAAAGTAGTTTTTGTAATAAGGTCATCACAGCAGGTATAAGCGTTAAAACGCTGTAAGTAAAAGTGGTTACGAGTTGCAGTTACATCAGTTGGCCCTGAGCGGACGGGTTTCCGAAGTTTGCCATCTCTCTAATCGACCGATTAAAAACGGTCAAGATGTGCAGTCTGAATTTTGGTCTACACTGTCTCCGTTGGGGAAACACTCTAGAAAACAACAGCCTTTTACTACATTTTTTTTCTTTTTTTTCTAGAAACGGACAAATCTCATAATTATAGCCGCTAAATGCTTTGTCTTGGACGTGCCTACAGTTTTTTCCCTCGTTTGGTGAAGGGTGAATCTCTTTAGATGACGGGGGAGAACTCACGGAGTTTTTCTTTTTTTTTTGAACAGTGTAGATCAAGATCAGACTGCGCAGAACATGCAGATAAATGAAATTCTTCTTGGGGGAAAACTACCGCTTTTCATTAATCTCTATGCATGCTGGGGACAACAAGAGTATTTTTTAAAACCATTTTCCTGCTAAATAACTTAACCCTTTCCCAAACAAGCCCTGGTTTTCACGTGTCTGCAGTACAAGTCTTTTGAAAACACTGTGGGAAAAGGAGAAATTGCTCGTGACGAGCAATTTCTCCTTTTCCCACAGTGTTTTCTACCCTTTTGGAGACCTTTCTGCCATTTTCATCAAATTCAAAATTGTCGTCTGCAAACCCTTTCAGTTTGGAAGGGTCTAAAATTTGTCGTTTGGGAAGGGGTTAAATAAAACTTTCAAGCCGATAGCTAAAATCCGAATAATGCTATTTGAAACTTATTTTTGGAGAAAAATATCTCTTTATCGGACAGTATAGATCAAAGATCAGACTGCATGTTTTGTGCAGTCTGATCTTGATCTTCACTGTCCGCAAAAGGTCAGTGAGTCGTGCTTAGCAGCCTAAGCGCTACCAGTGTAGATCAAGAGTTGACGGCACATAAAGTGCCAAATTTTTCAACCCTCAGGGTGCTGAATTAATAACATAGATCTTTTTCAATGAGGTAAAACATCGGAATATTGTTATTTCATGGCCGTTTAACCAGCATTTGTGAACTAAGAAGTAGCGGACAGTGTAGATCAAGATCAGACTGCACGTTCGGTGCAATCTGATCTTGATCTACACTGTCCGCAAATACAGTCGTGTTCAGCGCTTTTTGGGTTAATAAATAAGGTTCTCAACTTTAATGGAAAACCAACAGAGTAATGCATTGTTATATGCTGTTTGTCTCAAATTAAGTATTAAAACAGAAAACGAGAATATTATGTTAGCGTATTTTTTGTTTTGCACGTCTTTTTTGGCAGCGGGTGAAATCCGCTGTCATAGTCCCCAGGTATGAGTTACTGATTTTCAACGCTTACGATATTTATCTAGGTCGAGAATTCTTGCATCCGGCAGCTTTTTCCTGGATACGCGAGGTAAACAAAACTTGATTCCTACACTTGACTAAATAGTTCCTCCATGAATACACAAACGATCATGTATAAATACGCGCTACTCGCGCAGACGACACCCTTTCAAAACTGCCTTACACCTCACGAGTTTATCCGTAATGTTACTGTAGAATAGAAACGGAAAGAGGGCGTCGGTATCTACATAGACCGAAAAAGTGCAAAAGAAAATATTTTCAGAGCAAAAGTTTTTATTAGTCGCCGCGCAGAAGCGCGCGACTATATTTTTAATAGTTTTTCGAGTTAGGAAATGGACAATGGGAATTTCTTTTTTATAGGGGTGTTAAGGTTAACAAGGAATCTTTCTACTTCGCCTTAAACTGGCTTTTTAATTCATTCTTAAACTACGAAGTATATACAATACGATACTATTTTTGCTCTGTTAATACTTACAACATCAAAAAATCCGCCCAAGTATTACTTTTATTTTCGCTATTCGCGAGAAATGGACTCATCCAAATAAATGCCTTGTTTCCATTGGTCAAGGCTGTACAGGTTTCCAGTCATTTCGTACCTAGTTAATTTCGTACCTAGGTCATTTCGTAGATACGATTTTGGTCATTTCGTACCTACCTATACTTTCTATTTTGGTCATTTCGTATCCAGTTGGTCATTTCGTATCCACTTTCGTCATTTCGTACACAGGTTTAATTATCATTTTGATTATTTAGTACCTAGTTTTTCCTACTATTTGTGTTTTTTGTTGAATGACCACCGCTAAAATTGTACATTGCTGAAATTGTGTTAAATTCCGCCGAAGAACGAGTATGATGGTTATGATTGTATCTAACCATTATTGGTTACTTCTTTCTAAGTTTAGTTTTTAAAACAAAGATTGTTTAGAACCCTTTTGTTTATTTCTCACCAAGTTCTAGATAAATTTACAATGTACTTTGTTGGAAAAAATCTGGAGAGAGACCAGTTTTTCGCTGTGTTGTTCATAAATCGCAATGCAAAACCAATATTCTTTATTAACAGCGTTCACCAAACAGTATAGTTTTAGACTTGTTTAAATTGAAAGCATGCCTTGCAAACTTACGTTCTCTTGAATCATACTATCCTAGGACAGCAACATTTTAGTAACTTGGCCCTGTTTTCAACACTTTCCCAAACAAACGCGGGTTATCACGTGCGCTGTCAAATTCTTTTGGAAAAACATGTTGGATAAGGAGAAATTACTCGTTATAAGCAATTTCTCCTTTAACAAATACTTTTCCCCCCACTACTAGCGAATTTTCTACCATTTTTGCAGCTTTTTAAATTGTCGTCTGTCAACTCTTTGAATTTGGAAGAGTCTGATATTTTTCGTTTGGAAAAGAGTTCAGAGAGCGCTATGCGAGGGTATTAGATACTGTAACAGAAGACAACTTTTGATATAGATTCACAGTCACATCAATTTCATAATGTGTTAAAAAATCTGCTGATGAAAACTGACATTTACTTATTTGCCCTGGCTTTCTTGAAGCATTAAATAAAAAAAATTGCGGCGACTTTGATTCTTTGCATCGACTTTTTCTTGTCGGTGTTTGTTTGCATGATGAATTTTGAGCATAGGGCATCGTAATGGGATTCGTGTAACATCGCCTTTTATCGCCAAAGTCGTACGGATTCGGCTATGACAGGCGATGTTACACGAAAAGTCACCCATTAAGCCTTTGGCAGACGGCAAAATTTCAGCTGTGTTCAAACTGAAAGCATTTGCAGACGACAATTTCATTGTGGCTCAAATGGTACAAGTTTTATTTTATAGGATAGAAAACATTGTGGATAATAGAGAAAATGCTGGTTCCCAGCATTTTCTCCTTTCCCAGACTGTTTTCACAAGGCTTTTTTCTCAAGGTTGTTAGAAGTCGGCATTGAGTGGTAAAGAGTTAAAAGTAGTTATAACTGCAAATTATATTATGCATTTACTTGTACAACACAATCTCAAGTTTCAACGACCCTTAGAACATAACTTTTTACAAACATTGTAGGAATGGGAGAAAATGCTGGTAAGCAGCATTTTCTCCTTTTCCAACAATGTTTTCTACCCTATCAAAGATGTACACTGTTTTTGAGCCATGTTTCAATTTTTGTCTGCAAATGGCTTCTTTCAGTATAATTTATTAGCAGTTAATGAAATTTAAACAGCTTGGGTCATAACAGCTGCCAGTGTACCTATGCATGCGTTTCTTGGCTATTTCCTTATGGTCATGCACTGAATAACAACATGGCATAAATGATAAGTGGATCAGAAAGAAGACCATGCTGGAAATTTAAACCAGCGGTACCAACTTCAAGTCTTTGAGCTACAAACTCCTTAAAAGGGATCGGCAAAACTTTTATAAAGCACATTATTTGGCCTACAAGGATTTTGAGGTGTAAAACCTCAAAATTATACTAAGACTGGTTTTCAGTACTTTAAGATACCTTTCAAGAATTTCATAAATGTTACGGATTGATATAATAGAAAACATTGGTTAGAAGCACTTTCTCCATTTCCACAAATATCTTTAAAGGCCTCTTCCACAGGGTCATAAAAACTTGGGATTGTTTTGGAAAGGATTAATATCATTTGTTCAAGTCTTGTTTTCTGCCTGTGCTCATGTACTAGATTTTATCTTTATTTTAGCCACAAACAAATGAGCTGTGCTTTGGCAAAAGGGGGCTTCTTGCATCCTCGTGATGGATTATGCCAAGCAAGACATAAATAATTATTGATCCATAGACCGACCCTTCGATGTACAGAAAATGGACCAATGGCGAAAAGTTTCAGCCCAGGTCAGCCTGTGAAGACTGCACAGACTGACTGCCTGCACAGGCTGACCTAAGTCTATACTGTTTGCAGATCGATTAAGGCACCTTTTTACTTCAAGTCAAGTATAAAGGAAACCTGTGCAAAGAAAGTAATAAGATCTGTAGCTGGCACAAACCCGCTGCCTTCAGTGCGTCAGCGCTTTGATTGTCTTATATCGGCATAGCTTAATGCTCTGGCTATTGATCTACTTCTTCGTACTGAATAAAGAAAGAATAGATGGTAATTTGCAATTAGTCAAAAATGTGCATATGTTTATTTGGCAGGTCCCTGCTGGCATATTTGCTCACACATTTATGAAACCACTATTAAAAAGCGTTGCTACTGCTAATCGATACCCCGAAGCCTTGATTCATACCATAGCAACATACTGTTGTAGAGAATGATTGTTTTCTTGTGCTGTTTGGAAATTTAATATTTTCATAAGCGGTACCCAATTACCCAATACTACTTTTCAACAAAATGAAAAACAGTGAGGAAAAAGAGGCAATTGCTCATGTAGTTACTTTTCATTTATTTTACTTTATATTGAGCCACAAAAGAGTTTCAATATTCATATTCCAGTATCTCTTACACAGTCTATCTTTTTTTTTTAAAGATATTTCTTGTTTATTTTTACGAGAATGTTCCACTTACCGGACAAGAATGGTCCACTTACCGGACTGGTACCGGTCTACTTAACTCTCGGAATTTCCCTTTCGCGAACTTTCGAAATCAAGATCAGAGTGTACGGAAAAGACAGTCTAATCTTAGATATTCAAAAGCCTGCATTGATGGCGTAAAATAGCGTGGAAGTTGCCTACAATGACGCCTTTTTTTCTACAGTAAGGTAAAGTTTCTTTTTTAAACTTTAAAACGTCCATGTAGGACAGACAGAAAATAATCAGTATTTGTATTCTGGTTCTGTTGATTTGCCTGCTTTTATAAAAGATTATGTTTTCACTACAATTACTTACGGAATATCAAAGCAAATTACAAACTGTTCGTATGATGAGCTGGGTTTGACTTGGTGATTATTTCACGATATTAACGGTCGGTTCTTTGATGACAATTTTTTTTTCCAGGCACAGGTAATATTTACAAATGATACAGTCTGCTAACATTTTAAAATGCGAGCGGAGGTCAAAATAACAAAGCGAATAAGTCATCAGCAACCCTGCTCCGCAAAACAATATCTGTACATATGTAAAAATTTGGCATAACATTAGGAGGTGAACCACCTCAAACTTTTACCAAGGAATACCAAGTTTCAACGACCATGAGAAAGAAGGCTTCTGAAAAACATTGTGGAAAAAGAAGAAAATGCTGGTAGTAAGCGTTTTCTCCCTTTCCCACAATGCTTTCTACTCCTTTCAAAGACAAATTACAACTTTTTAGCCGCATTTAATGTATCGTCTGCAATGCTTTCAACTTGGACAAACCTAAAATGTTGCCGTTTGGCAAAAACATAACCCTTACGCTGCCAAGCGCGACTCAATTACCTTTTGCGGACAGTGCAGATCAAGATCAGACTGCACAGAACGTGCAGTCTGATCTTGAATCTACACTGTCCGATAAGGAAATTTTTTTCACCAAAATTACTTTTGACTGTCGGCTTGAATTTTTCATTTCACTTATTTAGCAGGTTAAGGGTAAACTATTTCACATAACTACCTTTACTAGGTGCACTGGCCCCGCGATATAAATGAAATGATATTGAAAACGGCATTAACCACCGTACAATCAATCATTTACTACCTTTGTCATTACTACATCAATTACCCTTTACTGCAGAGCCTCGGAGAGTCATGCAAAAGAATATTTACATATAAAGTGTCGCACCACTGGGTTTTTTCTTTGCATGACTCATATATAGATTTACTTATGTGTATTTTTATCCAAACAACCATACTCCATGCAGGAGTAACCCACATTTACTTATATGTATTTTAATTCAAACAACCATACTCCATGCAGGTGTAACCCACATTTACTTATGTGTATTTTAATTCAAACAACCATACTCCATGCAGGTGTAACCCACATTTACTTATGTGTATTTCAATTCAAACAACCATACTCCATGCAGGAGTAACCCACATTTACTTATGTGTATTTTAATTCAAACAACCATACTCCATGCAGGTGTAACCCACATTTACTTATGTGTATTTCAATTCAAACAACCATACTCCATGCAGGAGTAACCCACATTTACTTATGTGTATTTTAATTCAAACAACCATACTCCATGCAGGAGTAACCCACATTTACTTATGTGTATTTTAATTCAAACAACTATACTCCATGCAGGTGTAACCCACATTTACTTATATGTATTTTAATTCAAACAACCATACTCCATGCAGGAGTAACCCACATTTACTTATATGTATTTTAATTCAAACAACCATACTCCATGCAGGTGTAACCCACATTTACTTATGTGTATTTTAATTCAAACAACCATACTCCATGCAGGTGTAACCCACATTTACTTATATGTATTTTAATTCAAACAACCATACTCCATGCAGGTGTAACCCACATTTACTTATGTGTATTTTAATTCAAACAACCATACTCCATGCAGGTGTAACCCACATTTACTTATATGTATTTTAATTCAAACAACCATACTCCATGCAGGAGTAACCCACATTTACTTATATGTATTTTAATTCAAACAACCATACTCCATGCAGGTGTAACCCACATTTACTTATATGTATTTTAATTCAAACAACCATACTCCATGCAGGAGTAACCCACATTTACTTATATGTATTTTAATTCAAACAACCATACTCCATGCAGGTGTAACCCACATTTACTTATGTGTATTTTAATTCAAACAACCATACTCCTTGCTGGTGTAACCGACAAATGTCGGCGAATGCGGTCTTAGTTATATTGCGAGTACAGAAAGATCAAGTTGGTATGGCTAATCGGACATTGGTGTTACAAGAATTTAAAGTAGCTTTAATACCCTTGACGAGTATTATCTTCACATGGACAGGTGTTTAACCCTTCAGCTGCTAATCGCGACCCACTGACCTTTTACGGACAGTGTAGATCAAGATCAGACTGCACAGAACGTGCAGTCTGATCTTTGATCCACACTGTCCGATACGGTATTTTCTTTCCGGTGAAATCAACTTTGAAACCGCAATGTTTCGGCTTTAAGTACTGAGCAGAAATTTGTGTTTCATTTATTCAGCAGCTTAAGTGTTAAGTAAAACTGTATGTAAAAAAGAAGAATGCGCATCTTTCAGCGCAGTGGGAAAAAAATATTGTGAACAAAACATTAGTTTCGCCCTTTACCTGAGGTTACGATTTTAGGCGCGTACACTTGAAAGCATTTTCACACGACAAATTAAATGTGGCTCCCGTGACGGGATAGAAAACATCGTAAGAAAAGGAGAAAATACTGTTTTCTCTTTTCACCACAATGTCTTTCAGAAGCTTTGTCTTTCAGGAATCGTCAGAACGTGAAATTGTTTGCTAAAGGCTTTATTTAAAGAAGAAAAAAATGAATTATTAAATGATGTTTTACGCCGCTTTCGACATCATTTCAGTTATATCAGGGAGACAGCTCACATGTTCATGTATGTCTTGGGTTTCGCCGGAACTGGGCTAGGGCTCTGAAGTGTCTTACCCAAGGACACTCCCACGAACAACCCAGTTCTTCCAGTTAGGTTCGAACCCAGGGCCTCCTGGTTTTGAGTCCTACACTTTATCACAGAGCCACGGAGGACAATTCCCCCCCCCCCCCCCCCCCAAAAAAAATAGTTTTCAGTAGAAAGGATAATTAGATGTAGAAAACAATTGGGAGCGTTCACTGAGATAGAAAAATCATTGGAATCATAATTCGCATTGGCTATCCTCGGTGTATCCTCAGTCCTCGGAGAGAATTGGCCATGCTGGGGATTCGAACCAACGACTCCCTTGTTTTCAGCCCTGTACGATACCCACGAAGCGTACCGGTCTCTGCCAAGGGTTAAAGAAGCCTTATTCTTTGCACATTCTGATTTTTTTTTTTTCAAGTTTGATAATCTTTCCCTCCCTCACAAAGGTTCATTAAACTCAGTTTTTTGGCCTTGATCCATGGTCCAAAAAATACATTGTCATTCTAGATACCATGAGAAATGGTGTAAACATACTGATTTAATCTTATTAACTTAATTAAGTTTCTCTACGACCTTGTATTATGACTTACAATTAATTACATGAAGAGCCAGTAGATTCAAAATACTGTTTAATAGACCGTTTTTTTTTTTAGTTTTTAAGGCTGCTAAGCGCGACTCAAGACGTTTATGCGGCCAGAGTAGATTTTTGGGATTTTCAAATTAAAAGCATTCTTGAATTTTGTTGGTTAGTTTGTATTGGAGTTTAACGCCGTTTTAACAGCTTAACCCTTTCCCAGACAAGCCCTGATTTTACGTGTCTGTAGTACAAGTCTTTTGAAAACACTGTGGGAAAAGGAGAAATTGCTCATAACGAGCAATTTCTCCTTTTCCCACGGTGTTTTCTACCCTGTTTAAGAACTTTCTGCCATTTTCATCAAATTTAAAATTGTTCTCTGCAAACTCTTTCAATTTGGACCAGTCCAAAATTTGTCGTTTGGGAAAGGGTTAAGTCAGTGTCACCTACCCATGTATTTCATGGCTTTCTCACTCCAGTACTGACACATTTTTTTCCCAAGTTACTGACTACCTTACCCATATGCATCAGAAGTGAGAGGCAAAAAATCGCCGGAAAGAAATTTTGCCTGAACCAGGTATCAAACTCACAATTATCAGGTCAGAGTCAGGTACGCTAACCACTGAGCGGGTCGGGATTTTCAAATTGAGAGCATTCTGGGATTTTCAAAGTGAGAGCATTCTGGGATTTTTAAATTGAATTTTTCGTGGAATTGTCTTTGGGCAGTACCAAGTAAACACATGACTGAACCAGCTTTTGTCAGGATATGAGTGAAATAATGTTGAAAGTGGCGAAAGACACAATTCGAACGCACCAGCACATCCATAGATGTGTGTAAATAGCCTGTACAGAAACAGGGTAATGTAATAGTCTTCACAGACAATTTGCAAAATTATCTGACCAATTGTATACAAGTAATTATTGTCCACACATATGAGTCAGTAGAAATTGAAAGAAAATGCTGGTTACCCAAAATGCTGGTTTTCAAAAGCCTTCTTCTTCAGGGCCGTTAAAACTGAGATCTCGTTTTGTATGTGCTTAAGGTGAAATAATCGACGCAAAAAAATACAAATCTTTTCGAATCATTTTTTTCCCTGCGCCGTATTGTTTTTTTTTACAAGGACGTTTGAAATCTAAGCAAAGCTCAAATTTCAATTAACGAATAGTTTTTTACGCTTTGTTCGTATGTACTGCCTTTTCAAGACGTTTTATAACTTTTTTTTACGACTTGTTCAACTTTATAACCACCTTACCGCCTTTTCTGCTATATACAGGTCAGTAGTAGATATTTTGAGGGGAGTGTAGGCCAAGATCTGCCTGCCCAGACTTCCAGTCCAATCTTTCCTTTCATTCTCCAATTTTTTAATCGGTCCAGTCATATGATGCCCACGAATAACCAAACCATTCAAAGATTTTTGATGCACTTAACCGTTTACCATACAATCAGAAGGTTTAGCGGCCCTCAGGCAAAGGGCTTTTGAAAACATTGTGGAAAAAGGAGAAAATGCTGGTAACCAATTTTCTACCCTTTCAAAACATAGTTAATAATAACCAGCATTTTCTCCTTTTCCCACAATGTTTCCTACCCTTTCAAAAAGAGTTTACAACATGGGCCACGTTTCTCTTGTGGTCTGAAAATGCTTTTAACTTGGAATAGTCTTAAATTTTGTCCGTGTAGTGAAGAGATAATGAGCTTTTGAAAATGTTGTGGAAAAAGAGGAAAATGCTGATAACCTGCATTCTCTCCTTTTCCCACAATGTTTTCTACCCTTTCAAAGACACAGTTCATAATTTGAGCCACATTTCATTTGTGTTTTGAAAATTGTTTCAATTTGAATTATTCTAAAATGTGGTAAAGAGTTGCAGGGCTTAGGAAAACATTGCAGGAAACGGAGAAAATGCTGGTAACCAGCATTTTCTCCTTTTCCCACAATGTTTTCTATCATTTCAAAGACAACGTTTATAATTTGAGCTACATTTCATTTGTGGTACGAAAATGCTTTTAATTCGCAAAAGTCTAAAATTTTGTATTTGGAATAGTTTCAGAGCAGTAATCTCTCGGATCTATACTGTCCATGAAAACACGCGTTTACCAGATCACCAACATAACAGACTTTTCCAAACTGAAAGCAGTCGCCGACGACATACTGGACTTGTCTCGATAGGGTTTGCCTTGGTATGGACTGAAAATATTGTCGTAGAAGCATTTTTCCTTTTTCCCCTCGTCTGCAAGACCCCTTCTACTTCGAGGTCATTAAAAATACATCCTTACATCCAGAGAAAGAAAAAAAAAAAAAAAAAACACTGTTAAAACTTGAAAGTGTGTAGAATGACTAAGAATTTGATCAGCTTTGTAAATATAGATAAATTACAAATATAAAGGTCATGTAAGGGATAGAGAAACTCAAGGGAATTGTCCTCATTCAAAACCGGAAACAACAACAGTAATTTCTCTGAAGGCTGCCACAAAATGAAATGCATTTTCCATCCCTCGTAATCTGTGCAATCCTGCAGCCGTCAGGGGCAACACTTGGTTTGAAGATACAAGAATGATTATAGTTTCATAAATTAAAGATTAAATGAGTTAAAAACTGACTAGAAATAAAGATGCAATGCGTTAAAAACTGGATGAAACGAATAAAGATGTATCTTTAAAACTCGAGATAGTTTGGCACAGTGTTCAGTCGTGCTTAGATTTGTAAGCGAACTAATTAATCTTAAAGCAGAAGAAAAACAGATGACAGTCTTTTTTTCCCCGTAAAAATCCCCTTTTCTTCGATACCGAGAAACAAATTGTTTGAAAACTAGAAATTGTTGGAAGAGAAGAAAATGGTCATAGCCAGTATTTTCACTTTTCTCAAGATATTTTCTGTCCTCCGATTTTTTATGAAGGAAAGTTTGTATGGAAATACACTTTATATATTTTGGTCGTTCGCAAATGCTCTCAGTATAGATATATCTGAGTTTACCCTTTACCAGTATGAGTTAACCCTTTACCCCAAAAAAATCCGAGTTTTAACGACCTTGAGAAAGAATCCGTTTGAAAACGTGGGGAATCCAGCATTTTCTCCTTTTTTTCTCCAAAATATTATCTCCTCTTCCCAGGGTGAATTTTTATTTTTGATACACAGTTATTTTGTCGTCTGCAAGTGCTTTCAATTTGGACAAGACAACATTTTTGTCGTGTGGTGAACAGTTAAACTAGAAAAGAAAGTTCGCAGAGGTCTCAGTACTGTCAGCCTTTAACCCTTTACTGCACAATGACGCCTTTTGACGCCCCTGGGAAAGAAGCCTTTTGAAAACATTGTGGGAAAAGGAGAAAATGCTGGTAACCAGCATTTTCTTCTTTTCCCACAATGTTTTCTATCCTATCAAAGAAAAGTTGTACCATTTGAGCCACATTGAAATTGTCGTCTGCAAATGCTTTCAATTTGGACAAGGCTATAATTTTGTCGTCTGGTAAAGGGTTAATTAGTAATATCGGCGTTAAACTCCTCCTTCTCCTCCTTCACATTCGCCGTAGCCGCCGCCGCGGCAAACAAGAATCAAAGTACTGAAAGTACTGACGGACTGGCTAATTTGATTGCTTGATTGTTTGTATGGTGTTTGACCCTGTTTGCAACATTATTTAAGCTATGTATAGGTGGACAGTGCACATATCCATGTTTTCCTTGAGTTTCTTCTACCAGTACCCCGCACAATAGTCTTTCCAAGCCACTGGCTGCTTCCCACATAACCATCGTCGAAATGTGAGAGAGAAATGAATCCTGTCGCAATGACTATCGTCAATCCTCAGAAAGAAATTTGCAGAGTCGGGGATCGAACCAGCAGCCTCCTGTTCTCAAGTCCTGTACGCTACCGACTGAGCTGCCGTGGCTATGCGTGCTATTGTTTTACTATAATCCAGTTTAAGTTTAACCCTTAAAAATGTTAAATGAAACTTTCAAGCCGATGGTAAACACCTGAATAATGCTGTTTCAAAGTTACATTTTGAAAAAAAAAATCCTCTTATTGGACACTGTAGATCCAAAATCAGACTGCACGCTCTGTGCCCTCTGATCTTAATCCACATTGTCCGCAAAAAGTCATGGAGTTGTGGTAGTGCTAGTAAAAGAAACTCCAGGAAAGCATGGATATGTGCTCTGGCCGCCGCAATATCACTGAAATAATGTTGAAAATGGCGTTAAACACCATACAATCAATTAGTCAATATCCAGTAGCACAAGATGTAGTTAACTATCACTGAAATAATGTTGAAAACGGCGTTAAACACCACACAATCAATTAGTCAATATCCAGTAGCACAAAATATAGTTAACTATTTAACTTTCTTTACAAAACCAAAAATTTTACACTCATCCAAATTCAAAGCTGTTGCAGACCATGAATATTAAATGTGGCTGAACTGATGAAACGTGATTCCAAAAGGGCAGAAAACAATGTGAGAAAAGAAGAAAATGATGGTTATCAGCATTTTCTCCTTTTCCCGCAATATTTTCAAAAGGATTCTTCAGTGTCATTAAAACTTGGAACTGTTTGGTAAAGGGTTAATATTCAAGAGGTAGAATAACTGTTTTAAGTTCAGCATAACAGTTTAACTGTGCACAATGATCTAAATAATGAATGACAAGGGTTCTCTGTCCCGTAAGGGTCGATATAGTCGGCATTTACTACAACTTAATCCCTAGGTGTATCTATTAACAGATTCATTCATAATGTTACAGTGGTGTAGGAATAAGTGATTCTCTGCTTTGCATAGGTCACTTAATTTACATATAAGCAAAGATCTTGTACCTAATAAATGACGTCTTGTTCACTTTATTACTCTGTAAGTAGACATGCTCACCTTGAAGTGGTAGAGATTTAGTGATTTTTGTCAAAATTGTCATATATAACAGAATTAAGATTTCTAACAGAAAGATGTATTTTCTGTGAGGTAGTATTTAGCAAATGTAAGGTTTTTTGTTTACTTTGAATCTAGGTCAGTCTTGATGCCTATAGACTAGCTTCGCTAGTCAAAAACGACGGCGTAGGCGGAAGCGGGCGGTTGCGGTAACGGTTGCGGTGACGACGACGGCGACAAACTAGCCTTGGTTTCAGTCCGATCAATGTATCATTTTATATACTCGGGCGTAGCTTTGTCGAAAATGACGTAATAATTAACCCTTTCCCAAACAAGCCCTGGTTTTCACGTGTCTGCAGTACAAGTCTTTTGAAAACACTGTGGGAAAAGGAGAAAAAATTCTCGTAACGAGCAATTTCTCCTTTTCCTTTTGTTTTCTACCCTGTTTGATAACTTTCTGCCATTTTCATCAAATTTAAAATTGTCGTCTGCAAACTCTTTCAATTTGGACCAGTCCAAAATTTGTCGTTTGGGAAAGGGTTAAGTAACCGAATATCAGTTGAGATAATTTTGACTTTGACTCTTTCACTTTCTTCATTTGTTAATCAATAAACTATATCTTTGTCTTTTTTTTTTTTAAGTTTACGAGAATAACGACGACGGCGGCGATAAGCGCTAGCGGCAACGTTGCTGAGACGCCGACGGCGACGAATATACATGTATTTTGTGTGAAATAATTTTGACTTCGACTCTAAACTTTCATCATTCGTTTAATCAATAACAACATTTTTTTGTTAGATTTACAGGGTAGAAATTCCAACTCTAGAATCCCAGTGAGCTGGGGATGTATCTGTTGTTAATGTACAGCACTGAACCTATGCTTTCAACAGTATTTTAGTCAAACGGTAGCTGGCTGGTCCCGGTACCAAAGTTTGCCGTTGGTGTGCAGCTTGCCATGGGTCACCGCCAACGTCACCACTGTTACCTTCTGGAATCGAACCTGGATTTCCTGGTTACAAACCAAAGCCCCTGAGCACTGGGACCACGGTATGGATCGTGCTTTAAATACGTGGTCACTATGAGTTTGTAAGGGCTTCACTGAGAATGCATGAAATGCAAGTTTTTACGAGTCTACAATTGACACCATTGGAAAATATTGTGGAAAAAGGACCGGCGCATTTTTTGTGCAAGCGGCTGCACCCTTTACCAAGATGATTTCGGTACTATATCCCTTTCCTTGAAGCGTTTGTCAATTTCATAATATGTCATGTAGATACAATTCTCATTTTCAGGTTATCATTGCTTTCGCATTCCTTCTTTCCTTCCTCTCCCTTCCCACCCCCTTCCTTCCTTCTTTCCTTCCCTACCTCCCTCCCTCTTTCCCTCACTCACTCACTCATGTCAGGATAACCATGTTGTGTTTAGGTCTGTCATCAGGGGTTCATATTTGTGCATTTTCATGTATCATGTACTCGCATTAATTATCAGTACATTGAACGATGAACTTTTTTTTATTCGAGTCATGATCGTTAAGAAAAACCTCTGCTCTAACTTGTTCTGTTCCGTGTACATCAAAGGAAATTCAAATCCAAGCCTATAATGCACGTGACTGAATTATAAAACATCTTCATGTGATTAACCCCTTCACCACACTATCCCTACTTTTAACTCTTTCGGCGCCAAATATATAAACCTGTTCTCTTCCAATGGCTTTAAATGCCATCCATTGAAACTGAAAAAGATCTTTACTTCATAGGCTTGAAAACACAATCGGACGGCATAGATCAAAGATCAGACTGCACGTTCTGTGCAGTCTGATCTTGATCTATGCCGTCCGCAAAAGACCACATTTTCGCCTATGGCGCTGAAAGGGTTAAAGAAGGCCTTTGAAAACATTGTGGAAAAGGGAGAAAATGCTGGTTACCAGCATTTTCTCCTTTTCCCACAATGTTTTAACATTGTTCAAAGACAAATCCAAGTATTGAAGAATAATTAAATTTTTTGTGAGAAGATGCTTACAGCAAGAGCAAGTCGGTAATTTTAAGTCTTGCAAAGAGTTTAAGGGGAATAAATCAGGCTCAGAACCTTGACCGCGAAAACTGGTGACCATTTCCTAGCACTTAACTCTTTACCAAACGACAAACTTTTAGACTCCTTCAAATTCAAAGCATTTTGCAGACGACAAATTCAATATTATTCAAATGACTGGTTTTGTTTAAGAACGGGTAGAAGAAAAAATACTTGAAAAAGGAAATGCTGGTTAGCAATATTTTCTCCTTTTCCAACAATGATTTTTAAAAGCCTTCTTATTCAAGGTCGTTAAAACGGAGGATTGTGAGGTAAAGTTTACAAGAGATAAAGAAAATAAAGTGGTCTATATTCAAAGCATTTGCAGACAACAAATTTAATGTGGTTCAATTTATGTAATTTGTCCTTAAGAGGCTGGGGAAAAACATTGTGGAAAAAGGAGAAAAATGCTGGGTACCAGCACTTTCTCCTTTTTCCACGATGTTTTAAAAAGCCCTCATCCTTTGCAGACGACAAATTTAATGTGGTTAAAATTATGTAATCTGTCTCTGCCAGGCTAGGGAAAAAAACATTGTGGGAGAAGGAGAAAATGCTGGTCACCAGCATTTTCTCCTTTTCCCACGATGTTTACAAAATTTGTCTTCGTCAGGGATTAGTTTCATAAAGGGTGTATCATGACCTTCAATAATATAATTAGAGTAATGGGGTTATTCCAATGGCGTCAATACTTCTGATCGTAAGTCCAAAGAATTATAGTGCTATACTTCATACACAAAATTTGGAATCGCCCAAAATCAAAATATTTGGGTATATATATCTATGTGTAGAAACAAATAAGGGAAAATACGAGGTTTAAATGTTTTCGTTCGGACACTGAGGTAGAAATTCGAATAAACAAAACAACTGGTGCAGTAAAACAACTTGCTCATGGAGTTTTCTTTTTATTTGTTGCAAATATTCTCAGAGGTGGTCAGTATGAAAAAGAAAAAAGTTCATAAACGGTCAAGGATTAACCTTGTTTAGCGCACTATACTTCGGCTTGATCAGCAATTATGGTATAATGGTACCCACACAAGAGAAAGCCGATCATTTCGCTTTCAAAGCTCAGGAAGAAAACTGTGTTACTTTATTCTCTATGTCTGTCTGTCTGTTTGTCTGTGTCTGTCTGTCTGGTTCTCTCTCTCTCAACTCTTGTTCAAAACACAAAGAAATAAACCCATTCACCTATTTATCCAAAACCGTTGAAGATTATTTTACATCGAAACCCTAACAGATTCCAATATATGAACCACATTTTACTTGGTAAATAAACTATACTTTATTCAATAAATAAAAATCGACCGCCGTGACATACAGTTATCAAATCGCTCCTTTCTTTTTTAATAAAGAAAACTTAAGTTTATGATAATATAATGGCGTCAAGTGCGTTTTAAAGACAATTTTCGTATAAGAAATTAGAATCTGTCAACCGTTCTCATAACCTTTCTGCTGCTAAGCTCCACTCACTGACCTTTTGCGGACAGTGTAGATCAAGATCAGACTGCACAGAACATGCAGTCTGATCTTGATCTACACTGTCCGATACGGAGATATTTTCTCCCAAAAATACCTTTGAAATAGTGGAATTTTGGTTTTTACTGTCGGCTTCAAAGTTTCATTTCACTTACTTAGCAGGAAAAGGGTTAATACTGAAGGGGAAAAAAGTACTAGCCCCATCCCACCGAGGGCAGTTTAAATGGCTTTTGTGGGCCGTGTCGATTAAGATCAGACTGTGCCGAGCTTGCACCCTGTTCTTAAATCTACTTTGGGGCCCGTTTTCACCAACCATTCTTGACCCTTCTCCTGTTAAATACGTGATATGAAACTTTCAAACCGATGGTAAAAACCCAAATTTTACTTCAAAGGTATGTTTTGGAAGAAAGATATCTCTTTATTGGACAGTGTAGATCCAAGATCAGACTGCACGTTCTGTGCAGTCTGATCTTGATCTACACTGTCCGCCAAAGGCCCTTGAGTTGCACTTAACAGCCTGAAGGTTAATAAGATTCTTCGTCTAATTCTCAATTACTCTTTTTTTTTTTAATTTGAAAGTGACGCAGTCAGAAATAACTTTACCTTTGAAACAAGAAAATTCTTGAGAATTAGACTAGGGCTATTTCCAAGAATGGTTGGTGTGTACATGCCCCCATGTTAAGTGAGAAAATCTAATCATAAAATAGAAATGAAATGTTTTTTTTTTTACTAATTTGGTTTTGAAAAGATTTCAAAATCATTATCAGGTGACGAAATTTCAGACCCGCATTCTTCTAAATAAAAGAAATGTAACTTTCAAGCTGATGGTAAAAACCCCAATTCTCATATTTCAAAGGTATTGTTGGAGAAGAGATACTAGTGTCTCCTTATCGGACAGTGTAGATCCAAGATCAGACTGCACGTTCTGTGCAGTCTGATCTTGATCTACGCTGTTCGCAAAAGGTCAGTGAGTCGCGCTCAGTAGCCTAAGGCTTAAATGCATTTTCGGGTGAGAAAATAAATCGATTGATAGGAAAAGGTAAAAAAACAGGATGCAACACGAAAAAGTTTCATTCAACTTGTTCAAAGACAGCTGGACTATCTGAATTCCACTGATTTGCTATAGAATTGAGAACATTTTGTCTGGATTGCAATCGTCTCAATCTCTCTTGACGAATAACTTCATGACCGTCCGAGGAATTCTCCTCTTGCATTTTCTTTAACGCCCTCGTGCGTGCAAGTCGCGAGAACGTCATGGCGGCTTTTACGATCGTAGACACGTGTACAAGTTTATTCGTAGCCAGAGGTTTTTCGGGTGTGATTTCACTGACGAGTTTGTCCTGCTCTCGCGAGATTTCCTCAATATCCGCGGGTATTCCCAATGAAACACTAGGCCTATTTACTGAAATAGATGACGCCGCTCTAGATAACGGTCTAGAGAAGATACTACTAGACGCTGCATCTGAATCTCGTCTCTTTCTGCGATGACTCTCGACGTATGAACTCAAATCCGAATTGGAATGCTTGAAGGTGCTTTGCCTGGTTGACGCCACGCTGCTCGTACCAATTGACGCCGTTCTTTGACGTTTGGACTTGTTTTTACCACGAAATGATTTATGACTAGTCTCGGGGCCGACAACTTGTTTGCACTTCATTTCCGGTTCCGTTTCATCGCCGTCAGGATCGTCCTCATTCCCTTCTTCGACCGGACATAAACCGTTAACTTGTACAGTGCCTGGCTCAGAGGTGTCTGTTGGACTGGAATCTATATAGTTATTGATCATCACGGATTGTTCTAATGGTCGATTGTCTATGAACTTTTTAAACTTATGCCCGTTTTTTATATAAACACTGTCTTTTGTGATCAGAAACGGCGACCCTTTCTCACTGATCGAGGTTTTAGCCGATGACGGTCGACTCCTAAGAGAAGTAGCAGAAGATGGTCTGGTTCGGAACGAATTAGCAGAAGACGGTCTGACACGTAATGCACCGTTAGCAGTATGGGGTCGGATCTTTGATTTTTCCATCCCGTTCTTTTTGTCTCTCTGTTCTGAAGGAATTGCTGGGGATGATTTTGACCTTAAACTATCCTTTGTTTTATTGGCGTCATTTTCACTCACACTGTCTCTGGTTCCGTGCTTACACAACATAGTTTTATAGCTTTCTATTATATCTTGCTGCCATTTTTTGACATCAAACACTTCCTCCTTGTCAGCAGGGTTCTCCTTTAAAATATCTACAGGTGAGGTTTTTGGTGAACACTCAGAATACACAGACTCCGATTCTTCAAATACGTCATCATTTTCTTCTTCTTTATCGTCGTTTTGCTTTGAGCTTCCATTCACATAATGGTCTGCTGTCTTTACGACAGGTCTCCTTGCACTTTGTTTAAGCATCTCTTTCTCGTGGTTGACTATGAATTTATTCAGTTGTTTCTCACACTCTCTCCATTCTAGTAAACGTTTATTGCTAAGTTTTAATCCTTGTCTGTATGTTGCACATTTTTCAAAATCCCGGTCATTTTCGTTCTTCGGCGGAATGCCGACATCGCTGATACCGGAAGTCTTAACGACATTTTTGAAGGATTTGGTTATACCTCTTTTTTCTCTGTCTATTTCATAGTTAAGCCGTACTGTTTCCCGGTCTATGTGTTTGAAATGTACGCCGAGGAGATGGTTTTCGACCTGGTTCCTTCTCTCGGCGCGAATAAACTTCTCACTTGTCATTCGTACCGGCATGTCTGTGTCTCTTTCAAGCTGAAAGTAAAAATGATGATAAAATTATTCACTAACAAAACTCAAAGTACAAGCTTTACTCCTAAAAAACTGATGAGAACTAAGGCTGCAATGCAGAAAGTGAAGATCAAAATTAGACTGCACGGGCCATGAATCTTAATTTTAGCTCTAATCACGACCCGGTTTCTTTCCTTTTCGATATTCTTGCCAAAACAGATTAATGTGAGCCATGCTGTTTTAAAATAGGGGTTTAATGCATCTGCAAAAAGTATTGATCTAGGTCAGTCTGCGCAGTCGAAACATTTTGCTATTGGTCAATTTTCTGTATGTCAAAGGACCAGTCTACCTCATTATTCCGTCGGTTGTTGGACAAAGTTGATTTTATGGATCCATAATTATGTGATGATTTGCTTGTTGTAGTGGAGATCCATTAACCCTTTCCCAAACGATAAATTTTAGACTGGTCCAAATTGAAAGAGTCTGCAGACGACAATTTTAAATTTGATGAAAATGGCAGAAAGTTCTCAAAAAGGGTAGAAAACACTGAAAACACTCCTTTTCCCACAGTGTTTTCAAAAGACTTGTACTGCAGACACGTGAAAACCAGGGCTTGTTTGGGAAAGGGTTAAACAGCCTCTTCACAGAGCATGAATAACTCATCTTTTTCCTTTCACTTTAACTTTTCACTGCCAAAAAATGACATTGGTGCTAGTTTTTTTTATTATTATTTTTTTTTCTTTATTACAGCGGCATGGAATACGATAAAGACCGGAAAGAATATACAGTCCGATCTTGGATCTATATTGTCAGCCATTTGGGTCTAGACTTTAACCCTCAACCTGCTAAATAAGTTAAATAAAACTTTCAAGCCGGTAGTAAAATCCCGAATAATGTTATTTCAAACTTATGTTTTGGAGAAAAAATATCTCCTTATCGGACAGTGTAGAATCAAGATCAGACTGCACGTTCTGTGCAGTCTGATCTTGAGCTACACTGTCCACAAACGGTCAGTGAAGACCACTTAGCAGCTCAAGAGTTTACAAAAATAGTTTCCCATTTGCATTCGATCTGTATTTCAAGTCATAGCAAAGTAGAAGAACTAATCTTTTTGTGCTGGAAAAAGAAAGCCATTGCTTGCAATCAGCTTTTCGGACATGTGCCAAGTCAAGCCTGGACGATCCAGATTTTAAAGATTCGTGGTCAAAACACTGTTTGTAATCGAATAATCTGTGGGTGGAACTATGTCAATAAGAAAGGATAAAATGTCCAGCAATACCGTTCGTACTTTGTACGGCGAAACCGGTTTTTCGAGGTCACATACGTGCCATATTAGGTAAATTATCTCTTTAAATCTTATCGTGCCATTTCTGATCATAGATGTATTTTTCGGGGAGTGTTGAGCAAGATCAGACTGCACATACGCGCAGCCTGATCTTGCTCTTCACTCTCCGCTGCTCTTTCAGTAGTCTCGTGTCATGTTAAAGCAATTCTGTGTTAAATAACGTGCAGATAATACTTTTTGTTATTGTCAGCAGTTTAAATTCAACAGGATAAGGGTTAACACGAGAGACCATGGGGCATCCAATAAACTAAACAGACATTTTCAGTCTGAAAATTGTTCCCGAATGAGTGCATTTCAAAGTTGTTTTGGCCAGAATGTCCCAGCAAAGTGGACAGTGTAGATCGAAGTCAGACTGCATGCTTTGTTCAGTCTGATCTTGATCTGCATCGGCCGCAAAGGCAACAAAAGTTGTAAATGGCGCTTTGGTGGTAAATGGAATCTTCGGATACTTATTTGGTGATTGTAGGCCAAGATCAGGCTGAACTGTCTTGGATGTACATTTCTTCGAAAGTTTATGGAATAATTCTGACCCAAATATGCTTGTAAATTGCTATAATGATCTTTTTCCTGGTTAAGAATCTTCAGTCATTTTGTAAACTCTGTACCAGCCAACAAAATTTTAGACTCAACTAAACCGATAGCATTTGCACAAGACAAACTTAAAATGGTTCAAAAGATGGGATTCGTCCCTGGAAAGCTAGGAATCGTTACGGGAACAGAATTGAATGGTGTCTTAGACCGCTTTTATCGTTATTTCAAGGATATCACGGCGACAGCTCACATATTCCTGTATTTCCTGGGTTCCACCAGTAATAGGCTTGGGCTCTATAGTGTCTTGTCCTAGGACACTCTATGTAATCCAGTGACGCTCGAACCCGGGGCATTGAGGTCACGAGTCCTACACTTTATCACTGAGCAACGCAGGGTCCCTGAAAAGGAGAATAGCTGGCGACCGAGCATTTTCTCCTTTTCTCCAAGTTTTTTCCTTGTTTCCAAGCGGCTTCTTCCTCAGGGTCATAAAACAAAGAGTTGTTTGATAAAAAGTTACGTAGCAAAGAGTTAACAAAATATTTACCTCTACAGTGAGCCCTGTATTGTTGTCCATTGTCAAACTAGCTATGTGTTTGTTTTGTAGTATTATAGTCACTTAACACTTTACTAAACAATCCCAAGTTTTAACTACCTTGAAAAAAATTCAAGCTTTTGAAAACTTTGTAGGAAAAAGGAGAAAATGCTGGTGAACAGCATTTTCTCCTTTTTCTCATAAAGTTTTTTCACCATTTTGAAAATTAGTTTCATAATCATATAAGTCACGTGTAATTCATTAGCATAATGCTACTAAAATTAGACAAGTCGAGGATTTTGTCGTCCAGGAAAAAGAGTGAAACAATTAAAATAAAAAGTCCAGTTTTACATGTTTGTAGATCAGATTTTAACGTCCACTCGGCTTTGAGTGGATAAACGATTGCTCTTCAAGTTCAACCATTTACCAGCATTCTCGATTTCTAACGACCCCGACAAAGAGGGAGATTAAAAACATTATGGGAAAAGGAGAAAATGCTGGTAACCAGCATTTTCTCCTTTTTCCCATAATGTTTTCTGTCCTTTCTAACACAAATTCCATTATTCAAGACACATTCAATTTGACGTTTTCAGATGCTTTTGATTTGGACAAGTCTAAAATTTTATATCTGGTGTAGGGTTAAAATTCAAGATATATACTAGTATTGTTTGCTGACTCTAGGCAATGGTGGGTTTATTTATGGCAGATTTTGTGGCGATGTTTTTCACGGTAGCCAAAACATTGGATCTTTTTTTGTGTTAACCCCCACTCCTCCTCCTCTCACTCTCCCGTCTCTTTCTCACGTCTTTCCATGTTTTATATACTACTACTACTACCAATACTGATAATTGAAATACTAATAAAAAATTCTAATCAAAAATCAATGAAAAATCATCATCATCATCATCATCATCATCAAACCTTTTTTTTTTAAACTTTCTGTAAAGAGAAACATACAACGTGGAAAGCAGCAGAGCAACAGAATTACAAAAAAATCCGAGCAATGCTCCTTTTGAAAAGGGGGCTTAATGCATCGGCAAAAAGTATCGACCCTAGGTCAGCCTGCTGCACAGTCCGACCAGGCTGATACTTTATGCTTTCGGTCATTTTTTTTGGCATATAGATTTGATGGATATAATAGATCCAAAATTATGTGATGTCTTGCATGGTATCATGCATTACGGAGATGCATTAAGCCCCTTTTTGCCAGAGCATTTCTTAAATTTGTCGAAAAACCAGCGCAGTTGATGAGAAACGAAAAACTCGCTCTATTGTCAATTCGACTTTGGGTAATGAACAATTACTTGATAATGATCCAGCGTGCCTCAGTGGTAATGTGTAAGACTGGTAACCAGGATGTCCCAGGTTCGAGGCTCGCTGGAAGCAGTGGGTTTTTTGTAGAAGAGTCCTTGGGCAAGACACTTCCGAGTCGTAGCCTAGTATTGGTGAAACCCTGGATTTGCATGAATATGTGAGCTGTAGCCATGATAGCACAGAAATAATGTTAAACGCAGAGTAAAACATCAATCAACCGATTGATCGAACGATCGATGGATCAATCAATCGATCGGTCGGTCGGTCGATCAATCAATCAATAATCAATCAATCAATCAATCAATGAAGTCGATGGTGATACCGAGAAAGCGAACAAGTTTGATATAGACATAGGTTAACACCTTCGTTGTTTACTTTTGCTGCTGCTGCTTCAGCTTATGATGATGATGATGATGCACGATTATCTGAGTATCAATCTACGATTCAAGGTTGAATGTTCATCATGTTAAAAGGACATTTTGACCAGCGTCTTGATTTATAAATAGCGGAAATTTCAGCACCAGAGTGCCCCGGAGCGACTTGGTCGTATTCTGTTTGATGTCCGCTCTGTCTGTTTTTATGAGAAAAGGAGCGGTGGAATGTTGACGTCAGAAATTCATATTTTGTCATTGAAAATAAACACGATTTCGTGTCTTTTACTGAAGGCCGTTATTTCCGTGCCCTCAATCGATTCCTTTCTATTTTTTGTGTGATTAAAGGTATTTTTCTTTTCATAAATAAGGTAGGACACGATGCTTTGTCAATACGTAAGTCCGCCGGCCAATAATACACGGAAGACATACGTTGTCTGATACAAAACAAACAGGATTGACATAAGAATGAAACACCTTTATCTGGTTTCCACAAAATGAAATTATAGACTGCCCAAATTGAAAGTATTTCATGACAACAGTTTAAAGGTGGCTAATGTAATGAAATTCATCCTCGATAGGTAGAAAACATTGTGGGAAAAGGAGAAAATGCTGGTAACCAGCATTTTCTCCTTTCCCCACTATGTTATCAAACGGCTTCTTTCCGAAGATCGTTAAAACTCGGGATTTTGTGGAAAAAAGTTTCTCTTAATGAACAAGAAATTAAAACACTATGTTTTCAAAATTTTGGCCAACGGCCTTTATCAAAGAAAGGAAAATGCAAAATTGCATTTTCTTATATTTGTTAAAGGCCGTTGGCCGATATAGATATATTAAAAACATCGTGTTTCAGTTTATTGCTTACATTGAATTTGAATTCGAATCATTTTTCAGTATGCTAAAAATTTATCTTGTCTTTGAAAAGCCGTTATGAATTCCAGAGGCTTGCCATCTTTAATCACATTTCATTATGGTAAAACAGAGATGCAATCAATTAAGTATGCATTAGGACCCATATTCATCAACCATTAAAAATCATTCGTAGTCTAGAATGAGAAAGTAACGCAATTTCTGATTGGCTAAACCATTAGGCTGGTTTTCAACCTGTTGTCAAAATAAAGTTTTATTTAAAAAAAAAAAAGACACACGCTGTGTGAAAAGGGGGCATAATACATCTGCAAAAACTATCAATTCATGTCAGCCTGCGCATTCCGCGCATACTTCGAAACCTTTTACCATTGGTCAATTTTCTGCACGTGAAAAGACTACTCTACCTCGTGTTTCAGTCATTTGTTACCAAATAGACTTTTTGTGTTCATGATCATGTGATAATTTGTTTGGTATCATGCATCATTGACATGCATTAAACCCCCTTTTGCCACAGCATGGCTCATGTATTTTTGTAGGATTACGTCACACCCGTGACGTCAATAGACTGATGTCATGACTATATTGTACCGGAAGCTTAAGATTTATTTTTACCCTTTGAGCTAAAAGTACTACTTTTTGTAGCCGATAATTGATAGCAATGCCAAATTTCCTTTTCTGAACAATCTGAACGACGAGCAGACTGCACAGACTGCGAGGACGCTACCTGTTTTTCTACCCTTTTTCATTCAGCCTTCCAAGCATTGAAAATGATAATTTTGAAAAAAAAAAAAAACTAGTAAATCTGAGCGGTGCTCTGCGAATAGGATTTGTGATGCATGTTCGTGATGTTAGATACCAAGCAAGTCGTCACCTACCATGAATCCATTTTGTCTGAAACCGACTAACCATGACGTTTAAGTGGTCCTTTGACATGCAGAAAAATGACACGTCGCAAAAAGTTTCGCACCATGTCAGCCTGCGCGGTCCGCGCAGGCTGACATGGTCGATACTTTTTGCAGATGGACCAAACCATCTTTTCTCAAAGAAAGATAAATCTCTGTCGTAAAAAATATGGTATTATCTATCACTTCCGGTTCGTATAAAGTAGGTCTATATTAACGATTCAATTTTTTCACTAAACGAATCCTGTTATTAAACAACCTTTAAAATCATCGTTTAGGAAAAGGAGGTTTGGAATGCTGGTAGCTAGCATGTTCTCTTTTTGCCACATTGTTTTTCAAACCTTAGAAAAAAATCACAGCATTTGGGCAAGATTTGATTTGTCGTCAGCAAGCGCTTGCTATATAAATGAAATCTAAAAATTTTGTCGCCCGTTACAGACTTAATCCTTCACTATTCTGTGGGAAAATTGGAATTAAGCTAGCCTAAATCTTTACTTCATAAAGACTTCCCTCACCATTACCAAATCTCTCAATACACTCATTAGCAGACGACAAAATTTTAAAACCAGAGCTGCTATGCGTGACGTAACTCTTTATCAAACGATAAAATTTTGAATTGGACCAAATTGAAAGTATTTGCAGACGACAAATTAAATGTTGCTTAAAAGGTGATTACTGTATTTGATAGGGTAGAAAACATTGTGGGGACAAAGGAGGAAATGCTGGGTACAGGCATTTTCTCCTTTTCCCAGAATGCTTTCAAAAAGCTTCTCCCTAAGGGTCGTTCAAACTCGGGACTGTGTGGTAGGGGGGTTAAAGCTATTTTGCAGACAGCGTAGACCAAGATCAGATTGCACAGAACGCACAGTCTGATCTTGGATCTACACAGTCCAATATGGTGCTTTTGTTTTTCGACAAAAATATTTGAAACCGAAATATCGTTTTTGTTGACTGGCAATCTTGATCTTAACTACATGTTTTTGGTAGTTTAGGATTGAATCTTGCCACACTTGAAATCATTTGCAGACGAGAAACTAACTGTTGCTCGAATGATCGAGGTTGTCTTTGACAGGGTAGAAAAAACATTGCGAAAGAGGCTAAAATAATGGTTACCAGCATTTTCTCCTTTTCCTTAACCCAATTTCCAACGCCTTCTTCAACAGAATCTTAAGAGCTTGGGACCGTTTGGAAATAGTCTGATCCCGCTCTACGCTTTCCTTTGCTCTATCAACTTCATCACGGTCATAACAGCCCAAGTCAATTTCGATTAGTTTAACACAATTTGAGCCATGCTCTGTGAAAAGGGGGCTTAATGCATCGGCGAAAAGTATCAACCCAGGTCAGCCTGCGCAGACTGCGCAGGCTGACCTGGGTTGATACTTTTCGCTGTTGGTAAATTTTCTGTATGTCCCAGGACTAGCCTACCTCATGATCAAGTCGGTTGTTAATTAAGTGTCTATTATGGATCCATAATTATGTGATGCCTTGCTTGGTATTATGTATTACGGAGATACATGAAGCCCCCTGTTGCCAGGGAATGACTCATTTATTTGTGTTATCGTCAGCAATCTAAATTCGGAAGGAAAAGGGCTGATAAGGTAACAGAGAGGGGGATTCTTTATCGCATTACCATAAAACAAACTGGCGTAAGACGGCCACGAAAACATATAAGCCATGCTCTGTGAAAAGGGGACTTAATGCATCTGCGAAAAGTATCGACCCAGGTCAGCCTGCGCAGTCCGCGCAGGCTGACCTGGGCCGAAACTTTCCGCTAATATCGGTTAATTTTCTGTATGTCAAAGGACCAGTCTACCTCTCGGTTTAGTCGGTTGTTAGACATAATATATTATATGGATCCCTAATTATGTGATGTCTTGCTTGGTATCATGCATCACAGAGATACATTAAGCCCCCTTTCGCCAGAGCATGGCTCATATTGAAAAGAAATAATGGATATCTAACATTAATGAAGGTCAGTAACATGAATGCATATCAAAATATTGTGGCAAAAAAAGACTACTCTTGTCACAACGTTTTCAATGTCGTCTAGAGCTAGACGTAAAATCTCGGCTGCAGGGGATTTATACATGTTCCTCTATATCAAATATGGGGGAAAGAAAGCCTTTTGCCTGCTGGGGTAGCTCAGTGGTCAGCGTATCTGACTCGTGACCTGGTGGTTGCGAGTTCGATACCCGGTTGAGGCAAACTTTCTTTCCGGCGATTTCTCGCCTCTAACCTCAAATACATGTGAGAAAAGTAGTCAGTGGCTTTGGAAAGAAAGTTGTGTCAGTACTGGCGTGGGAAGGCCAGGAAATACATGGGTGCGTCGCTGACCGTCATGATATGATCTGAGCTGTTAAAATGGCGTTAAATTCCAATACAAACCAACCCAAAACATTAAAGACTTTTTCTCGTTAACTAGCCTTTAACTATATTCGGTAAATATCATTAAAATATGTAACTTTCCTTCTAATGGAGGAAAAAACGATTAATGACAGGTAAGTTCATAAGGAGATCGACAACTTAATCCAATTTTTTCTCGGTTAATGCCTTTTAATGACCCCCTTCTCTGACCTTTACCCCCGCGACAAGTTCCTCTATTTTAGCAGATTTTAGCAGAGCCTGTTGTTATTTAATTATTAAACCGGAAGTGTAAAACCCAGCACCGCCGAGAACAATTATTTTCGGGGAAAATTGGAGATCCCGAACGGTGATATTCAAGACTTGCACTCGTCAGAACTCGGCCGATTCCGTAACTACAGTGTACATATAACCTCGTCTGTATCGCGGGTGTTTCCACGTGCTGTCAGTCACATGATTTTAAACATGGTGTCGCCCGTGTAAATCAATCAGCAATTTTTCAATCACTTTTATTTTGTCGCTTGCAAATGCTTTCAAATTTGGATAAATCTAAATTTTAACTTTCTGTTATTTGGTAGAGAGTCAACCAGGCAATTGACTTCCAGCATTTGGAACTCAGAAGCCTTGATCTAGGTCTGCATGGTCATGATGTACCTAGTTTCGAAGCCAGGCTTTAGAAGAAAGGAGGTTTTGAAAACAATGCTTTCTTTATCACTGAATAGAACAAGAACACCGCAGGCGGGCGCCAATGCTCGACTGCTGTTGCTTGATTTTTCAATAAAAATTCTGAGACTAACGGGCATTACAATGTCAAAAATACCTTGATGGTTACCTGATCCTATTGTATGGGTTCCCTTTTGGATAGTTGACAACTTGTCCAAGTTTCAAGTAAAAATCTTCAGTAATAACAAGGATATTATAAAATGTCAAAGCTTTTGGGCGACAACAACGACACAAATGCAGGCGACGACAAGGCTATGACCTTACCTCGAAGTGCTCATCGAAAACGGCCGATCTAAAGATCAACGTCAATGTGGACCGGATCACAGAAACAACAGACCTGATTATATAGGTATAAGCAGGAGCATGTCTTGAACATACTGTTCTTAGAGCATGTCTTAAACATACTGTTCTTAATTCAACCCCAAACTATACTTGAGTGTTCATCTCCCATCCCCCTCCCCCTAACTCATCCCCACCACCCCCATCCCCACCCCAACTAAAAAAAAAAAAACCTTGTAAAATTCGAAAAGTATAAATCGGGGTAGGGCGATTTACGGGCGAACAGTCAAAACTAAAAACAACAAAATGGCAATTCACTATTCCCACTCCATCCTTAATCCACGAAAAAAAAGTCAGGAAAAAAAATTCTGTCCGAATTTCAGTTTACAGATAAGAGATGAAAAAGCTACATTAACCCTTTACTACATAATCCCGGCTTTTAACGACCCCGAGACAGAAAGCTTTTGAAAACATCGTGGGAGAAGGAGAAAATGCTGGTAACCAGCATTTTCTCCTTTTTCCACAATGTTTTCTATTTCTTCTAACTAAAGACACCATTTTAACTCTTTAGGTTAGTTTTAACGACCTTAACAAAGACTTTTTGAAAACATAGTAGGAAAAGGAGAAAATGCTGGTGACCAGCTTTTTCTCCTATTCCCAATTTGTTTTCTGCCCTATCAAAAACAAATTCCTTTATTTGAGCTACATTTAAATTGTCGTCTGCAAATGCTTTGAATTTGGACAGGTCAAAACTTTTGTCGTTTGGTAAGAGTTAACTATAGTTTATTTGTGGGCTGCTAATTCCTCCTACACTGACGAGCGTAACATTTTGTCGTCTGATAGAGAGTTACGGGTTAATCGAACACATTTAACTCTTTACCAAACGATAAAATTTTAGACCTGTCCAAATTGAAAGCATTTGCAGACGACAAATCAAATGTTACCCAAAACAATAAATTTGACTATCAAAGGGTAGAAAACATTGTTGGAAAAGGAGAAAATGCTGGTAACAAGCATTTTCTCCTTTTTCCACAATGTTTTCGAAAGTCTCTTTCCTCAGGATCGTTTAAAGTGGGCATTGTGTGGTAAAGAGTTTGCAAATCCCGATTTGTAATTTATAGCTGGAACACAATGTAAGAAACCGAGCCGCAGACTGTATTTATTTTTTTTTTATTCATTCGTATACCGATACATACAAAACCTCTTATCGACTATATATGTTCATGGGAATTAATGTATTTCATTTTTTTCTTTTTACCACAAAATCCTGATTTTAATTACCGTGCCTTGGACATGAGGTCTTTGGAACTTTGGAAAACTTTGTTAGGAAAAAAAAAAAATCTGGTAGCTAGCATTTTCTCCTTTACCCACAATGTTTTCTACTCTTTCAAAGACAAATCGCACCCCCCTCCCCTAAAAAAAAAATGAGTCACATTCAATTTGTGTTTTGACTGTCTTGAGCAAGGGTTCTTTTGAAAATTTCTTTAAAAAAAGGAGAAGCGCTGGTAGCCAGCATTTTCTATTTTGCTCACAATATTTTCTACATTTATACAGACAAATCTTAAAATTTGAGTCACATCTTATATCTGGCTTTAACGACCTTGAGCACGAAATCTTTTGAAAACTTTGTGGGAAAAGGAGAAAATGCCGGTAGCCAGCAAAATCTTCTATCCTTTCAAAGATAAATCCTTTCAAAGATAAATCCAAGAATTTGAGCCACATTTAATCTGTGGTCTACAAGTGATTTCAGTTTGGAAGGGTCTAAAATTTTGTCTTATGATTTTGATCTAAACTCTCTTTTACTCCGTTTAAACAGATTTCCAGTCACATCTCGGCGGCAAATCGTGTTTTTATAATTTTTCTGGGATTCGTCCGTTTTGGATGGAATTATTGAGTGTCATTCTTAATAACAATTTCATCGATATAGCCAATGAATCAAACAAGAATATTTAATGATGAGAGAGAGAGAGAGAGAGACAGAGACAGAGACAGAGAGACAGAAAGAGACGAACAGACAGACGGACAGACAGACAGACAGAGGGGTAAAAAGAGAGAGAGAGAAAAAGAGAGGTGAATTCACGAATGGAAAGATTGTCTACGTTAAGGTGAGAACAAGATAAAGACGGAGACCGAGACAGAGAAACAGACAGTGCGACAGATTGAGAGAAACACAGAAATGTGAAACGCATGTTATTGATACATGTAGTTTATTTCACCATTCCAAAGTTCAAATGTGCGTTTTCACTAATTATTGTAATGTATTGTACATGTATCTATAGCTTAAAAATGAAAAACCTGTGTTTAAAAAGCTATACATTGCTCACCTGTAGAGTGAATAATTATTGTAAACTTGATGTCTTAAGTTCTCCCTAATATTAGGGGTTTTACCACTTTTATCCTTTAAAAAATTATCTGAGGTAACCCATGTCATATCCGAATTGAAACCGGACAATTTTGTGTCATACCGGGATATTACTAGCAAGCATTGTTCACCCTGTCCTATATACAGACAAAAATTTTCAAATCCCTGTGGTGGTAGCCTTGTGAAGACATTGTGAAAAAAGTAGAAATTGCTCTGAAAGAGCAATTTCTACTTTTGTCACAATTGTCTTCATATTTCATCATTTTAGATTCATACATTTATTATTATTATACTTATTATTATTATTATTTTATTTTCAAAAATGCTTTTGAAATAAAGAAGAGGGACAACTTGTTGCGTATGGTGGTAAAGGGTAACTCATTTTTTTCCCTCTCCTTATAAAAGAAATCCTAATTACAGCAAAAATTCAAATATTGACATAACGCCTATAAAAGAAAAAACGTTTTTATTCACCGTACTTGTTCATAAAGAAATAACAGATCTATGGGACACGGCGAGTCATAATAAAATTGAGATTTCTCGTGACATATAGGTGACATTTTTTTCTCAAGAGCTCTTGACTCATGTATGGGAGGTCCAATCTGTCTAGTGTTGCGTAACCCTTTACAACACAATCCAGAGTTTTCACGACCCTGAGCAAGAAAGCTGTTTAAACAATTGTTAGAAGAGGAGAGACTGCTCTCTTGAAGGTAACATACACCATTTGAGCAACAAGTAATTAGTGGTGTCCATGGTTGTGAGGTAGAGCGTCGGCCTCGTAATCAAAAGGCCCTGAGTTCGATACCCGGGACTTTCGGACTGTTCATTGGCCCACACAATCGGCGCGAGTACTGGTGTACATGTAGTTTCCGGGAAGCAGAATCGAGAGATATTAGTATAAGTTGTAAGAACTTGTTTCTCAATCGATGTAAAATAAATATGTTTAAACTAAGTAATTAGACCTCTGCGAATGATTTGACTTTGGATTCCTCCTCTCGTGTTATAAAGGGCTAACCAGTGGTGTAGTCCTTCTTGGCTTCCGGAAACCCATGTGGTGTCACATCGGTGACCTTGAGTATATTACAAATGATGTCGAATCTCTCAAGTGTTGCTCAACCATTAGTAGAGACATTCTCGGCTTTCGGACACAATATGGTGTCACACTGATAACGGTGGATACATTATACACGATGTTGAATCCGTCGAGAAACGCTTGGACCGGTGCAAAAGACATCCTAAGCACCCGGATAGTCATAGGGTGTCACATCGGTCATTTTTGATACATTATACGTGTGGCGGAATCCATCTACATGTAGTATCGCTGGACCAGTGATAGAGACACTTTAGGCTTACGAACACCATATAGTGTCGCACTATGTGAGTACACTATAAATGCGGTGGAACCTGTATAGTGTTCATTAACCAATGACAGAGGGGTTCTACGGTTACGAAAACCCATACAGTGTCCTACTGGTCACTTTTGGTACATTAGCCATGTGGTCTAATCTGTCTAGAATCGTCGGACCGGTGAGAGAGTAGGCATACACTGGTCACAACTCGGTCGATTCCGTACCTACATCTAACCTCGTCTGTATAAAGGAGGCTTCCATTTTAAACTACCAATCACATGATCTTAAACATGGCGGCGCCCCTGTAGATCGCTTAGCAACGACATGAACAACCACGGTGAAGTTATTCACTTCTATCGATCTGTCGATGAAAGCTCCCAACGGAATTGATAAACCACGCTAAAAATTACATGTACAAACTGTTTGCCGACTGAAATATTCTTAGAAAGATAACGACAGAAAATTTACTCATGTTTTCTTTTTTAAAAGGAGCCTTACAATTTCACTAACGGTAAAGGGGCGTGCTTCCGGAGATGTGCGAAATGTACCGTGTAGGTGCATATCAAGCTACGTGATACAGCCGAGGGATTTTATAACCAGATCACCCGAGGTATGCCGAATGAGTGGGCATATAGGATCCCATAGTGTCACACCAATAATTTGGGTACATTATGCGGAGGAGAATCCAATGATTGCGGGCACACTTACGCTGTAACAGCGTCAACCCTTAAGCTGCTGATCGCGACCCACTGACCTTTTGCGGACAGTGTAGATCAAAATCAGACTGCACAGAACGTGCAGTCTGATCTTTGATCTGCACTGTCCGATACGATATTTTCTTTCCGGTGAAATCAACTTTGAAACCGCAATGGTTTGGCGTTTAGTATTGAGTAGAAATTTGTGTGCCATTTATTCAGCAGCTTAACCCTTAAGCTGCTAATCGCGACCCACTGACCTTTTGCGGACAGTGTAGATCAAAATCAGACTGCACAGAACGTGCAGTCTGATCTTTGATCTACTCTGTCCCATACGGTATTTTCTTTCCGGTGAAATCAACTGTGAAAGCGCAATGTTTGGGCTTTTGGTATTGAGTAGAAATTTGTGTGCCATGTATTCAGCTGCTTAACCCTTAAGCTGCTAATCGCGACCCACTGACCTTTTGCGGACAGTGTAGATCAAAATCAGACTGCACAGAACGTGCAGTCTGATCTTTGATCTACACTGTCCGATATGGCATTTTCTTTCCGGTGAAATCAACTGTGAAAGCGCAATGTTTGGGCTTTTGGTATTGAGTAGAAATTTGCGTTTCATTTATTCAGCAGCTCAAGTGTTAACCTTTGTTATAAAATACATGCTGTCGTACTGGTTGAGTACTGGTGGGCTGGTCAGAGCTGTATGGTGTACCGGTAATTTTTAACACATTATTAGTAGAGTGACAAATATTTCTCTGCATTCCTGCTGCACTTTCTCTAACGAGGAGGGGACTTTATTATTGTATACTGACTCACATTGAAAACATTTGCAGAAGTAAAAAAGAAACGTCGCCAAAATAAATGGATTGTGGCATTTGTCGAAGACAATGCCACTATGAGTTCAATACGGCATTTTGAAAATCATGTATCGTATTTTGTGCAAAACCGAAGGAAGTAAACCCAATTAATCTCAATTTTTCTAAGACAAATAAGTGTTTCGATTGCAACCAGATATGAAAATGAAAATGGCGTATTAAAATAAATTAGATTAAGCCATCGATCATGAAAATACTTCTTTTTTATCGAAAATATCTTGATCCGCTATGGTCTTCTATAGGCGTAATGGTACACACAATCTTTGTTTCCTAACCGCCCGTGCTCGATCGTCCCAAACCAGTTCGTTCTTGAGCTTATTCGTCCCTGGGCTTGTTCGCAAAGACTTGTTCGTCCCACATGATTGCACCTACTCCACTGGATTGTGTATGACACTCTAGTGGGATGACTTTCAAGCGAATATTTTGAAACTATTTCTATGCTTTATTTTTCAAATTATTAATTCCACACAATGACTCCCTTGACAAATGCCACACCAGTGCTTTCAACGCTTTGATTTTCTGTTCCTATAACCTTTTCAATAGCCATCATCTGCAGGTTCGTAAAAAGACTCGATCGTTGGTAAAGAGCTAAAACTTTGCCCCTCCCCCTTGCAGATTTTTTCTGTGGCTGTTTTAGTATAACTTCGTACTTTACACAATATTCCTCCCAAGCCTCTGGCTGCTTTCCTACATAACCATCGTAGAAACAAAGATCAGCGGTGAGACAGGAATGGATCCTGTCGCACTGATTATTATCCATCCTCCAAAGAAATTCGCTGAACTGGTGATTCGAATCAGCGGCACCCCTGTTCTAAAGTCCTGCACGGGGCTCGGCTGTGGTCCTTTTTCCATGATTTTTTCAACCATTAAACGACAAGTCCCATTATTTAAGGTACATTCGAGGTGTCTTCTGCAAATCGACTTTCCGATTTGGCAGTTCTAACATTTTGTCCTCTAGTGAAGAGTTAGTCTTTTACCAAACAGTCCCCTGTTTTAACGACCCTGGGTAGACGACCTCTAAAAACATTATGGAAACAAGCATTTCTCCCTTTCTCACGATGTTTTCTAGGCTTTTTGAGACATTTTTCATTATATGACCCACCTTCGACTTATCGTCTGCAAATGCTTTCACTTTGAACGACTCTAGAATTTTGTCGTTTAGTAAAGAGTTAAATAAATAGCCCTTTCTGCCTAAAGCAATTGAACTTTTGTTCTCTTTTGACTTTTCGGAAGATCATTATGAAAATTAGTGAATCATCGTAGACAAATTATAAATCTTTTCACTCTTTACCAAACGACAACAAGTCCAATTCCAAAGCTGTTGCAGACGACAACTTAAATGTGGCTCAAATGATGAAATTTGTCTCTGAAATGGTAAAAAGCACCTTGGGAAAAGGAAAAAAAATGTTGGTTACCAGATTTTTTTTCCTTTGCCCACAATGTTTTCAAAAATACTTCTCCCTCATGATTGCTGAAACTTGGGATTGTTTAGTAAAAAGATAGTAATTTCATGCTTTAGTACGTTTGAAGGTACTTATCTCCATGTAAAAATGCCAGTGATATTTCAGATCGTCATGACCTTAAAATATTTGAACTTTGTCTTTTGTGAGAAGCAGTAATTCTCAACATACACAAATGACCCATCGACTCTTCACGACAAAATTTTGGACTTCACCAGATTGAAGGCATTTGCAGACGACAAATTAAATGTTGCCCAGGAATTGAAATTTATCTTTGGAAGAGTGGAAGACGTTGTTGGATAAGGAGAAAATGCTCGTTATCAGCATTTCCCTTTCTCCACAATGTTTTTAATCTTCTTAACCCTTTCCCAAACGACAAATTTTGGACCGGTCCAAATTGAAAGAGTTTGCAGACGACAATTTTAAATTTGATGAAAATGGCACAAAGTTCTCAAAAAGGATAGAAAACACTGTGGGAAAAGGAGAAATTGCTCGTTACGAGCAATTTCTCCTTTTCCCACAGTGTTTTCAAAAGACTTATACTGCAGACACGTGAAAACCAGGGCTTGTTTGGGAAAGGGTTAAAAAAAAATGTTATGAAAAACATTGAGGGGAAAGATAACCAGCATTTTCTCCTGTTCATACAATATTTTCTGCCCTTTCAAAGACTGAAATCATCACTTGGGCAACATTTAATTTGTCATCTTCAATTGCTTTAAATTTGGATAAGTTGGTTAAAACTCCGATGGTGCGGTAAAAGGTTTAAACAAACGGTATAATCGTTTCGTATTACTCTGTTAGCTGTGGTTATGACCATGTATATGTGAGTCATGCTATGGCAAAAGGGGGCTTAATGCATCTCCTTGAGGCATTATGTCAATCAAGCCATCACATAATTATGGATCCATAATAACCACTTTTTTAAACAACCGACTGAATCATGAGGTAGTCTGGTCCTTGGACATACAGAAAATTGACGAAAAGTTTCGGCCCAGGTCAGCCTGCGGGGACCTGGGTCAATACTGTTTGCTGGTGCATTAAGCACCCTTTTCACGGATCATAATGTTTCTTTGATTGATTTTTATGGTGTTTAACGCCGTTTTCAACATTATTTCAGTTTGCAGCGGCCAGTGCACCTATCAATGTTTCCCTGGGGTTTCTTTTTCCAGTACTTCGCACACTGAATATTTTTCACAAGCCACTGGTTACCTTCCCTCATAACCATCGTCGAAACAATGATCAGCGGTGAGAGAGTAATGAATCCTGTCGCAATGACTATCATTTATCTTCGAAAAGAAACTCGTCAAAGAGGGAATTCGAACCAGTGACCATCTGGTTTCACGTCCTGCACACTACTGACTCGGCGTGTTGTATGTGTGGGTATATCCATGACCTTTTTTGTAAAGGGACCAGCGTTTTCTCCTTTTTCCACAATGTTTACAAAAGCCTTCTTCCTCAGCATCGTTCAAAGTCTGTACTGTGTGGTAAAATATTACATCGATTAATAAAATGTAACCTGTATAATAACGGGTTACAGGTTTTATTAACACTTAGGCTGATAAGCGCGACTCACTGACCTTTTGCGGACAGCGTAGATCAAGATCAGACTGCACAGAACGTGCAGTCTGATCTTGGATCTACACTGTCCGATAAGGATATGTCTTTCCTCTAAAAATATCTTTGAAATAGGAAAATTCGCATTTTTACCATAGGCTTGAAAGTTTCATTTCTTTTATTTAACGGGATAAGGGTTAATAATGCTGATGACACTGAAGTGGGATACTGTATCCAATAATTTCTAAAGATCTCTGATCGATTTTGATGCACCAGGGATAAAATTTTAATGATTTTTGTATTACCGTTGTATAATAGGACCCTAGCCTAGGAAAAATTAGTCCACACCAAAATAATTTCCTGCCATCCTGTGAGAAAATCTGGTACAATCATCGGCAAACACTTGTGGCCCATCCGAGGTTCGAGTACACGACTAGATTACAAGCTGGCTCACCTTATTACTAGCCACATGCGCCACCGCTGATCTACAGAGACCTGGTAAATCTGAGAAGACCTGGTAAATCTGAGAGGACGACCGAAATTATAGGCCTTTGTCCTATGGTGTGTAACGCCGTTTTCAACATTATTTCAGTTGTATCGCGGCGGCAAATGCAACTATTCATGCTTTCCGGGGGTTTCTTTTACCAGTTCTTCGCACAGCTTTCTTCCTAAAGCACTGGCTGCTTTCCCAAATTACCATCGTCGGCACAATGACCGGTGGTGAGAGAGGAATGAATCCTGTCGCAATGACTATCATCAATCCTGGGAAAAAGATTCGCCAAGCTGGAGGTTCGAACCAGAGACCCCCTGTTCTCAAGTCCTGTCCCTACCGACTGCGTTACTGTGGCTCGGATTTCATTCTGTACATTATTGTGTATATCAAAAATTCAGAGAAAGGAAAGACTGTGTAGAACTTAACCTTTCACGGCTGCTAAAAAGCTACTCAGTGACTTTTTGCGGACAGTGTATATCAAGATCAGACTGCACATAATGTGCAGTCTGATCTTGGATCTACACTGTCCGATAAGGCTATCTTTTTCTCCAAAAATAAGTTTGAAATAACATTATACGGGTTTTTACCATCGGCTTGAAAGTTTTATTTCACTTATTTGGCAGGTTTTGGGTTAATAGGTTTCTACAGCTTGTGCTCTACATTGTTAAATAATGCAGTATCGAAAACAAAATTATACTAAAAATGAATATGCTCCGAGGCACTGGCTTTAATTAATTAAAATTAAAATTTAATTGTACGATAAACATCAGCTCTGACGTATCTACAATGGGCACTGTCAATAGATTGACGACTTTTTCTTTAAAGTCATTTACCGAACAATCAAGAGTTTTAAGACCGTGAAGTATTAAGCTTTTGAAAACATTGTTGGAAAAGGAGAAAATGCTGGTAACCAGCATTTTCTCCTTTTCCCACAATGTTCTTTTTTTCTTCCGATTGTCCAAACAAAATAAAAGTTATTATTTTATCCGCGGTTAATTGTATGTTGATCAAATGATTAGATTTGACTTTGAAAGAGTAGAAAACATTGTGGGAAAAGGAGAAAATGCTGGTCACCAGCATTTTCTCCTTTTCCCACAATGTTTTCCTCATAGTCAAAACTAAACAAAAAATTTCCTTATTATTTCATCAAAGACAAATTTGAAGTGGATCAAATGGTTGGGTTTGACTTTGAAAGAGCAGAAAACATTTTGGGAAGAGGAAAAAATTGCTGGTTACCAGCATTTTCTCCCTTTCCTCATAGTCCAAACAAAAAACCTACTATTTTGTCCGCGTTAAATTTGTCGTCTGCAAATGCTTTCAATTTCGGTATGTCTCAGACTTTGTCGTCTGGTAAAGAGCTCAAGGTCAAGGTAAAGTTTAGTTTGGAGCGACAGACTTGCAAGACATTTTATAAACGCTTTTGTCCAGTGCGCATGACTGAAAATAGAAGACGAATTTCATCTCATTCTAAAATCATGGTGTCTGTCCGCAACAAATCGAGACAAAATTTAAGTAAGAAATATCTTTTAAAAACATAATCGGGCGTGAATTTGCAAGCTAATAGGCAGTGGCTCTTTGAATGAACATGTCCACTTTTTTTACCACATTTTGACAACAGAGGCCCTTAGAATAAACATGTCTATGTATTTGACCAATCACAAATTTCTTTTTATTCATTTTTTATCGGTGCCAAAGAGTAGGTCAAAAGCCAGGACATTCAGCTGCACTGAAAAAAAAAAGCGGAAATGAGGCGAAATTAGAGCCTCCCTTTTCTCTCTTCCCCCCCCCCCCCCCCCCCCCATTAGGTATGTATTTGTAACTCGTATATCTTTTTTGTGTCTAAATATCTTTTGTTGTTAAGATTTGAGCTTAATAAAATATTTTGAATTGATTTGAATTGAATTATAACAGGCTAAAGCCTATTTTGCCCCCCCCCTTTTTTTTTCTTCATTTTCCTTTTTCACAATAGATGTCGATTTTTTTTTTCTAATTTCTTTCTATCTGAAAATCTGTCTGAAAACACTAGTCTGAAATAGCAAACTAAAATGTGTGGAAAATCGAAAGAAACAGCAGACGAGAGCAAGTAACAATTGTCTGTAGTAAATGTGTCCGCTTGTATCCGGGCATTCTAGACTATTAATGATAATTGCTGTCATTGCCGTCTGCAATTTTCCCCCACGAGGCCTATTGAGTCACATGAAACTTGCTGATTTAAAGGGGCTTTAAGCTAGATTTCGTCTCGCAAGTTTTTTTTTCGAAATTCAAAACAAAAACTATTATTTTTCAGTCGCGTGCAAATATTGCATTAAAATTAAAACATGGACGGGAATGCGTGTAAAAATAGGAGGAATTACCGCTTCCTTTTTAAATTGTAACATTTTCTATTCCGTTAGTAACGGTTTATCCTCTATTGTATGACACAGTGACGTTGCGGATGGCTCCAGAGCTCAGTGGTAGAATCGACTAGGACGATTAGGATGTAAAATGAACCGGGTTCGAGTCCCATGGAGAAATTTATTTCAGCATTTTCCTTACAAAATATCACCTTTCTCTCTCTTTCCCCCCCCCCCCCCACAAAAAAAAATCAAGTCAAGATCTGGTCTAATGCCCCTTTAACTCTTTATCAAGCGACAAAATTTTAGACTTGTCCAAATTAAAAGCATTCCAGACGACACAACATGTGCGACTCAAAAATTGAAATTTGATTTGGGAAGCCTAGAAGCTGGTTATCAGCATTTATTTTCTTCTTTTCCCACAATGTTTTCAAAAGCTGTTTTTTTTCAAGGTCGTTAAAAGACGGGATTGTGTTTTAAGGAGGTAAAAGATAATCGACAAACCTAATCCTTCTTTAGGATATATCTATCGATTGAAAATGGCTGTTGTCAAGCGAGACTTAAACAATCAGCGGTATCGAAATAAAAGCAGGAAAAGATCAGAATGTGTGGATGTGCTGTCTGATCTTTAATCTACTTTCTGCCCGGATATCGCAGGCATAGATACGCAGGAAATGCACTAACCCTTTACCAGGTGGCAGAATTTCATCATTTTAGACTTAAACTTGGAAACATTCGCAGACGAGAAATTAATTGAGGCTTAAATGACAGTGATTATCTCTGAAAGAGTAAAAAACATTGTGAGAAAAGGAGAAAATGCTGGTCACCAGCATTTGCTCCTTTTCTCACAATGTTTTTTTAAAAAGCGTTCTCCCAAAATGTTGTAAAAACAGTGGATTACGAGCATTTTCTCCTTTTCTCATGATAGATTTATTTTCAAAAAAGCTTTCTTCCTAAGGGTTGTAAAAACACGAAATTACTGACATTTTCTCCTTCCCCCACGATTGTTTCAAAAGCTTTCTTTCAAAGATTATAAAACACTGAATTACCAGCATTTTTTTCCTTTTCTTTCGATGTTTTCAAAAATCTTTTTTCCTCAAGGTCATAATCCATTGGATCATTTTTGTCAAATCTAAATACCCCAGACTAAATAATCGGTATCGTAACCTTTCAAATGTTACAGGTTGTCGATTGGGTAAACATCTGAATGAAATAATATCGAATCCATGTTTACAAAACTGCAAACAAAAAATGCACCCTTTTTTATATTATCTTAGGCGTGGGCTGCTACGGAAATAAACGGAACCAAAACAAAGACAAAAAGAATAATACTATTGCAAAATCAAGACTGCTTTATCAGCATTGGATAATGTAGATCGACGATCAGTTATTTGCCGTCTGATCTCAGTTTGCATTTACCACAGAAGCACATTAAGTTTTTCGAAATATTTTTGACAGCTTGTAAATGGCTAATATAATAATATTATGGTATTTTGAACTTCATGTCTTCTTTTGTTTTTATTTCCGGTGACACTTCTCACCTATTCTCGTTTTCTAGGTGATATTAGGTTTGGTCCCTGCTTTATCTTGCCAAAGAAAATTCTAATGCGATAAGAACGACAAGCTAGAACCGAACTCAGAACTTCTTCAACTCTCAAAACAATGAACATCGAACGACCTTCCTTTAGAACGAAAAGAAAAAAAAATCTTCTGCTCAATCTCTCTTAATAGTTGAAAAGCTGTATGAATGTTGAGAAGACAGACAGACAGGCAGGCAGACAGGCAGGCAGACAGACAGACGAATAAGGAATTGAGCTGTGCTCTGGCAAAAAGGTACTTAATGCATCTCCGTGATGCATGCTACCAAGCAAGTTATCACATAATTATGGATCCATAAAATCCATTTTGTCAGAAAACTGACTGAATCATGGGAAAGATGGGTCCTTGGACCTACATAAAAAATACAAATAGCAAAAAGTTTCGATCCATGTCAGCCTGCGCGGAGTGCGCAGGCTGACATGAGTCGATACTTTTTTTTTTGCACATGATGCATTAAACCCCTTTTTACAGAGCATAGCTCAATCAATTTCACATTTTGACATAATTAATTATCTTTAGACTTATTTGCACGGCAAAGCTTAACTAATAAATCTTCCACTTACGTGTAATTAAATCATGAAAAATAAAAATTCCATTTTTTCCAAAGTAGAAACCCAACACGGTTCCAGCCAGACAGAACAAAACCCGCTTACTACAACAGGGCTACCCGTTATAATAATGCAATGATAAAATGAAAATTTGACACCCTTTCCACTCGGTACACATTACAGCAGATTTGGTGCCTGTCAAATTGCCTGGATCTATCGTGAGACAAGTATCAGCTTTTGCTATCAAAGTGAAGCACAGTCGAAAACATTGTGGGGAAAAGGAGCAATTGCTCGTACCATGCACTTGTTCCTTTCCCCTACAATGTTTTCGATTTTTTTGAAGGTTTCGAAATTATAGCATTTGAACCATTATCTTTGTGCTTTGTGTTTAGTTGTTTAACTCTTTACTACACACACTTAGAGTTTCAGAGAAAGAAGCCTTTTCAAAACATTGTAGGAAAAGGAGAAAATGCTGGTAACCAGCATTTTCTCCTTTTCCCACAATGTTTTCAACCCTATCAAAGATAATTCTATCATTTGACCCACATTTACATTGTCGTCTGTAAATGCTTTCAATTTGGACAAGTTTATATTTATATCGTGTGGTAGAGAGTTAATTATCAGGCATTCGGTTGTCATTTCGAGGCCTTATTTTATTGCATCACTACGATTGCTTATTTACGACGGAACGCATGTCAGACCGAACGAAGCATGGTTATTATCTATATTTTTTCTTGCTAAGTTCGAAAATAAAAAAAGGGTTAATCGGAGATTATCGATTTAGTGTAAATAATTTAACTAAGCCGGGACAACCCGAGACGACATCGATTTCCGTTTTATACCTCTTGATCTTATTCTACCGTTTATTTAGCCCCCGTGTCCCGCAGATTTGCTGACGTCAAGTACTCCTGACCTTTCCACCGAACCAACGGTGGCTTGGTCGGTTGCATATCTTGTCTAGGTCACTGGTTTAGAGCACGTTTGCCCATTGGCGTAGGAGCAGGGGAAAGGTAGAAATCAGTTCCAACCCCGATACTCTTGATTTCGGTCAAAGTCTATTTTGACCTACCTCCACAATAAGTTAAACTAATTTCTGTTTCTTCTTCACACCCGGATATAGCCTGGGTTCCAGCCCGATCATTTTTTTCCTTTTTTATACATTCGGTCGTTACTTTTTCAAATTTTGTTGACAAAGTAACGTTCGAATATGAAGAAAAAAAAAAAAAAATGATCGGACTGGAACCCTATTCTGGATTACCTGCCCCTACCACTACGTTATAGAATCAGGCAAAGCGCAATAATGGCGGCCCCCTAGACGTCCTCAAAGCGTAACCCACACGCTTTCCCGTTTTCCCCAATTTCGTGTGATCCAGTTTGATCAGTGAATAAAATGAGATCAATTTTGTACAAAAAATACATTACAGAATCTAAAACGAACTGTTGGGGGTATGTTTTAAATATAAATGCGACTATGAATCATTTTAAAAGAAGTCCTGTTTTCTGACGTTATATAGGTCCATTGACATTTCGGATACTTAAAGCATTTTCGATATGTTGTTTTTCCCGCTAAATAAGAATGACATGGGGAAAATCTCACTGCCATTACCTTATTGCAAGGCATCTTTTTTTTTTTTTAAATTCAGCCTGTGATCCGATTTGATCATGTGAAATAACAATATCCCTTCTCCTCTGCATATTACCACCGGGGCCGCCATTATTGCGCTTTGCCTGATGTACTCTTGAAGTACGGCGGAGTACCAGACTAAGTGGAATCAAGGCTAACCCTGATATGTTTTTCACTCTGTTGCCAAACGACAAAATGAAAGCATTTGCAAAGGATAAATTTAACAGGAGTAAAGTGAGAAGATTTGTTAGGCAACTGATAGATGACATCGTGGGAAAGGAGAAAATCTGTTTCCAGCTCTTTCTTGAGGTCGTTACATCTCGGGATTGTTTGGTAAGGGGATTAGTCTTTACAGAACGACATAATTTTAGGCTTGTCCAATTGGAAGCTGGTGCTGACCATGAATGGATTTAATGCAGATAAAATGAAGATTGTTTTCCATGGAAGAGTAGATAAAGTGTTGGAAAGTAAGAAAATACTGGACCTATTTACATGTATTTTCTTACAACGAGTCACACTTTTCTATCTTTCCAAATACGATTCTGTCATCAGAGTTTGCACATTAAATTTTTAATACGTTCTACCAATTCCATGGGCATTTTCATCGATAGACTGATAAAAACGAATAACTTTACTGCGGAAGTTGTGTTACTTTCAAATTTTGAAAATTTTGTTGAACAAGACTACGAATTTTCTTAAGAATGGTTGGCCAATACGGACCCAGGAGTTTATGAAAATGTGCACCGGTCTATCTGAATTTATCGGCTTAAAATAAAGGCAGCAAGCACCTAATTTGCAAATGTTCTGTCCTTTTCATCACCCCAGCATTTAGATGTTACATGTATATGGGTCACGCTCTAGCAAAACGGGTTTAATGTATTTACCTGATGCACTATACGCGAAAGTCATCACATAATTATGGATCCATAAAATCCACTTTTTCTAACAACCGACATAGTCTGGAGGTAGAATGGTCCTTGTAAATGCAGAAAATTTCACAAAAGCAAGACGTTTCGACCCAGGTCAGCCTGCTCGAACTGCGCAGACCTGGATCAATACTTTCTGCTCACGCATTAACCCATTACCAAACAATCCAAGGTTTTCACGACCTTGAGAAAGAAGCCGTTTGAAAACATCGTGGGAAAAGGAGAAAATGCTGGTAACCAGCATTTTCTCCTTTTCCCACAATGTTTTCTACCCTTCCCAAAACAAATTTCAGTTTTTGAGTCACATTAATTTTGTCGTCTGCAAATCGAGGGGTGAATGCGAAACTATTCCATCTGCATTTTGGAAAATATTACAGGAGAGGGGAAAAAAACTAAATTCCGTGAAAAGCGTTGTTAGATCATCTTGTTTAATTATGTTGTGCTGAATTCATACTCTAAGCTCAACACAACATATCTAAACAAGATGATCTAACTACTCTTTTCACAGAAATGAGAAGCGTTTTTCCCTCTCCCTCTCCTGTAAAATTGTTTGAAACGCAGATGGAATATTCACCCCTTGAAATGCTTTCGATTTGGACGAGTCTAAATTTTTGTCGTTTGGTAAAGAGTTAAATCACCTTTTCACAGAGCATGGCTCATATTGAATTTTGACAATCATCCAGAATATTCTCCTTTTTCTACCATGTTTTCTAACCTATCATAGATAGTGACCATCAATTTTCCTCACATTCAATTTGTCGTCTGCAAATGCTTTCAGTTTGGACGCGTCTACATTTTTTTTGTCATTTGGTAAAGAGTTAGGAAAAGTGTTCGGTAATGTTGATAAAATATCGATAAGGGGTATCAGATTTATGAGGAGCGGAGGTTTAACCTTGTCTTTGAAGGCATGTGTTTTGTAATCCATACCCCAAATCTCTTATCTTTCACCAAGGCGCTTAGCCTCGCTTTGAAATGATCAGTGTTGTGCCTCAACCCTTTACCGTACAATCCAGAGTTTTAACGAACCTGAGGAAATGGCCATTTGAAAACATTGTGGGAAAAGGAGAAAATGCTGGTAACCAGCATTTTCTCCTTTTCCCAAAATGTTTTCCATCCTTTCGAAACAAATTTCGTCATCTGAGCCACGTTTAAATTGTCGTCTGCAAATGCTTTCAATTTGGACAAGTCCAAAATTTTGTCGTTTGGTAAAGAGTTAACCCTTTACCAAACAATACCGAGATTTTGACAAATTCTTGGAAAATCCATCGCAGAACTACTGCTGAACCCAAGAAAAGGCAATTTTTAAATAAGTGGGTTGTTGCTGTGAAAAGAATAGGATTTTGTTGAATGCACTAACACAGTATTAACAAACTTATTATAAGTTTTATTCAGTTAGAAGGTGCTAATTTGGCTTTCATGTAAAGGGTCGGTTGTTTTGCAATCGGCGGCTTCGTATATATTTTATGAGGTCAGATATGACGTCATCATACATATGAATAAGCAATACTCTGGCAAAAGGGGGCTTAATGCGTCTCCGTAATGCATAATACCAAGCAAGTCATCACATAATTATGGATTCATAAAAGCCTTTTTTTTTTCAACAATCGACTTAATCATGAAGTAGACTGGTCCTTGCACATACAGAAAATTGACCGATAGCGGAAGGTTTCGACCCAGGTCAGCCTGCGCGGACTGCGCAGGCTGACCTGAGTCGATACTTTTCGCAGATGCATTAAGCCCCTTTTTCACAGAGAACAGCTCATTTGAATACGATCCCACACATACGACACTTGTTATTCATGACGCCATATTCCTCAGACCCCGTGCGAAATTCTGCCGCATGGTTTAAAAAGACATTAAGAGGCTTCGTAGCCAATTCGGGAAATACAATCAAAAAGCATTTTTCACCTACAGTTGTCTTTCTTCCTTACTAATGGTTTGCTACCTATCGTCCTACTTAAGGACATATGCCATAGTTTCTTTTTCCTATGGACAGATTTTTTTTTTTTTAAATTTTCGCTCAGATGATAATACCATGTATGCGAAGTAAAAAAAAATAAAAGAAAACATTATGTTGTGGAGGAAAATACAAAGATACATTTCTTCAAGGGGGATAAACATTGTCAAAATTACAGAAAATGGGCTTTAATTTCAAACTTAAAATAAAAAAGGTTCTTAAAGCAACAAGTACTGCACAAGTAAATGATTTTTCCTAGAAATGTGATATGGACAATGGTCAAAAAAGGATTAATCGAAAAAGTTAACGCACTAAACAGATCACAGTAGTAATTACAAATATTCTTACGTGTCAACAAAGATTTATTTTCTGATCATTTTTCTGCAATAAAAAATAATTCAGTGGACAGATTTTGTTTTAAATTTTGCACAGAAATAATGCTTTCTAATATCTCGTTAAAAAAAAAATAAAAAGGTATATCAATCGGGGCATTTTTAAGAGATACAATGCATTTTTAACCCTTAAGCTGCTGATCGCGACCCACTGACCTTTTGCGGACAGTGTAGATCAAGATCAGACTGCACAGAACGTGCAGTCTGATCTTTGATCTACACTGTCCGATACGGTAGTTTCTTTCCGATGAAATCAACTCTGAAACCGCAATGTTTGGGCTTTTAGTATTGGGTAGAATTTGCGTTTCAGTTATTCAGCAGCTTAAGTGATTAGTCTTTTACATAATGAACTCTCTCCCTTTATAATAAAAGTCTATTTTGGCGTGATTTGGCATCCCGATCATTTATAAATCTTCGATTTTCCCTCCGCGTCAGTGATTTTCAGACATTTAAAAGGCAGTCGAACATTTTACAGTTTAACCATTTCCCAAACCACAAATTTTGGACTAGTCCAAATTGAAAGAGTTTGCAGACGACAATTTTAAATTTGATGAAAATGACAGAAAGGTCTCAAAACGGGTAGAAAACGCTGTGGGAAAAGGAGAAATGCTCGTTACTAGCAATTTCTCCTTTTCCCTCATTGTTTTCAAAAGACTTGTACTGCAGACACGTGAAAACCAGGGCTTGTTTGGGAAAGGGTTAAAATACATATACTTTCTCTGTCATACTAACCCAGCGGAATATAATAGAGTTTACAAAAAAGACACATGCGCAAACTGGTAAGTAGAGAAAACTGTAACATAATTGTCCTTAACAAAAAGATGAATCATTTTCAAAGTTTCGTAAGATTATTAAAAATTCTAAATACTAGTAACTGCCTTTAAAAGTGAAGTAGTTCAATGGTTAGGGTTTGTTAACAGGACAAAGAATAAATTGCTACTTGTTTAATTAGTCCATACTGTATCTGTGTGTTAAGTAAATACAGAAATGACCGCTTTGTTTACCGATCGTTTTATCCCTCCGCGAGAAAAAAAGGGCCATTAAAACGGTATGACAAGCAAACAAAAGAGTCAACCCGATGCCATTCTAAATTCCGCACTTAGTTTAATAACTGGTTCATTCAAACGATTGACAAAAGTAACATTTGCGGTCGGCGTAGATCAAAATTAGATTGCACAGAACGTGCGCCCTGGGTCCGTATTCACCAACCATTCTTAAGAACATTCTTAGTCTTATTCTCCAAGATTTTCTACATTTGAAAGTAACACAACTCCTGATTGGCTAAAACAAATGGTTCAGCCAATCAGGAGTTGTGTTACTTTCAAATGTAGAAAATTCTGGAGAACGAGACAAAGAATGTTCTTAAGAATGGTTGGTGAATATAGACCCTGGTCTTTGACTTACGCCGTCCGCTATAGCATTTTGAAGGAATATCGATTCCTTTAAAATAGAAAAGTGGTTATATGAAACTGTCTCATTTGAGCTATGATCTGACAAAAGGGGATTTGGTGCATCTCCGTGATGCATTATACATGTACTAAGCAAGTCATTACGCAATTATGGATTCATACAATTCATTTTGTCTAAAACCGACTGAAATCTGAGGTAGAATGGTCCCTTGGCATGCAGAAAATTAACGAATAGCAAAAAGTTTCGACCCTTGTCAGCTTGCTCGAAAATTTACCAAAAGCAAAATCTTTCGACACAGGACAAGCTCCGCAGACTGCGCAGGCTGACACGGTCGATACTTTTTTGCAGATGCGCGAAGCCCCCTTTTCAAAGAGCATTATTTGTATTTTTGGCACCGAAATGGTTTCAAAATTGACGTCACGGACAGCAAAACTATTAGCCTTACCTCAGACAGTGTAAACTAAAAGATCAGACATCACAGAACGCGCTTTCTAATCTTTTATGTGCACTTTCTCACTTAACCCTTTACCACACAATCCCGACTTTTTACGACCCAGAGGAAGAAGCCTTTTGAAAACATTGTGGGAAAAGGAGAAAATGCTGGTAACCAGCATTTTCTCCTTTTCCCACAATGTTTACTACTCTTCCCAAAAGAAATTTTAAAATTTGAGTCACGTTTATTTTGTCGTCTGCAAATGCTTTCAATTTGGACGAGTCTAAAATTTTGTCGTCTGATCTTTATCTACCTTGTCCTATTTTTCATTTTTAGCTTTTAAATTGCTACAAGTAAGTTCTATCTATCGATGGAAAATATAGAATGATGTTTTTTCTGTTTGCCGGTATTAGAATTAAGGGTGCCATATTTAAATCAGTAATTTTTAACTTCTAAATGAATCAAAATTCACATTTCAAGCCAGTTAGAGAAAACTTGATACATGTATAGTGACTTGAAAATTTTTTTCATAGGGTAAGTCTCACCGTGTCGGGCGGTTTGGTAAAGAATTAATTCATCAGCATCAGAGATGAATTAGTTGTATCTCCATGACATTTACTCTGTGGACGGGGTAGACCAAGATAAGACTGCACAGAACGTGTACCTACCTACAAGGTCTGGTGCCTGATGCTGAGCTGTAACCAACGTCATCTTAAACTGTAGTGAAAATCTATTTTTAGACCTCGCAGACTGTCGAACTTAATTAGTTGACAACGAAATGGTTCACTTTTTTGTTTTCTTGTTTGATTGTGCGGTGTTAAAGCCGTTTTCAACGTTATTTCCATTCTGTCGGGACCTATCCATGCTTTCATGGAGTTTCTTTTACCAGCGCTTCGAATAATATTCTTTCCAAGCCACTGGTTGCTTTCTCGCATGACCATCGTACATACAAAGATCAGTGGTGAGAGATGAATGAATCGTAACCAAATGACCATCATTAATTCTCGAAGAGGAAATGGCATAGCTACGGATTCGAACCAGCGACCTCCTGGTCTTAACTCCTATCCATTAACGACTGCTCTACCGGGGCTTTGCACTTAACCTTCTATAAAACGACAAAATTTTAGGTTTGTCCAAGCTGAAAGCCAAAGCTGAAAGACAAACTCAACGTACCTTAAATGATGGTATTTTTGAAATGGTAGAAAAAATCGTGGGGAAAAAAAACGCTGGCCATCAATTTTATCTCCTTTCTCCTCAATGTTTTCAAAATTTAAGACTAGGAACCAGGAGAATACAGACTTTGTATGATCAGTCACAGTGAAAATGGTGAAAACGAATACTACAAAAACGTCCATGATAAATATTGTTTTAAAGTTAGAAGTGTGTTATAAACTCATATAATGATTATTCAAGAACAAAGAACTTAAATGACAGCAAATAAATCTGTGATATATGCAAATTATTGTTCTAATCGTTAAAATAGTCTAAAGAACTTCGATGACGGACATTCTTTGATATACATATCTGTGTGGGTGTGTGTGTGTGTGAGAGAGAGAGAGAGAGAGAGGGGAGAGAGAGAGGGTGAGAGAGAAATAGAGAGAGAGGGTGAGAGAGAGAGGGGGAGGGAGAGAGGGAGAGAGAGAGACCTTGTTTATTATATACAATGTATGTAAACAAGACTATGTACGAAGTACTTGTCTAATTAATATATATATATATATGTTCTGTTCTGTTCTGTATTGTTCTTTAAACCTTCATTTCAACGACAAATTTAAGACTTGTCCAGATTAAGTGCATCTGCACAGAGCAAATTTAAAACTGGTTCAAATTATCAAAAGGTCATTTATAAGATAGAAAAGATTTTGGGAAAAGGAGAAAATGCTGGTAACCAGCATTTTCTCCTTTTCCCAAAATGTTTTCAAAGGTGTTTTTTCCCAGTGTCGTTATAACATGGAGCTATGTAGTCAAGGGTGAAAGTGACATTTTTGTTTGCATTTCCCGTCGGTTTAGAATAATTCATACTGCACAAGAAGCATTTACGATTGTAGTTCATTTACGTACACGTATGTCTGCACCATACGTCTTTACTAAATGTCATTTCCATAAGGCAAAGTATTACGTCGCTTAAGCCTGTCCATACTTTCCCGTTTTTTTTTTACTTGAGCTTTGTACTATATTCTTCCCAAGACACTGGCTGCTTTCCCAAATAACCATCGTTTAAAAAATGAACAGCGGTGAGAAAGGAATGAATCCTGTCTCAGTTACTATCATCATCAATCCTTTGAAAGAAATTCGCCGAGAAAGGAATTCGAACCAGCCACCCGCTGTTCTCAAGTCCTGTACGCTACCAACTGCGCTACCAGGGATCGACCAGCAAAAGCACATTTATTCGCTCTTAGCATTCTAAGAGATCGCCCTTGTTCTCAAAGCACAATTCTGAATGTAGTAAGAAAGATAACTCTGTACGTAAAAATGTGAAAGAAAATCGAAGAGTGATTTCCCTTGTAACAGGATATTTTTCCTCGTTGACTGATGTACAAATGAACAAAGATATATTTGATCATAAGTATAGACCTTGCTACTTCGACGCCGAACTTTTTCTCTGGTTAAAGTGTATAACAAAGTAGCGGACAGTGATCAAAGATCAGACTGCATGTTCTGTGCAGTCTGATCTTGATCCACAATGCCTGTTAAATGCATGCAAAGTCGCCCCATCACCCACACCATTACCCCCATCCTCTCACCTCCTCTCCCGAGCACATTTTTGCAGGAAACGACTTCTAATATTCATTTTTACACATGAATATTCGACACAAAGGTAGCTTTAATTCTTTAAAACATTAAAACATTGCGACAGATGAATTATTACTCTGTTGTTGTTAGTTTAAACATATTTATTTTGCATCGATTGAGAAACAAGTTCTTACAACTTATACTAATCTCTCTCGATTCTGCTTCCTGGAAACTACACCAGTACTCGCGCCGAATGTGTGGGCCAATGAACAGTCCCAAAGTAGTCATCCTTTCCCGGGTATCGAACTCAGGACCTTTTGATTACGAGGCCGACGCTCTACCTCACAACCACGGACACCACACGTTTGTTGTTGTTGTGAGTATGTTTCAAATTCTCACTATCTTATATTTTCTCATCCCTTCAATGAGGGCATAGGTTCATTTCCCACAATATTTTCGATCCTCCCATAGATAAATCTGACCATTTGACGACATTGAATATGTCGAATTCAAAAGAGGTCTCTGACACTAAGTATAGTGCAGCAGCCGTTCCTGTGGCTTGATCCTTCAGCAACACAAGATTCCGACTTCTAACGAGCCCGAGGAAGAAACCTTGTGAAAACATTGTGGAAAAAGGAGAAAATGCTGGTAACCAGCATTTTCTCCTTTTCCCACAATGTTTTCTACACTCACAAGACAAATTTTATGTTCTGAATCACATTTGATTTGTCGTCTATAATTTAATGCTTTCAATTTGGACTGGACAAATTTTCTTTTGATAAGATTTAAACGTAATAAGAGCGGTCAGAATCGCACTACTTTTCCTAGTGAATTAAGCACCCATATAAATCCGACGTAATAGACACGTTTTTCCCCAACGAACGAATATTCAAGTTCGGACAATAAATAGATCAATCTGCTTTACTTGGATAGTTCGAACTTATATGTACTTCTAGCGCTTACCCGTGTTCGAGCTATCGAGAATATTGCGACAGATGAATATTTAATATTTAGATATTAGGAGAGACCCTGGTAAAATTGGAAAAATATAATAGATGAACCATGCTCTGGCAAAAGGGAGCTCAATGCATCTTCGTGATACCATGATACCGAGCAAGTCATGGCATAATCATGGATCCATAAAATTCATTTTTTGTCTAACAATCGACTGTATCAAGAGGTACACTGGTCCTTTGACATGCAGAATATTTATGAACAAAAACTTTCGGCCCAGGTTAGCCTGCAGAGTTCGCGCATATGGGTCGATACTTTTTGCAGAGGCATTATACCCCCTTTTTACAGAGCAAGGCTCATAAAAATCAGTTGTAATAGACACTATTTGCCCTTTGAACGGATATTAACTCTTTCGGCGCCAAATAAGCAAACTTGGCTTCTTTTGATGGCTGGAAATACAATCCACTGAGTCTCCGGAAGATTTATATCCTATAGGCTTGACCAAACAAGCGGACAGCATAGATCAAAGATCAGACTGTGCACTGACGTTCTGTGCAGTCTGATCTTGATCTATGCCGTCCGCAAAGTCCCTGTTTTCGCCTATAGCGCTGAAAGGGTTTAAGTTCGAATAATTGATCGATAATCGCTTGCTCGGATAGTTCAAACTAATTTTTAGAGCATGCCTGTGTTCGAGGCTTCGAGGTTTTCGTAAAATTTATAACACGAGTGTTTAAGGAGAGACAGAAACCCTGGTAAATTTGAAAAGAAAAATACATATATTTTTATCGAACGGAAATAGGGATTTTCTAATCTGCCCAAATCTTAGCAGGCGATAGGCAGCACAAGGTTCCGTTACAGACAATGTAGATCAAGATCAGATAGCGTATAACGTGCAGACTGATCTTTACCTACCTTGTCCGATTTTTCTTTTTTAGCTTTTAAATTGCTACAAGTAAGTTCTGCCGATCGACGGAAAGTATAGAATTATGTTTTGTCTGATTTGCGGTATTAGAATTAAGGGTGCAATATTTAAATTAGTAACCTTTAACCTCTGAGTGAATCAAATCCACATTTCAAGCCAGTTATAGAAAACTTGATACATGTATTTCGTGATTTGAAAATTATTTTCATAAGAAAGTCTCACCGTGTGGGGCGGTGTAGATCTAGGATCAGGCTGCACGTTCTGTGCAGTCTAATCTTGATCTACACTGTCTACAAAAGAGCATGGAGTCGCGCTCGCCAGTCTAAGGGTTTAATAATCCCCATAATCACCAACTTAGAAATGATTACCAAACCTTTAAGCCTGAGGCTGCTAAGCGCGACTCACTCAAGGACCTTTTGCGGACAGTGTAGATCACAAGATCAGACTGCACAAAACGTGCAGTCTCATCTTGGAACTACACTTGTCCGATAAGGAGATACTTTCCCCCAAAGTATAAGTTTAAAATACAGCATTAGGGTTTTTACTATCGGTTTGAAAGTTTCGCCTCTTAACTCTTTACCAAACGACAAAATTTTAGACTCGTCCAAATGGAAAGCATTTGCAGACGACAGAATAAATGTGACTCAAAATTTAAAATCTCTTTTGGGAAGAGTAGAAAACATTGTGGGAAAAGGAGAAAATGCTGGTTACCAGCATTTTCTCCTTTTCCCACAATGTTTTCAAAAGGCATCTTCCTCAGGGTCGTTAAAACTCGGGATTGTGTGGTAAAGGGTTAACTTATTTATCAGGTTGAGGGTTAAAATAAAAAAGGCTCTTCATACGTACGTAATGTTATTGCTCTCTCATCAGATGGTATGTAGTTAAAATGTTTAATGATGAGAAAACGGTATGGCCGAGTCATAGATGAACCAGCCGTTGTCGATTTTAAGTCCATAAATCTGCCCCTCCCAAGAGAGAGAGAGAGACAGAGAGACAGAGAGAGAGAGAGAGAGAGAGAGAGACGGAGAGACAGAGAGACAGAGCTATGGACAGAGACATGGACAGAGGGAGATTAATAGAGGATGAAAAAATTGATTAGGAGAAAACCAGACGGACGGACTTATGGAAAATGGATGGACGAAAGGACGGAGGGACGGGCGGTGGGAGGGACGGGCGGTGGGAGGGAGGGACGGGCGGTGGGAGGGAGGGAGGGACGGACTGACTGAGGGAGGCAGGGAAGGACGGACGGACAGACAGACAAACAGACGGACGGACGGACGGACGGACGGACAGGCAGGCAGGCAGGCAGGCAGACAGACAGACAAAACACACTTGTGTTTTAAAATATAGGATTTAGCCTGTACAAAACAATCCCGTGTATTACTGATGTTACTGGGAAAAAAAAAAAAATGAAACATGTAGGCGAAAATGGAAAATTATTGTGATAATATATATTTTCTCCCTTTTTCGCAATGTTTTTAAAAGCTTTTTTGAATTCAGCTCCGAACATTCTGAACCTCATTTACTTTGCGGTTTTAAAACCCTTTCAGTGTCGACAAATCTTAACCCTTGAGCTGCTAAGCGCGACTCACTGACCTTTTGCGGACAGCGTAGATCAAGATCAGACTGCACAGAACGTGCAGTCTGGTCTTGGATCTACACTGTCCTATAAGGAAAGATATTTTTCTTTAAAAAAAGTTTGAAAATGACATTTTGTCGGGTCTTTACATTCGGCTTGAAAGTTTAATTTTAACTTATTAACCCTTTCCCAAACAAGCCCTGGTTTTCACGTGTCTGCAGTACAAGTCTTTTGAAAACACTGTGGGAAAAGGAGAACTTGCTCATAATGAGCAATTTCTCCTTTTCCCACAGTGTTTTCTACCCTTTTTGATAACTTTCTGCCATTTTCATCAAATTTGAAATTCTCGTCTGCAAACTCTTTCAATTTGGACCAGTCCAAAATTTGTCGTTCGGGAAAGGGTTAAGCAGAATAAGGGTTAAAGTTTGTCGGCTAGTAAAGCGTAAACGATCGGAATACGGAATAAAACTCTTGCAGAAAAAAACAAGTTCATTTCTCCCAGCCGATATGTATCTTTTCATGAAAGAATATGTTATCTGATGTAAAGATAATATTTTTTTTTTATGTTCGTTCGTGAAATCTACATAGATGAACAGATAAATATCACGTGACCGAGGTGATAGGACCGTGTGATAAGGTTTTATGAGTTTTATATAATATTAGATATTAAATAAGATAATTATTATTGCAAACCTTTATCCTGTTGAAATTTACAAGGAAAAAAAAAATGTTTATAGACCTAAACCGCGTTTAGAACACATTTACGAATTCTTAACTCTTAGGCTGGCAGTTCCGAAAGTAAAGCATTTTTGCAGACTGTGTAGATCAAGATCAGTCTGCACATTACGTGCAGCCTGATCTTGGATCTACATTTACCGATAGGACGAGATTCGTTTTGCAGCCAAAGATCTATGAATTTACAATTCGGTATTTGGGGTTTTCCTATCAACTGGGATTTTCATATTTATCATTTAGTAGATCAAAGTTTACTTGGGAAAACTACATACATAACTTAATACAACGTCTAGACGGGGAAGAGTTTAGATCAAGATCAGACTGCTGGGATATGCAGGATTAATCCCAGTCTACACTCCTCTCGAAAAAGGATATCAAATGTCCTGACACGTAGGAAATGGGTACACCCTTTAGATATCTAACCCGACTTTATTTGCTTTTGAGGACGATAGAGATCAGACAGCACGAAAGAGATGAGACTGCACAAATTTTGTAAACTGATCTTAGATCTGCACTTTCTGCTTTTTTTTCATCTTCTGATTTGTACAGTTTTCAAATCATTGATATATCTGAACAACCTTAGAGTCGTTACTAAACATATCCGTGTTTTAACCGTTAAACTGCTATAAATAAATGAAACGAAAATTTTCCACTCAGCTGCGCAGGCTGACATGTGTCGAGCGTAGTTCATATATAAGGCACTTTAAGTGTTTTACATTTCGTTGTGTAAGCACTGAAGATCAAGATCAGACTGCACGGAACATGCAGTCTTTCTTGATCTGTGCCATATACAGTTTGAAATTTCCGCGACAAATTCTGACCAAATGGCCCGAAAATCGCTTTATCTCGTCCGGCCCGAAAGTCCGATATTTATATATGGCCCGCAACGTGCGAAATGAGACCTTCGGACATTTGCGTAAAGTGTCGTCCCGGATTAGCCTGCGCAGTGCGCGCAGGCTAATCCGAGAGGGCACTTTACGACTACATCAGATTTTTTTCATACAGTAGACTTTCGTGAAACAGAAAATCACACCTAAACGGGAAGTGTCGTCTCGGTTTAGTCACAGACTGCACAGGCTGATCTGGGACGACACACTTTTACGCTTATGTCCGAAGGCCCCTTTTCGTGTGTTGCACGCCAATTATAAATTCCAAGGGTTTGTTGATTACAAACTAAAGATTTTTTTTAATTGTTTTTCGATGATATTGGGATGGACTTATTACTTGTATGAAAGGCCCAATAGCGGCCAAAAAAAAAAAGCAAATTAGGTGTTAAAACGCATATAAATTTAAATCAATCATTTAAAAGAATGGAAGAAAATGACAATCCGTTATTGTTTGGTCGGTCCAAATGTTAGTCTCTGGCAGAAAAATGAATTTTTAAGGGCGGTTCATTGGTCCACACATTCGGCTCGAGTACTGGTGTAGTTTCCAAGAAGCAGAACCGACAGGGATTAGTATAAGTTGTAAGAACTTGTTTCTCAATCGATGTAAAATAAATATGTAAACTAGTTTTAAAAGCAGGCAAAAAAATAAACTAAAGAGAGGGTGACCAGGCAACTTTTATCCTAGTTTTACAATCAATTTTTCTGCTAGCGGCTAATAATTGGATCGACCGTGCAATAAGAGAATGTCATCTTCACAGTAATTTTCATACTTTTGAATGGTATGATTTAAATTAAAATGCTTTTTAACACCCGTTTTGTTTACTTTTGGTAGCTATTGTTACTTTAAAAAATTGGCTCCTTTTCTTTTAACATTTTTAATCGCAGCTACATTCAAAACTGTAAGCCGCTCAAAATTTATTTGTTCAGGCATTGATACTCTTAGACTAAACTAAATTCAAAGCATTAGGAAACGGCATAATAATGAAATATGACTTAAACGGTGGGAATTGTCCTTGAAAGGAGACAAAACATTGTATGAAAAGAAAATAATGTTGGTTACCAGTATTTTTTCCTTTTCCCTCAAGATTTTTTGCTCTTTCACAGACAAATTCTATCAGTTGAAATCACATTTAATTAGTCGTCTGCAAATGCTTTCAGTTTGGACAAATCTAAAATTTTGACATTTGTAAACAGTTAACTCTTTACCAAACGTTGAAATTTTAGAATTTTTCACGTGGAAATTATTTGCATACGATAAATTAAATTGGCCCAAATAATAATTTCAATCTTTGAAAGGGAAAAAAACATTGTGGGAAAAGGAGGAAATGCTGGTCACCCAGCATTTCCTCCTTTTACCTCAATGTTTTCAAAAGGCCCTATCAACAGGGATCGCATGGAAAGGGGATATTTAGATAAGGCAGAAGTAGATTAATGACTCGAAATAAATAAAAGATAGTTCGGCTCCATTACCTGCTTATCTAAAATTCATATTTATATTCTTAATTTCCTGTCTCTAACAGTTTGAATGCATTTACCTAAATCTTAAGGCCGAACCACGGAAGCGCGATCGGCAATGTCCAGGACTTGAGACCGGGGGGTCGCTGGTTCGAACCTCCAGCTCTGCCAATTTCTTTCCGAGGATTAATGAGAGTTATTGCGACAGGATTTGTTCCTCTCTCACCGCGGATCATTGTTTCGGCCATGGTTTCATGGGAAAGCAGCCAGCTGCTTTGGAAAAATATTAACGTCCTGTTAAAGAAACTCCAGGAAAGCATGGATAAGTGCACTGGCCGCCACGATATTACTGAAATAATAGCTTTAAACACCACACAAACAAACGAACGAACGAACGAACGAACGAACGAACGAACGAACGAACGAACAAACAAACAAACGAACAGACAGACAGACAGACAGACAGACAGACAGACAGACAGACTGACTGACTGACTGACTAACTATCATCTTCTGTGCATGACAAAATTCTTCCCTCTATAGCAGACGACGAAATTTAGAATTTTTTCAATCTTTACCAAACGACAAAGCTTTAGACTCAACCAAATTGAAAGCATTTACAGACGACAAATTAAGTTGTGACTCAATGACGACATTTTGTCCTTGATAAAGTAGAAAACTTTGTGGGAAAAGGAGAAAATGCTGGTTACTAGCATTTTTTCCTTTTCCCACAATGTTTTAAAAGCCTTCTGTTACTGGTGATAAAACATCGGATTGTTTGGTAACATATAAATACCAATTTTTCTACAATGAGTCAAATTTAACTGCGGATACAAAAAATATAACATTACCATGGCCCCCGGGGGGGGGGGGGGAGGGGCAAAAACACTTGTAGAATTTATCCTTGGAGAGCACCGAGCTGAGATTTAATAGCTTTAACGGATAGTGAAGACCCTGATCAGACTGGAAAGAGCTTGTAGACTCATCGTGAAACCATGCTCTCCAATATTTTATGAACTGTTGTTTTGAAAAAGAAAGGAAAAATTCAAAAATATGACTGCGGGAAAACGACTGGCTTTATTCAACGCTCTACCACACAATGAAATTCTAGGCTCGCCCAAATTGAAAACATTTGCAGACGACAATTTCAATGTGGCTGAAATGATGCGTTTTTTTTTTTTTTTTTTTCCTTGATAGGGTAGAAAACATTGTGGGAAAAGGAGAAAATGCTGGTTACCAGCATTTTCTCCTTTTCCCACAATGTTTTCAAAAGGCGTCCTCTGCAGGGTCGTTAAAAGTCGGCATTGTGTGGTTAAGGGTAAATAGGCGCTGTGAAAGGTTAATTTAATGTTTTATCATTATCAAAATTCTTGTCTACTTGTAAATGAAGCCATCTTAAACCGTATTGCCTTTCTCCCCCTCAGAGAGAAAGTCGATTACGTATTTAACACTTTCTCTTCCAATGTCCCCTTTGACAGCTTTATGCGAATGTCGTAGATCAAGATCAGACTGCACAAAACGTGCAGTCTGATCTTGGATCTACACAATCCGTTAGCTTAGTCTGATCTTTGACCAAAATCATGTTCAAACGCCACGAAAAATATTCTTGGAAATCTCGAGAAATGTCGAGTCCATTTATTTGGAAGCGAAAGATTTCACCCTTCAACATACAATCCCGAGTTCTAACGACCCTGGGGAAGAAACCTTTTGAAAACATTGTGGGAAAGGGATAAAATGCTGGTTATCAGCATTTTCTCCTTTTTCCACAATGTTTTCTACACCATCAAAGAGAAGTTCCCTCATTTGAGACGCATTTAATTTGTCGTCTGCAAACGCTTTTAATTTGGACAAGTCTACATTTTTGTCGTCTGGTAAAGAGTTAAAAAAAGATGTGTAACCCACCTTGTGGCTCTAAGACCAGACTTAAGAGCAGTCTGATCTTGAACCTACAATATTCGCTGCTTTGCTTCGTTTCTTAGAGCGACTGTTAAGACAAGGACAATAAATCAAAGTACTGAAAGTACTGTGATAGAAGGAGACCGTAGATATTTGCCAGCAGATAGGTGTTAACAGTGGACCATTTCATTGTCTATGAAAGTATAGATAACCGTGTGGGAAAACGAGAAAATGCTTGTAACCAGCATTTTCTCCTTTTCCCACAATGTTTTTAAGTCTTTTTCCTCAGGGTCGTTAAAATTCGGGATCGTGTTGTAGAGAGTTAATTTAAGCTTCTTTGTGAAAATTAGTGTTTAACGCAACACATAGCGAAAGTAGGAAGATTATTTGAACTGGAATCCCTTTTGGCCTGCAAAGATTGCATACGATCTTTCCGCGGTCATCGAGTGCTTTCAATACTGTTACATAAATGCTAGAAAAAATATAGTTCAAACGAGATATTATATATATACCAACCCTGATCAGTAAAGGATAAAAACAGATAGATAAAAAAGTGTTTATCGCCTATAACTTTGATCACCTTTTTTTACAAAAAAAAAACCCCAAAGAAAAACCGTTTGTGCTGGCAACAGTGTTTAACCCTTTACCGCACAATGCCGCCTTTGAACCCCCCCCCCCCCGGGAAAGAAGCCTTTTGAAAACTTAAAACATTGTGGGAAAAGGAGAAAATGCGGGTTACCAGCATTTTCTCCTTTTCCCACAATGTTTTACACCCTATCAAAGAAAAATTGCATCATTTGAGCCACATTGAAATTGTCATCTGCAACTGCTTTTAATTTGGACCAGGCTAAGTTTTTTTTTTCGTCTGGTAAAGTGTTAAATATTCATTTACCTCTCCTTAAAAAAAAAAAAGGCAAAAGGTCTCTTCATTTTGCATTATGTATAATGCGAATATTTATCATACAAAACTTTTAAAAAAATTTCCATATATGAGCCATTATCTGTGAAAACGAGGTTTAATACATCTGCAAAAAATATCGACCCATGTCAGTCTGTGCAGTCGACGCAGGCTTACATGACACTTTTTGCTATGGGTAAATTTTCTGCTTATCAAAGGACCAGTCTACCTCATGATTCAGTTGGTTGTCAGACAAAGTCGTTTATAAGGATCCATAATTATGTGATGACTTGCTTGGTAAAATGCATCACAGAGATGCATTAAAACCCCTTTTGTCGGGGCATGGCTCATAAACATTTAACCCTTTCCCAAACAAGCCCTGGTTTTCACGTGTCTGCAGTACAAGTCTTTTGAAAACACTGTAGGAAAAGGAGAAATTGCTCGTAACGAGCAATTTCTCCTTTTCCCACAATGTTTTCTACCCTTTTGGAGAACTTTCTGTCATTTTCATCAAGTCTAAAATTGTCGTCTGCAAACTCTTTCAAATTGAACCAGTCTAAAATTTATCGTTTGGGAAAGGGTTAAGAGGGCATGAAACTAGAGCTTGACAATTTTTGTGTAAAAGACGTGGGGAAGGGGGGGAGGGGGGGGGGGAAAGAAGAAAGTCGATATTTTGTCTTAAGAAGAGTAACAAAGACGAGGACGAGACTATCTACTCTAAGTTTGAAAAACATACAAAACAAACTGAAAGAAATATCTTGCCTTCGCTGGAATTCGAACCCACGACCCACGACCGCCCACAGCATATTTTAGCAACTCTACCAATTAACCTATCCGGGCAACTTTGCACGGAAATGAAAATTACTAGCCTTTGTGAAGACTTTCTATTTGACCAGCCCTCCCCACCTCCCCCCGCCCCCTCCCCGCTATAGCTCATTTGGTAGAGCATGGAACTTGTGAACGTGAAACCTCGGGCCACTTGAGGATGTAGGTTCGGGCCCCACGGCTGGCTACCTAAAAATTACTAAAAAGTCTTTCGGGTGAGACGTTAAACCGTGCTCCCCTGTGATGATGCTATACACCGAGCACGTTAAGGAACCAGAAGTAACTTTGGATGGGTTTCGTCTTGTATCTTGCACTATCTCCGGTAACATAACTTACAGTCTTCTGGAGGCGTCGGCTATATGGGCAACCGATGGCGACAATAAATAAACGAGAATCAAATTTTTGTCTTGCGATACATAGTCTGGTATGAGGCCACTTTAAGAATATTTCCATATTAGGTCACTGGGATTGTACACACCGACCATTCTAAATTGCATTCTAATTCTACAAAAGATTCTAAATTTCAGGGAATGTGTTTGACCATCAGAAATTGTATTTCGGTTTAACCCTTAGGCTGCTAAGCGCGACTCACTGATCTTTTGCGGACAGTGTAAATCAAGATCAGACTGCACAGAACGTGCAGTCTGATCTTTGATCTACACTGTCCTATAAAGAGATATCTTTCCCCCCGAAACACCTTTGAAATAGCAAAATTTTGGTGTTTACTATCGGTTGGAATGTTTCTTTTGACTTATTTAGCAGGATAAGGGTTAAAGTTAGAAAGATTGATTGACTGTATGGTGTTTAACGCCGTTTTCAACATTATTTCAGTTATATCGCGGCGGCCAGTGCACCTATCCATGCTTTCCTTGAGTTTCTTTTACCAGTACTCCGCACAATATTCTTTCCAAGCCACTGGCTGCTTTCCCACATAACCACCGTCGAAACAATGGTCAGCGGTGAGAGAGGAATGAATCCTGTCGCAATGACTATCATCAATCCTCGGAAAGACATTGGCCAAGCCGGGGATCGAACCAGCGACCTCCTGTTCTCAAGTCCTGTACGCTACCGACTGAGTAAAGTTAGAAAGAAAGGACCGATAATGAATGCAGAACTTTTATTCTTGGCTTACAGTCTTCATTGTGCTCATTGAGCAGTTTCAGGGCTGAAAAAAAATACTCAACGTCTAATGGAGATGTCATTATCAATATACAAAATTGATACCCCATCCCTTTACCACACAATCCCGGGTTTTCACGACCCCTGAGAAAGAAGCCTTTTGAAAAGATTGTGGGAAAAGGAGAAAATGCTGGTTACCAGCATTTTCTCCTTTTCTCACAATGTTTTCTACCCTTCCCAAAACAAATTTCAATTTTTTTTTTCACATTAATTTTGTCGTCTGCAAATGCTTTTAATTTGGACGAGTCTAAACATTTTGTCGTTTGGTAAAGAGTTATTTATAGAGTCAATGTATCACAGTTTATAAATCCTAGCTAAATGGGCCGTTTAATCTCCCCCTCCCACCCTGTCTGTCTATTCATATGAGCTATGCTCTGGCAAAAGGGGGCTTAATGGAGCTCTGTAATATATTACACCAAGCAAGTTATCACATAATTATCAATCAATAAAAGCCTTTTTTTTCTTTTAGTAATCGACTTAATCATGAGGTAGACTGGTCCCTTGACATACAAAAAAATGACCGATAACGGAAAGTTTCGTCGACTGCGCAGGCTGACCTGGGTCGATACTTTTCGCAGATGCATTAAGCCCCCTTTTCACGGAGCATGCCTCATATATTTTTGCGCTGAAAAAAGCAAAAGACCATACATGTATTTGAGTTATGCTCTGGCAAAGGGGGGCTTAATGCATCTCTGTGATCCATTATACCAAGCAAGTCATCACATAATTATGGACCCATAAAATCCAATCTATCTAATAACCAGCTGAAACCTGAGGTCGAATGGTCCTTGGACATGCAGAAATTTTTCCAAAAGCAAAAAAAGGTTCGACACAAATCAGCCTGCGCGGACTGCGCAGGCTGATTTGTGTCGATACTTTTTGCAGATGCATTAAATCCCCTTTTCACAGATCATGTCTCATTTCAGTCCGTGTAATATGAATGGTTTTAGAAATATTGAAGCTGAGTAGGTTATTATGCAAGAAAATTATTCAACGCCACGTGATTTTGATATTAAGTTAAATTTCTCGCGGAGTTGGTTGACCCACGAACTTAAGACTTAAGCTGCTGAGCGCGACTGACTGACCTTTTACGGACAGTGTAGATCAAGATCAGACTGCACTGAACGTGCAGTCTGATCTTGGATCTACACTGTCCGATAAGCGAATATTTTCTCCTAAATATAAGTTTGAAACAACATTATTCAGGTTTTTACTGTCGACTTGAACGTTTTATTTAACCTATTACCACACAATCCCGAATTTTAAGGACCCTAAGAAAAAAGGCGTTTTGAAAACGTTGTGGGAAAAGGAGAAAACCAGCATTTTCTCCTTTTCCCACAATGTTTTCTACTCTTTCAGACACATATAACATAATTTGAGCCATATTTCAATTGTCGTCTGCAAATGCTTTCAATTTAGACCAGTCTAAAATTTTGTCGTTTGGTAGAGGGTTAAATTAACCTTTTTAGCTGGTTAAGGGTTAACGTTCATGCTTAAATCTATATGCCTTTCCTAAACATTCTAGCGTTTTACCAACCCAATAAAGAATGCGTTTGAAGATATTGCGAGAAAAGGAAACAATGATGGTGCCATTTAATAATGTTTCTGTAAGAACTAGATTTAATTTGTCATCTGCAAATGCTTTAAATTTGATATGTCTGATACAGGGTCATACTAGGGTGACTGAACCGGAAAATAAATGAACCATGCTCTGGAAAAAGGGAGTTTAATCCCCCCCCCCCCACGCGATGCATTATACCAATGAAGAGATCATATGATTATGGATCTATGAAATCAATTTTGTATAGTTTCAATCTACAAAAATAGGTTCTTAGAATGGTCCTTTGTTTTTCAAAAAATTTACAAAAAGCAAAAAGTTTCGGCCCAGGTCAGCCTGCGCGGAATGCGCAGGCTGACCTGGGTCGATACTTTTTGTAGATGCTTAATTCCCCTTTTCACAAAGCATGGCTCAAAGATATGTTGTTACAGGACAATGACATTGGAAGAATTATAGAGAATGAAGGACGCGACAAAGGGGGTAAAAATAAAGAAATCAAACACGGACAATGTAGATCAAAGACCAGACTGCATCTTCTGTGCAAAGAGCAGTAGTTTACTGACTAAGGACTGGACAAGAAAAAAAATTAACTTTTAAGAAATGGACAATTTTGTCTCAAGATCGGACTGCATATCAGTCTGGGCAATTACAAACACCATCAAGCAGAAAATACTGTGTGAAGGAGGCTACAAAGGCCTAAATAATAAATTTTAGAATTTAAACATGGACGATAGAGATCCAAGATTACACTGCACCGTCTTTGCAAATCGCTAAGCCAAAAGCAGAATGTTCGTGATTGGAGGCCAAACGATCTAACCACGATCACATTCTTTGACGTTTGATACCGATCTACACGGTCAGTGAAACAACTCCTGCAATTAGCCTAGGCGCCGGTAGAGTTGTTGATCATTTTCCCAGTCTCTTGAAACCATGAGAAACACCGGATAATATGTTTCATGCTCTGTGAAAAGGGAATTTAATGCTCTCTGCAAAAAAAAGTATCGACCAGGTCAGCCTGCGCAGTCCGCGCAGGCTGACCTGGGTCGAAACTTTTTGCTTTTGTCCGATTTTCTGCATTTCCAAAGACCGATCTATCTCATGATTAAGTCGATTGTTAGACAAAATGGATTTTATGGATCCATAATTATGTGATGACTTGCTTGGTATAATGCATCACGGAGATACATTAAGCCCCCTTTTGCCAGAGCAAGGCCCATTTTTCTTCTTCTTCTGTGACGCTTGGATAAGAAACAGCGGTGCATTTTATGTCATGAGTACTAGATAAATGGAAGAAAACACAAAGTCATTGTGTACAAAGGAGCTGTATAGACTTAGTATGAGTCATGTTCCGTGATAAAGGGGGTTTAATGCATGAGCAAAAAAAGTATCTACCCAGGTCACCCTGTGCAGCTGATCTGGGTCGAAGAGTTTGTGCTATTGTTCAATTTTCTGCATATCCAAGGACCAGTCTACCTCCAGATCCATTCGATTTTTTAGACAAAATGGATTTTATGGATCCATAATTACTCGTATGTGATGACCTGCTTGGTACAATGCATTACAGAAATACATTATACCCTCTTTTGCCAGAGCATGCTCATATACATGTAGGTTTGTTTAAATATATTTGGATTATACTATTTGACATTATGACAGACAATTTAGATCCAAGATCAGACTGCATGTATAGTGCAGTCTGATCTTGATCTACACTGTCCGGAGAAGTGAAGTTGACCCATAGGCAAGCAGTCAAGATCAGACTGCACTGTGTGTGCTGTCTGATCTTGATCCAAACTGTCCGGGAAAAAAAACCCGAAAGCTAGAACTGGCGTCGGTTTAGAAATTATCGCAGTGCAATGGCGTCAAGCTGTTACCAACGAAGGTTTATTTGTTCGACCGCAATTTTTAACCCACACCCTATCGTGCATTGCTGGTCGGTAAGACGCCAGAAATATAATAACTTGATTATTCGGAACAGCCAGTTTTAAAGAGACATCTCTCGTAAATAATCTTTATGGAAGAATTTTCTTTATGTATCGTGAAAATCTCCGTTTTGAGCCATTACCCAATATGCATTTTTTTTTTCGTTAGATAACTCTTAATCATACGAAAAAATGGTTGACTTGTCCAAAGTGACGACATTTGCAGACCATAAATTCATGTGGTTCATATAATGGACTTTTCCCATGAAAGGATGAGAAAACTTTGTGGGAAAAGAAGAAAATGCTGGTTACCAGCATTTTCTTCTTTTTCCGCAATGTTTTCAAGTTGTTGATAGAAAAAATGAATTTTAAAACAAGGTAAAAAGTTGCCAGGTCTGTCTCTTGGTTAATCTTTACATGGTTTTAAATTTCATACCTCTGCTAGCGACTAACACTTGGGCAGACCATGAAATAGGATTGTCATCTTCAAAATAATTTACATACTTTTGAATGATATGATTGGAATTTAAATGTATTTTAAAACCTTTGCATTGTTTACTCTCGGCCGCCTATGGGCCTTCAAATAAAATGATATTAATCACTTTGCCACATTGGTTTCCGTCCGGGCCAATAAGGACGCTTTCTGTATTTTATTGAGTATTTCAATATTTTAGTATTTAAAGTACACTAGCTGCCAAAAGTAAACAATTCAGGGGTCAAAGTGCAGACAAATTTACTTCATAACCATTTAACAGTGTGGATTTCATTTAACCTTTTACAACACAACCCCGACTTTTAACGACCGCGAGAAAAAAGCTTTAGAAAACATTGTTGGAAAAGGAGAAAATGCTGGTAAGCAGCATTTTCTCCTTTGCCCACAATGTTTTCTACCCTTCCGGAAACAATTTTCAAGTTTTGAGCCCCATTTATTTTGTCTTCTGCAAAATGCTTTCAATTTGGACTTGTCTAAAATTTTATGGTTTGGTAAAGGGTTAAGAAGTAATCATATTTCTACCGTGGTTTATCGTTCAATAAACCACGGTTGTGAGTTATGAGGCACAATAAATAATCCATGAGGGTTATATTCCGAGTGGTTTATTCATTGCGCCTCATAACTCACAACCGTGGTTTATTAAACGATAAACTATGATAGAAAGAAGATTATTTCGATCCTAACATGACCAACTCTTGAAAACAGGAAATCAAAATCATATTTAGTATACAAAGTGGATGCATATTAATTCTTACTTTACATAGAATATAGAATGACGTCGATTTTACCACGCTTCCGCTGCAATGTGTTTATAGAGTCGAATCCACAATTCATGTTAGAATATAGGTCTGATAACGTGTTACAGTGCAATCTGTCAAAAGTCCAGTTGCCGGTGTAATGCAGAGAAATGACCCTCCCCTACAAAATGACCCATGGGTCATTTCACTACGTAAAGGAATGACCCGAATCATTATTCTACGTAGAGAAATGACCCCAGACCGTAGAGAAAGGACCCCCCTCTAGCTGTAGTAGAATGACCCCCTCATGAAAAGAAAGGACCCCCGTAGAGAAATGACCCCCCTTTTTTCCCCTGTAACATTGTTGTTGCTGCTGATGCTGATACTACTACTACTACCATTACTACTACTACTACTCGTACTTCTACTACCCCTTTTTGCCTTAACATTGTTGTTGCTGCTGATACTGCTGATGTTTCTACTACTACTACTACATCTGCTGCTGCAACTGCTTCTAAGAGGGGGGGTCCTTTCTCTACAGTCTGGATTCATTTCTCTACGTAGAATAATGACCCGGGTCATTCCTCTACGTAGTGAAATGACCCATGGGTCATTTTGTAGGGGAGGTCATTTCTCTGCATTACACGGGCAGAACCTAGAACAGTAGATGTCAACTTTTGTTCTAGTTTAAAATTTTGCTGCGGTCCCTGTGGTTTTTTTTTTTTTAAGTTCAAACCAGAACTTCGGACTGTCCAAATTGAAAGCGTCTCAACATGTTAAACGTGATTCAAAATTAAAGATTGGATTTGTCTTTGAAAAGATAAGAAAATAATGTGGGATAAGGAGAAAATCCTGGTTAATAGGACCGTTTCCCATTTTCACAATGCTTTCTAAAAGCTTCTTTTTCGAGGATCGTTAAAACTCGGGACTGGTTGGCAAAGGGTCAAGGTCATTTGTACTACTTAGTTACTTTACTGGTTCTAGTGTTTAACCAATTTCCAAACGTCACAAGTTTAAACCTGTCCAAATTTAAAGCATTTTTGCAGATGACAAATTAAATGTGGTGCAAATGATGCAATTTTCTGTTGATTACCAGCATTTTCTCCTTTTCCCACAATGTTTTGAAAAAACCATTTTCGGTTCGGAAGGATCGCTACAACTCGGGATTGAGTGGTAAAAAATACCTTTTTAAACTCTGTCATCTAAAAACTTTCCACAATGTATTATGGAATTTGTGCGTCTGAAACAAAGGACAGAGAAAAACAGAACATTGCTTTGAACGCATTATTAACGATGGAATTTTGCGTAAAAAAAATTAAAAAACTGTACTGTAATATTGCGTATAGGAAATCGATTGTCTAGAAAAATTTATCAATTTGCCAAAATTTCTATAAAATCTCGAACAAAAGGGGCGTCAACAGTCGTGTGCATTAGAGAAAGAGTTTAAAAAGAAAGCCGACTTCAGAAGAAAACAGAACATAAAATTATTAACGGTGGAGTATCGCATTGGGAATCTCTTCTTGTTTACCGTAATATTGCATTTGTTAATAAATTGCTAAGATTATCGGCTAATCAACTGATAAGCTCAAAACCGCTTTGAAGATGCCCATACTTTCACGTGCTACATGAAACTGGAAAATTTACTGCGGAAGATAATGATTTTTTTTTTTTTCTTTTCGGCGAAGATCAAAGACATAATTTTCAAGAAACATATTACTGCAAGATATTCAGAAAATGAAGATTTGTAAACAGACCCTCCCCCTCCTCCCTTGTAGATGATTGTCGTCTTCTTGCTGAGGTACATACCTGAAAACATTGTGGTAAAAGGAGAAATTGCTCTATACAATTTTATCATAGTTCTAAGTATCGATAGTTTACAAGTATGAAAGAAACCTGTAAGTTTTAATTCTTTATCAAGTGGCCACTTCAGTTTTAGACTTGTCCAGATTTAAAGCAATTGCAGACGACAATTTAAATGTGGCTCAAATGGCGGAATTTGTCTGGTGGGGAAGAAAACATTGTGGGAAAAGGAGAAAATGCTGGTTACCAGCATTAATTTTCCCCTTTTCCTACGTTTTCAAAAGCCTTATTCCACAGGGTTGTAAAAACATTGTGGGAAAAGGAGAAAATGCTGGTTACCAGCATTTTCTCCTTTTCCCACGATGTTTTCAAAAGCCTTTATTCCACAGGATTGTAAAAACTCGTGATTGTGTGGTAGAGGGTTAATTTTATTACAGCAGTTTGTGTGTAACCTTGTTGGTTTTTACATTTTTTTTTTCATTGCTGATACTGTTTTTGTCGGGTTTCCTGTTATTTATGTTGTTACTGCTATTGTTGTTGTTGCTGTTGTTTTTTTCATTGTGAAATATCTATTCTCGCATCCCATCAAACATATGAGCCATGTTCTGTGAAAAGCGGGCTTAATGCATCTGCAAAAAGTATCCGACCTAGGTCAGCCTGCGCAGTCCCCACAGGCTGACCTGGTTCGAAACTTATTGCTGTTGGTAAATTTTCTGCACGAACAAGGACCTGTGCACCTCAGGATTCGGTCGGTTGTTAGACAAAATTAACCTTAAGAATCTATGATTATCTGATGACTCGCTTAGTATGATATGTCACGGAGATCTACACTACCTGCAATACATATCACCAGTCCGATAAAGTTATCTCCCTTTAAGCACTCTTGTGCATAGATGGTAAGAAAAAGAAAAAGTCTCGCGAGACAGTCCGATATTAGTAGTATAGGCAGCTCTTTACTTGTAAACAAAGATGACGTAATCGAAGGCTATCTTGACCTACTTTCGGCCATCGTGTGACTATTTTTAGTAACTCATTTGCATATAAGGAGTTGTTGGTGTGTCATGGGTATTCGTGGCGGGTATGGGGAGTCCGCCATCTTGGATGAGGGTCGGCCATGTTGGATCAGGATCGGCCATGTTGGATCAGGATCAGTATACAGAGCTGACGTGTATACTTCGTGCTGGTAAGTACTCGCGGGCATTGAGGGTCAGGCCCTTTCCTTACCAGACGATAAATAAATAATAAATTACCTACAGCTCCACGAAGAGCCCTGGTCAAAGTGTGGATAAGGATCAGTCATGTTGGATCAGGATCAGTATACAGAGCTGACGTGTATACTTCGCGCCGGTAAGTACTCGCGGGCATTGAGGGTCAGGCCCTTTCCTTACCAGACGATAAATAAATAAATAAATAAATAAATGAATAAATAAATTTACCTCTCTCCGATGTGCACTCCTCAAGGTCCTACTTTCAAATGAGACCTTAAGTCCAGAACAGAGTCTAAGGTAGAAGGATGCGCATGCGTGAAGCTATATTTAGATATGTGATCATCAACTATATTTAGCTATCAGCTATAAAAGGGAAGATCTGAACAATGGTCTTTTGTTAATGTCACCATACTGTCTGGTTTTGTTTATTTTGTGACGGAAGTACGGACAATGGTCTATTTAACTGTCAAACTTAATCCCTTTTCAAGTCGACAGCGTGTCTGGCTTCTGTTGACATAGGACCGGAAGGTCAGACAATAGCCTATTCAAATTGCAGATGGCTGGGGGAACAAAAGACTTCGAGCTTATACCCCTAAAACGGATTGAAATTCAGCCAATCCAAAGCCAGGATTCTTAGCCAATCAGATTACAGGACGCATCGACCAATCAGGGAGTAGATTCAATCCAAGATAGGGTCCAGACGTAAGTATGGGATCATTCTTCAAAATGAAGTTTACCTTATCATACCACGTATTGGAGAAGCATTTGTATCAACCAGAATATTTTCAGCATGCGCCTGTATTTATTAATAAACAGATTATGATGTCAAGTGTCAAATGTTGCATCCAGAACCCTACTGAAAATAAAATCGAAAAAGGAAGACATTATTTTGAAAAACAATTTAATAAGATGATAGGATGGACGGGATATGGTGCTGATTGCTTGTAAACAAACGGGCGCCATCTTGGATGACCTAGTTACTATTTTTTTAGTAACTCATTTGCATATAAAGATATTTAGACCAGCGGCCATCTCGGATGACCTATTTTTTTTTTGTTTTGACAGAATTTGACGTGCTTTTTGGACAGCCATTTTGGATGACCTGTTTTTATAGTCGACCATTTATTTAAATGTGCTTTTTGGCACAATATTGATTTTTCTTTTTGGGTATAAATTTGGAGAGAAATAGCTTTAAAAATGAGTCGTATCAGCGAGTACCCTAACAGTATACAGAGCTGACTTGTATACTCTATCTAGTAATGATCGCGGGCATTGAGGGTCAGGCCCTTTTACGAGACGGAGATTTTCCCACTTAGACTCATCTTTAACGCCACACCAAGTCAAAGAGCCGATTCCTAACCTTACTACGACCCTCGGTCAAGTCTATAAGGTTAAGTCGGTCTAACGACACATCCATGCTCTTTGAAGTTTCTCACAAAGAATTACAAAAATTCCGAAGAAAAAAAGAAAAAACAGTACCTTCGATGTTGTCTCTTCAACGTCCTGAACTCAAATGACAAAGGAGTATTTCCGATATGACTCGCGCGCATGCGTCAATCCACATACGTGTCTGAACACGTTTTATAAGCCATTATTAATGTCGACACACTGTCTGATTTTTGTTTATTTAGGGACGGAAGTACGGACATTGGCCTATTGAGATTCACTTTCAGTATCTGTTTTACATGTTAAGGTAAGGCTTTAGACAAAATGCAGGTGAATATAACATGAAATATAATTTTTCATCTCAACTGGTCAATTAGTATGCAAATACGAATTTTATACGTAATAAATCAGTACACTTTTAAATTTCAGATTTTTTACCTAATATCCTTCTTGTTCTGCATACATTCAAATGACAAAATCACAGCCTCTAAATTTTATGGAAATAATTAAATAATAAAAATATTTACCAAATCGATAACTTCCAAATCTATCCTGCAAAAAGGCATTTAATTCCCCAATACACACTTCAATATAGAAATATAGTGCACTAATTCCGGTAAATATGGTCTTGAAATCCATTTTGAGAAAAAATTTAAAATAGATCTGTTCTTGTCAGTAGCTAAAGCAAGAATGAACAAGTTTTATCAAGTCCTTACATGAAAAGGAGTCTTTCAGGGCTGTTGCTCTTTATACGTCAATATTGGTGGACTTGGATTAGGCTTAATTTCATTTTGAAAAGAACGTGGGCCAATGTTTTTACAAGATCTTTAAAATATCGGAAAAAATCCCATAAATTACTGCAACTTATAGCTCGATGGTAGGTAGTATTTTGAGGGAGCTGCCGAAGTTTTAGTTCTCGTTTCTTTCGACGATTCCATCTCAGAAGTTGTCTGGGTCCAGTCTGGGTTCATCATCTGGGGACACACTGTATTCAGGCTACTTTTCTTAAATATTAAAGGCCTTTGAAAACCAAATAAAACTGTTAAACCACGCAACCGTTTTTAGCTTCTAGGACAACTGTTTACACTGACACTTTTTCCATAAACCATCTCAAACGTGAGAACAGACCCTCAGCTATCATTTGAACCCTAGGTTCACGGTTCGATTTTTAACCAGTGTGGAACTAGATCATTAGAGCGGATTTAAACCCTCAAAATTCAATATACTCCGATTCAAATAAAACTGGTACCGTTGGAAAGGTCTGATCACGCTGATTCAGAAAATATATACATATAGGGGTCTAGCTCTATTAGTTCTCGAGATACATCGGTTTAAAGTTTGTCGTATATGATTCGAGTGATCTCCCCCTTATTATCTGCCCCTTAAAGGAATCCAAAATCTTTAAATTGCCCTAACTCCCTTAGTATGGACAATCTTGGTGTCAAAATAGCATCACTCTCTCTCGTCTATGCAATGGTAAGAGTTTCAGACACCTCGATCCAACATGGCGGCCGGAAATGACGTCATTGTCCCTATAAAATACTATATCTCATTTAGTTCAAGTCTGATCGGTAGCCCCAGGAGTGCCGTTGGAAAGGTCTGATCACGCTGATTCAGAAAATATATACATATAGGGGTCTAGCTCTATTAGTTCTCGAGATACATCGGTTTAAAGTTTGTCGTATATGATTCGAGTGATCTCCCCCCCTTATTATCTGCCCCTTAAAGGAATCCAAAATCTTTAAATTGCTCTGGCTCCCTTATGTCTGGTCCGATTTTGATCATTGTTGTACCGTTGGAAAGGTCTCACCGAGACCTACACGATGACATCAACCAACCGGAAGGAAACTCACTCATGCGTAAAATGCTTCTAACTCCCTTATGCCTTGACCGATTTGAGTGAATTTAGACTCGTTAGAAAGGTCTAAAACGCTTTCCAATACCTATTGAACCACAATGACTTATGCATAGTGAAAGATATTACTCTTAAGGTTTTCCTACATCTAAATATAGGTATGACATAATTCTTCTAAATAAAGCAGACCAATAAGAATAGAGATCAGTGATGTAATGACTCTAAATATAGTTGATGATCACATATCTAAATATAGTGGACCAATCAAATGAGAGACTAAGGAAATGAACATAGATCAGAATGAGGCCTCCGTGTGTATAAATAAGACAAACAGCCCTTATTCTTCATTCTGATTTCAGAATTACAACTTACAACATGTCTATTTTCAGAGGAAACTTGGGTAATGGACGTGTAGTAGAGGTGACAGAATGGAAGGGGGTGAGGCGAGTGGACTTAAGAGAATGGCAAGACGAAAAACCCACCAAGAAAGGTATCAGTTTAACCCTGATGCGTTGGAAAAACTGGGTCGAGACTATAGAATACGTGGATCAGGCATTGACAGATAAAACGGACTACAACTGTCACTTGGGAGGCAATGTATACTGTACAATAACTGAAGGCAGCAAATGTGTGGACATGAGACAATATTGGAAACCGAAAGAAAAAGTAGTACCCACAAAAAAGGGGTTGTGTTTACGACCACTAGAATATCAACGCCTCAAAGACCTGATACCTGAGATTGGAAAGACCCTACCCGAACTAGACGCAGTGGTCCCGTGTTACTTACAGTCGGACCATATGAACCAGATAGGGATGCTACAGTGCCCGGAATGTAACCCCCAATGACTGTACAAACTGGTAACCAATCAGAGACTGTTACTAAATATAGCGGACCAATCAGAAACTGTTACTAAATATAGCGTACCAATCGGAAATCAGACTCTTATCTAAAAGGCAAGAAAAGCGCACCAAAAAAACAGACTCAAATTTATTTGTATATATTTGTGAAGTTGATCATGTATGACATGAATGTACTGTATATACTAATGTATGTATGTCATGTGATCCTATTGAATTGTATGATGAAATAAAATATGAACTGTACTCGATGCTTTGTGGTTTGACCCATTGCCCTCAGTCTGGGTTCTAATGATATAAGACCGGATATCAGGACAATACCCCTTTCAACTCCCAAGGTAATCCCTTTTCAAGTCGCCAGAGTGTCTGACTTAAGCAGGATATCAGAACAATACCCCTTTCAACTCCCCAGAGGTAACAGACGGGACAGAAGACAACGGAGAATTTCTAAAAATAACAACCAATCAGCGACAGGCACTTTATATAAATTGGGCTCTGCTTTCTTCCAGTTGTCGGTTCTGAAAAGTACTATGAACTATGAACATGGATCTGTTTACGCAGAGTGATTCGGTACAAGTGAACCAGTTTTCCAAGCCAAATATGATGTTTTATGAAGATAGATTAAGAACGTTTCAAGACTGGTCAAAGCAGATAACTCCAGATCGCGTTTCCTTATCAAAAGCCGGCTTTTATTACACTGGAAGTAGCGACAAGGTTACTTGCTTCGCTTGTTCAGTCAACGTTATGTCCTGGGAATCGACGGACGACCCTTGGGTAGAACACGAAAAATGGTCTCCAACGTGTATTTACTTAAAAATGACGGGCTATAAAAGCGAAAACAAGAACTTGGTGCAACCTGTAGGTGACTTTAGATTTGAGACAGCGAGCAAGAACAATCAGACAGCGTCAGGATTCACCTTTAGATTTGAGACAGCGAGCAAGAACAATCAGACAGCGTCAGGATTCACCCCTTCATTTGGACAAAACGGTGGAAATATCCCATCCTTTGGATTTGGGTCAAATAGTAACACTGGAGCCAATTTATTTGTGAGACGATAGACATGTTCGGACTTGTTTTTGTGACGGTGATGTTGATAAATGACTTTGAGTGGTGGTGGAGATGTGGGCAATTAAGACGAGAAGCCAGAGAGGGTGCTGAGAGACTTATTGATATTTTAAATTTGTATTTAGAGGAAAATAGACGTCCTTTTTATTCTGTTGTATTATAGTTATTTTGTTGTAAGAATGCATTATGCTTGTATAAATTAATAAAAGATGTCAGACTGGAACACCTATTTGTCCACTCTTTATTTCGACCCAAAGTCCCCTGCTAGTTATTTAGGTCCAGAGAAATTATATCAGTATGTAAAGGTCCAAGGAAAATACACCATTGGTAGACACAGAATAAGAAAATGTTTACAAGATCAAGAGTCCTATTCTTTAACGAGAGGGGCCAGACGCCGGTTTAAACGGTCCAGAGTTATTGTGAACGGTGTAGACAGTCAATGGGATATAGACCTGATGGATATGATGGACTTGTCCAAATATAATGAAGGGTTCAAGTATGTCATTGTTTGCATAGATATTTTTTCTCGATTTGCACATGCCCAACCGGTGCCAAGTAAAAAGGGGTCGATGTCACAAACTCTCTGACACACATATTGTCGTGGGAGAGGAAACCCAACACTGTACGCACTGACAGAGGCATGGAGTTTCGAAGTAAGAAAGTCAATAAATATCTACGAGGTCAAAACATTCACCACTTTTACGCCCTGAACACAGAAACCAAAGCAAACTTTGCAGAAAGATTTATAAAGACCTTAGAGCATAAACTATTTAGATACACGCTTAAAAACAGAACTCGGCACGGTCACGGGAAGACAAGGTACATATTCAACATGCATTGAATGAAGGAGAAAAGACCATCCCTGGAACTCGATACAAGTTGGATGGGTACTGCGCAGAAACACACACGGCGTACGAGTACCACAGCTGCGTGCTTCATGGCTGCCCTGTGTGTTTCTCAGATAATAGAGAAGAAACCAGTCACCCCCTAATCCACCAGTCACTGGATGAATTGTATGCCCCGACTATGAAAAAGAAAGCTTATTTAGAACAATTAGGCGTGTGCATTTGGGACCATGAATTTCAAAAAGAACGAAATCAAAATTCAGAATTGAGAACCTTCATCAAACAGTTAGACATGACAGAGAGATTGGAGCCTAAAGAGAGCTTCTTCGGCGGGCGTACCAATGCGAGTCAACTCTATCGTTAAACGGAATAACAGGAAAGGATCAAGTACGTGGATTTCACGAGCTTGTATTCTTGGTTGAATTAGAATTGTCGGTATCCTTTGGGTCACCGTAAAATCTTGACCAAAGATTTTGGGAACATAGAGGAGTATTTTGGTATTGCTAAAGTCAAGATATTACCCCAAAGAGGACTGTATCACCCAGTCCTCCCGAACAGTTCAAATGGCGAACTGAAATTCCCTTTATGTAGGACCTGTGTGGATACTGAGAATCCTGACCCCTGCACCTGTTCGGACGACGAGAGAGTATTGACTGGTACGTGGTGCACCCCGGAGATACACACAGCTCTTAGACTAGGGTACCAACTTAAAAACATATACGAAATATACCACTGGGAGGAAACCATTGGACAGAGGCTCAATATGCGCCAGACAGAAATCTTTACGGATAGTCAGATCAACCTATTCTTTCATTTATTCTCGGATCCCCTAAAACAACCTCTCAACTTTCACATATTAACAGATAACATGATACAAATTGAATGGATATACAAACAGGACTGCCAACCCGAAGACAACAACACAAACATATACTTGGCGACCTTTACCACGTGCTGGGCCAGGCTCAAATTGTACAGTGTGCTCGAACACTTAGACGAGTACTGTATTACGATACAGATAGTGTCATTTACCTGAGTAGACCTGGAGAGGTAGACCCACCCTTATGGGACTACTTGGGCGAATTGTCCGATGAATTAGACAAGAGTGAGCACATTGTAGAGTTTGTGTCTGGCGGTCCCAAAAACTATGCATACAAAACAAACACCAACAAAGAAACGTGCAAAGTCAGAGGATTTACATTGAACTACACCAACTCACAACTCATCAGTTTTGAAAGCGTCAAACACATCGTCACAGACACACACGGCACCTCACACATTACCATCACCAACCCAAGCAAAATATGTAGAGACAAAGGTAAATGAAAGTTATACAACAGAGCAGAAGAACAAAGATATCAAATGGTATACACTAAACGCAGAAGAATAGAGAACTATGACACAGTACCTTACGGATATTAGAATGGGGAGAATGGTGTGAGAATGAATATGAACATGATTGAAATGATATTAGTGGAAGCAAATTTGCATATTACTGGAAGTAAATTTTGATGTTACTGGAAGCAAATTTGCATGTTACTGGAATCTATTTTTGCAATTTTACATTGAAATATATAGGGAAAACTGGATTCAATTTTTCATGTTACTGGAAGCAAATTTTGGTGTTACTGGAAGTAAATTTTTATGTGACTGGAAGCAAATTTGCACGTTACTGGAACGGGTTTTTTCAATTTTACATTGAAATATATAGGGAAAACTGGATTCAATTTTTCATGTTACTGGAAGCAAATTTTGATGTTACTGGAAGCAAATTTCGAGGTTATTGGAAGTAAATTTTGATGTTACTGGAAGCAAATTTGCGTGTTACTGGAAGTAAATTTTGATGTTACTGGAAGCAAATTTGCATGTTACTGGAACGTGTTTTTGTAATTTTACAAATCAAATTCATGAAAAATTGAATCCAGTTTTCCCTATATATTTCAATGTAAAATTGCAAAAATAGATTCCAGTAACATGCAAATTTGCTTCCAGTAACATCAAAATTTACTTCCAGTAATATGCAAATTTGCTTCCACTAATATCATTTCAATCATGTTCATATTCATTCTCACACCATTCTCCCCATTCTAATATCCGTAAGGTACTGTGTCATAGTTCTCTATTCTTCTGCGTTTAGTGTATACCATTTGATATCTTTGTTCTTCTGCTCTGTTGTATATTTTTCATTTACCTTTGTCTCTACATATTTTGCTTGGGTTGGTGATGGTAATGTGTGAGGTGCCGTGTGTGTCTGTGACGATGTGTTTGACGCTTTCAAAACTGATGAGTTGTGAGTTGGTGTAGTTCAATGTAAATCCTCTGACTTTGCACGTTTCTTTGTTGGTGTTTGTTTTGCATGCATAGTTTTTGGGACCGCCAGACACAAACTCTACAATGTGCTCACTCTTGTCTAATTCATCGGACAATTCGCCCAAGTAGTCCCATAAGGGTGGGTCTACCTCTCCAGGTCTACTCAGGTAAATGACACTATCTGTATCGTAATACAGTACTCGTCTAAGTGTTCGAGCACACTGTACAATTTGAGCCTGGCCCAGCACGTGGTAAAGGTCGCCAAGTATATGTTTGTGTTGTTGTCTTCGGGTTGGCAGTCCTGTTTGTATATCCATTCAATTTGTATCATGTTATCTGTTAATATGTGAAAGTTGAGAGGTTGTTTTAGGGGATCCGAGAATAAATGAAAGAATAGGTTGATCTGACTATCCGTAAAGATTTCTGTCTGGCGCATATTGAGCCTCTGTCCAATGGTTTCCTCCCAGTGGTATATTTCGTATATGTTTTTAAGTTGGTACCCTAGTCTAAGAGCTGTGTGTATCTCCGGGGTGCACCACGTACCAGTCAATACTCTCTCGTCGTCCGAACAGGTGCAGGGGTCAGGATTCTCAGTATCCACGCAGATCCTACATAAAGGGAATTTCAGTTCGCCATTTGAACTGTTCGGGAGGACTGGGTGATACAGTCCTCTTTGGGGTAATATCTTGACTTTAGCAATACCAAAATACTCCTCTATGTTCCCAAAATCTTTGGTCAAGATTTTACGGTGACCCAAGGGATACCGACAATTCTAATTCAACCAAGAATACAAGCTCGTGAAATCCACGTACTTGATCCTTTCCTGTTATTCCGTTTAACGATAGAGTTGACTCGCATTGGTACGCCCGCCGAAGAAGCTCTCTTTAGGCTCCAATCTCTCTGTCATGTCTAACTGTTTGATGAAGGTTCTCAATTCTGAATTTTGATTTCGTTCTTTTTGAAATTCATGGTCCCAAATGCACACGCCTAATTGTTCTAAATAAGCTTTCTTTTTCATAGTCAGGGCATACAATTCATCCAGTGACTGGTGGATTAGGGGGTGACTGGTTTCTTCTCTATTATCTGAGAAACACACAGGGCAGCCATGAAGCACGCAGCTGTGGTACTCGTACGCCGTGTGTGTTTCTGCGCAGTACCCATCCAACTTGTATCGAGTTCCAGGGATGGTCTTTTCTCCTTCATTTAATGCATGTTGAATATGTACCTTGTCTTCCCGTGACCGTGCCGAGTTCTGTTTTTAAGCGTGTATCTAAATAGTTTATGCTCTAAGGTCTTTATAAATCTTTCTGCAAAGTTTGCTTTGGTTTCTGTGTTCAGGGCGTAAAAGTGGTGAATGTTTTGACCTCGTAGATATTTATTGACTTTCTTACTTCGAAACTCCATGCCTCTGTCAGTGCGTACAGTGTTGGGTTTCCTCTCCCACGACAATATGTGTGTCAGAGAGTTTGTGACATCGACCCCTTTTTACTTGGCACCGGTTGGGCATGTGCAAATCGAGAAAAAATATCTATGCAAACAATGACATACTTGAACCCTTCATTATATTTGGACAAGTCCATCATATCCATCAGGTCTATATCCCATTGACTGTCTACACCGTTCACAATAACTCTGGACCGTTTAAACCGGCGTCTGGCCCCTCTCGTTAAAGAATAGGACTCTTGATCTTGTAAACATTTTCTTATTCTGTGTCTACCAATGGTGTATTTTCCTTGGACCTTTACATACTGATATAATTTCTCTGGACCTAAATAACTAGCAGGGGACTTTGGGTCGAAATAAAGAGTGGACAAATAGGTGTTCCAGTCTGACATCTTTTATTAATTTATACAAGCATAATGCATTCTTACAACAAAATAACTATAATACAACAGAATAAAAAGGACGTCTATTTTCCTCTAAATACAAATTTAAAATATCAATAAGTCTCTCAGCACCCTCTCTGGCTTCTCGTCTTAATTGCCCACATCTCCACCACCACTCAAAGTCATTTATCAACATCACCGTCACAAAAACAAGTCCGAACATGTCTATCGTCTCACAAATAAATTGGCTCCAGTGTTACTATTTGACCCAAATCCAAAGGATGGGATATTTCCACCGTTTTGTCCAAATGAAGGGGTGAATCCTGACGCTGTCTGATTGTTCTTGCTCGCTGTCTCAAATCTAAAGTCACCTACAGGTTGCACCAAGTTCTTGTTTTCGCTTTTATAGCCCGTCATTTTTAAGTAAATACACGTTGGAGACCATTTTTCGTGTTCTACCCAAGGGTCGTCCGTCGATTCCCAGGACATAACGTTGACTGAACAAGCGAAGCAAGTAACCTTGTCGCTACTTCCAGTGTAATAAAAGCCGGCTTTTGATAAGGAAACGCGATCTGGAGTTATCTGCTTTGACCAGTCTTGAAACGTTCTTAATCTATCTTCATAAAACATCATATTTGGCTTGAAAAAATGGTTCACTTGTACCGAATCACTCTGCGTAAACAGATCCATGTTCATAGTTCATAGTACTTTTCAGAACCGACAACTGGAAGAAAGCAGAGCCCAATTTATATAAAGTGCCTGTCGCTGATCGGTTGTTATTTTTAGAAATTCTCCGTTGTCTTCTGTCCCGTCTGTTACCTCTGGGGAGTTGAAAGGGGTATTGTTCTGATATCCTGCTTAAGTCAGACACTCTGGCGACTTGAAAAGGGATTACCTTGGGAGTTGAAAGGGGTATTGTCCTGATATCCGGTCTTATATCATTAGAACCCAGACTGAGGGCAATGGGTCAAACCACAAAGCATCGAGTACAGTTCATATTTTATTTCATCATACAATTCAATAGAATCACATGACATACATACATTAGTATATACAGTACATTCATGTCATACATGATCAACTTCACAAATATATACAAATAAATTTGAGTCTGTTTTTTTGGTGCGCTTTTCTTGCCTTTTAGATAAGAGTCTGATTTCCGATTGGTACGCTATATTTAGTAACAGTTTCTGATTGGTCCGCTATATTTAGTAACAGTCTCTGATTGGTTACCAGTTTGTACAGTCATTGGGGTTACATTCCGGGCACTGTAGCATCCCTATCTGGTTTATATGGTCCGACTGTAAGTAACACGGGACCACTGCGTCTAGTTCGGGTAGGGTCTTTCCAGTCTCAGGTATCAGGTCTTTGAGGCGTTGATATTCTAGTGGTCGTAAACACAACCCCTTTTTTGTGGGTACTACTTTTTCTTTCGGTTTCCAATATTGTCTCATGTCCACACATTTGCTGCCTTCAGTTATTGTACAATATACATTGCCTCCCAAGTGACAGTTGTAGTCCGTTTTATCTGTCAATGCCTGATCCACGTATTCTATAGTCTCGACCCAGTTTTTCCAACGCATCAGGGTTAAACTGATACCTTTCTTGGTGGGTTTTTCGTCTTGCCATTCTCTTAAGTCCACTCGCCTCACCCCCTTCCATTCTGTCACCTCTACTACACGTCCATTACCCAAGTTTCCTCTGAAAATAGACATGTTGTAAGTTGTAATTCTGAAATCAGAATGAAGAATAAGGGCTGTTTGTGTTATTTATACACACGGAGGCCTCATTCTGATCTATGTTCATTTCCTTAGTCTCTCATTTGATTGGTCCACTATATTTAGATATGTGATCATCAACTATATTTAGAGTCATTACATCACTGATCTCTATTCTTATTGGTCCGCTTTATTTAGAAGAATTATGTCATACCTATATTTAGATGTAGGAAAACCTTAAGAGTAATATCTTTCACTATGCATAAGTCATTGTGGTTCAATGGGTATTGGAAAGCGTTTTAGACCTTTCTAACGAGTCTAAATTCACTCAAATCGGTCAAGGCATAAGGGAGTTAGAAGCATTTTACGCATGAGTGAGTTTCCTTCCGGTTGGTTGATGTCATCGTGTAGGTCTCGGTGAGACCTTTCCAACGGTACAACAATGATCAAAATCGGACCAGACATAAGGGAGCTAGAGCAATTTAAAGATTTTGGATTCCTTTAAGGGGCAGATAATAAGGGGGGGAGATCACTCGAATCATATACGACAAACTTTAAACCGATGTATCTCGAGAACTAATAGAGCTAGACCCCTATATGTATATATTTTCTGAATCAGCGTGATCAGACCTTTCCAACGGTACTCCTGGGGGTACCGATCAGACTTGAACTAAATGAGATATAGTATTTTATAGGGACAATGACGTCATTTCCGGCCGCCATGTTGGATCGAGGTGTCTGAAACTCTTACCATTGCATAGACGAGAGAGAGTGATGCTATTTTGACACCAAGATTGTCCAAATCGGTCACATACTAAGGGAGTTAGGGCAATTTAAAGATTTTGGATTCCTTTAAGGGGCAGATAATAAGGGGGAGATCACTCGAATCATTTACGACAAACTTTAAACCGATGTATCTCGAGAACTAATAGAGCTAGACCCCTATATGTATATATTTTCTGAATCAGCGTGATCAGACCTTTCCAACGGTACCAGTTTTATTTGAATCGGAGTATATTGAATTTTGAGGGTTTAAATCCGCTCTAATGATCTAGTTCCACACTGGTTAAAAATCGAACCGTGAACCTAGGGTTCAAATGATAGCTGAGGGTCTGTTCTCACGTTTGAGATGGTTTATGGAAAAAGTGTCAGTGTAAACAGTTGTCCTAGAAGCTAAAAACGGTTGCGTGGTTTAACAGTTTTATTTGCTTTTCAAAGGCCTTTAATATTTAAGAAAAGTAGCCTGAATACAGTGTGTCCCCAGATGATGAACCCAGACTGGACCCAGACAACTTCTGAGATGGAATCGTCGAAAGAAACGAGAACTAAAACTTCGGCAGCTCCCTCAAAATACTACCTACCATCGAGCTATAAGTTGCAGTAATTTAGGGGATTTTTTCCGATATTTTAAAGATCTTGTAAAAACATTGGCCCACGTTCTTTTCAAAATGAAATTAAGCCTAATCCAAGTCCACCAATATTGACGTATACAGAGCAACAGCCCTGAAAGACTCCTTTTCATGCAAGGACTTGATAAAACTTGTTCATTCTTGCTTTAGCTACTGACAAGAACAGATCTATTTTAAATTTTTTCTCAAAATGGATTTCAAGACCATATTTACCGGAATTAGTGCACTATATTTCTATATTGAAGTGTGTATTGGGGAATTAAATGCCTTTTTGCAGGATAGATTTGGAAGTTATCGATTTGGTAAATATTTTTATTATTTAATTATTTCCATAAAATTTAGAGGCTGTGATTTTGTCATTTGAATGTATGCAGAACAAGAAGGATATTAGGTAAAAAATCTGAAATTTAAAAGTGTACTGATTTATTACGTATAAAATTCGTATTTGCATACTAATTGACCAGTTGAGATGAAAAATTATATTTCATGTTATATTCACCTGCATTTTGTCTAAAGCCTTACCTTAACATGTAAAACAGATACTGAAAGTGAATCTCAATAGGCCAATGTCCGTACTTCCGTCCCTAAATAAACAAAAATCAGACAGTGTGTCGACATTAATAATGGCTTATAAAACGTGTTCAGACACGTATGTGGATTGACGCATGCGCGCGAGTCATATCGGAAATACTCCTTTGTCATTTGAGTTCAGGACGTTGAAGAGACAACATCGAAGGTACTGTTTTTTCTTTTTTTCTTCGGAATTTTTGTAATTCTTTGTGAGAAACTTCAAAGAGCATGGATGTGTCGTTAGACCGACTTAACCTTATAGACTTGACCGAGGGTCGTAGTAAGGTTAGGAATCGGCTCTTTGACTTGGTGTGGCGTTAAAGATGAGTCTAAGTGGGAAAATCTCCGTCTCGTAAAAGGGCCTGACCCTCAATGCCCGCGATCATTACTAGATAGAGTATACAAGTCAGCTCTGTATACTGTTAGGGTACTCGCTTATACGACTCATTTTTAAAGCTATTTCTCTCCAAATTTATACCCATAAAGAAAAATCAATATTGTGCCAAAAAGCACATTTAAATAAATGGTCGACTATAAAAACAGGTCATCCAAAATGGCTGTCCAAAAAGCACGTCAAATTCTGTCCAAAAAAAAAAAAAAAAAAATAGGTCATCCGAGATGGCCGCTGGTCTAAATATCCTTATATGCAAATGAGTTACTAAAAAAATAGTAACTAGGTCATCCAAGATGGCGCCCGTTTGTTTACAAGCAATCAGCACCATATCCCGTCCATCCTAGCATCTTATTAAATTGTTTTTCAAAATAATGTCTTCCTTTTTCGATTTTATTTTCAGTAGGGTTCTGGATGCAACATTTGACACTTGACATCATAATCTGTTTATTAATAAATACAGGCGCATGCTGAAAATATTCTGGTTGATACAAATGCTTCTCCAATACGTGGTATGATAAGGTAAACTTCATTTTGAAGAATGATCCCATACTTACGTCTGGACCCTATCTTGGATTGAATCTACTCCCTGATTGGTCGATGCGTCCTGTAATCTGATTGGCTAAGAATCCTGGCTTTGGATTGGCTGAATTTCAATCCGTTTTAGGGGTATAAGCTCGAAGTCTTTTTGTTCCCCCAGCCATCTGCAATTTGAATAGGCTATTGTCTGACCTTCCGGTCCTATGTCAACAGAAGCCAGACACGCTGTCGACTTGAAAAGGGATTAAGTTTGACAGTTGAATAGACCATTGTCCGTACTTCCGTCACAAAATAAACAAAACCAGACAGTATGGTGACATTAACAAAAGACCATTGTTCAGATCTTCCCTTTTATAGCTGATAGCTAAATATAGTTGATGATCACATATCTAAATATAGCTTCACGCATGCGCATCCTTCTACCTTAGACTCTGTTCTGGACTTAAGGTCTCATTTGAAAGTAGGACCTTGAGGAGTGCACATCGGAGAGAGGTAAATTTATTTATTTATTTATTTATTTATCGTCTGGTAAGGAAAGGGCCTGACCCTCAATGCCCGCGAGTACTTACCGGCGCGAAGTATACACGTCAGCTCTGTATACTGATCCTGATCCAACATGACTGATCCTTATCCACACTTTGACCAGGGCTCTTCGTGAAGCTGTAGGTAATCCAACATGGCCGACCCTCATCCAAGATGGCGGACTCCCCATACCCGCCACGAATACCCATGACACACCAACAACTCCTTATATGCAAATGAGTTACTAAAAATAGTCACACGATGGCCGAAAGTAGGTCAAGATAGCCTTCGATTACGTCATCTTTGTTTACAAGTAAAGAGCTGCCTATACTACTGATATTGTCGGGACCTACCCGGTGCCCGTAACCTTATTCATTAATAATTTACAGAATTTTGACTTTCTTTCGTCAAAAGTAAGATATTTGAGAAGTTTGGTGGAATGATGACTATACATCCCTTAACCCTCTCGAAATAACTAGAGTTTTAACGAACCTGAGGAAAATAGGCTTAAAAACATTGTACGAAAAGGAGAAAATGTTGGTAACCAGCATTTTCTCCTTTTCCAACAATGTTTTTTCTGTTCTTTCAGAGACAAAGGCGATTGTTTGGATAATATACTAAATATCGTCTGCAACCTCTTACAGTATGTACAAGTCTAAAATTTTGCCGTTTGGTAAAAAGTTAATGACTGATGACTGCGTTATTGACGCCACACACTTCAAATAAATTGAGCCATGGTCCATGAAAAGGGGGCTTAACGCATCCGCGAAAAGTATCGACTTAGGTCAGCCTGCAGCCCGCGCAGGCTGACCTGGGCCGAAACTTTTCGCTATTGGTCAATTTTCTATATGCCAAAGGACCATTCTACCCCAAGATTCAGTTGGTTGTTAAAAAAAGAGTGGCTATTATGGATCCATAATTATGTGATTTCTTGCTTGGTATCATGCATCACGAAGATGCATTCAGCCCCCTTTTCAAAGAGCATGGCTCAATTTAATGGGATGACTCAAACATGTTTAGATTTATTCTTCTAAACAGATATCTGTCCAAAAGATTGCGATTGGTTTATGCACGGGAGTGTATACACTTTGAACATTTCAGAATTGAAATTTTATGGATCCGATAATATTAATGTAATTCTATAAGTGAAGATCTAAAGAAATCTCGGAGGAGTAAAAACTGGAATCGAGCCCAATTTACAACAATTGCCCAATGTTGCAGAGGAAAAAATTCCGATCAAAAGTGGTCGCAATGTCTCGGATCAAAGATAGCATCGCTCCATAAACTACATTAACCGTTAGAAGGCTGAATTTATGAAACAGACCTTTTGACTGATAGAGTGCGCGAGAGAAGAGATTTAACAAAAAAAAAAAGAACAGCCAAAATGTTACAATTTTAAAGTTGTATTTGGCCATAGTATTCAAAAGTAGCGGTAGTGTAGATCCAAGATCAGACTGTACGTTTTGTGTGGTCTGATCTTGACCTACACAATCCGCAAAAGTAACAAATCTAACGCTGAACTCTTTACCAAACAACAAAATTTTGGACTTGACTAAATTGGAAGCATTTGCAGACACCAAAATAAATGTAGCTCATATTACGTAGATTTCTGTCTCTGATAGGGTAGAAAACATTGTGGTAAAAGGAGAAAATGCTGGTTACCAGCATTTTCTCCTTTTCCCACAATGTTTTCAAAAGGCTTCTTCGGAGTTGATAAAACTCGGGACCATGTGGTAAAGGGTTAAGGAGTTGAATCTCTCACCATCAAAGTCTAATTCTTTACCAAACAACAAAATTTAAGACTTGTCCAAACTGAAAGCAGTTTGCAGACGACAGACATATCGAATGTTTCTCAAATAGGAGGGATATGTCTTTCGTTGGGTAGAAGACATTGTAGGGAAAAAGAGAAAATGCTGGTTACCATCATTTCTTTCCTTTTCCGCCACTGTTTTCAAAAGTCCTCCATTTGGTCGTTAAAACACGGTAGTATTTGGTAAAGACTTAATGCATAATTTCTTCTTTAGTCTAAGGTCAACTTTTAATTCTTTCAGCGCCAAATGTAAATGAACCATGCTCTGGCAAAAGGGGGCTTAATCACAGACGTTCGTTTTTGGGACGAACTTCGCCATCTCTATAATGTAATATAGTCCTATATATTACATTATGAAAATGGCGAAGTTCGTCACAAAACAAACGCCTGTGGGCTTAATGCATCTCTGTGATGCATGATGCAAAGCAAGTCATCACATAATTATGGATCCATAAAATCCATTTTGTATAACAAACGACTGATTCATAGGGTACACTGGTCCTTTGCACATGCAGAAAATTGACCAACAGCGAAAAGTTTCGGTTCAGATCAGCCTGCGCGGACTGCGCAGGCTGACCTGGGTCGATCCTTTTCGCAGATGCATTAAGCCCCTTTTTCAAAGTGCACGGCTCAAATATGATATCTTTGAACGACAGAAAATACAAATAATTGGAATCCAGAAAAAGTTTGATCTTTTAGGCATGACCGAACAGGCCGACGGTATAGATCGACGATCAGCCTTGCACCAACTGTGCAGTCAGGTCTTGGTATGTGGTCTTTGCAATAACCACCTTTATTCACATTTATAATCGGCTGAAAAGGTTACCATATCGCAAAACAAAGCATTCCTGCAAAGTAATTTCTCTTTTTGTACCAACCTTTTTTACATCGAGCCACCTCTGGCAAAAGGGAGCTTAATGCATCTCCGTGATCCATGATACCAGTCGAGCCATCACATAATTATGGATCCATAATTGCCACTTTTTTAACCGCAAACTTAATTATGAAGTATACTGGTCGTTGATCACACAGAAAATTGACCAACAGCAAAAAGTTTCGACCCGGGTCAGCCTGCGCAGATTGCGCAGGCTGACCTGGGTCGATACTTTTCGCAAATGCATTAAGCCCCATTTTCACTGAGCACGACCCATGTATTTATGCGCTATAAACCCAATTCATGTTGCAAATCTACATTTTACGACTATATTTTCAAAGTTATCTACTTATATTTTTTTTATCTTGTATATATAATTGTATCCAGTTATTCCATTCAAAGAGTTGGGTCTTTTTTTGGTCTCTTTTCCTAGGGAAGAAAATTATGTCATTATTCTTTAGAACTTAAACCGTAATAATTGACTAAGAACAAAAGCTAAAGAGTCATTCTTCATTCCCTTCTGAGCCGAGCCCCGGCAGCTCAGTCGGTGGCGTAAAGGACTTGAGAACAAGGGGGTAGCTGATTCGAATCCCCAGCTCGGCGTATTTCCTTCCGCGGATTGATGATATTCACTGCAACAATATTCATTTTACTCTCACCGCTGATCAGTGTTTCGACGCTGGTTATGTGGGAAAGCAGCCAATGGCTTGGAAAAAGTATTGTGCAAAGTACTGGTGACAGAAACTCCAGGAAAGCATGGAAAGGTGCACTGACCGCCTCAATATAAATGAAATAATGTTGTAAACGGGGTTAAACAGCATACAATGAATCAATTAATTATTACCTTCTGAAGCCAGTTTGCAGCAGACAGCTCTGGAACCATTCATCTCCGGTATCGAAAACCGCTTAATAGCTCAAAATAGGTTTATTTGTGAACAAGAGATATTTTTAAAAAAAGATAGACGACGTAAATTTGCCCCCCCCCCCCCAATAGGTCTGCAGGGCCCCCCCCCCCCCCCGCAAATAGGTCTACAGGGGCCCGCAGAATAAACGTGTCCTTATTTTTGACCAATCGCAAATATCTATTTATTCATTCGAATAGCATACCAAAAAAATGGATCAAAAGCCAGCGTATTCAGCTACGCCGAAAAATCATGTGACAAATGGAGCAAAAGCTCGTCACGAGCGATTTCTCCTTCTGCCGCATGATTTTCACACAGCTGACACAATTTTTACAAATGTTGGAAACGGAAAAAGTCCTCTGGCGGATTTAATCACGTTAATTCACAGGATAAAACGCTATTGAGAGAGCCTTTGTTACTATTTATACTCAGCCTCGCTTTGACTCGAAAATAAAAAATTAAATCCTTTGACTGCTTAGAGCAACTGTTTGCAATTTTGCGTACACAGTGGATCCAAATCAGACTGCACAAAATATTCTGTCTGAACTTAAGACCGGCTTTTTCGAAGAAAACGACCAGGTCCCGTATTCACCAACCATTCTTAAGAATATTCTTAGTCTTATTCTGCAAGATTTTCTACATTTGAAAGTAACACAACTCCTGATTGGCTAAACCATTTGGTTTAGCCAATCAGGAGTTGTGTTACTTTCAAATGTAGAAAATTCTGGAGAACAAGACAAAGAACGTTCTTAATAATGGTTGGTGAATACGGACCCAGGTATTGACAAAGTTGACGGCCTACATCGCCGTCCACGTCTACGTCTGTACGTCTTTAACTGTGACTACGCTACCAGCGTTTTCTCCATTTAACTCAATGTTTTTAACCCATTGAGCTGCTAAGCGACTCACTTTTTGAGACAGTGTAGATCAAGATCAGACTGCACACAACGTGCAGTCTGACCTTGGATCTACATTGTCCGATAAGGAGATACCTTTCCTCCAAAAAAAAATTTTTGAAATAGAAAAACTTGGGTTTTTACCATTGGGTTGAAAGTTTCATTTCTTTTATTTAGCAGGATCAGAGTCGTCTCCGGTGCCTGGAACCTCAGTCAGTAACGTATACGGCTTGAGACCAAGGGTTCACAAGTTCGAAAGCCTGGCCAATTTCCTTCCGAGGACTGATGACAGTCATTGTGTCAGGATTCATTCCTCTCTGACTGCTAATCATTGTTTCAACGATGGTCATGTCGGAAAGCGGCCAGTGGCTTGGGAAGAATAGTTTGTGCTTAGCTCTGGTGTAAGAATCTCAAAGAAAGAATGGATAGGTGCACAAGCCTCCACGATATAACTGAAATAATGTTGAAAACGGCAATTAACGCCAAACAAAGGAACAGACTAAGCTTCATAGAGTCGTGAACACATAAAGAGGTGACACCGATTTTAAATTATTTTTGCGGACAGTGTAGATCAAGATCAGGCTGCACAGAACTTGCAGTTTAATCTTGGATCTACATTTTCCGCTACTTTGTCACATATTCTGGCTAAAACAATCATGAAATAGCAATATTTCAAATGTTTTTCCTCCTTGAAAAAGGTCTGACGCAACCCACCGACCTTTTTGCGGATAGTGTAGATCAAGATCAAACTGCACAAAACGGGCAGTCTGATCTTTGATCTACACTGTCCGATAAAGGGCTATTTTCATCCAAAAGATAAATTTAAAATAACTTTATCCGGGTTTTTACTATTAGCTTGAAAATTTCACTAAACGTATTTAGCAGGACAAGTGCTAAGGATCAATGCGCTCTAGGGACATCAAGTGGAGTCACGGTTTGCTTTCAAGTTGTATTTACTGCAAGCATTATCTCTATTTTACGAGAGTTTCAAAGGATTAGATTATTCCTTAATCATACCTTCCCGAGTTTTTGCGAGCCCGAGGAAGGAGGCTTTTGAAAACATTGTGGGAAAAGGAGAAAATGCTGGTTAACAGCATTTTCTCCTTTTCCCACAATGATTTTTTTTTCACATTTCCCAAATAGAAATTCCAACATTTGAGTTACATTTGATTTGTAGCGTGCAAATGCCTTACAATTGAACAAATCTGACATAAGGTTAGACTGACATAAGAGTTCACCCTTTACCAAACAGGCAATCTTAGATTCAATAAGCCCTTTAACCCTTTCCAAACAAGCCCTGGTTTTCACGTGTCTGCAGTACAAGTCTTTTGAAAACACTGTGGGAAAAGGAGAAATTGCTCGTAACGAGCAATTTCTCCATTTCCCACAATGTTTTCTATCCTTTTTGAGAACTTTCTACCATTTTCATCAAATTTAAAATTGTCGTCTGCAAACTCTTTCAATTTGGACCAGTCCAAAATTTGTCGTTTAGGAAAGAGTTAAGGGAACTGACAATAGCCAATTGGGACAATAGCCCACTGGACAATATCCTACTGGGCAATAGTCCACTGCTAAATTTGGCAGGGGGGGGGGGGAACAATAGAACAATACAACACACTCCCGACTTACTATACCTTGTGAACGATGAAAATTGAAAAGATTGTAGAAAAAAGGAGAAAATACAGGACTTTAGAAAAAAAAGTGTGAGGAATGGAGAAAATGCTAGTTACTAGCGTTTTCTCCTCTTCACATGATGTTTCCTACCCTTCTGAAGACAAATCACATTATTTGAATGAAACTTGAATAAAAAGCAAAGAGCCAATAAAAAAAAAAAATAAATAAATAAAATCCACTGGATCTGAATCTCGCGTTTGTTTTAATAGAAATGTGAGGGAAAAAGTAGTCTACATTGTTGACTTATGAATATTTATATCTTATACTCGTTACATTCTCATTTTCTCAATTAAATGCATACTTATGCATAAAAGTAGGCTCTTGTCCTAGTGAGCTATTGTTCCAGAAGGCTATTGTCCCTGTGGGCTATTGGCCAGGGGGCTATTGTTCCAGTGGGCTATTGTCCTAGTGTGTTATTTTTTCTCTGGACTATTGTCCTGGTGGGCTATTGTCCGTAGGGCTATTGTCCAGTGGGCTATTGCCCTAGTGGGCTATTGTTCCAGTGGGCTATTGTCCCGGTGGGCTATTGTCCAGTGGGCTGTTGTCCTAGTGGGCTATTTTTTCTCTGGACTATTGTCCCGGTGGGGGTATTGTCCAGTGGGCTATTGTCCAGTGGGCTATTGTCCTAGTGGGATATTGTTCAAGTGGGCTATTGTCCAGTGGGCTATTGTCCTAGTGGGCTATTGTCCCAGTGGACTATTGTCCTACACCATTAAGAAACAATTTCGTATTTTATCCTTTATCGACCCTGAAGAAAGGACAGAATCTAAAAGGACAAAAGGGAGAAAATGCTGTTAATCAACATTTTCTCCCATCATTTGACTGACTTTCAATTTGTCGTCTGCAAGTGCTTATAAGTTCGTTGACATTTGGATAAAATTTGGTCTGTCGCCTGCAAAATGTTTTTTAGTAGAACAGTTCTAAAACTTCAAAACTACCGGAAATTTTATGAATGTTACAATCATTTAATTGTCGGAACTGCAGTAAGTGGCCATAAATATTTCATCAAAAACCAAAAATCCCATTGTCTTACATGAAAATTTCAATCTGCGAGAAGATTCATTACGCAACTCCTGATTGTGTAATGGTCCGTTTTCACCAACCATTCTTTAAAACATTCTTTGTCTTATGATCCAAGATTTTCCAAATTCGAAAGTGACACAACTTCCGATTGGCTAATCCAAACGGTTAAGCCAATCAGAAGTTCTGTTACATTCGAAATCAGAACATTCTGGAGAAAAAGACAAAGAACGTTCTTAGCCCTTAACCTGCTAAGAGCGACTCACTGACCTTTTTCGGATAGTGTAGATCAAGATCAGACTGCACAGAACGTGCAGTCTGATCTTGGATCTACACTGTCCGATAAGGAGATGTTTTTCTACAAATAATTAGCTTGATATAACATTATTCGGGTTTTTAATGTAGGATTGAAAGGTTTTGTTTTTTTTTTTAGTTATTCAGCAGGACACGTGTTAACCCTTTTCCAAACGACAAATTCTGGACTGGTCCAAATTGAAAGAGTTTGCAGACGACAATTTTAAATTTGATGAAAATGGCAGAAAGTTCTCAAAAAGGGTAGAAAACACTGTGGGAAAAGGAGAAATTGCTCGTTACGAGCAATTTCTCCTTTTCCCACAGTGTTTTCAAAAGACTTGTCATCTGATAAAGGTTTAACCCTTTCCCAAACGATAGAATTCAGACTGGTCCAAATTGAAAGAGTTTGCAGACGACAATTTTAAATTTGATGAAAATGGCAGAAAGTTCTCAAAAAGGGTAGAAAACACTGTGGGAAAAGGAGAAATTGCTCGTTACGAGCAATTTCTCCTTTTCCCACAGTGTTTTCAAAAGACTTGTACTGCAGACACGTGAAAACCAGGGCTTGTTTGGGAAAGGGTTAAGAATGATCGGTGAATACGGGCCCTGGATGAATGCTACTGAAGCTATTTATAATAATTTGCTATTATGGTTCCACGCCTGACATCAAAGTTGTAGCTCTCTGAAACCCAGTGTTGTTATTATTATTCCGTCACATTTTGCCGACTTCGGTTGATGTTAATATAAAAAAACAAATAAAAGAAAATCTTATGGGAAAATGGTTGCTTAGCTCTTTACAAAAAAACGACAAAATTTTAGACTAATCCAAATTTAGAGCATTTGCAGACGACAAAATAAATGTGAATCAACAGTTAAGATGTATTTTGGGAAGGGTAGAAAACATTGAGGGAAAAATGGGGAAATGCTGGTCAGGAGCATTTTTCTCCTTTTCCCGCAATGTTTTCAAAATACTTCTTTTCGGATTAACTGATTAATTACGAGTTAATGCTCCTTTTCCCACATTTTTCGCAAAGCTATCAATTACAAGCTGGTTAAAGGAATAATTGATCATAAAAATATACTATTATCAATTCAATCTGTACCGGAGGACATAACTGTGGTCTTGTTCACTTTAGAATTCACTTTAGAAGCATTTGCAGGGGGAAAAATAACCAGGATCAAAAGAAGGGATCTGCCTCTGACATTTTGTTGTCTGGTAAAGGGTTAATGGGCTACTTAGCCTCTTTATGGATTGGATTTTCATATTTCGCGTCAGAATTTCACACAGACTTGTGGGAATGTCACGTGATTAATAAAACTCGTCGATTACCAGGATTCATGCAGGCGGAAAAAATAACCTGGATCAAAAGAAGGGACCCGCCTTTGACATGTTGTTGTCTGGTAAAGGGTTAATGGGCTACGTAGCCTCTTTATGGATTTTTAAATTTCGTGCCAGAATTTCACAAAGGCTTGTGGGAATGTCACGTGATTAATAACACGCGCGTCGATTACAAGGATTCGTGCTCAATTCAGTATAATGACGTCATATCTGATGTGATATAAATAGACGGAGATATTTTCGATTGCGAAACGACCATCCCGTTGTTTAACCTTTTAACACTCATTTCCAAGTTTTAACGATCCTAAGTAGTAAGCTTTTTGAAAACATTGTGGGAAAAGGAGAAATCGCTGGTAACCAGCATTTTCTCCTTTTCCAACAATGTTTCCCTGTCTTGTCAGAGAGCCTGAGCTCAACTATACTAATCTTTAATATGTTGTCTGTAGATATTTTGAATTTGGAAGAGTCTAAAACTTGCCGTTTTGGAAAGGGTTAGAGGCCCAAAGTTGTACCTTTATCACTTGATGTAATCGTACACTTTATACGATCAGGGGTGTAGCTGCTTGTACGCAAAAACGCAGTTGCGTACACTTTGACTGAAAAAGAAAAACTCTCAAGAGGCCACCAAATAGCTTTCACTATTAAAACATTTCCTGGGGGAGACATCACCTCCCCCCCCCCCCCCCAAAAAAAAAGCGTTGACAGCACTGGTGTGGCATTTGTCAAGGGAACCATGGTGTGGAATTAATAATTTGAAAAATAAAGAAACAATAACACGAGACGAATAAGCCCGGACGAACAAGCCATGGGACGAACAAGCCCAGAGACAAACTGGTTTTGGTACGAACACGGTCAGGAGACAAAGGTTGAGTGCATCATTGCGAAAGTAGAAGGCCGTAGCGGGTATAGATATTTTCAACAACCACAACAAAAAGAAGTATTCTCATGATCGATTGCCTTATCCAGCTTCTTTCAATACGCCTTTGTTAATTATATATCTGAGTGCCATCGAAACACTTATTTGTCTTAGAAAAATTGAGTTTAACTGGGTTTACTTCCTTCGGTTTTGCACACACTGCGATACATGATTTCAAAAATACCGTAGTTAACTCATAGTGGCACTGTCTTCGACAAATGCCACGAAAAACCCTTCTGTGAAATCCCCCTTCCCTCTCTCGGCACTTCGCGCCTAGAGTTATACCTTCGGTATTACTTTTGAGTACACTTTATGTTAGGCTAGCAATATATATATAGGCCCTATATATATATATATCGGTGTTTAACAAGAAATTTTGAGTCATGGCATAAAAACTAAATAGCACCCCCAACCTAAAACGTTAGAGCACAAAACAAACCTTATAGGCATTTCCATTTCAGGGAAAATAACAACAAACGACAACAACAGCAACATATAGGTCACGGTTGCCTCCGTCCAGAATGTCGAGGCAAAGCGGGCTGGGTGAATCAAAGATCAGACCGCACGTTCTATGAAGTCTGAACTAGATCTACGTCGACCGCAGAAGCTACCCACTACTTCGGATTGTTATGCTACAAGGGTTTAATCATTAAACCTTTCCCAGACGACAAATTTTGGACTGGTCCAAACTGAAAGAGTTTGCAGACGACAATTTTAAATGTGATAAAAATGGCAGAAAGGTCTCAAAAAGGGTAGAAAACACTGTGGGAAAAGGAGAAATTGCTCGTTACGAGCAATTTCTCCTTTTCCCACAGTGTTTTCAAAAGACTTGTACTGCAGACACGTGAAAACCAGGGCTTGTTTGGGAAAGGGTTAAACTCAGCCGTATTTGTAGACAACAAAATGAGCGTGTTTAATTCTTTACCACACATTCCCGACTTTTAAGTACATGTATAAGGCTTCTGAAAACATTCTGGGAAAAGGAGAAAATGCTCGTTAATCAGCATTTTCTCCTTTTTCCCCACAGTGTTTTCTATCCCATCAAAGAAAAAAAATCATCATTTTAGCAACATTTAATTTGTCGTCTGCAAATGCTTTCAATTTCGGTCAGTCCAAGGTTTTGTCGTCTGATAAGGAGTTAAAATGGTGGAACTGGATTTATATACCGAACTAACATACTGAGAGAAAAGGGGGAAAAGACGGTAACGAACAATTACTGCTTTTCTCACGATGTTTTCCTTTCAAAAGCCTTCTTTCCTAGAGGGACGTTCAAACGTCAGATTGTTTGGAAAAAGGGTGAAAAATGAGAGCGTAAAAAGGTCATTATGCAGATTTTATTGGAATAGTTCCGAGTGATAACCGTTTATTCAAACGATAATGCTCTATCACGGTCTGTTGCCCAAAAGATTGCGATTTGCCATCGAATTTACATTTCAATCGTTTATCCCTATTCCACACAATCCAGACTTTTAACGACCCTCTAGGAAGAAGGCTTTTGAAAACATTGTGGGAAAAGGAGAAAATGCTGGTAAACCAGCATTTTCTCCTATTCTCGCAATGTTTTCCAAAAATAGATTTTAAATATTTTCGTCACAGTTAATTTTGTCGTCTGGAAATTCTTTCAATTTAAACAAGTCTGACATTTTTGTCGTTTGGTAAAGAGTCCTGGGGCTGACTCAACGCGCTCTGTTGTTTCCCATGCAGGCACCTTTGGGTGACAATGCCTTGTTCTGCTGAATGATGCTTTACAGAGCTTTAGCTCTTTACCAGACAACAAATTTTTAGCCGGGCCCAAATTCAAAGCAAAGCATTTGCAGACGACAAATTAAATGAAGCTCAAATAATTGGATTTGTTTCTGAAAGGTTAGAAAACATCATGGGAAAAGGAGAAAATGCTGGTTACCAGCATATTCTCCTTTTTCCCACAATGATTTCTAAAGTCTAATTTCCCAGACGCGTTAAAACTCGTTATTGTGTGGCAAAAAATTAACTCTTTACCAAAGAACAAATGTTTGGAGTTGTCAAAATTGAAAGCACTTGCAGACGACAAAAAGATGTGACTCAAAAGTTAAAATTTGGTTTTGGAAGGGTAGAAACATTGCTGGTTGATAAGCATTTGTTTTCCTTTTCCCGCATTGTTGTCAAAAGCTTTCATCCTCAAGGTCGTTAAAAGTTGGGATTAAGGGTTAAACAATAGTTCAGTTAACTTTATCGGCGCTAACTATAATTGAGCCATGCTCTATGAAAAGGGGGCATAATACAACTGCAAAAAGTATCGATCCAGGTCAGCCTGCGCAGTCCGCGCAGGCTGACCTGCGTCGGAACTTTTCGCTTCTTGTCAATTTTCTGTATGCCAAAGGACCAGTGCACTTCATGATTCAGCCGGTTGTCAGACAAAATGGATTTTATGGATCCATAATCATGCGATGACTTGCTTGGTATCATGCATCACGGAGATGCATTAAGCCCCCTTTTCACGGAGCATAGCTCAATTTTATTTATAAGCTCGGCGTCATTCGACGGTTTGAAAAACAACAGACTGGAGCTTGATGGCGTTTCTGTATTGTGGGATTGACTAAACAAGAAAGTGGTTTAGATCCAAGATCTGACTGCACGTTTTGTGCAGGCTGATCTGGATCTATGCTGCCTAAAACAACTCTTGTTTTCGTCTAGGACGCTGAAAAGGTAAAACCCGTACCACACTTTTCCAAGTTCCCACTCTGCCGATGTAAAACCGGGTCCGACGCATAACGAATTCGTACTACGTAGATTTGTTTGATTGTATGATGTTTAAGGTTGTTTTTTTAACATTTTTTTTTTTTCAGTTATATCGTGGCGGCCTGTGCACCTATGCATGTTATCCTGGAACGCCTCAACGGTTACCGGTAAGTCGAGCAATATTCTTATCAAGCCACTGACTGCTTTCCCACAAAACCATCGTCGAAACAGTGATCAGCGGTGAGAGAGGAATGAATCCTATCGCAATGACTATCATCAATCCTCGGAATGAAATTGGCCGAGTTGGGGATTGACCTTACCACCCCCTGTTCTCACGTCATTTACGATACTGACTGCGCTACCGTGGATCGGTGTACTACGTAGAAAGAACGCAGAAGAAACCCAATAAGGACTTAATACGGTCTTTATGGTCTTGGCTGACGAGGGAGAATTTTGAGAATGTTACAAAACAACGTACCGAAGACGTAATCAAATAAGGGCAAAAGTGGGGTTATAAGGACTAAAAAGGACCGTAGGAACCACGGCCTTGACATAGCAATTTTACTGATTGATTGATTGATTTAGTGATTGATTGATTGATTGATTGATGCTTTTAACATTATTTCATTCATATCATGGTGACAGTTCACATACTCATATTTTTCCGTAGTTTTTACCTGCACTAGGCTAGGGCTTTGAAGTGTCTTACCCAAGGACACTCCCACGGAAAGCCCGACGGATCCAGTGAGGCTCAAACCCGAGGCCTCCAGGTCACTGGTCCTACACTTTACCACTGAGCCACGCACGGAGTACGTAGTAAAAATGCTGCATGAACTTAAAATGGTCTTCATTGACGAAGTACAAACCTGGTATGGAAGCAAAGGGTTGCTCTGTTCACCCAAGAAAACTTACTGAACGACTGCGTGCAGAAAGTGCGTTGACTTTGATTTATAAGATCAAGAAGGGCGCAGTGAATATGTCGTATACGCATTGTCAGTGCACGGTGCGTTCTGAAAGGTCTCAGAAAATAGTTTTGTTGTTTTTTTCTTTTTGTATGTGGGATGTTTTAACTCTAAATAGATTCGCTTAACGACAAAGTTTAAGACTTGAGCCATGCTTTGTGAAAAGGGGTTTTAATCAATCTGCAAAAAGTATCGACCCAGGTCAGACTGCGCAGTCCGCGCAGTCTGACCTGGGTCGATACTTTTTGCTGTTTGTCATTTTTCTGAACATCAAAGGACCAGTCTATCTCATGAATCAGTCGGTTTTTAGACAAAGCGGATTTTATGGCTACACAATTATATGATGACTGGCTTTGTACGGTATATTACGAAGATGCATTAAGCTTCCTTTCGCCAGAGCATGGCTGACCTGCGTCGGAACTTTTCGCTTCTTGTCAATTTTCTGTATGCCAAAGGACCAGTGCACTTCATGATTCAGTCGGTTGTTATACAAAATTGAATTTATGGATCCATAATCATGCGATGACTTGCTTGGTATCATGCATCACGGAGATGCATTAAGCCCCCTTTTCACGGAGCATAGCTCAATTTTATTTATAAGCTCGGCGTCATTCGACGGTTTGAAAAACAACAGACTGGAGCTTGATGGCGTTTCTGTATTGTGGGATTGACTAAACAAGAAAGTGGTTTAGATCCAAGATCTGACTGCACGTTTTGTGCAGGCTGATCTGGATCTATGCTGCCTAAAACAACTCTTGTTTTCGTCTAGGACGCTGAAAAGGTAAAACCCGTACCACACTTTTCCAAGTTCCCACTCTGCCGATGTAAAACCGGGTCCGACGCATAACGAATTCGTACTACGTAGATTTGTTTGATTGTATGATGTTTAAGGTTGTTTTTTTAACATTTTTTTTTTTTTCAGTTATATCGTGGCGGCCTGTGCACCTATGCATGTTATCCTGGAACGCCTCAACGGTTACCGGTAAGTCGAGCAATATTCTTATCAAGCCACTGACTGCTTTCCCACAAAACCATCGTCGAAACAGTGATCAGCGGTGAGAGAGGAATGAATCCTATCGCAATGACTATCATCAATCCTCGGAATGAAATTGGCCGAGTTGGGGATTGACCTTACCACCCCCTGTTCTCACGTCATTTACGATACTGACTGCGCTACCGTGGATCGGTGTACTACGTAGAAAGAACGCAGAAGAAACCCAATAAGGACTTAATACGGTCTTTATGGTCTTGGCTGACGAGGGAGAATTTTGAGAATGTTAAAAAACAACGTACCGAAGACGTAATCAAATAAGGGCAAAAGTGGGCTTATAAGGACTAAAAAGGACCGTAGGAACCACGGCACTGACATAGCAATTTTACTGATTGATTGATTGATTTATTGATTGATTGATTGAATGAATGATGCTTTTAACATTATTTCATTCATATCATGGTGACAGTTCACATACTCATATTTTTCCTTGGTTTTACCAGCATTAGGCTAGGGCTTTGAAGTGTCTTGCCTAAGGACACTCCCACGGAAAGCCCGACGAATCCAGTGAGGCTCAAACCCGAGGCCTCCAGGTCACTGGTCCTACACTTAACCACTGAGCCACGCACGGAGTACGTAGTAAAAATGCTGCATGAACTTAAAATGGTCTTCATTGACGAAGTACAAACCTGGTATGGACGCAAAGGGTTGCTCTGTTCACCCATGAAAACTTACTGAACGATTGCGTGCACAAAGTGCGTCGACTTTGATTTATAAGATCAAGAAGGGTGCAGTGAAAATGTCGAATACGCACTGTCAGTGCACGGTGCGTTCTGAAAGGTCTCAGAAAATAGTTTTGTTGTTGTTTTTTTTTGTATGTGGGATGTTTTAACTCTAAATAGAATCGCTTAACGAAAAAGTTTAAGACTTGTCCAAATCCAAAATATTTGAACAATGCTTTGTGAAAAGGGGGTTTAATCAATCTGCAAAAAATATCGACCCAGGTCAGACTGCGCAGTCCGCGCAGTCTGACCTGGGTCGATATTTTTTGCTGTTTGTCATTTTTCAGAACATCAAAGGACTAGTCTATCTCATGATTCAGTCGGTTTTCAGACAAAGCGGATTTTATGGCTACACAATTATATGATGACTGGCTTTGTACGGTATATTACGAAGATGCATTAAGCCTCCTTTTGCCAAAGCATGGCTAATTTGTAGATGACTAATTAAAGGTGACTGAAATGGTTAAACTTTCCTTTAAAGAGAAGAAGACATTAGTAGTATAGGAGGGTAGACCTCGGACAGCGTCCGAGGTCTACCCTCCCAGAGTCCGGACACGCCCCTTTTTGTCCGAGGTCTACCCTCCCCGAGTGCCATTTTGTCCGAGGTCTACCCTCCCGAGGAGGAAAAAAGCCGCATCACTGCAGATTTGGGTGTGATTCGGTTTCCGCGACGCAGGAATACAATTATAAATAGTCCACTACCCACTCAGGGAGGGTAGACCTCGGACAAAAGTAGTTCCGGAAGGTGGTTCAGGTAGAGACCCTCGTTGGACTTAGTCTTTTTTGGAGAGTTGTTCTTTGTCTCTATTGCCCGTCGGACTTTGTCTTTTTTTTCCACAATTGGATTAAAAGTAGTTCCGACTGATGTAAACAAGCGTTTTGATTGGTCGAGACGTTTTCCCGCCAAAATTCTCTGGGTTATTTCCCCTTCTTAGCTTGGATCAAGCCAAAGACCCTCGTTGGACTTAGTCTTTTTTCACAATTGACTTTAAAAAGTAGTTCCGGCTAATGTAAACAAACAGGTTGGTTCAGCCAGAGGCTATCGTTGGACTTAGTCTTTTTTGGAGGGCTGTTCTTTCTCTCTATTACCGTTGGACTTAGTCTTTTTTTCTCCGTCTTTGTTCGTCTTAACCTTTCTCTATCACCGTTGGACTTAGTCTTTTTCACCACGGTATGGGTTATTTCACCTCCTCACGCTGATTCAGCCAGACAACATCGTTGGACTTAGTCTTTTTTTCCACGATATGGGTTATTTTCCCCCTCCTCATGCTGGTTCAGGCAGAGAGTATCGTTGGACTTAGTCTTTTTTCCTACTTTGTTCGGGTCAATCTTTCTCTACAACCGTTGGACTTAGCCTTTTCTTTGGCTCCTAGCAGTATGATCTTTAGACATTGCCTGACTATATGATCTGAGTGTGTTTTTTTCCGACATTTCCCGGAAATCACTTCGTCTAGACTTACCCGATCTTAGATTTATTCGTCCCTAGTTTTATTCGTCCCTAGTTTTTAATCTGCAAAACTTTTTTTAAACTGTAAAAATTTTTTATCCGAAATTTTTTCTATGATAAAAAATTTTTAAGCATAAAGTTTTTCTATTGGTAAAAATTTCTCTGCAAGATTTTTTGAAAAAATTTTTCTCTGCAAGATTTTTTATTTGAAAAATTTTTCTATCGATAAAAAAGTTTTTTCTCTCTGCAAGATTTTTTAATCGTAAATTTTTCTATCACTAAAAAAGTTTTTATCGCGAATAAGTTTTTTTTCTCTCTGCAAAAAAAGTACAACACATCTGCGAAATTGACAATTGTTAAAGATAGGTTTTCTAAGGTTTGTTTAGTCCTGAAAAGGACTGTTTTTGGAAATTAGACTGTCTTTTTTTCCTCGTCTAATGACAGCAACCAAAATTCGCATGACAGATGGGACAACTTCCAGTTCTTCTTGTAATTGTCATTGTCCCATCCTTCGTGGTGATCTTTCTCCCGAGTTCAACGTCAACTAATATGAGCTCTGGAGTTGTTGTCTGCATAAACAGCTCAAGTAATTTTTCTCCGAGCTCTCTGTATGCTTGTGTTATCTGCTCTAGATATCTTTGAACTGCTATGAGTTGCCTTCTTAATACCAACAGATCTTCACCAGCATTTAAATAGTCTTGGAGAGCATCAATTATTTGATGGTTTATCTGTTCCATATTTTGAATTCTTTTTTCGCTTTAGTGTACTTTATGATTTATTCGTCTTACTCGAGAGAACGAGAGTCGAATGACTATAGAAGAAGTTCACTGATTTTATAGCTTGGTAGAGGGATTGACCTACTTTGACTTGGAATTAACGTTAACCAATCGTTAGTTTCGTTACATTTTTTTTGGAGCTGATACTCTTAGACATTGTAGATAGATCATATAGTACGTTATGTTCTATCTACATGCTCTCGCCCACGTTCGCGCTTTTAATTCTAACGCGAAGTAGGTCAATCCTCCTGTCAAGCTATAAAAGAGCCAGCATTTTTTATTCTTGTATTAACTCATTTCACGATGAAGTTATCGAAATTTTGCTGTGGGCTGTTTGGTGGCAAGAAGAATAAGAAAGAAATGAAAGAGAAATGGGAACAAGAGGCCATGGAAAAGAAAGAAGACGAGGCAGAAGAAAGGAAGAGACTAAACCATAAAGCTCTTCGGGAGTTCTTTGCAAGACGAGGGTATGAGTTTTATACTCGTAGCCCAATCGTTAAGATGGGTAATATTTACCCAGACTTATCAGAACTGATACCGCCAACAGAGCATCGCGGTTGGCAGAATAAATTAATGAGAATGTATCCTTCATTGAAATGGTGAAGAATACGTTCTCTTTAATTTTAAAACAGCCCTTTTCAGGGCTACCCAATACCAAGAAAGTTTTTACTTTCTTCAAATTGTCAAAAACAAAAAAAGTCAAGTCCTATATGTTTTTATATCTTTTATTTAAAACTTTTTATTTTAAAACTTTTGTACAATAATCATTACAATGAAAACATTGAACTGGTAAAATAGATACAATGAAACATTGAACTGCGGAAATAAATGAATCGTTTTTTGAAACAGTTCTTTGAAACAGTTCTTTGAAAAATGTTAGCACATTTTTACAGACACGTTTTTCTTTTTTTCTTCGGGATGTCAGGCTCACATTCACTCTTGCGTTTCCTCTTATTGTTTTCATCATTGTGTTCGTCATTGTTATTTTTCAACACAATATCTGGACAGATTTTTGCACCATGTTTTTTTGTTTTGCAGAAGAAACAGTTCTTCTTCTTTTCTCTTTTCTCGTTGATTTTCTCGTTGATTTTCTTTTCTTCAGATCCTGAAGATTTTTGAGACCTCTGTTCGTTGTTTTGCTCCTCTCCAGACAGTGAAGAGGGCTCATTGTTTTGATCGAGTATAAGAGTATCCTCTGAAGAAAGTTTATTTTTTGGGGAACTTTGTTGCGGCTTATCATGTATTTCTACTTGAATTCTACAGATTTCTGTATCGCTGATTTCTGTGTTATCATGGTCCATATTTTCGATCTCCTGCTCGATCTGATTTCCAGTCGATGAAGTTGTAGTCTGTGACGATCTTGTCTTCCATTTATTTTCGCCTACTTTATAGGATAATAGAGCTCCAACGTATTTCATATGTTGGAATTCACTGCCGGTTTCCATTGTTGGCGAAATTTTAACATCGTGACTGTAGGGGCCCACGAAGACAGAGACGAATCTCCACATCAGTTTTTCTTTTTCTGGACATTGTCTAGCCCAATGTCCTGATCTGTTGCATGTAAAACAGATATTCGTTGTCATATCACTCACCCCATGGCGCTTGTCGAATGTTGCTTGATCCAGGACTCTGGTGATACGATAGACATCTTTTTCTGCAAAATGTTGGTGGGATAGAAATGATCCCACGTAGTTCCCAGTATGGTAGACTTGATATCTTGACGGTATATTGGTGATCTCATAATCGTGAGTGTATGGGTTAACATACAGATACATTCTCTTTGGTGTTGTACTTTGTAGCTTGAACCCACTCATTTTTCTACCAGTTGTCCTGTTTGAAATCTTTCCGAAGAATGATGAAGATTTCAGTCGTAACGCCTCTTTTTATACACGTTTGGTCTGAAAAAAGATATAAAAAAGCTAGGATTTTTTTAGTTTTGTGTCATTGTCTGACTTATAATTAGCCATAAAACAATGTCTAAAAGACTAGTACCTTCAGACAGTACAAGTGACGATGAGACAATTCAGCCCATGCTGAAAAAGAGAAAAAAATTACTGCCGGCCAAAAAAAGAAAAAGAATCCCAGTCTACCCAGACAGTAGCAGTAATGATGAAACCGATGAGGAGAAATTTTTACCCAAAAAGAGAAAAAGTTTACCATTGAAAGAAGAAAGTGATGGTGAAGACAAAAAATCTTTGAAAGAAGAAGACAGAAAATCTTTGAAAGAAGAAAGTCATGCTGGGGCATTTTCGCCCAAGGAAGGAAAAAGTGAAGACAAAAAACCTTTGAAAGAAGAAGACAGAAAATCTTTGAAAGAAGAAAGTCATGCTGGGGCATTTTCGCCCAAGGAAGGAAAAAGTGAAGACAAAAAATCTTTGAAAGAAGAAGACAGAAAATCTTTGAAAGGAGAAAGTCATGTTGGGTTATTTTCACCCAAGGAAGAAGAAAGTGGAGATAAAAAATCTTTGGATATGAAAAGTCTATACGTCTTAAAAGAAGTGGGAAAAAAGAAGTCAAGAAAATTCAATACAGATTCCCATGTATTGGAGGCGTCTTTTAAGAAATTCGATGAGCTACAACCACAACAACTGACTGTCTTATTCGACGATGTTATCCAACAGATCGTTCAAAAGTTAAAGGCTGAATCGAGGGATATGATCAGAATTACCATCAATCACCGTTCATTGGATATGGGGATTCATATTCCCTTTTTATATGTGGAGGAGTTGGAGAGTCATACTATATTGGACGAGATTGAAAAAGTTCTACAGTCGAATGAGGAATTCGTCTTGAACGATGGTCGCATGACATTCGATATCACACATACGGTACCCCAAAGTGGAAGTGGCAAAAGAGTTAGGGGTACAGAAGTATTGGATTCAAAAGTTTTCGCAAAGAAGAAACAATCGATTATTGAAATTAATAATGAAGATCATCTATGTTTTGCAAGAGCCGTTGTTGTGGGGATTTATCACCATGAACGTGAAAACACCCAAGAATGGAATCGAAGATGGGATATCATCAAAAGATCAAACAGATCACTTCAAAAGATTGAAGCCGAGAAATTGATGAATGAAGCTGGAGTTTCGTCGACGCATCCTGTAGGTCCTGAAGAATACAAAAAAATTCAAGATTTCTTATATGAAAAATACTATGTTATTAAAGTCCATCAACAGCATTCGAAATTGGAGAAAGTGTTTGAACATCCAGAAGTGAAAGATAATAGTAAAATCATACATTTGTACTTTCATCAAAAACACTATGACTACATCAAATCCATCACAGCATTTCTTGATTGTGGTTATTATTGTGAGTTCTGTGATATGCGTTACAGGAATCGGGAAGACCATGTTTGCTCAAAGATCTGTAAAGGTTGCTTTCGTACTGGAAAATGTCCATCAGAATCAAAAGAGTATGTCTGTTCCAAGTGTCATAGATGTTTTTTCAGTGCAGAATGCTTGGAAAAACACAAAACACTTCAAGGTAAAGAGAAGAAGACCATTTGTGAATTAGTGAAACTCTGTTCAAAATGTGAAGGCCAGTTTGTTGTCAGAAAGAAAAATCATGTCTGTAAGGGAAAGAAAAAGTGTCATCTCTGCAAGAAAATAGTTGACTTCTCTCATCGCTGTTTTATTCAGCCTTACCAGAGTAAGATGAAGCATGACAGTGACGATGAGACGAGTTCTTCTGTAGTCAAAAAGCCTTTGTTCATCTTCTTTGATTTCGAATGCCAGCAAGACACAGGGATACATATTCCGAATTACTGTATTGCACACCGAGCCTGTGCTGAATGTATCGATAAACCACTTGATTTTTATTGTTCCACATGCAGTGAATTCGAAGAAGGAAGAGAAATTATTTTTCAAGGAAAAGAAACTTTGAGTCATTTCTGCAGCTGGCTCTTTACAAAACATCATAAAGGAATCATAGCTATTGCCCATAATCTCAAAGGTTATGATGGCCAATTTATTCTCAACCACATTATCAACGTTGGGATGAAAGAACCAGAACTGACCATGAATGGGAATAATATTTTGAAGTTAGAACTGAATGGTGTGTGTTTGATCGACTCCTTCAGTTTCATGAACTTTGGGCTGGCAAAATTTCCGACTACATTTGGACTTCAAGAAATGAAAAAAGGCTACTTTCCTCACTGGGCAAATACAGACGAATTCTGGGATTACGTCGGTCCATACTTGGACATGTCTTATTACAAACCCGATTCAATGTCTGAAGAGGCTCGATCGAAATTCATAGTCTGGTATAATGACAAAGTTCAAAACGGTAAAGAATTCAATTTTCAAAAAGAGATGGAGATGTACTGTCGTTCGGATGTTGATATTCTAAGACGAGGATGTGGTGAATTCAGAAAGTTGTTCATCGAACAGAGTGGAATTTGCCCATTCACAGAGGCGTTTACCATTGCCGGCGCCTGTAACAAGATTTGGCGAAAAGATTATTTACCAAAAATCAGATAGCCATCATTTCAAGCAAAGACCCAGTCAGACGACGGTTTTCTATGAAAGCAATACGATGGATTCAAAGCATTGCTATGGAAAATGGGATTCATATTCAACATGCCAAAAATGGTGGTGAATTTCGAATAAAGAAATACACTGTAGACGGTTTTCACCGCAATTCAAACACTGTCTATGAATTCCTCGGGGATTTATTTCATGGGTGCCAGACATGTTTCAAGGATCGAAAATATATCAACCCCATCAATGGAAAAACAATGGATGAATTGTACAACAGCACCATCGAACGATTAGAAACCATCAAAAGAATGGGGTATAACGTCGTGACCATATGGGAGCATGAATTCGACGCCAAGATGATCAAGGATAAAGAGTACAAAAAAACCATTGAAAGTCTATACCCGAACTGCGACCCCATCGAACCAAGAGAGGGTCTAGCTGGAGACAGATGCAATGCAATAAAAATTGCTTATGATGTTGAGGAAAGCAGTAAGAAGGAAATCAAGTACATTGACATTTGCTCACTGTATCCTTACGTCTGCAAACATAAATCCTATCCTGTAGGCCATCCAATAATCTTGACTCCTGAGAACATTGATATGAAAAATATTCGTCAGTATGAAGGCCTTATTAAATGCAAAGTTCTACCCCCAACTGATTTGTTTCATCCTGTTCTTCCAGTTCACTGTAACAACAAGATGATGTTTCCACTCTGTATGAAATGTGCACAAGAAAGCTCAAACGTTTGTAACCATGAAAAAGAAGAGAGAGCCTTGGTTGGAACTTGGGTTACATTTGAACTGTTCAAAGCTCTTGACTGTGGTTATCGTCTGATGTTTGTGTATGAAATCTGGCATTTCCACTCTGTTTCGGACCAATTCTTTAAAGGCTATGTGGACAATTTCTTGAAAATCAAGCAAGAAGCCAGTGGATATCCCGGTTGGTGCCAGACAGACTCGGAAAAGGATCAATTCATTCGCGAGTATGAGGAAGCCGAAGGGATTCGTCTCGATCCAAAATGTATTCAAAAAAATCCTGGTAAAAGATCATTTGCTAAGATTATGCTGAACTGTCTTTGGGGGAAATTAGCACAGCGTGAAAACATGAGCAAAACGAAATACATCAGAGAACCATCTAAATATTTCGACTTGATTACCAACCCGAAATACACGGTAAAGCATGTGGAAATCTTTGACAACGAGTGTCCATTCATTTTGGTCAACTATGAAGAAAAGATGGACTTTGTCGAAACGCATGCGACAGCCAATGTTATTGTAGCATCCTACGTAACAGCCTATGCAAGGTTGGAACTGTACAGTGTTCTTGAAAGGTTGGGGGATAGAGTTCTGTATTTCGATACAGATAGTTGTATGTACATACATGATCCTGAATTGTGGAATCCTCCCATCATTAACAGTAGGCTAGGAAAATGGACCGATGAAGAACCTGATTGTAGAATAACTCATTTCAGAGGATTAGGCCCCAAGAATTACGCTTACAAAATGAGAACAAAAGATGGAAAAGAAAAAAGCAAATGTAAAGTCAAGGGAATTACTTTGGATTACAATACAAATCAGATGGTAAATTTCGACACCTATTCGAAATGTGCTTTGGATCGTACAGTAGAAATCAAAGTTCAGTATGACTGTAGAATCAAAAGACATAAAGACAGAACAGTGACCAGTGAACCACAGACAAAAACCTTTCGCTCTGTATACACTAAAAGAGTGATTGTAAACGATACTGATACTGTTCCCTATGGCCATAAAAGTTTGAGGGTATAAATATCTGTAAGAAACAACATCGTGTTACACTGTTTTGAAGTGAACGATCAAAGTAAGACGGTTCTATCAAAAAAGTGAAAAATCATGTCAAGTGAAATGCTACCTTTACCGATAGAACTACGTGAAAAAGTTTATAGAGATTTTATCCATCTGCACACGCTCGATGAACAACTACAGTTTGACATTAAATTCAAATGTGTGAATCTCTGGATAAACAAATTGCATAAGGGAGTTGCAAAAGGAGAGACATCCTGTAAGTTGTATAGCATGCACGACTTTATTGTGATGATGGGGGACGATACAAATTTCGATCTCCCTTTCAAAGCTTATTTAGCAATTTGCCTGTTGGAAGACAACTATATTGCTAAACAAATGGATTCCACAAGTCAGTGGCGTTTCATCATCGTAGGAAGAACAGAAGAAAGTTTTTCTGAACGTCCTGAAAATGAAATCAGTTCTGTTTAACTTTTACTTACGCTACAAAAGAGGATCCATTCAAGACGGTGAGGAAACAGTGGATACCTTGGAAGGCTATATTCTATTTGATAGAGATGTCACAAAAGAAATCGTATTTTCAACTCTTTCGACAAAAGATATTTCAAAATATGTTTATCCATCTAGTGGAGTACGTGAATATAGTGAAATGGACAGCAAATTCCCATTGTTTTTGGGTAATGATCAGCTGCACAAAGTTATTGTGGAGCATGAAGACAAGTGGAAAAATCGAGGTATCTGTGAATTTGCATTGTAACGATATTGCACTCTATGACCTATAAGATTTGAGGGTATAAATAACTGTAAGGAACAACACCATGTTACACTGACTTGAAGTGAACAGCCAAAGTAAGACGGTTCTATCAAAAGTGAAAATTATGTCAAGTGAAATGCTGCCTTTGCCGATAGAACTACGTGAAAAAGTTTATAGAGATTTCATCCATCTGCACACGCTCGATGAACGAACACAATTCAACCTTAAATTCAACTGTGTGAAACTTTGGATAGATAAATTGCACAAGGGTGTTGCAAAAGGAGAGACATCCTGCAAAATGTATAGCATGCACGACTTTATTGCAATGTTGGTGACTGAGTCAGATTTCGATACCACTATCAAAGGCTATTTGACAGCTTGTTTGTGGAAAAGTGACTATTTCGCTAAGAAGTTGCAAGCCACAAGTCGATGGCGATTCATCATCATAGGAACACCAGAAGAAAGTTATCTGAATCTACTGAAAATGAAATCAGACCTGTTTAACTTTTACTTACGGTATACAAAATCAAGAGATAATGCAGAAGGAGTGGATATCATGGAAGGCTATCTCCTATTTGATAGAGATGTCACAGAAAAAATCGTACTTTCAACTCTTTCGGCAAAAGCAGTATTCAAAAACGTCTTTGAAATTAGAGGAACGTGTGAATATAGTGGATTGGACAGTGTATATCGTTTGTTTTTGGGCAATGAACAATTGCACAAAACTGTTGTGGAACATGAAGACAAGTGGAAAAATCGAGGTATCTGTGAATTTGCGTTGTAAAAATTGTTTTTATCATTGTTGTAAATAAAAACTGTATTGTCAATGCTTTGTATATAAAATGTACCTTCATTGCTTTTGTATATAAAAATGTCTTTGTATATATAAAATATAGTGTTAGAACATTTGTTTTTAATGATATTGTTAAGAACTTTTGAATGAATAAAGAAATGATTTTAAAAAGGTCGTATGTTTTGATTTTCTTCCCCAAAAAAGTTCAGACTTAGAAAAAATGTAGCTAGATCATCACATTCTATGTGAGATCATATAGTACGTTATGTTCTATCTACATGCTCTCGCCCCCGTTCGTGCTCTTAATTCCATAGCAAAAGTAGGTCAATCCCCCTACCAAGCTATAAAATGCTGGCAAAAATTTTCCTATCTTTTATTCTTTCTCTATCTTTTTTATCCTAGCGATATGTCCGTGAGACAAGGTTTTGGTACTCCGCCTCAATCTTATTATAGCGGGCAATATTTACGCTATAAGAAGTACTTCAATCATGAGCATTTCATTAGAAAACATTATTTTGATGCAGAACGATACTTGGATGAATCTCAACCTAGTTTGTTCTCTAGAAGATTTTCCGTTTCAGAAATTTATGAAATGGTAAAATCTACTGTAGAACATAGTGATGGTATTAAATTGCAAGGTTTCAACAAGATAATTTTTGAAATGAAATTTCCTGTTGAAATCGGAAAAGATGCAGACGGTAAAGAGGCGTATGTTTGTAAAGTCGTCGCCTGCTATGATGGGTTTGAGTTGCCGGACGTAGTTAAGTATAAAGATCTTTCTATCATCACGGCATATCCTGTATAATGGATAAAAAATGGTTCTTTTTTTAAAGAACCACTCTCTCCTTCTTTTAGGATTGAGGGCTCTTTTCAGAGCCAACCAATACCCAGGAAGACTGCTTCTTCAAATTGTCAATTTTCACAAGCGTATTTCTCAGATCGAAAGATTGGTTATATCAGACTCAAAAAAAGACTAAGTCCTATCTGAAGAGTCGTTGTTTTTCCCCACACCCGCCAAGATCAACCGTTTTTCCCACTCCCCGTCATTCCTTTTCTACAAAAGAATATAACGAGTCTGACGATTGGTCTACGTTAATTCTGAGTCAGAAAAAGTAGGTCAATCCCCTTCATCAAGTTATAAAAATTCAGTGAACTTTTCATATAACCATTCGACTCTCGTTTCTCTCGAGTAGCACGAATAAGAAATCGTAAAAGTATACCAAGACGAGAAAAAATGCTTATATTTTTTCCTTATTGTCCTCAGCGTGATAGACCATGTGCAATAGAGTGTGGAAAATGCTTTCGTATCCTACACCATCTTGGAGAAAAGCACAATTGTCCAGAACCAGATGAGGGATTCTATGACTATGATGAAGACTATGGTGTAGTGATTTGGTGTCATCATTGCTGTCAAGCTTTATTTGTGGTACAGTTTGAAGAAGAAGAAGAAGAACAACTCGATCGCAACCAGTGAAGGGTGAATCTTCATCAAAAACAGCCCTTTTCAGGGCTAACATGCAACAAGAAAGTTTTTACTTTCTTCAAATTGTCAGTTCAAGTCAATTCTGAATTAAGAAATATAACGAAACTAACGATTGGATAACATTAATTCCGAGTCAAAGTAGGTCAATCTCCCCTACCAGTCTATAAAAGACGGGGATATTTTTCTTTTTTAATCAGTTTTTCCTCTCAGAGCTCAAAAAGTGAAAACCCTCGACAAACGGTTCAAATTGCTTGAAGCAGAGCGACGACTTAGAAAGGGATGCAGACAGATCGAATTGCTTAAAAATCGTCTGAGTGGGATAGAAAAACGATATGATAAGTGTAAAAGCAGAGCCGTGCAGTATAATCTGAAAATTCAACTTTGTTCAATCAAAGGAGTACTCATTATGTATAATGAGTATGTCCAAGCCAAAGTTGAAGAAATCAACGAACTTCGGCGTGAGCTATTCCCCGAAGATTCAGATGAGGAGGTTTAGAGTCCTCGATCTTTTCTCTAGTTTTGAAATTAAGTTGACCGATAGTTAAATTAATTTCATTACAGAGAATAGTGAAAAAACAGCCCTTTTCAGGGCTAACATACACCAAGAAAGTTTTATCTTTTCTCTTCAAATTGTCAGATCAAGTCAATTCTGATTTTAAGAAAAAAGTAATTTTTACTTCAACTTGTCAAAAAAAAAGACTAAGTTCATCAGAAAGTCTTGAACCCTACCGGAACGTATAGACTTGTTTTCATCTATCTTTTACTTATTCAAAAGAGAATATAACGAAACTAACGATTGGTTAACGTTAATTCTGAGTCAAAAGTAGGTCATTCCATCTGTAAAAACGTATAAAGAAAGGCGGTCAAGTTCTCATTTAATCATTTTTACCTCTCAATACTCGAGAATAAAAAATGTTTTGCATGTTCATGTTTGGATCAGTGGCATATTACTCAATACTGAACTGGCTAGAAGATTGGTTTCGTCGACGACAGATACGTCATGAGATAGCACTACTTATCATGGTAATTAATGAGTTCGAGGCTGCGAGAGATAGACGAAGAGGTTGAAAAAAATACAGATCTTCGAGAAAACAGTCCTTTTCAGGACTACCAAACGTTAAGAAAGTTCTATCTTTTCAAATTTTGTCAAACAAAATTCTACATAACTCTAAGAAAATTTCACCCCAAATAATATTTCCTAATATAGTGTAGTTCATCCTTTTGCAAGTAAGCAGTATAACTATGTAAAAAATCGAAAGATTATCATTTCTGCTTGACTAGAATTCAGCTGTTTTCGTTCAATCATAGGACATGTCACATTCGCGATAGAGCTCAGATCAATCGGTTAACTAGTACTCCAGATTTCTATCATTTTCTCTCTAAGTGTTATAATCATTCGTGGGTGCTTCCGACCGGGTCCGCGCTCTTAATTCTGTATCAAAGTAGGTCAATCCCCCTACCATCCTATAAAACGTTGACGATATTTCTCTACAATCATTCGACTCTCGATCTTCGAGTAGTACGAGTAAAAACATACTGTTAACGGGAAAAGATGAATCTCAACTTAGCCGATTACAACTTAACCGACTACATCTTAGACAATTCCTTGCCACAGAGTAGAAACAGTGGAGATATTCTAGCGTCAGCCATGAATTCAACATTCATTGAGCCAATGGCAACACCAGTTAACAAATTCGAGGAAGAGATGCGACAGATGATATCAAAACAAGATGCTACAATAACTCAGATTTTAGAGGAATTGAAAACATTGAACAGAAACATCGAGATAATATGTCAGCAAAGACAGTCGACTACGCCTGTTATTGTGAAGATTCCGGTGGAGTTCGACTTTGATAAAACCAGCCCTCGAAGACTAACAGATTCCCTCGTAACAGTTGTAAAAAAAGATCAGAAGTCAAAGGAAAACCAGTCGAAGGAAAAGCAACACTCAAAGGAAAAGCAACAGTCAAAGGAAACACAGCCAGAGAAAGATCATCAACCAAAGGAAGAGAAGATAAAATATAAAAAACGAGAAATAGAGAAAGACGATGATGAGCAACTTCACAAAAAACAACGATACGATCCCACCTATGTATCACCGCCAAAAATAGGATTGGGAAAACATGGAAAAAACATCGACAACTTCAAAGACTTCAAGATCCCAAAGATTCCAAAACTCAAACTCAAAAAGACACCCAAAGAAACAAAGAAAAGTTCTCAATAGAGGAAAAAACACAACAAAAAAGGCAAAAAAAAAGACACAGAAAAGACAAAAAAGACAGTTCAACCTCCAAAAACAGTCCTTTTCAGGACTAACCAAATCCTAGAAAATCTATCTTCAATAATTGTCAATATCGCTAAAACCAATAGAAGAGGGCTTTGTCTTTGGAACCATGTCGTGGAAAAAAGACTAAATCCAACGATGTTGTCTGGTTGAACCAGCGTGAGGAGGTGAAATAATCCATATCGTGGTGAAAAAAGACTAAGTCCAACGGTGATAGAGAAAGGTTAAGACGAACAAAGACGGAGAAAAAAGACTAAGTCCAACGATAGCCTCTGGCTGAACCAACCTGTTTGTTTACATTAGCCGGAACTACTTTTTAAAGTCAATTGTGAAAAAAGACTAAGTCCAACGAGGGTCTTTGGCTTGATCCAAGCTAAGAAGGGGAAATAACCCAGAGAATTTTGGCGGGAAAATGTCTCGACTAATCAAAACGCTTGTTTACATCAGTCGGAACTACTTTTAATCCAATTGTGGAAAAAAAGACAAAGTCCGACGGGCAATAGAGACAAAGAACAACTCTCCAAAAAAAGACTAAGTCCATCGAGGGTCTCTACCTGAACCACCTGCCGGAACTACTTTTGTCCGAGGTCTACCCTCCCTGAGTGGGTAGTGGACTATTTATAATTGTATTCCTGCGTCGCGGAAACCGAATCACACCCAAATCTGCAGTGATGCGGCTTTTTTCCTCCTCGGGAGGGTAGACCTCGGACAAAATGGCACTCAGGGAGGGTAGACCTCGGACAAAAAGGGGCGTGTCCGGACTCTGGGAGGGTAGACCTCGGACGCTGTCCGAGGTCTACCCTCCTATACTACTGACATTACAGGAAAAAGGAGAAAATACTGGTTACCAGCATTTCCTCCTTTTCCTTTAATGTTTTCAAAAGTTTTCTTCTTCTAAGTAGTTAGCCCTTATCCTGCTATAAAACGGGAACGAAACTTCCAAGTCGATGGTAAAAACTTAAATATTGCGATTTCAAAATTACTTTTTTGGGGGAAAAACATGTCCTTATCGGACAGTGTAGATTCAAGATCAGACTGCACGTACTATGCAGTCTGATCTTGATCTACACTGTCCGCAAAAGGTCCTTGAATCGTGCTTAGCAGCCTATGGGTTGAAACTTGGGTTTGGGGTTGTGTGGTAAAGAATGAATGTGTTTTCTACGCTATTTCTACACTATTTCAGTTATATCTAGGCAACCAGCATTTTCTCCTTTTTCCAGGATGTTTTAACCGTTCCAAGGACAAATTCCAATATTGATCCACATCTAACGAAAGTTTAGTTGTCTGCAAACGCTTTGAATTTGGTACAAGTCTAAAATTTTGAGGTCTGGCTGAGAGCCAAATGATTTTCTTTTTTAGGGATAAAAAAAAGTGGAACAGCCGTTCAGAACTTTTCGTCGTCGAGTCCCGGTAGTGCTGTCGGTAGAGTACAGGACTTGTGATCAAGGGGTCACGGGTTCGAATCTCGATTTCGGCTATTTGCGTTCCGAGGATTGATGATAATAATTGCTACAGGATTCATTGTTCCTTCACCGCTGAGCATTCTTTCGACGATGGTAATGTGGGAAAGTAGACCTTGGCTAGGGAAGATTGTTGTGCGAAATACTGGTAAAAGAAACTCCAGGAAATCATGGATAGATGCAGTGGCCACCGCGATATAACTGAAATAGTGTTGAAAACGGCGTTAAACACCAAATAATCATACGCCCATGTTCCCATTATTCGTAAGAATGACCAGAACCGCTGGTTCACCATTTTTTTTTTCAGCGATATGTCTTCCTGCAGATACAGATAACTTGTGCACATATCAACAACCTAGATGAGCCTTGCTATCGCAAAAAGGGGTTTAATGCATTTCCGTGATGCATGATACCAAGCAAATTATTGCATAATTATGAAACTTTAAAATGCACTTTGTTTGACAACTGACTGAATAATGAGGCAGACTGGTCCTTTGATTTGCGAAAAAAATTGACCAATAGCAAAAAGTGTCGATCGATATCAGCCTGCGCAGTCTGCGCAGGCTGATATCGATTGATACTTTTTTGCAGATACATTAAACCCCCTTTTCACAGACTATGGCTTAGATAGTTCTATTTTTCCACGCCGCACACACATGTGAAATTCAGCATTAGACAATAAACATTGTGGCAGAACGCCAAATTATGCATTTTTTAATACTCGCAATATGTGAAATAAACCCACTTTAATTTTCGGCCTGAATTAATTCCAGAACTTATAATCACGAACATTATCTCTGACGCAATTAAGACACGGTAGGCGGTGATTTCTTTATTGCATGTTACACATATATGTTGGTGAGAGTTGTACTGTTCCGCGGAACAAGCTTCGAGGTTCTGTGAGGAAAATTTAAGATAAGCAAAGCTAGTCTATAGCTATCAAAAGTGGCATAGGATTCAAATGGAAACGAAAAAAAATCCTCCCTGTCGCTAAATACTGCCCCACAGATAACAGTTCTTCCCGTCAGAATCTTAATTCTGTTAACTACAACAATGTTGGGTTTTAAACATAATTTATTTTACATCGATTGAGAAACAAGTTCTTACAAGCTGTGCTAATCTGTGTCGATCCTGCTTCGTGGGAACTACACCAGTTATTGCGCCGAATGAGTGGGCCAATGAATGATCCCAAAGTTGACATCCGCTCCCGGGTATCGAACTCAGGACCTTATGATTACGAGGCCGACGGTCTTCCTCACAAGCACGGACATGGACATGAACTACCAAATCTCTACTACTCCAACTTGAACGATGTCTACTTACAAAGACATAGACTGAACGAGGTGTCATCGATGAGGTACAAGATGTCTGTTTATATGTAAATTAAGTCAGTGACCTAGGCCAGTCAGGATCATCTTTACTTGTCCCAGAGCAACCTTTTCAATATTCGCGTTTTTCGCGGGTGTTGAAGGTCTCGTCCCACTACATTTTTTTTGTCTCACTACAAGTTCGTCCCACCCAGAAAATGTGAAAAAGCGTTGAAAGTTCATCGAAAGGTGAACTCAAGAAAGAATTCAAATGCCGAAATCATCAAACTGATACGTTCTCCACTGGCCTTTTTCAATGAAGGATCAACAAACAGGGCAAGTATTCACAAACAATTGTTATGACTATACCTAATCTTATTCTTCAAAATTTTCTATATTTGAGAGTAACACAACTTCCGACTGGCTACACCAAATGGTTTAGCTAATCAAAAGTTGTGTTACTTTCAAAGTTGGTGCATACGGACCCAGATTTCTTTCGTGGTATTCCCTATTATGACAACTAAATGGTTATTAGCGGTGAGTCACTGGATTGAACTGGGTCGAAATTAATGAGCGGAATGGACGGGGCCGGACCGGATCGTGGATTTGACCATTTTTCTACCATCTGGTATAGACCAATCAAGTTTTATCTTTTCGAAAGCCACTCAGTACTTTCAGTACTTTGATTAGGATTTAGGTTTCAACGTGCTCTAGGCATATTGGGTTCTTGACCATCGGAAAGAAAGAACCAGGAGAGAAAGAATCGGATACAAGGAAGTCTGAGCACAAAGATCTTGGCGGCCTATTTTGAATTTTCCCCCCAAAAGGTAACCATAACATAATTATGGCCCCATAAAATCCATTTTGTCAAACAACGAACTGAACCCTGAGGTAGAATGGTTCATAGACATGCAGAAAATTTACCAAAAACGAAAAGTTTCGATCCTGGTCATAGGTCGATACTTTTTGAAGATACATTAAACAGCCTTTCCACAGATCAAGGCTCAATTATATCAAGGTGCCAATGGTTTTCAACAAAATCAAAGTCAAAGGGAATCAAAGCGTTCAAAACGCTGGTGTGGCATTTGTCAAGGGAGCCACTGTGTAGAATTAATAATTTGAAAAATAAAAAAAACAGAAATAGTTTCAAAATATTCGCTTGAAATTCAACCTACTGTATAGTCATGCAAAATCAGATAGAGAAGGGTGCATTCTTGTGGGACGAACAAGTCCGGGTGAACAAGCCCTGGGACGAATAAGCCCTGGAACGAAATAGTTTTGGGACGAACAATCACTGTATTTGCGTATCATTACGCCACTATAGAAGGCCATAGCGGATCAAACTATTTTCGATAAAAAGCAAGTATTTCCACCACCGATGGCCTAATCCAATTTATTGTAATACGCCATTTTCAATTTCATATCTGAGTGCAATCGGTTGTGCACAAACTACGATACATGATTTTCAAAATGCCGTATTGAACTCATAGTGGCATTTTTTCTTCGACAAATGCCACAAAAACTCTGTCATAACTTAGGGGAGTATGAGTCATGTGATATAACTATTAACCACAAAATAAAATTTAAGACTTTCTCATATTGAAAGCATTTGCCTACCACAAACTGAATATTGCTTGGATGATTGAAAAGGGAGATACGTGAAATAGAGCCATAATCTTAACACACTTCAAAAATGATTTAAGCCATGCTCTGTGAAAATGGGGCTTAATGCATCTCCGTGATGCATGATACCCATTAAGCAATCACATACTTATGGATCAAAATAGCCACTTTTTTTGTAACAACCAGCTAAATTAAGATGTAGAATGGTCCTTTGACACGTAGAAAATTGACCATTAGCGAAAAGTTTCGGCCCAGGTCAGCCTGCGCGGACTTCGCAGGCCGACATGGGTCGATACTTTTCGCAAAAACGTCAAGTCCCCTTTTCACAGAGCATGGCTCATTTATGACCGAACTAAGTTAGCCAATAGCTGTCAAATCATCACGAAGGAAGAAGAAGAAGGAAAAAATAAATAATAAAATGCAACACTGAGATACATTAAATCTCCTTTTCACAGAGCACGGCTGGAATTAATTATGGTAACTTTCCTGGTCACAGTCAATCAATGGACTCAAACGGAGGGTTTGTTCCGTTGAATTCTTTCCCGGACGACAAAGCTTTAGATTAGACTGGCTTTGCCAAAAGTTCAAGATAAGATCAGCCAGCACATGCGTGCATTCTGATCTCCGTCTATACTCTCCGCTTCTATATTATTGGCTTCGACCATTCATCGACCATTGAATCCGCGCCGAGACTGGTAGCGCAGTCGGTGACGTACAAGACTTGAAACCAGAAGGTCGCTGGGTCGAATCCCCAACTCGTCCAATTTCTTTCCCGGGATTGATGATAGTCATTGCGACAGGATTAATCTCACCACTGACCATTCTTTCGACGATGGTGAGACGGGAAAGCAGCCAGTGGCTTTTTAAGAATATTGTGCGAAGTACTGCTAAAAGAAACTCCAGAGTCCGTATTTAACAACCACTCTGCAGAATGTTCTAAGTCTTATTCTCAAGAACATTCTAAATTTGAAAGTAACATAATTTCTGATTGGCTAAAGAATTTGGTTTAGCCAATCAAAGGTTGTTTTACTTTCAAATTTAGAACATCTTGGAAAAGTAGACTGAGAATGTTATTAAGAATGATTGCTGAATACAGACACAGGAAATCATGGATAGGTGCACTGGCAGCCACGGTATAACTGAAATAACATTAAAGCAACGTTAAACACCAAACAAATATACAAATCCTCATTAAATGCAGTGAAGTTATAATGGAATTTTATGTTTATTGCCGTCGATAATAGAACATCCGCAGGATGGGCGTTTAACTCTTTACCAGGCAAAAACAAAATTTAGACTCGTCCATTGTCATTGAAAACATTGGCAGATGACAAATTAGCTCAAACGGTGGGATTTATCTTTCAAAAGGAGGGATAATATTGTGGGGAAAGGAGAAATTGCTGGTTACCAGCATTTTCTCCTTTTCCCACAATGTTTTCAAAAGTCCTGTTCCTCGGGGTTGTTAAAAGAGCGGATTATTTGGTAAAAGTTTTATTCTGCTGGATAAAAAGTTTAACTCTTAACCACACAAATTCCGAGTTTTAAAGACCCTAAAGAAGGAACCTTTTGAAAGCATTGTGGGAAAGGAGAAAATACTGGTAACCAGCATTTTCTCCTTTTCCAACAATTTTTTCCTTCCCTCTTAAAAAGTTTTTTTTTTTTTATCAGATTTATTTTCCCGTCGGCAAATGCTTTCTGTTTGGACAGGCCTAAAATTGTGTCTTTTGGTAAGGCGTTAACGCTAACTGCTAAATAACCCAAACTGAAATTTTCAGCCAATAGTTAAATTCGGATATCACAATTTCAGTAGTATCTTTCACCGGAAAATTTCTGGCCGTTGGGATCAGCGTAGATCAGAGATCAGACGGCAAGTTCTGTGCAGTCTGATCTTGGTCTACACTATCCACAAATGTGCATAGAACCGCGCTTCGCGGCATAAGCGTTAACCGCTAGGCTGCTAAGCACGACTCACTGACCTGTTGCGGACAGCGTAGATCAAGATCAGACTGCACAGAACGTGCAGTCTGATCTTTGATCTACACTGTATGATAAGGAGATATCTCTCCTCCAAAAATAGCTTGGAAATAGGAAAATTTGGGTTTATACTATTAGTTTGAAAGTTTCATTTCTTTCATTTAGCAGCCTAAGCATTAAGGGAGAAAACGAGGCTGGAGACCAAATCAGATGTTATTAATTGTTTTAGGCATAAACCCTCGACGATATCCCGCTGTAACGTTTTAATGCCTTAGGATCAAAGAAAAATATCCCCGTCTGATGTAATCCGGGATGTGTTATAACCGTAGTATGATATCGTTCCGCGGGAAAAAGTAGTTCAATTCTGACACTGGTTCTTATTAGAAGAATGCTTAATTAACCCTTTCCCAAACAAGCCCTGGTTTTCACGTGTCTGCAGTACAAGTCTTTTGAAAACAATGTGGGAAAAGGAGAAATTGCTCGTAACGAGCAATTTCTCCTTTTCCCGCAGTGTTTTCTACCCTTTTTGAGACCTTTCTGCCATTTTTCATCAAATTTAAAATTGTAGTCTGCAAACTCTTTCAATGTGGACCAGTCCAAAATTTGTCGTTTGGGAAAGGGTTAAAGTGGTACTGCACAAGACTTGTACAAGCCACTTGTGGGCCGACCCCTATGGTTGGCCACTCCAAAATTAATAAAAAAAAAATCTTCAAGATGAGACGTAAAACCTAGGTCCCGTATGACGGCGCTATGCACCAAACACGTTAAAGAACAAGGCGTGAATTAGAATGGGTTTCGTCCTGTATCTTGCACTTTCCCTTGCGAGAAAAGTAACGGCGTCTTGGGACATCGCCCGAATGGGCAACTTGTGGCGACGATAAATAAACGAAAATCAATCAATCAATCAATCAATCAATCATTCATTCATTCATTCATTCATTCATGTTGTACATGTCAGATTGATTGCAAAACTTATGCAAGACATACTCTTTTTTGCACTTTTCTCATAAGTTTATCAATGGGCGTTAAGGCAGCAGCCCTTATACAACCTTAATTCTCACGGAGACAGCCGTTACCAAAAAAGCAACCATAGACCTCTCAAAATTGAACGCATTTGCAGACGACAAAGTAAATGTAGTGCATTTTTCGGTTGAAAGGGTAGAAAATATTGTGGGAAAACGAAATAATGCTAGTTATCAACAACCTTTCCAAACACCATTTTCAGAAGGGTCGTTAAAACTCGGTTTGTGTGGTATAGGGTTATGTTTTTTTTTCCTTGGGCTGCTAAGCGCGACTCAAGGACCTTTTGCGGACAGTGTAGATTCAAGATCAGGCTGCACAGAATGTGCAGTCTGATCTTGGATCTACAATGTCCGATAAGGAGATATTCATCCTCCTGAAGGTCACTGGTTCGATCCCCGGCTCGGCCAGTTTCTTTCCGAGGATTGATGATAGTCATTGTGACAGGAGTCATTCCTCTCTCACCGCTGACCATTGTTTAGACGATGGCTATGTGGAAAAGCAGCCAGTGGCTTGGAAAGAATATTGTGCGGAGTACTGGTAACAGAAACTCCAGGAAAGCATGGATAGGTGCACTGGCCGCCGCGATATAACTGAAATAATGTTGAAAACGGCGTTAAACACCATACAATCAATCAATCAATCAATCAATCAATCAATCAATCATCCTCCTGAAAATATCTTTGACAAAGGAAAATAAAGGTTTTCACTTCTGGCTTGAAAATTTCGATTTACTTATTTAGCAGGCTAAGGGTTAAACTTTGTGGCTCAACCAACTTGCCGCCTTTCCTGTTTGTAATTATGAATTGTATATTTAGACGACGCATTCTGTGTAAATTCCGGCAATAAAATATGTTTGAAGTATCAGACTTATATTGTTTCAAAGAAATAATTTCTGGTAGTTTTGGGGTTTTTTTTAAATGCTTCTTGTGTAAACAGCCTATAAAATATAAACAGTCTTTCACAAAAGTTTTCAAAACATTTGAATAAAAATATGAGCCATACCCTGTGAAAAGGGGACTTAATGCATCTGCGAAAAGTATCGACCCAGGTCAGCCTGCGCAGTCCGCGCAGGCTGACCTGGACCGAAACTTTTCGCTATTGGTCATTTTCTGTATGTCCAAGAACCAGTCTACCTCATGATTACGTCGATTATTTAAAAAAAAAAGTGGCGTTTATGGTCCCATAACCACGTGATAGCTTGATCGGTATAATGCATTACCGAGATGCATTAAGCCCCCTTTTGCCAGAGCATGGCATATGAGACACCATTTCAATCTTGACTCGCTGAAACATCAAAGTAATGTGAATTTCCGAGCAAAAATGTGCAGTGAGAAAATCTGCAAGTTAATGATTTTGTTGGTATTTCCTGCGACTCATTGCCACTCGAAAGAAATTGCATTGTTTATATTGTATTGACGTTTAACCCTTTGCCGCACAATGTCGACTTTGAATGACCCCGGGAAAGATGCATTTTGAAAACATTGTGGGAAAAGGAGAAAATGCTGGTAACCAGCATTTTCTCATTTTCCCACAATGTTTTCTATCCTAGTAAGAAATATGGCCTATCCTATCGGAAATATTGCACCATTTGAGCCACATTGAAAATGACTTATGAAAATGCTTTCAGTTTGGACAAGGCTAAAATTTTGTCGTCTGGGAAAGGCTTACTGCCGTTTTAAGAGCTTAGGTGATATCACCGTGGTCCGTGCATCTACGCATGTTTGCAAGGTTGAAGAGATTACGACGGATAGAAAATGCATTTTGATTTTTTTTTTTGGCAGCCTTCAAAGGAATCATTGTTGTCTTTTCCGGTTTTAAATGAGGACAGATCCCTTGGGTTTCTATATCTTTTACACCATATACAGTATATTGGTTATTTGTCAATGTTTACACAGCTGACCAAATTCTGATCCATTCTACAGACTTTACAGTTCTAACAGCATGTTCTTCTTTCTGGCTGTAAGAATGTATCTTCAACTCTCTACCAAACTCTACGTGCGAGGGCTGGCATATGTTGAATCCACACAACGAGACAAATTTGAAAACAATGCGAAAGATGGATTAATCCATCACCACAGAAACAGTTTTAGACTAATCCGTATTTAAGTCATTTGTAGAGGAAAAACTAAACATGGCTCAAATGATGAGATTTGTCTCTGAAAGGGTATTAAACCTTGCAGGAAAAGGAGAAAATGCCGGTCAGCAGCTCCTTTTCCCACAAAATTTTCAACAAGCCTCATGCCTTAGAGAGTCAAAACTCGGGTTTGTGTGGTAAAATGTTAACCCGTATCCTGCTGAATAAAAGAAATGAAAGTTTCAAGCCGATAGTATAAGCACAAAACTTTCCTGTTCCAAAGGGATTTTTGGAGGGAAGATATCTCTTTATCGGACAGTGTAGATCAAAGATCAAACTGCACGTTCTGTGCAGTCTGATCTTGATCTACGCTGTTCGCAAAAGGTCAGTGAGTCGCGATCAGCAACAAAAGGGTTAATGAATTACATGTAACTAATTACCAAACGACAAAATTTCATACTTGTCCAAATTGAAAGCCCTTGCAGACGACAAAATAAATGTGACTCAAAAACAGATATTTGTTGTTGGAAGGGTAGAACGCATTGCAGGAAAAGGAGAAAATGCTGGTTACCATAATTTTTTTTCTTTCACACAAAGTTTTCAAAGGCCTTATGCCCGAGATTGTCAAAAACTCGAGTCTGTGTGGTAAAATGTTAATGGATTAACTTCTTACCAAACGACAAAATTTCAGAAAGTCCAAATTGAAAGCCTTTGCAGACGACAAAATAAATGTGACTCAAAAACAGATATTTGTTGTTGGAAGGGTAGAACACACTGCAGGAAAAGGAGAAAATGCTGGTTACCATAATTTTCTTTCTTTCCCACAAAGTTTTCAAAAGCCTTATGCCCGAGATTTTCAGAAGGGTAGGAAACATTGTGGGAAAAGGAGAAAATGCTGGTTACCTGCATTTTCTCCTTTTTCCACAATGTTTTTAAAGGCTTTTTTTTCTCACCACAAGCAGTTTTTCTCTTTCTTGCATATCTTTCCCTTCACTCTCGTTTGGTAAGAAGTTAACCACTCAACCACCCAGGAATAACTTAACCCTTTACCAGACGACAAAATTTTAGTCTTGTCCAAATTGAAAGCATTTGCAGACGACAATTTCAATGGGGCTCAAATGGTGCAATTTTTCTTTGATAGGGTGGAAAACATTGTGAAGAAAGGAGAAAATGCTGGTTACCCACATTTTCTCCTTTTCCCACAATGTTTTCAAAAGGCTTCTTTTCCAGGGGGCGTCAAAAGGCTGCATTGTGCGGTAAAGGGTTAAAGATTGTGAACTGTAAAATAAATAAGGAAATGGTTTATATGTGTAATGGCCTTTGAAAAAAAAAAAACATCAAAGAAACTAGGTTAACTATTTTCACAGGTTCCTAACGAAGTCTTATGTTGCTCTCTGCAGATAAATTGCAAAATATAACAGTTGAATGGGCCATACTCAGGTAAAAGAGGTTTTGATGGATCCCCATGATACATTATACAAAGGCAAGTCGTTACATAATTGTGGAACCATAAAATCTATATATATCTAACAACCGACTAATTCATAAGGTAGAATGGTCCTTTGACATGAAGAAAATTCACCAATTGCAAAAAGTATCGACCCAGGTCAGATCTGGATCGATACTTTTTGCAGGTGTATCAAACACCTTTTTTGCAGAGCATGGGTCAAGTATTACCTGTCATTTTTCCCTCTCTCCGACAGATTCTTTATCAGACTGCTTACCTCAGGTACGGAGAAAATCGTTCGTATCACACAAGCAAAAGAAACCAGGAACAAATCGATAGATACACTGCCTGCCTGAGATGACTTAACTCTTATTTTGCTATAATAAGTTAAATATAGCTTTCATACTGATAGTGGAAAACCCGAATAATGTTATTTCAAACTTTTTTTTTTTTTTTTGATAAAAAATATCTCTTTATCGGACAGTGTTGATCCAAGATCAGACTGCACGTTCTGTGCAGTCTGATCTTGATCTACGCTGTCCGCAAAAGGTCAGTCAGCCGTGCTTAGCAGCTTAAGCGTTAAGTAAGGTGCGGAACACCAAACAAATTTGGAACCGAATTACGACCTGACGATTCTTATTCAAATAATCATAATTATTGTGCACAGAGAAGCGATTATAAACACCAGGTAAAATGTAAACAAAAGATGGAGCGACCTTTTAACTTTTTAAATAGTTATAAAATTCCTGTTTCTACTTACCACTAACTCTTGGGCCGACCGTACAATAAGGCGGTGTCATCTTCACAATAAATTACATACATTTAAAGATACATCTTTACAGCCAGAAAGAGAGAGAGAAAAAAAAAAAATGAAGTTGATAAAACTTGAAAGTGTGTAGAATAGCTCAGAATTTGGTCAGCTTTGTACACATAGATAAATTTCCAAAATAAATCGTGAAAGGGATAGAGAAACTCAAAGAATTTGTCCTCATTTAAAACCGGAAACGACAACAGTGATTTCTTTGAAGGCTGCCAAAAAAGGAAGTGCATTTTCTATTCATCGTAATCTGTACAGCCTTACCGTCGTCAGGGGCATCATTCGGCATGAAGATACAAGAATGACTCTAGTTTCATAAAATAAAGGCGAAACGGGTTAAAAATTGCTGAAAATAAAAATGAAATGGGCTAAAAGTTGGCTCAAAACGAGCATAGATGTATCTTAAAATTATACGATTTAAACTTGAGTGCATTTTAACCCCACACTTTGTTTAATTTTTGCCGTCATTGTACCTTTATTCTTGTAGATAAAAAGAATCATTCAGGGCTCTTTTCCCAAATCGACTGCTACAAATTTGTTTCATGAGGGTAATGAGTTCGAATTTCATTCTATAATTAGAATACCACGTGGTTTCCGGTCTGAACTGATTGACAATAACATTAAAAGGGTATTCCGTCGCCATTCCTTTCATCCCCCCGCGATAAACACGAAACTTGATGTGAAAAACAGGACTACAGCAGACGAAACCACTTTATTTCCGCATAATTACACCTTCCTGTGATTATGCATACTTTTGAACTACGTTCGGTTCTGAAAATAGGCAGTAGGTTTGACAAAAAACGATATTTCTGAGGCTGTTGAAAGAATTGATCCTTTATCACATAATCCTGTGTTTTTATTGACCCCGGAAAGTAAAGCTTTTGAAAAACATTGTGGGAAAAGGAGAACATGCTGATAACCAGCATTTTCTCCTTTTCCCACGATGTTTTCTACCCCTTCAAAGCCGAAATTTTCATCCTCTGAGTCACGTTTTATTTGTCGTCTGCAAATACTTTCAAATTGGTCATGTCTAAAATTTTGTCGTATGTTTAAGAGACTTACACTTAGACCGACCGTGCAATAACAGCTTATCAAAATAAGATCGTCAAAATAATTTCCATACGTTTAACTCTTTACCAAACGACAAAATTTTAGACTAGTCCGAATTGAAAGCATTTGCAGACGACAAAATAAATGTGACTCAGAAATTGAAATTTGTTTTGGGAAGGGTAGAAAACATTGTGGGAAAAGGAGAAAATGCTAGATACCAGCATTTTCTCCTTTTCCCACAATGTTTTCAAAAGGCTTCTTTCTCAAGGTCGTTGAAAGTCGGGATTGTGTGGTAAAGGGTTAAATGGTATTATTTAAATCTAAATGCATTTTACATCCACATTATTTACTTTTAGAAGCTATTTGGCCTTTAAAGTCAAAACATTGCATGTCTTTAAGGAGCTAAAATGATCCATGCTCTCGCAAAAGGGAGCTTAATTCTAATCCGTGATCTATGATATCAATTAAGCTATCACATAATTATGGTTCCATAATGGCCACTATTTTTTAAACAACCGACTTAATCATGAGGTAAACTGGTCCATGGACATATAGAAAATTGGCATAAAGCGGAAAGTTTCGGCCCAGGTCAGCCTGCGCGGACTGCGCAGGCTGACCTGGGTCGATACTTTTCGCAGATGCACTAAGCCCCCTTTTCACTGAGCATGGTTCAAATAATGAGTAAAGGTGTCATTGGCTTAACAATCCACGAGGCAAAATAGCGGCATGGCATTTGTCTTGTCTTTTGATGTTCATGTTCTTAAACATTTGCCCAACTACCCTTTTTTCTTTGAGCGAACGTAGGCGAAAATACAAACTTATTCTTTTTTACAAAATGATTAATGGGCTCTCACCAAATTATCTTAATGAACTCGTACCTCCAACGGTCGGTAATTCATCAGCTTATAATCTACACAGTCCAAACAACTTGCGAACCATTTCTTGCAGAACTAGTTTCTACAAAAATTCATTCCCACCGGCAGTAATTAGTGATTGGACTTCCTTAACTGATGACATTAAGAGCGCCGAAACAGTAACAGCTTTTAAGTATCGTTTGAACCTTGGCAAACCCGTACCGAAACAACTTTATTTTTATGGCGAAAGAAAAATTCAGATTATTCATGCTCGATTGCGCAATAGATGCAGCTCTCTTAATCACCACCTATATTTGAAAAAGATAGTACAGTCTCCTCTTTGCACTTGTGGTTCCGTCGAATCAACTGAACACTTCTTTCTTCAATGTCCAAATTATGATAACATAAGAAATCAATTAAACCTTACCGTTAATGATATAACAAGAGTCTCTCTTAGAACTATCCTATATGGGGACGAAAGTCTTAGTCTGCCTTCAAATGAAATAATATTTGCTGCAGTTCATACTTATATTCGTGCAAGTGGGAGATTTAGATATTAGCAAAACTGATCTTATTTTTTTCTATTAAGCGATGATTAATTATCCGTCCTCCAAACTGGCTTAAGTCTTCTGAGTAATAATATATTCCTGTGGAATTGTAAAGTCAGGTTGTAAGTCATTTTTGTTGTAAGTTATTTTTATGGTCCTTATATATCGATTATTAGTTAACAAGTTTACCAGTATGCATAACTCCACATCCATCTTTTCCTCTTTTTACCTCTCTTGTCTTTCTCTATTTTATTTTCTTCATTTTTGTTTTTTGTGACTTCTTTATACATGCTGCTTAACCGGAGCTGGAGAGGAACTATATAAGCTTAGCTTTCGTTCCAATCCATTTTATAGAATTATTCTTGTTATTATACTGTCTGATCTGTTTTTCTATGTAATTCTATGAATAAAATATGTTTAAACTAAACTACCCTTTTTTCAACATTTTCGGCGCCAAATATATGAAATGAGCTCTGGCAAAAGGGGTTTCAATGCACCTCTGTGATGCATGGGTGGACGGAGGTCCGTCCCGGACGCCTTGGCCCCGGACGTTTTTGACCCGCACGTTTTGGCCCCGGACATTTTTGCCCCGGACTTTTTGGCCAAGGACCTTAAGTAAGTCATTACATAATTATTGATCCATTAAAATACTTTTTTTGTCAATTAAGCGACTGAATCATGAGGAAGACAACGTCATGTTCTTTGACACACGAAAAATTTGCCAGTGGCGAAAAAGTTTCGACCCAGGTCAGCCAGCGCTGAGTGCGCAGGCTGACCTGAATCGATACTTTTTGCAGATGCATTAAGACCCCTTTTCACAGAACGTGACTCATATAAACTCCACCTCGTGTTGTGCTGTCTCATCTGGATCTATACCGTTCGCAAAAGCCCTTTTGTAGGCTAGTATCCTGAAAGGGTTAACTCTTTACAAAAAAGTCAAAATTTTAGAAAGCATTTGCAGACAACAATTCTAATGTGTTTCCAATGTCTTTTGATATTTAGAAAATAACGCGAACAGCATTTTCTGTTTTTTTTTTTCTGCTTAGTTTCGTTGAGACAGGGCATTGTTTGGTAGAGTTTAAACGACCGTTAGAAAGAAGGCTTTTGAAAATATTGTGGAAAAAGGGGGAACACGCTGGTTATTATAATTTTCTCCTTCTTTTAAAATGCGGTCTACCTTTTCAGAGACAAAATCACATGATTTGAGTTTCATTTGATTTGTCGCCAGCAAGCACTTTCAATTAATCTTAAATTTCTCCATCTGCAATAAGGGTTAAAAGTGCACAAGGCTAAATAGTCGCACAGCATTTGTCATTTCTTTTGATGTTCTTGTATCTGACTGACGCTTTACAAAATGACCTCGAGGGGAAAAAAGCTTCTTGAGACATTGTGGATAAAGGAGAAAATGCTGGTAACCACCATTTTCTCCGTTTCCCCACAATAATATGAGCCATGCTCTGGCAAAAGGGGGTTTAATGCATCTCCGAGATGCATGATGCATAAAAAGTCATCATAATATTATGGATTCATAAAATACATTCTCTCTGACAACAGACTGGATAATAAGGAAGAAGGGTCCTTTGACAGACAGAAATTGACCAATAGCAAAAGGTTTGGACTTGGGTCGATATTTTTTGCGATTGCATTAAACCCCTTTTCAAAAAGCATAATTTCATATCTATCCTTTCAAAGACAAATAAATTCCATCATCTGGGACATAGCCAAATTTGGTAACCAGCATTTTCTCCATTTCCCACAATGTTTTTAGAAGCCTTTCTCTTAAGGGTCGTTAAAACACGGGAATGTTTTGAATAAATATTACAAACTCTAAATTACATTCCGAAATATAATTATGCAACATATGTAGAAATATTCCGAATGACACAATGCCTATAATATTATGCTTTTATTTCGGACTTTTGTGTAGACACAGTTGATACGATATCGTGGTTGAAATATACCTTTAATTTATATTACCGAGTCAGATGGCAGGGTTCATTATGCTTGTAATTACAGGTGACAAAACTGTAACTCACAGTTTAAAATGAAGCTACACTCATTCTCGAATAATACTCTGACAATCATAAGATAGAATAATTTTGAAAGCATTGTGGAAAAAGGAGAAAATGCTGATAACCAGCAATTTCTCCTTTTCTTCACAATGTTTGTAACCGATAAGAAAAATATAATAGTAATAAGCCTCACAATTGTAACTAGATTTAATTTGTTGTCTGCAAACGCTTAAATTTTTATATATGATTTTAATTTTGGATTTATTAAATTCACTTTGTCTAACAGCCGAGGTAGACTGGTCCATGCACATACAGAAAATTGGCCGATTGCGAAAAGTTTCGGCCCAGGTCAGCCTGCGCGGACTGCGCAGGCTGACCTGTGTCGATACATTTCGCAGATGTATTAAGCGTCCTTTTCACAGAGCAATTCTCAAATAAATCACATAGTTAGCTAGAAGAGAACGGATATTGTTGATCTGGTGTATACGTTAAGCCCTTGCGGGTCAAACAAGTGAAAACATATTTTTAGGAGGCAAAATTTTCCGGGGGCAATTAAAATAATTGGGAAAGTCCGAAGTCCTCGGACGATTGAGACTCGGATTAATTAGGTTTTACTATCTCTGAAGTAAGGCCTTTTCAGAAGAAAAGATAAAAAATGTCAAACTGTGCAGATTCCAGGGCCCGTATTCACCAGCCATACTCAGTAATTTTTTGGCGTATCTGAATGCCCTGGCTTTTGACCTACCTCTCGGTATAAATACTTGAATAAATAAATAGTAATCTGCGATTGGTAAAAAATGTGAACATGTTTGTTTTGCGGGCCCCTGCAGGACTATTTTCGAGCAACAACTGGTGTGGTTACTTTCCACTATATCTCTTCATATTGAACCACAAAATAGTGTAAATTTTATATTAATATTCATCTTCCATTACCTGTTACACTGTCTATCTCTTTTAAAAGGGTATTTTTGGTTTAGATTAATTCTAAATTTACAAAGTAAGACAATTTCTGATTGGCTAAAGCGTTTAATGTAATCAGTTAGTAATTGTGCTACCATGAAATTTAGAAATCTTTTGAAGATTAGATATGAAAAATAGAATAGTTGGCAAAGATGGACCCAGATCAGTGTTCACCTGTAAATGCGAGTCCATCTTATACATCCTAGCATGCATACGGCCACCTAGGACGATCAGACCTCCAGGCACAAGAATTCCTATCTTCAGTCCACATGGTTTGATATTTCGAGAACGCCTTATTCACTAAGCAAAACTGGCACCCACATAAAATGAATGATTTTTATCTAAACTCCAAACATAGAGACGAGACCGTTAGCTCAGCGGGTAGGCCTGACGTTCAGGGCTAAAAAAAACAGGTAGCTGGTTAGAATCCCAAGCTCAGCCAATTTCTTTTGTGGTGCACCACACCGAAATGCGTTCAGGTCATAATAGTCAACAGAGGTTCCATTTACAAACCTGACATGGAGCACATCTGCTGCACTCGATCAGCCCGAAAAGCCCAGGTTGTAGAGCGTAGAACTTGTGAACGTCAAGTTTCTGGCCACTTTAGAGTGTGGGTTTGAGCTCCACGGGCGGCCATCTAAAATCACTAGTAGTCTTTCGGATGAGACGTTAAACCGAGGTCTCGTGTGACGGTGGTATACACAGAGAACGTTAAAAACAAGGCGTAACTTAGGATGTGTGTCGTTCTTGCACTATCCCTCGTAGCATAATCAACTGTCTTTCGACGGCGACGCCGATGTTGGGAACCGGTGGCAAAGATAAACAAACGGAGAGTTGAAAGTCCATCTGCTGCACTGTCTTTAAAAGGGAAACGAAATGGAAGGGCATGTTTGCAATGTGGTTTTGTTCTTTATTTGTTGCTTTTGTTTGTGTAAACTGGGTGCGGTTTCGTTATTTCTTGGGAAACTATTTGGTACCTAAGACCGCAGGAACATGGTCTACAAGGGGTAGGGGCCTTCTTTTTCGGTGTGGCTTTACAAAGGCAGTTCCTGAGAGAATAGAAAAAATTCTTGTGACGTGGGTTGATACTTTTGTGCAGATGCATTAAATCCCCCTTTCACAGAGCACGGCTCATATATGTTTCATATGAAAGAAACCAAAAACCTCTAGATAATCAAAGTAAGCATAAGGTCAAAGAAAGCTTTATCCACTCTATAATCCATTACGCAAAAACGGTGAGGTATGACACCTTATGTTTTCGGTGTCTGTGATGACCCGTTGTCTGCCCATGTCATGTTCTTCCAAGACTTACCTGTCTGCTTTGACGCATTACCATCCTGCACAGGATAAATATCACTACGCGGTGCGTAAACTATAAACCGTGCCCTTAAAATGTAGCAAGCGAAAAAATATCTATAGATAATACGTCTGTGGAAAAACAAAGCCCGTTTTCGCTCCATTTTTTTTTTAAATTTAATATTTTAAAACCGGAAAAAGTCTTATAAATACCATTTCTAAGTGCAAATCTTCGAATACAGTTTCTAAATATAGGCATTGGGAATACCGGGATTTGTTTAACAGACTTTGATAACAATAAAAAATGTCCCCGCTAATGTTGGGATATTTCCAAAGTTTATAGGGCTGTGATTATAAACGACTTGTGCATAGGTTAAATGTTAGCTAAACATGGCTGGATGAATCGTACCTGGTAGCGTTTTACTGTGTAAATGTATCTTTTATTTTAAAATTAGCTGCATCCATTGCCGCCTTGAAAAGTAGTCCGGTTCTGTACCCAGAATGCCCAAATCAAACAGGTATGAATTTGAAAAATGCCACCTGGCGGAAGATAATGAATTATATCTGGATAGTCCACTAACATCTTGTCCAATAATATCTCGACATGTAGGTCACGTGACCAATTCAACAAATCAAAATTCGTATCAGGTTTTTTTTTTGTTTCACTAGCATTCAGATCTTGTCAAGGAATTTCACATATTATGATGTTTCACTCTAGACATTTTGGAAAAGATCTCGTGTCAAAATTTCAACGTCTAACAGTTTTACATGCTGGGTGCTAGTGTATAAATCCGGTACATGGGCCCCTTTCTTCAACTGATTAGCAGTCTATGTGTTTTATTATCTTGGGAAACCTATAAATTTCTTGCAAAACAGGAAGTGCGAAGTAATGAATCGTCCGAACAAGGTTTTAAGCATAAACTCCTTACCAAATGGCAAAATCTACGACTGGGCCAGAATAAAAGCATTTACAGACAAGAAATCAAATTCCGGCTGCGAATGCTTTCAATTTGGACCAGTCTAGAAATTTCACGTCTGGTACAGATTTAAAAGATTTAGCTTCTGCTCGACGTGAAGAGATAAACAATACGACATCGTTTGCTACTTCCGGTTTATGGCCATTTTCACAGACTGGCTATCGGGTTCACACCAATAAAAGACATCCTGCAAATTACAATCGTCCATTAAGGAGATAGAATTTTATTGTCTTTATACCTAATACAGATGAAATAAACAAAATCCCATTTCTCAACGCTTTGCTGAAGTACAAAGATTTTGGCCTCTTCGATTTTGAAAGTAAATGTTGCCGACAATTAAATATGGCTTAAGAGATAGGCATTTTATTTGACAGGGTATGATACATTGTGATAAAAGGTGAAAATGCTGGTAAGTAGCACTTTCTTCTTTTCCCACAATATTTTCGAAAGCACTTTTACTAAGGGTCGTCATAACACGGGGGCGTCTGGTAGAAGACTAAATACGTCATTGTCTCGTAATGCTTAACCAGACGACAAAAATTAAACTCTTCCATTTTGAAATCATTTGCAGACGACAATTCAAATGAGGCTCAAAATGGTGGCATTTGTCTTTAGCAGGGTAGAAAACTTTGTGCGAAAAGGAGAAAATGCTGGTTACCAGCATTTTCTCCTTTTCCCACAAGGTTTTCAAAAGCTTCTTTACTCGGGATCGTTAAAACACGCAAATGTTTGGTAAAGGTGAAATACGTCATTCTTTGGTTTAACTTTGACGAAGTCATTACAGTGCCAAATAGATACAGGAGCCATTAACAGTCCGGGGGAAAAACCACTCAAACAGACCAAAAATAATATCGACGTTATCCTCTGTTAGAATACCTAAATAATGGGCAGTTCAGATCGGTGATCAGGCTGCATGTTTTGTGCAGCTCGATCTGTACGTACATTGTCTGTAAAATGCAGCTAAAATGTTAAAAGATTATTAGCGTAAAAGGTTCCTTGGATGTTGTTGTTATTTTTGTTGTTGTTGTTGTTTTTGTTCTCCTTCCTCCCCTCCCGCTTTTCCTCTTATTCCGTTCAGACCCAATAATTCTTTCTTTCTTTCTTTCTTTACAGACGACAAAATAGGTGTGATTTAAAATTTGCAATTTATTTTTGAAACTGTGAGAAAATGTTGTTGGAAAAGGAGAAAATGCTGGTTACCAGCATTTTCTCCTTTTCCCACAATGTTTTCGAAAATATTCTTCTTAAGGATCGTTGTAACACGAGATTGTTTGGTAAAAGGGTTAACACTTACTGATATCAATATTACGTTGACATTTCTAAATATGGCAAAAACAGTCTGGTGTCTACCCCCTCCAAACGCACACATATATTCCTTCCCGCCATTCACGTCACGTGACTGGTATATTTCAATAAAATCTGGAGGAAGTGTCATAAAATATGATTTATGTAAGATAGCTCTACGATCGTTTTGTAGATATTACCAACTAATGTTTTATTTTTTTATAATGTAAAGTTATACAGAGATGATATGCAAATGATGATTTGAAAAAGCGAAAATGTACACAGAATAGACAAATTTCTGTGCTTGGTCCCACACGCATTTAGATGAGATCAGATTTTACCCTTTACCTAGACTTAGACTCGTCCTGATTCAAAGCAATTACAGACGATAAATTAAATGTGGCTAAAATGATGAATTTTGTCTTAAAAGGGGCAAAAACATCGTGGGAAAAAGTGAAAATGCTGGTTACCAGCATTTTTTCACCTTTTCCTACAATGTTTTCTATTCTTTCATAGACAATTTCAATTATCCAAACCAAATTAGCCCTTTCCCACACAATCCCGACTATTAACGACCCTGAGAGAGAAGCCCTTTGTGTTAGTGAAAATGGACCAAATGCTGGTTACCAACATTTTCTACTTTTCCCCACAAAGTTTTCTACCCTATCTTTAACTAATTTCAAATTTTCAGTTACATTTATTTTGTCTTCTACAAATGTTTTCAATTTGGACTAGCCTAAAATTTTGTCGTTTGGTAAACGGTTAAATCTGTCGTCTGCAGTTACTTTCAAATTGGATCAGTATAATAAATTACCGTTTGGTAAAGAGTTAATCATTTTCCACACAATCCAGGGTTTTAACGATCTTGACAGAGAAGGCTTTTTAAAACATTGCGGGAAAAGGAAAAATGCTGGTAACCAGCATTTTATCCTTTTCCCACAATGTGTTTGTCCCTCTCAAGGACAAAACTCATAATTCTAGCCACTTTTGATTTGTCGTCTGCAAATGCTTTCAATTTGGGCCAATCTAAAAGTTTCGTCGTCTGGTAAACAGTTAACCCATTCCCAAACGACAAATTTTGGACTGGTCCAAATTGAAAGAGTTTGCAGACGACAATTTTAAATTTGATAAAAATGACAGAAAGTTCTCAAAAAGGGTAGAAAACGCTGTGGGAAAAGGAGAAATTGCTCGTTACGAGCAATTTCTCCTTTGCCCACGGTGTTTTCAAAAGACTTGTACTGCAGACATGTGAAAACCAGGGCTTGTTTGGGAAAGGGTTAATGGATCAGACAGTTATAAGACTAACGCTGTATAAAAGGGTTTATCAACACCAGAAAACACAAAGTTTAAACTGACGCCGACGTTCAAAGGAAACATAACCGTAAAAAGTTATAGTAATCGCGGAGTTTCAAAGAATTCTGGGAAATTTACTGTATATAAGACGACATTAACGCTTTTTGATGTTAGGCAGGGATCAGGCCTGCAGCCAGACTTGTTTATTCTGTTTCACGGCGGATGTTTGTAACCCCAATTTCTAATGATCGCGTGTTTACTACAAATCTCGGGATGGGGGCTTTTTGAAAACATTATGGGGAAAGGAGAAATTGAAAACATAAAAACATCGTTGGAAAAGGAGAAATGCAGTTAAACAGCATTTTCTGACATTTTTTTTTTTCTACTTTTTAAAAGACAGATACCATTATTTGAACCAAATTGAACTTGTCGTCTGTCGCCTCGAAAAGATCTTATCAAAGTCCTGCGGATATCACTCGGTTGACTTTTTCTTTTTACAGATTGATTACAGAGTTTTGTGAAAATTAAGGGCCCAGAAACAGCTAAAAGTAAACAACGCGTGTGTCAAAATACATTTGAGTATTCCTCTGGCAAAAAGGGGCTTAATGCATCTCCCCGAGGCATGATACCAAGCAATTCACCATAAAAATTATGGATCCATAAAATGCATTTTGTATAACAACCGACTGAGTCATGGGGTACAATGGTCCTTTGAAATGCAGAAAATTGACCTATAACAAAAGGTTTCGATTCATGTCAGCCTGCGCAGACTGCGCAGGCTGACATGAGTCGATACCTTTTGCAAATGCATTAAGCCCCCTTTTCAGACAGCATGGCTTATCAGAATTTAAATCATCGAAGTATAGAAATTGTTGAGCCGATGACAAGTCGTTATTGTACGGTCGTTCCAAGAGTTACCCGCTGGCAGAAAAAAAAAAGAATCTTAAAACTAGGTAGGAAGCTTCCAAGTTCATCCATCTTTTATTTATTTATTTTTTAACCTGGTTTGAAATTCATTTTCCCTGCCAGTGACTAACACTTGGACCGGTCAATACAATAACAGATTTTACATTCTTCACATTAATTTCCACATAAAAAAATGTCTTCTGCACATGCTTTCAATTTGGACAAGTCTTAAATTTTGTCGTCTGGTAAAGAGTTAAAAGAATGGTAATTGATGCACCAGACACCATGTTACGTCAGAATTTAGCCCATAACCAAACAATCCCGACTTTTAATGAACCTGGTGAAGAAGGCATTTGAAAACATTGTGGAAAAAGAAAATACTGGTAACCCTTCACCAAATAACAGGTTGGTCCGTTTATCCGCATTCCTTTGTTTTTATCCTTGATTCCGTTAGGGATGTTGCGATAAATATAATTTGATTTTTGATTATATGTAAGGTCTTCATGCAATTTCAAAGCAGATTCTATTCTCAATTATCAGAGAAAAGCGCATATATCGATTTGTAAAACAAATCAGACCAGATATAGTTGCGATAATATGAAAAAAATATGTCTATATTGTGCAAGAAAATCAAGGATAAAAACCAAGTAATCCCCTTATCAGGACTAATGTAATCAAGAGTAGGAAACCTCATAGTCGGAGCCAATGGCCGTGATAAGAAAATGTTGTGTTGGTCTTCCGGTTCCAAAAATATCGGCTCGAAACAACCTAATAAACAGATAAGTTTGCCATTCCTTGTATTCTTGTATTCTAATGTCTTTGGAATTCTTCAGCATTACGGCGTAAGCATTACAAACGTAACATATAGACCATTCGACAACTCAAAAGCTACACAACAGTATTTTCCAAAAGTTAGATCAAGCAAGTTAGATTGCATTTTTCAGTTGTTTCAATATATGACCTTTGCTCTGGCAAAAGGGGGCTTAATGCATTTGCGAAAAGTATCGACCCAGGTCAGCCTGCGCAGTCCGCGCAGGCTGACCTGGGTCGATACTTTTCGCTATTGGTGATTTTTCTGCCTGTCAAAGGACCATTCTACCTCAGGACTGTTAGGCAAAATGAACTTTATAGATCCATGGCTTTGTGATCACTTGCTTTATATAATGCATCACGGAGATGGATTAAGCCGCCTTTTGCAAGAGCAGGGCTCATATCTATTAGTCCTTTACATTTTTTACATGTGTCCTTTACATATGTCATGATCTACAAAGCACTAAACCTTATGACCCCAAATTACATAACCAGCAAGTTCAACCAAGCAAATGATGAAAATTCCAATTATTCCTTAAGATCAACATCTAACTTAAATCTTAAGTTCGGTAAGCCTCGAATAAATGCATGGAAACAGTCTTTTGCATACTCTGGGTCAACTGTTTGGAATACCCTACCTCTCAACATCAGAACATTAGACTTCCTTAACAGATTCAAAGACAAATGCTACCAGCATTTTATATCTAAGTTATAGGTACCTCAAATTTACATGGATATTTCATTTTCTATTAGGTTTTTTTTTTTAAGAGGGCCTCATGGGAGATTAGTTTAACAACTAAATGAGTTTTTTTGACCCTCTTTAAACAAAGTACTTATTATTATTATTATTATTCTAAGAAATTCGGTCACGTTTCATCGAACAGGTGTATACTTTAACTTTTTGAGTGAATGGTATTAACGGGAAAACAGAGCTTATGTCTTCACCCTTTACCACACAGTTCCGAGTTTTAACGAACTGGGAGAAGAATGCCTTTGGAAACATTGTGGGAAAAGAAAAAAATGCTGGTTACCAGCATTTTCTTCTTTTTCCACAATGTATTTTACCATCCCAATGTTTTCTATCATCCAAAAGACAGATATCGTCGTTTGTGCTACATTTTATTTGTTATCTGCAAACACTTTTAATTTGGACAAGTCTAATTTTTTGTTGTCTGGGAAAGAGTTAAGTAATTTCTTACCGATACTAGTAAATAAAAATTTAAAGGAAGCTCTCATCCATCCTAGCCGACCAACATATTCAGAGCCGGTCGACATAAACGGAGCCTTCGTTAAATTATGTCAATTTTGTGTTACATTTTTGCAATTCTTTGCCGGCAGCGGATTGAAAATGTTTAAGACAATAACTCACGCTTTTAGGACAGCAAAACTCTCTCTTACTTGCTTCTTTTTTTTTTGGCGATATCAGCCTGAAATTCGGTCCTTGACGTATTATTTTGGCTACGGTCAACTCACGGCACAACTGATTCAGACAATACTCTACACATGCCACAGCTTTCCGTAGTGTAGAAAAAAATGTTGAAAGACCAGAGCATTGCATGACATTCTCTCTCTTTTTTTTTTTTATAATTCCAAAGACATTAAAATACACGAGTTCAAGGAATGGCAGGCTCATCTGTTTCTTGGGTTGTTTTCAGTCGATGTTTTTGAGCCGGAAGACCAACACTACATTTTCTTATCAGGGCCATTGGCTCCATCTATGAGGTTTCCAACTCGTAACTACATTGGCCCTTATCAGGGCCATTGGCTCCATCTATGAGGTTTCCAACTCGTAACTACATTGGCCCTGATAAAGGGATTACTTTGTTTTTATCCTTGATTTTCTTGCACTACATAGACATATTTTTGCATATTATCTCAACTATATCTGGTCTGATTGTTTTACAAATCGATATATGCGCTTTTCTCTGATAATTGAGAATAGAGTCTGCTTTGAAATTACATGAAGACCTTACATATAATCAAAAATCAAATTATATTTATCGCAACATCCCTAACGGAATCAAGGATAAAAACAAAGGAATGCGGATAAACGGACCAACCTGTTATTTGGTTACCTATACTCTTTATCTGGAAAGGGAGATAATTTGACTGACATGAATGCACCCTCCCCCGCATTGCTCAGCCCCTCGGGCTAGGATCTAGCCCAGGACCAGCAGGTTGCAAATCTAACATCTTCCATCTTCACCACAGCGCCACGTGAAACCTATACAAATCCTCTGAAAGATGCAGATACTGAATTCCATATTCATTTAATGGAATTGAAATCCCTTGCTCATAGAAGTCGCGGGTAAGCCTTTTTCCAAACCCCAAAATTCGAGACCCTTCCGTTTCAAAACCAGTTGCAGACAAAAATCAAATATAGCTCAAATTAATTGATTCCTCTTTGATCGGGCAGAAAACATTGTGGGAAACGGAGAAAATGCTGGTAACCAGCATTTTCTCCTTTTTCCACAATGTTTTCAAAAGTCTTCTTCTTCAGGATCATTAAATCTCGGGATCGTTCGGTAAAGGGTTTGAATTAATCAAGACATCAAGGCGCTCTTATGGAAAAAAGGGGCTTAGTTTATTTTAATGGCTCTTCGCAAAGTAATTATACTTGAAATTAAATGCGATAAGTAAAATCCGTAAATACCTCACAAGAAAGATGGGACTCGCCCAAAGTATTTTTAAACTGAAACTAAAAATGCCTGCCAACACTTTTAATACTCTGTAATGCATTCCCATGCATTTAATATTCATATCATTAAATGCACTCTCATACTTAAATTTCAGAATATCGTCGGTAAGAATGGAACATATTTTTTGGGTGTAGTCGACTTGATTTGACCTATTTCTTGGTAATGATATACTCGAATGAATAAATAGTAATTTGCGATTGGTCATAAAAGTGGACATGTTTATTCTGCGGGTCCTTGCAGGCCCATTTGCCGTAATATTTATGACGGAAATATACAAATGTTGATGCCGCTAACCTGACAACTGTGTTAGGGAGAATTCTCTTTAGCTCAGTGGTTGGTGTATTGGTCTTTTAAACCTCAATAAACGAAGATATTTGCCGCACTGGTTCGAATCCAAGCCGGAGCGGTTTATATTTGAGCTATGCATTTGTTGCGAACTTTTGTGTTCGTAAGAATACCAAGCCAGTCATCACATGATCATGGATCCATGAAATTCATTTCGTATAACAAACGACTGAGTTATGAGGTACACTGGTCCTTTGACATACAGAAAATTTACCAACAGCAAAAAGTTTCGGCCCAGGTCAGCCTGCGCGGACTGTGCAGGCTGACCTGGATCGATACTTTTAGCAAATGCATTAAGCCCCCTTTTCACAGAACTCGTCTCATATGTATTTTTCAGACGTGTCATTTTTCTTTTGCAGTAACTGCTGCTTTTCGCACAGTAATTTGGAAAAGCATCCTATCTCGATTTGGGCAAACGAAGGTTTAATGCAAAGATCAAGCAAGATCTTGATCCATAAATCTGTTTTGTCTAGAAACCAACTCATGAATCATGAGGTAGAATGGTCCTGTAAACTGCAGAAAATTGACCAATAACAGACGTTTCGACCTAGGTCAGCCCTGTGGACTGCGCTGGCTTTCCTGGGTCGATACTTTTTGCAGACGCATTCAAATCCCTTTTCATATAGCATGGCCCATATCTATTTGAAAATTTCAAATTTAAACAGTATGCAAAACAATGAGGGAAAAACAAGCAAAAAAGCTTCACTATTCATAATATTCCAGTATTTTCTTATTTTTTAACCCTTAAGCTGCTAATCGTGACCCTCTGACTTTTTGCGGACAATGTAGATCAAGATCAGACTGCACAGAACGTGCAGTCTGATCTTTGATCTACACTGTCCGATGAGGTATTTTCTTTCCGGTGAAATCAACTTTGAAACCGCAATGTTTGGGCTTTTAGTATTGAGTAGAAATTTGCGTTTCATTTATTCAGCAGTTTAAGCGTTAACAGATACTCGTATTTTTTGTGTTTATGTTACATGTATGACTAGTAAATGAAATAGGTTACGTCCCTTTAATTGATAAACCTATTTTTCGAGCCTGAAGTGGAAACCCTCGACTGTTTACGTTTACCAATCTTCATGTCTTATTGTACGGTATTTGTAAGTCTGTATGGTGTTTTTATGCCGCTTTCAATTTTATTTCATGTCATGTCATGGCGGCAGCTTGCTGATTCATGGTTTTTCCCCGAGCTTCAGGTGTACTTTGGCACTGGAGCCAGTGCGATGATGGCAGTGTTGCTCTTTGGGATCGAAGCAAGATTAGCTTAATACAAATTTAATGTCTTAACCCTTTCAGCGCCGTAGGCGAAAATTTGGGCTTTACGGACGGCATAGATCAAGATCAGACTGCACAGAAAGTGCATTCTGATCTTGGATCTATACCGTCCGCTTGTTAACCCTTATAGGCTGCTGAGCGCGTCTCAATTACCTTTTACGGACAATGTAGATCAAGATCAGACTGCACATAACGTGCAGTCTGATCTTGGATCTACACTGTCCGATAAGGAGGTGTATTTCCCCCCAAAAAATACCTTTGAAATAGCAAAATTTGGGTTCTTACCATCGGCTGAAAAGTTTAATTTCTTTTACATAGCGGGATAAGTGTTAAGTCAAGCCTATGACATAAAAATCCTTCAAGGTTTCAGCAGATTTGAATTTTCAGTCATCGAAAGAGGTGGAATTATTTATAGGCCATGCTCTGTGAAAAGGGGGCTTAATGCATCTGCGAAAAGTATCGACCCAGGTCAGCCTGCGCAGTTCGCGCAGGCTGACCTGGGCCGAAACTTTTCGCTATTCGTCAGTTTTCTGTATGTCCAAGGAACAGTCTACCATATGAGTTAGTCGGTTTTTTTTTAAAAAAAAGTGGCTATTATGGACTCATAATTACGTGATGGCTGGCTTGGTATAGAGCATCGCGGAGATGCATTAAGTCCCTTTTTGCGAGAGCATGGATCATATATCAATATGGCGTTGAAACTATTTCTTCTTAGAACAGTTTGATAAAAATTTGATGCAAAAAGTGCGTGAAGGACTGTGAGATAAAACGGGTTACGTCCCTTTAATTGATTTTTTTTTTCGAGGCTAAAAATGGAAAACCCGCATTTGTTTACATTGACTATTATCAAAGTCAGTTAACACTATATTTTGTTTGTCTAGATGGTGTCTTTTATGTCGTTTTCCACGGTATTGTAGGTCATATCAGGATGACAACTTGCTGATTCATGTCTCTTCTCGGCCTTCGTTCGTAATCCGGACTCCGCAATGCTCTTTGCTCAAGGTAACAAGCACCGCCTGCTGGAATCGAACTGGCAGTCTCGGATAGCACATACAACGTTTTTACCCACTAAGTTTGGTAGGTTCACAACATTTGCTTGTGACCATTCAAATGGTACTTGTCGAGAAAATTTCAACGGTGCAAAGATATTTTATTGTGCCCGTTTTAGTCGCCATACTACTTCTTATTTGAACGAGTAATTTCTGCGTTTACCAGACTGTTACTGTGTTTATCAACGCATCAAACCTTGTTGATTATTCCTACTTTATGTGGTTGATTGAAGAATGATCTGCCACAAATTTGTTTACAGAGAGAAATGTTGTTATTCTACATCGATCGTGAAACTGGTGTACAATTTCTTTTAGTTACTGTTGATGAATGTTTCCTGGGAATCCAAGCATTTACTCTCGCCGTGGTGTCGGTAGTATCAGAAGCTGTCTCGGCATATAAAGGATTCGAACTCTAACCATGTTATGTAGAGACATAGACTCATCAATCTTTGTAATTTTTTTAAGGAAGCATTGGCTCTTAGAAATATTATCTTAAATAAAATTCTGTAAACTACTACTTATTACTAATAATAATTGATAATATTCTGTAAACTATTACTTATCATTTTTCTTGTTCATCCTCTTTCGATTTTCTATTTGTCTGTCAAGTGACCTATTTACGAAGCAGATCTGAAACTTTACTAAGATGTACTTCTATTATTGCACTTTTTTTTTAAATTTTTATTTTATTTTATTTTACTTTTTTTTTAAATTCATTATTATTATTATTTATTTTATGTTTTCTAAGTTTTTTTGTTTTTTTTTTTGTATATTTTTCAGAATCATGCATTATACACCTGACTAAATCCGTTGTATGTATATGTGCTGTGACAATGTACAACTTGAATACGTCAAAAAATAAATGTCAGTTCATTTCAGTTCTACTCCTACTGCAGCCACCCATGATACTGTAAATTTGTTTGAGGGGTAAACAGAACAGAAATTTTATACACTGATTACCATATTTATCATAAAACAATGAGTTAGGCATCGTTGCATTAAAGAGTTTTAGCATTGATTGACTAAGCCGATTTATAAAACTCTAGATCTTTTGGTCTATCACGGGAGACCGGAATATTTTTACCGGACACCGTTACTATAAATAGCACATTTGCGACTGTCTTTATATTAATATAGAGACAGTCGCCAATGTGCTATTTATAGTAACGGTGTTAATAAAATTGCATTATTTCTGACAAACAAGCGATGCACCAATTTGCTCTTTAATGTGTTCGATGATCGACGAAGGAAAATTTTAGTGTTTTGTGATAGACCAACAGAGCTTCAAAGGCCTGTGGTTATATATATGATCTGACAGTAGTTGACATTTGAGATAAAATTCTATTCAACGAATCTAGAAAAATGTTATTATGCGAATCACTGGCGAGTTTTATTAAATTTTATATCAAAGGCAAAAAAAATTCAGATTCATTTCTCACGGAATGATTTTTAATCTGTTATAGATCTAGGCAAGAATATGCAAAAATCATACACGCACAATCGGTACTTTCCGTGAGTAAAACGTGGTTCACTTCCCTGAAAGAATTATAAAATGTCGTCACATATTATGATGTCACACAGTACTTACCTAAAGCATGTGTAAGTTAAGAAAATTCGTATTGGATATAGGCCTATTGCACTGAAAATAAAGGAGGTTGTGTGATAAATAAATATTCTCTGACCTCACTTTAGAATTGATTATTTTTCTTTAAATTTACAGAATTGGGATTTTTAAGCAGATGCTGCCGGGAAGACGATGCGTGTATTTCAAATGTAATAAGTATTCCATGAGATTGCCAGAAACTTGTCCAAGGCAAGTTGTCAATTTCAAAATAATGTGTTGTTTTTATTACATCACTGTAGATCGATTTCGCGTTAACTGTGATGTACAATTTAATTAGGTCATTATCTATCTATACGGTGTTTTATTCGTACAAACTAAAGGTCGGTTATTAATGCACGATCCGTCAGGCATGATCGATAGCATATTGTGACAAAGCACTTGGGTAGAAATAGGCCTACAGTCAAGGAAAAGATGGAATTCCAAATATAGTTCCCGACTTTTCTAAATGATTTTCGAATTCAAATTCAAAAACTAGCAACCTGATTGGACAAGACGTTCTGTCTTGTCCAATTAGATGGCTCGTCTTTAAATTCAGACATAGTATGGATTAGATGGTGAATTCCGACCAAGGGTATATTTCTGTGCAGAATGTTTTTGGTTTCGAGACTACAAATGCCCCCGGCGCCGTGCGAGTTAGACAGCAATAAGAAATACCCACGCGGAATGTAAGTTTTCCATTTGTAGACCTAACTAGACAACCAGATCCAATAACAAATCTCACTTGAATTGAATATTTATTGGCTTTTTGCACGCAAACCCTTTTCCTGGGCTGTATATCAAATCATACAAGTATTAATTGCCCAGGCGTATACAGGAATATTGTGACAAGTCGGGTGAAGTAAGCGTGATCAAGAAATTTTTTACAATATTTTCTGTTTATCGAAATTTCCAAATGTTCACTCAAACCTCTATAAAAAATAGATCGACGACTTCGTAATTGAACCATGCTCTGTGAAAACACGGTTTGATGCCTTCGTAAAAGTATCGACCAGTGTCAGCCTGTGCAGTTAGCGAAAGCTGACATGGATGGAAACGTTTTGTTCTTTGTAAATTTTTCTGCATGACCAAGGATTATACTACCTCAGGATCAAGTTGCAAAACTATATGTTTTTTATGGATCCATAATTGTGTGCTGAATTGCTCGGTGTGATGCATCAAGGAGATCCGTTAAACCCCTTTTTAACAGAGCTTAGCCCATATATTTATCTCGTCTTATTCACCAGAGGTTTCTTCGATTTTGAATGTGTTGTAAAACAACCAGCTACTTGGAGGTCGGTAGGCAACCGTAGCTTGGGGAGACTGTTACACGCCAAAATGGATTAGAAACGTCAAGAATGTATGGATAAGTGGACTAACCGCTCAATAAAAAACGAGATACTTTTGAAAACCGTATTAAACATCTAACAAACAAGCATTTTCTGATCTCGGGTACCTATCCATAAAACTTCGTAAGCACGAAATATGCGAACGCAGTCTAGATAAGCAAGCATCAAGTCTGAAAACAAGTTTCGTTGAACTCCATAGCTTTACGATTTGAGTAAATATTTTGCATAACGTTATGGCAGCTCATGCTTTTGGGTGTGGCAGGGATCGTATGTGTGTGTATTAGATAAAAAAAAAGCGTAAATCTACGCAGTTTAGTGAAAGGTACCCCAGGTCGTTAATTCTAGTGTCCTTAGTTAAGGCATTGCAGAATCCTGGATTGGTACCGATGAAACCCAGGAATCACATTATTGAATAAGCTGCCACCATGCTATAACTGATTATAAATCATGGAAACATCCATACTGCTATCCAGATATAAAAAAAAAATATGTTAGCCGTACTTAAAAGGGGGCTTAATGCATCTCCGTGATCCATGATACCACGCAAGGCATCATGTAATTGTGGACCCATAAAATCCATTTTCTCTGACAACCGACTGAATCTTGAGGTAAAATGGTCCTTTGACATGCGCAGGCTGACCTGGTTCGATACCTTTTGCAGATGTATTGAGCCCCCTTTGACAGGGCATGGCTCATATATATCAACTATAACATTTCTGCTTCAGATATTTTTGTGTCCTGCTGGAGTAATCTAAATATTTCGTTTTTAAGTTAGACGCCATTATTAGTTGGAAATTACCAGATGAAAATATAACGTGGCGGGAATGGTTCCCTTGTTGGCCATGGAAGCCATCTAATGTCTGTAATAGATACGGTTCCATTAACGCCCTGTCGGTGGAATATTACTGTAACTGAAGGTCTGAAAATACTGTCGTTTGGCAGAAATGGATTTATCACATAAAACGTCCTCCAGCAGTGTATTAAACCTATGGCTTATTTTCGATAATACACTAGTGTATTATCGTTTTTTGGGTCCCGGTTCTGATACGTTTTCAGTCATGAGCGCGTGAAGCTGGAGAAACCAGCCACAGCATGTGCCGGAATTTATACTACTACGCCGTTTCGCGAAAAAATAACGTCATTGTTGCTAAGGCGTATACGCGTGGGAAGTTTTTTACTTTCATGTGTAATAAAAACAAAACAAAACAAAAAAGAAAAAAATGCAGCTGAAGTTTTTCAAAATCAAAAAAATTGAGGAAATAGGTGGAATTATCCCCTGTAGAAACTGTTTCATTCTACTTCCGGTGTAAATGTCAAAGAGCTATCTACTTGTGTATGTACACGTTTGAAACCGAACTACAACCATAAACATGGCCCCGTGAACGGTATAAAGGCTGAGGGTGATGATGCAGGATACTTATTTGTCTGTCATTCGTTTTATGTGATAAATAGAATCTCACATTCGTGTTTATGTATTATCATTTTTATCAAACTCGTTGACTAAAATGTATATGACGCTCGCCAAGGCTCGCGTCATATAATTTTAGTCAACTCGTTTGATAAAAATGATAAATACATAAACACTCATGTAAGATCCTCTATTTATCACATAACCGCCTTTGTTTCCTGTGTAATATTCCCATTACGAAAATTTTCTTGTTACACACGTTTAATATCATTGTGTGACGTTATTTTTGACGCCATTTTATACGTATTTCACGGAAGAGAAAGGGTTTTTTATGGCGCATGCATCTATAGATGGTTTTGCATCTTCTGATTTATAGATATCTAATTTGTGGAATATCTTTATGTGATAAAAAAAAAAAAAATCTGATATTCGTTGGCATTTGAGATAAAGTTTTATCAAAGTCCTTAAGAAAAATGTTATCAAGCTCGCCAAATGCTTGCTTAATGACATTTTTCCTAGACTCGTTTGATAAAATTTTATCTCAAACGCCAACTCATGTCAGATCCTATATGTCTAATTCAGCTCCAGTTTCAACCCACACCAGAAGCCAACTAAATGGTTGATAAGTTCTGCCTAGACTAATCAGGTGGCGAGTCTTGGAATTTAGAATTATAACTGAAATTAAGAATAGCTTAGAAATAACGAGCCTAGATGAAAAAATATTTGTCGGGTGTAAACATAGGCTGTACTATAATATCATCCTGTGGCTTATACCGCAGATCTCGGACCTGCAACTTGGAAATACGAAATCACTTGAAAATGACAATTTTATTAATTGGCCTGGATTTGTGGCACAATTTTGGATTTGATATTGGCCGAGTGATATTGGCAGAGTAAGCTGATACTGGCCGTGGTTGTCCTTGTATTGAACGGAATAATGACGTCATGAATGATGTAGGATTACGTCATGAACATGACGTTTAAACGCGGAAAAAAGTTGTGTCCAATGAAGACCAAGCAAGAATTGTTTGTTTTTGAACTTGTTGCCCTTTGATCAAGTGTTGGTCATGTTAGAATCGAAATAAACTTCTTTCGATCGTGGCTATCGCCCTCGTGATTTATTTAATGTGCCTCACATCTCACAACCGTGGTTTATTGAACGATAAACCACGTTATGAGGAAGATTAGCTCCAGATCTATTTCTTTGATATAACACATGTCATATCTGTCAAATATCTCTTCCACGAAATTCCAAGACGAAAAAGTCTTTTCTCATTTTTCCCAGAACATCGCAGTGACTTTGTGTAAAAGAAGAAAAACTTTGTACACGCATTTTTATGCTTGCATATTTGTTATCTGATGGGAAAAGGTGGGGTATGCATTATGCATACCCGATAAAAATAAATGACAACACGTTAAGAATGATAATAATTACCAATTAAATAATAACAATGTTCGAGGTCCGGTCGAATCTATGCTTCACTTCTCGGGCTTTGATCTCCAATTTTCAAATGAAAACAAGAATTAACAATACGTTAGGGACATCAGCGTAATTCCGCTGTCAATTAACCCTTTACCGCACAATGCCGCCTTTCAACGACTCTGGGAAGGAAGCCTTTGGAAAACATTGTAGGAAAAGGAGAAAATGCTGGTAACCAGCATTTTCTCCTTTTCCCACAATGTTTTCTACTCCATCAAAGAAAAATTGCACCATTTGAGCCACGTTGAAATTGTCGTTTGCAAATGCTTTCAGTTTGGACAAGGCTAAAACTTTGTCGTCTGGTACAGGGTTAAACATATTGTTCTGGCCCAAACAGACCATCCGATTATGTTGTTTATAGATTAGATACTGTACAATTATCTTTGATGTTATTCAATGCCTTTCAAATGCATTAGTTGCTATGGAAACCGTGACACCCTTTCGAGTATACCGCTTTACCAAACGACACAAAATGGAGACGTCCAAATTCAAGGCAGTTGCAGACGACAATTTAAGTCTGAATCGAATGATAGAGCTTGTCTTTAATAGGGTAGAAAACATTGTGGGAAAAGGGAGAAAATGCTGGTTACCAGCATTTTCTCCTTTTCCTACAATGTTTTCAAAAGGCTTCTTCAGGGTCATTAAAACTCGGGATTGTGTGGTAAATGGGTATAAAAAAACTCATTACCTTACAGAAATAATCATTTGAACTACATTTAGTCTGTGGCATGCAAATGCTTTCAATTTTGTCGAGTCCAAAATTTTGTTGTTTGGTAAAAAGTGAAAACTCTATCAAAAGTTTTATTTTCATATATTCATAAAACAGCTGAATCAACATTTCTACATACCAACGACATAAAAGCGAACAGATTTATTACACTAATATTCATTTTAAATGACAGAGAGTTTATTTTAGAGAGCATAAGGTTAACGAAAAGTAGACTGAGAGTTTTTTTAATCAATTATGAAATGCTTGGAATTCACATAAAACTTTGTTTATAGTACTTTTTTCTAATTAATGGTGTATTAAAGCAAGAATGGATAATTTGTGGCGTATAGTGCGAGCTTATCCGAACAGTGCGAGCTATTGCGAATGGATTACGACCCGAAATAGCTTGCCAGGTACACGTTTGTGTACTGTATGAGCTGAACGGCCCAGTGGCGGCCAAAAGTAAACAGTGAGGGTCATAAAATGCATTTCAACTTAAATCAAACAATTTAAAAGTATGGAAATTATTGTGAAGATGGCAATCTGTTTCTGTACAGTCGGGCCGAGTGTCAGTCGCTCTCAGAAAAATAAATTTTACAACCAATTAAAAAGTAAAAGAGAGAGCAACCTGGCAACTTTTGACCTAGTTTTAAAATTCGTTTTTCTGCCAGCCACTAGCATATGCACCGACCTTATAATAACAGATTCTCATCTTCACTACAATTTTCATAATATTAAATGGTATGGTTTAACCCTTTCCCAAACAATCCCTGGCTTTCACGTGTCTGCAGTACAAGTCTTTTGAAAACACTGTGGGAAAAGGAGAAATTGCTCGTAACGAGCAATTTCTCCTTTTCCCACGGTGTTTTCTACCCTTTTTGAGACCTTTCTGCCATTTTCATCAAATTTAAGATTGTCGTCTGCAAACTCTTTCAATTTGGACCAGTCCAAAATTTGTCGTTTGGGAAAGGGTTAATGTTAAATACAGATTATTACCAGCATTGTTTACTTTTTGTTGCTACGGCGCGTTTAACCATTAGGATGTTAAACGCAACTCGGGGAGCTTTTGCGGCCAATGTAGATTAGCTTAGTTTAAACTTATTTGAGCCATGCTCTTGAAAAAGGGGGCTTAATGCATCTCCGTGATCCATGATACCAATCAAGTTATCACATCGTTATGGATCCATTTTATCGAACAATCGACTGTATCCTGATGTAGACTGGTCCTTTGACATGCAGAAAATTTACCAATAGCGAAAAGTTTCGGCCTAGGTCAGCCTGCGCAGACTGCGCAGGCTGACCTAAGTCGGTACTTTTCGCAGATGCATTAAGCCCCCTTTTCACAGAGCATGGCTCATTTATTTTTGCATCGATTTCTTGTACTAATCTCTCTCGAGTCTGCTTCCTGGGAACTACACCAGTACTCGCGTCGAAAATGTGGGCCAACAAACAGTTCCAAAGTTGACACCCGCTCCCGGGGTATCGAACTCGGGACCTTATGGTTACGAGGCCGACGCTCACAAACACACAGCCATGGAGACCACACCACACAAGGCATGCAGGCTTATCTTGGATCTACATTGTCCGATAGGATGAAATTCAAAGAATTAACTTAATTCTGAAATCATGATCTTTTTAGTTTTTACTATTTGCTTGAATTGTCTATGTTACATAGCAAATTATATATAAGCCAGACTACTTTTGTTTAAAAACTTATAATTGAAGACCAAACTGCATTAAACAGAACAGAAAAGTAGCATATTCACGACGTGTAAATTGTGGACGAGCAAAATATCTGAGCAGTTAGAAATTGATCTACTGGACGATGGTTCTGTGGGATAGCAGCCAGTGGCTTGGAAAGAATTGTGCGAAGTACTGGTACAAGAGACTCCACGAAAGAATGAATAGGTGCACTGGCCGCTGCGTTGTAAGTGAAATAATTTTGAAAACGGCGTTAAACACCATACGAACAAACAAAGAAATAATGTTACTAGTTCTTAGTTAGAATAAAAAATAAATTACAAAAAAAAAAAATCAGAATGGTAAAGGAAAACGCCTCCTGGTCATGCAGATCTAAAATAAATGAGCCATGCTCTATGAAATGGGGGGTTAATGCATCTGCGAACAGTATCGACCCAGGTCAGCCTGCGCAGTCCGCGCAGGCTGACCTGGGCCGAAACTTTTCGCTACTGGTCAATTTTTCTGTATGTCCAAAGACTTTGTCTACCTCATGATTCAGTCGGTTTTTTTAAAAAAAAAGTGGTTTTTAGGGGTCCATAATTTTGTAATTACTTGCATGGTACAATGGATCACGGAGATTCATTAAGCCTCCTTTTTCCAGAGCATGGCTCAAATGTTTGTGAGAACCTATCCATGATGTAACTGCTGGTTGAGTGGAGTGGCTTTGGGCAAGGCAATACAGAACCCTGGTTCTGGTAAAATCCAGAAAAGACATAGATGGGTGAGCTATGGCATAGACATACCTGAAATATAGTTGAAAATGGCATTAACTCTTTCCCAAACGACAAATTTTGGACTGGTCCAAATTGAAAGAGTTTGCAGACGACAATTTTAAATTTAATGAAAATGACAGAAAGTTCTCAAAAAGGGTAGAAAACACTATGGGAAAAGGAAAAATTGCTCGTGACGAGCAATTTCTCCTTTTCCAACAGTGTTTTCAAAAGACTTGTACTGCAGACACGTGAAAACCAGGGCTTGTTTGGGAAAGGGTTAAACTACTCTCAAACTTTCAAATAATGGAGGTTGTATGTCTATTTGTGTTAGAGTACAACCTTCAGAACTGGAGGCCGCTGGTTTAAATCCCCGCTCAGCTAATTTCCGAGGCTTGAAAATAAGAATTGCGACAGGATTTATTCATCTCTCACCGCTAATCATCGTTTCAAAGAAAAACAGCCATTTCCTTGAGAAGAATATCGTGCAAAGTAATGGGAATAGAAACTCAAAGAAAGCATGGATAGGTGCACTGGCCGACTTGATATAATTGAAGTGTTTAAAAAGGCGGGAAACACTGTACAATCAAACAATCAATCAATGTCTATTTGTAAGATTGTTTTCGGTTAGCTGGCAAACCTGTACTATCGGCAAAATGTATCATGTCAGTACGGTGGCCGAGTGGTTAAGGCGTTGGACTTAAGTTCCAATGGATAGATATCCGCGTGGGTTCGAACCCCACCCGTACTAATTTTTTGTTTCGTTATCTTTTTACAGAAAAAAATGGTTGGAACAAAGTAAATTAATTCTAGCTTAAGCCTTTGTTTGACACAAAGACTAAGTAATATTTTTGTTCCTTGCAAAACAATCCATTTTTTGTGACCCTGAGAAAAGAACTAATCGAATCATCTTGAGGCCGAATCTACGTGTTTCCATTGTTATTAGTTATCATAATTTCAAATATTTTTGTTTAATGTAAGTATCAGCATCAAAAAATGAACTGCAATTTTTCTTTCTTAAAAAAAAAAAGTATTAAATGCAATGGGCGTAACCAGGGATTAAGAATCATTACATACAATGTATTCCAAATCGAGAGTACTATTCCAGCCCTAGGCTTTCCCGGCAAAACTTCGCACGATTTTGCGGACGCTTTAAATCAAGATCAGACTACACAGAACGTGCAGTCTGATCTTGATCTAGTCCGTCCGATACAGTAAGGTTTTCCACCAAAAAGAAATATGATGAAATCGCAGTACATTTGTATTTAGCTTTTTTACCGTCGGTTGGAAATTTTCATCTTTTTAGCAGGTCCAGGCTTAATTATGCAGTTGTTCAACAAAGTGATATAAGAAGGTTTCGCCCGTTCCCATTTTTTCTACACTGCGCTCTTGCCTATATTGCCTGTTCCCATTGTTTTCTACACTGCGCTCTTGCGTATTGCCTGTTCCCATTTTATCTACACTACGCTCTTACGTATTGTCTGTTCCCATTTTATCTACACTACGCCCTTGCGTATTGCCTGTTCCCATTTTATCTACACGACGCTCTTGGTATTGCCTGTTCCCATTTTATCTACACTACGCTCTTGCGTATTGCCTGTTCCCATTTTATCTACAATACGCTCTTTTGCGTATTATGCATTATGGACACTACGCCTTTGAAATAGAGAGGAAAAGCCGCGAAATCAGGTCGGATCCGGATATTCAGTCTGATCTGGTCTGACCATGCTAATTTTCCTACCCCAAAGTACCGATAAAACATAGGAAAAACAGGAATTGGTACATCGTTGCCAAGGTGTAACTGAAATAAAACTGAAATCGGTGCGAAACACTATTCAAATTGAACAAATAAAATGCATTGACAATTCTCTAAGTATTTGTGATTATATGAAGGGTTTAATCTTCTTTTTACAAATCCATTTTTTTTCCACCAAAAATCATTTAGGTATGAGCCATGCTCTGGCAAAAAGGGGGCTTAATGCATCCCCGTGATGCATGATATCAAGCAAGTTATCACATAAGTAATTAGGGACCGTAAAATCCATTTTATATAAAAACCGGCTGAATCATGAGACACACTGGTCCTTTGACATGCAGAAAATTAGCCAAAAAAGCAAAAGGTTTCGGCCCAGGTCAGCCTGCCCGGAGTGCGCAGGCTGACCTGGGTCGATACTTTTCGCAGATGCATTAAGCCCCCTTTTCACAGAGCACGACACATATAAAATTGCCAGTAACGCGCCATACCACGCTACGTTATTTATCCTTGGTCTGCTGAGCGTGCCTCAAGACGGTTTGGCGGACAGTGTAGATTCATGATCTGACCGCACGCAACGTGCTGCTTGTGGGCCTTTAACTCTTTGCCACACGGTACAATTTATAGGTTTACATGTCAAAATTCAACGCATTTGCAGACGACAATTCAAAGCTTGCTAAAATGATGGAAACTGCCTAAAATAGAGTAGAAAACATAGCGGGAAAAGGAGAAAATGCTAACCAGCATTTTCTCCTTTTTCCCACAATGTTTTCAGGAGCTTTCTTACTAAGGGTCGTTTAATCTCGGAATTGTGTGGTAAAAGATTAAAAGATACATGTAAAAATGGTTCTAAATTTTCATTTCTGAAAAAACATGTCTGCCGGGATATTACCAAATCCACTTGATTTTTTTTCCTTGATAATTTTGACTTCGATAATTTTTAGGTAAGAGGAAATTTGCGTCGATAGAACATTTTTTACGTGATAGAATAGAAGCATTCTGTATTTGTGTGTGTGTGTGGGGGGGGGGGGGGGGGGAGGGGGAGGGGAGAAACATAAACAATGCAAGAAAAAGCACATTCAGACTAAATGAAATTACCTTATATACCAATTTATTTCGACAAAAAAAAAAGCAATAAAAATAAATTGGCAGATTAATAGCTCTGTTATACCTAGTACCATTGTCTTAGACTTTTACATATAGAAAATGTTTAATCCTTTACCACACAAACTCGGCTTTTAACGACCCCAAGGAAAAGAGCTTTTGAAAACATCGTGGGAGAAGGAGAAAATGCTGGTAACCTTACCTCCCATATAGACCAATCCTATCATGTTAGCCACTTTTATTTTGTTGTCTGCAAATGTTTTCAATTTGGACAGGTTTTAATTTTTGTCGTCTTGTTAAGAGTTAACTAAACAATCCAGGTGTGTTAACCATCCTGAGGAAAGAAAGGCTTTTGAAAACATAGTGGGAAAAGGCGAGCTTGAAAATAATTTCCGTTGTAAAGTAAATAACCATAACGAATTACTGGGTTAACGGGGGAATATATGTGGAACCACTGTGCGGAAAGGAGAAGTTGATCGTTACGCCCATACTCCCCTCTTGTCACTATGTTTCCAAAAGTATACTTTCTTGGTATATAGACGCAAAGAGGCGTTTGACCAGTGATACAAGCTGATAAATGAGACATGCTCTGTCAAAATGGGGTTTAATAAATCTGCAAAAAGTATCGGCCCTGGTCGGCCTGCGCATTGCGCGCAGGCTGACCTGGACCGACACTTTTTGCTATCGGTCAATTTTCTGCATGTCAAAGGACCAGTCTACCTCAGAATACAGTCGGTTGTTAGACAAAATGGATTTTATGGATCCATAATTATGTGATGACTTGCTTTGTATCATGCATCATCGAGATGTGCTAAAACCCTTTTCGCCAGAGTGTGGTTCATTAATGTTAAAAAGATCTATTAATGTAAATTACGTATCTGTTTCAGGCGATGTAGTTCTATAATACAATCCATTAACCCTTTCCCAGACGACAAATTTTGGACTGGTCCAAACTGAAAGAGTTTGCAGACGACAATTTTAAATTTGATGAAAATGGCACAAAGTTCTCAAAAAGGGTAGAAAACACTGTGGGAAAAGGAGAAATTGCTCGTTACGAGCAATTTCTCCTTTTTCCACAGTGTTTTCAAAAGACTTGTATTGCAGACACGTGAAAACCGGGGCTTGTTTGGGAAAGGGTTAACTGTTTCACTGCCAATACGTACTGTTGCCAGTCCAATAGAATTAGCTCTTTTCTTTTTGAGCACTCTTGTGCATATATATGTTCTGCGCAAAGTGGGAATCGGGACAATCAGTCTAGAATGGTCCTGCGCAGAGTGGGAATTCTCACTTTGTTGCGCAGGGTGGGAATTCTCACTTTGCGCAGTACCATTCTAGAATTTGCTCGGGGATGGGGGGTGGGGGGCGCAAAGTAGGAATACTGGACAAAGTGAGAATCTAACAACTGTGTTACCTATAGTTTATGGCACTGTTATGCCCGGCTGATTTTAACGGGAATACGTATCATTTAGTAGACGACAATATACTACACAGGCTGACCTGAATCGACACTTGCAGATGCATTAAGCCTCCTTTTCACAGAACATGACTCATATATTTATATACTTCAATAATTCCATGTTTTTCGGTATTCTAGTCGGTGAAAATGCTGACCTAATTATTATTCAACGCCTTATGAATTATTCATAACGGCTGTAGTTATTTTTACGCCTGCTTCTTTTCTATTATGACATGTTTGCTCTAATAACTTACTTTTTGCTTAGAAAATGTTTACATACAACAACTTTTTTTTCTCTAATATAAGTAGGAATACCCTTTTTTTTTTTTTTTTTAATTGTGTTTTTTTTTTTTTTTTTTCATCACGTGTTCACGCAAAAGTGATTGAACTGAGTTTTTCAAAGCAAGGATAAATGTTTATAAGTTCGAAATTCTAAATTTGGGTTCGAAAGTTCACTCCATATTGCAGCACAATGGGCGAAAACATGGGCTTTTGCAGACGGTGTGGATCAAGATCAGACTGCAGAGAATGTGCAGTCTTGATCTTGGATCTATCCCGTCTGTTTATTTAGTCAAACCTAAAAGATTAAAATGAAACTTTTCAAAGTTTCTGTGAATTGTATTTGCGGCTGTCGAAAGAGGTCGAGTTTATCTAAGCCATGCTCTGACAAAAGGGGTTCTAATGCATCTGCAAAAAATTATCGACACAGGTCAGCCTGCGCAGTCCGCGCAGGCTGACCTGTGTCGAAACTTTTTTGCTTTCGATAAAATTCCTGCATTTCCAAGGACAATTCTACCTCTGGACTCACCCGGTTGATAGACAAAATGGCATTTATGGATCCATAATTATGTGATGACTCGCTTGCTATAATGCATCACGGAGATGCATTAAACCCCCTTTCGCCAGAGCATGGCTCATAATCATTGCCGCTGGAGGAGCTAATGACTAGATTTGAGAGGTAATGTGAGATTTTTATTTTAGATTTTAAGTGCGAAGATAAAACAAAAACAAAAAACGTATATCATATTGATATCAGCCATGCTCTGGCAAAAGGGGGTTTAATGTATCTCTGTGATACATTATACCAAGCAAGTCATTACATAATTATGGATCAAAAAGAAGACCCAATTTGTTAAAAACCGACTGAAGCATAAGGTAGAATGGTCCTCCGACATGCAGAAAAGTGACCAATATTAAAAAAAAAACGTTTCGACTGAGGTCAGCCTGCGCGTTCTACGCAGGCTGACCTGAGTCGATACGTTTTGTTGAAGAATTAAACCCCCTTTTCACAGAGGAAACTTCACGTTTTAAAGATATATGAGAAGTGGAATTACCCGGCTTTAATGTCTCGATTATAAAACATCTGTACAGAATGTAATCTAAATTATAAATTCCATATTTTTCAGCTTAATCCCCCGCGGGTACGAAACTCTTTACTACAGTAATACGCCAAAGTAATGACTGCAGTGAAAAGTGATGTTTATTTTTCTGTATTTTTTACAGATAAAAAGATACGTATGCTAGCAGATTGTTACGGGCGACTCGCTGACATTTTGCGGACAGTGTAGATCAAGATCAGACTGCACAGAAAGTGCAGTCTTATCTTGGATCTACACAGTCCGATAAGGAGATATTTTTTGTCCGAAAAATAAGTTTTAAGTAGCATTATTTGGATTTTTTTCTATCGGCTTGAAGGTTTCATTTAACTTATTTCGCAGGATAAGGGTTAAACGACTGGCAAAAAACTTAAATTTTCGAAGTACTACGTACTATGTACGAGGGGTGTTCAATAGATACGCGGAAAAGTATTGTCATTCTCTCAGATATTACTTAAATACAACACAATTGATACATAAAAAATATTGTAGACAAATTAATTCTGTACTGACAGAAAAAAATTCATGTCAATATCTCAACAACTTACGGAGATATGGTTGTTATAGCAACGTCATCGCTCAACAACCGGCCCAACGTCATCCGGCGTCAATTTTACGTCGCTTTATTTGCATTACATATTAACCATTTCTTTCACATACCTAAATGAGATAATTGTCTAAAGAATTTAATCTTTTTCAAAATACTCTCCTCGAAATGAAGTACACTTTTTGCATCGTTTCACCCATGAATAGAAGCTTTCCCTGTTGGCAGCAGACTCAACGGAAGCAATTTTGGGCCGGGTTTTGGAACATGACGTTGCCATAACTACCGTATCTTTGTAAGATGTTGGAATAATAATTTGAAATTTATTCTTTCAGTACAGTATTAATTTGTCTACAATATGTACCAATTTCACTGTATTCAAGCAATATTTGAGAGAATTACTGTACTTTTCCGCGTATTTTTTTAACAGCCCTCGTACTTGTCAGTATCAATATGGCTTCAGAAAGACATAAGGAGAATATGCTTTAACCCTTTCCCAAACAAGCCCTGGTTTTCACGTGTCTGCAGTACAAGTCTTTTGAAAACACTGTGGGAAAATGAGAAATTGCTCGTAACGAGCAATTTCTCCTTTTCCCACAGTGTTTTCTATCCTTTTTGAGAACTTTGTGCCATTTTCATCAAATTTAAAATTGTCGTCTGCAAACTCTTTCAATTTGGACCAGTCCAAAATTTGTCGTTTGGGAAAGGGTTAATCCTTAATCCGCGTTGATTATCCGTTTTTCACTAGATTAAACCCTCTCAGCGTCATAGGCTAGAGATGGGGTCTCCTGCGGACAGCATAGGTCAAGATCAGACTGCACAGGACGTGCAGTCTGATCTTGGTTCCACACTGTCAAATCGTTTTTGTCAAGCCTTTGAGATAAAAAATATTTTTGAGTTTCCGTGGATCGTACTTTAAGCGGTCGAAAGTGATAAAGTATATGAACCGTGCTCTGTGAAAAGAGGGCTTAATACATCTGCAAAAAGTTTCGACTCATGTCAGCCTGCCCAGTTCGCGCAGGCTGACGTGGGTCGAAACCTTTTCTATAGGTCAATTTTCTGCATATCAAAGGACAAGTATACCTCATGATTCAGTCGGTTGTTAGACGAATTTATGTGATGACTTGCTCGGTACAATGAGTCACGAAGATGCATTAAGCCCCCTTTTCACAGAGCATGACTCATAAATAGTTTACATATTGCGCTTAGGGCGTCGAATAAACACATTAAACAATTTCAGTTTTCAAAAATAAAACCAAAATGACTGCAATTTCAATGCAGCTCTGGTCCAGTAAATCTCGCCAAAGCAGACAGTGTCGATCAAAGATTAGACTGCACAAAGCGTGCAGTCTGATCTTTGATCTACACTGGCCGCAAAGACAACTATATTTCTTTGGAGTAAAGAGTTAGAAAAAGGAGGAACATTTTGTGAGAAGCGTTTAAAACTCTTATCCTGCGAAATAAGTAAAATGAAACTTTCAAGCCGATGGTAAAAACGAGATTTTGCTATTTCAAAGGTATTTTTGGGGGAAAAAGATATCTTCTTATCGGACAGTGTAGATCCAAGATCAGACTGCACGTTCTGTACAGTCTGATCTTGAATCTACTCTGTCCGCAAAAGGTCCTTGAGTCGCGCTTAGCAGCCTAAGCGTTTAATTAGATTTTCTACTCGAGTTTTAATTAGAAGTCAGGATTGCATAGATTTAGGGATAATTTTTATCACATTTTATTCTCGTTCAAGCATCATTTCGATGGCGTAGTTAATGACTTTTTCAGTTTATTCCCAGGCTACATATCGCCGCAATCGCAATGAATATGGGTTTTGAGATAATCCTTTTCCAGATGACAAAATTTTAGACCTCGTCCATATTAAGAATAATTTGCAGATAAAGAATTAATGATACATCTATACTGGTTTCCAGCCACTTTATAACCCGTTTCATCGTTATTTTATAAAACTATAATCGTTATTATATCTTCATGCCAAATATTGTCCCAGACAGTTACAAGATTGCATAGATGACGACCGATAGAAAATGTATTTTATTTCTGGAGGAATCAAAGAAATCACCCTTGTGACGTTTCTGGTTTTAAATCGAAGATTTCTGATATATGTATTTGCACACACACGCGTATATCAGTAATTTATCTATGTTTACATAGCTGACTGAATTCTGAACCACTCTACAGTCTTTTGAATTTTAACAGTGTATTTCCCTCTGGCTGTAAGGATGTTTGTTTAAATATCTTTCAAATTATAGGAATGGTCTTTCAAAAAGTAGAAACGTTTATGGTAACCGAAAAATTGCTGAACGCCATATGGTGTGCAACACACGAAAAGGGGCCTTTGCACATATGCGTGAAAGTGTGTCGTCCCAGATCAGCCTGTGCTGTCTGTGACTAATCCGAGACGACACTTCCTGTTTTTGTGCGATTTTCTGTTTCACGAAAATCTACTGTATGAAAAAAATCTCATGTAGTCGTAAAGTGCCGTCTCGGATTAGCCTGCGCGGACTGCGCAAATGTCCGAAGGTCTCATTTCGCATATTGCGGGCCATATCAATAATGATATCAATAATCTCCTTTTTTCCCCACAATGTTTTCAAAAACGTTCCCCCGTCAAGGTTTTATGATTACGTAATCATTCGGTAAAGCGTTTGACATTTAACCCTTTCCCAAACGACAAATTTTAGACTGGTCCAAATTCAAAGAGTTTGCAGACGACAATTTCAAATTTGATGAAAATGGAAGAAAGTTGTCAAAAAGGGTAGAAAACACTGTGGGAAAAGGAGAAATTGCTCGTTACGAGCTATTTCTCCTTTTCCCACAGTGTTTTCAAAAGACTCGTACTGCAGACACGTGAAAACCAGGGCTTGTTTGGGAAAGGGTTAAATGAGCCATGCTCTGGTAAAAAGGGGGCGGGGCTTAATGCATTCCCGTGATGCATTGTTCCAAGCAAGTCCTTACATAATTATGGATCCATAAAATCCATTTTGTCTAACAATCGATTGAATCACAGAGTCCTTTGGCATGCAGAAAATTGACAATTAGCAAAACGTTTTCGACCCACGTCAACTTGCACGGACTGTGCAGGCTGATATGGCTCGATAGTTTTTTTGCAGATTCTTACGAACATGAAAGTACGCAACAAATACATAGCTCAAATACAAACCGCCCCGGCTGGGATTTGAACCCATGCAGCAAATATCCTCGTTTACTGAGGTTTATAAGAACTATACACTAACCACTGAGCTAAAGAGAATTCTCACTAACGCAGTTGTCAGGTATTAATTTTATACGGGAAGAAGCTATGCTGTCAGGAAGGAGTGATCTCCCTTAACAAGATGCATTAAACCCTCTTTTCACTGAGCAAGTCTCAACTACAAAGGATATTATCTTGATTTACAGAGCATTGGAGAATCATATGTATATGAATGAATGACTCTTATCCGGGTCCCAGGTGTGCATATGATTTCATTGGTTAATGTTTGATTACATGCTAACTATGGCACCTGCAGACGTAAAATCAGATGGGCTTATAAATCAAAGTACGGAAAGTACTAATAGAGGTTACATTCCTCTCTCACCGATGACGATTGTTTTGACGATTGTTTTTACAGGAGAAAGCAGCCATCGGCTTGGGAATAATATCTAGTGCAGCAGTAGAGAAACTCCAGGAAAGCTTTGATAGATGCACTGTCTGCCGCGATATAACTGTACTTATGTTGAAAAGTTGTGTAAAGCAGTCAGCCAGCCAACCAACCAACCAACTAACCAATCCATCCATCCATCAATCAATCAATCAATCAATCTTTGAACAACCATGGAGACGCACCTCAACTTTTCAGCTGCTAAACAAGAGATTAAAATAATATTTCCATGCGATAGGAAATCCAAAATTTTACGACTTCATCATTCTTTTTTTTAGCGGAAAAGTCTCACTCTTTCGTACAGTGTATATCCAAGTTCTGATTGTCCGTTCTGTGCAGTCTGATCTTGATCCACATTGTCCGCTATAGCGCATTGAGTCAAGCAAGGTAGGCTTAACCTTTAGCCACACAATCCCGACTTTCAACGACCTTGAGGGAGAAACCTTTTGAAAACATTGTGGAAAAAGGAGAAAATGCTGGTATCCAGCATTTTCTCCTTTTCCCACAATATTTTCTACCATTTGAATGACAAGTTTCATGTCTTAAGTAACATTTAATTTGTCGTCTGCAAATGCTTTCAATTTGGACAAGGCAAAAATTTTGTCGTCTGGTAAAGTGTTAAGGATGAAAACGGTGCTAGGATACCTCAAGTCATGCCTTTCATCTCTTTCAAACGGCACTGGAATAGATTTATGCGAGCTGTGGAATGCAAGTAAAAACAAAAGGACAAAAGAATAAAAATCCAAAAAACATCCTAAACCATTAGATGTCAGCTTGGAAGCGTCTTAAATATGTAACCTAACACTTTGGTCATTTGAAATTCAAATCGTTAAGATTTAACTTAAACCCTTTACCAAACAATCCCGGGTTTTAGCGACTCCGATGAAAGAAACTTTTAAAAACATAGTGGGAAAAAGAAAATGCCAGTAACCAGCATTTTCTCCTTTTTTCCCATGATGTTTTCTATTGTTTGGAAGGCAAAGTTAAAATTTTGAGTAACATTTTATTTTTCGTCTGCAAATGTTTTCAATTTGGACAAGTCGTAAATTTTGTCGTGTTAACGCTATTCTGCAGAATAAATATCTTTGACGATTATAGAAAAAAAAATGTTGCTAAGTTGTCGGCGTTGAATTGAGTTTATATGACCGAAACTACTGATAGAGCAGTGGAGAGTTTACAGCAAGATCAGACTGCACGTATGCGCAGGCTTATCTCGCTTAACCCTTTCCCAAAATTTTAGACTGGTCCAAATTGAAAGAGTTTGCAGACGACAATTTTAAATTTGATGAAAATGGCAGAAAGGTCTCAAAAAGGGTAGAAAACACTGTGGGAAAAGGAGAAATTGCTCGTTACGAGCAATTTCTCCTTTACCCACAGTGTTTTCAAAAGACTTGTACTGCAGACAGGTGAAAACCAGGGCTTGTTTGGGAAAGGGTTAATACTCTCCGTAGAATACGATTCTGCTCGTGAACGGCAGAAGATAAAATATATTAAGGAGTAATTCAAACCTTCACCCAGTGGAACTGAAATAATCAACCGTACCAACTATTCTTTGGGATTCAACCATTGACTAAGAACTGGAATCATACAGGTGTAACACTAATTTTAGGTTTTTGTAGAGCGAAGATTAAGATCAGTCTGCGCAAATATGCAGATCAATCTATGTCAGCTTCTTTCAAAAATCCGATCAGAGATTGTAATGATGGGTTTATAAATTAATACCATACCAAACTGAAAACAATTTGTGGGAAAGGGAAGGAAAAATGCACTGTATAAATGAAACTGTGACTTAGCCAGACATTGTCGGAAACAAGCAAACAGTTTGGCAAATGGATAAATTGCCCTTTGAGCGCAGTTTCGCAAATTTTCAAAGAGTCTACAAAAGTCGTCTGCTGCGGGGGAATCAAAATTTCCTTTCATGGAGTAAAAGGTTGATTCATTAAACGGGCCATAAATAAATCAGTCCATTTGTACCTTGTATCGTAACTTCGCAACTATGGCTCCTAATCTAAATTTTCAATCCTGACAACAGACAGGAGAACATCGCGTAGTAATATTAATGCGGATGTTTTCGTGCGACATTCGTTCGAAGAAAATAGAATCCGACCATAAAAATAACTTGATGTAATAAAATGTAATAGAGGGATGAATTTAATGATGCTTCAAGATCGCTGTCATCTAACAGACATTTACATTAAAGATCGTATCTAAAATTTCTTTCCATGTGTATGCTTCGCGAATTTCGAATCCGCCATTTTGGTTAAAAGATCACGTGTTATTCCGCGCATAAGATCTATATGTTTGAATAGCTATTTTACGGAATATATTCCGTGGTAGAAAAAAGTGTTTGACTGACTGTTTAAAATGTTTCGTATAATTGTCATTTAGATTCGTTAAACAGCGAGACAATACACAGGAGGAAAAATAAAATTATCACCGTCTGACATCAGTCGTTAAGGCGTCAAAAGAATGTCATTTCCCGCGCTTGGCGAGATTTAATTTATAGCGAGAATTGCAAATTGGGCCAGGGTAATAGTGACACTGTTACACGCATTTTGGCATAATTATTTTCATAGAATATCTATCTTATTTTTTCTGGACTATTCTTTTTTCCGTGGGGGGGGGAGGGGGGCGGATTTTAATCCTTTACCACAATTCCGAGTTTTAACACTACCCTGAGGAAGACGCCTTTTGAAAACATTGTGGGAAAATGAGAAAATGCTGGCAACCAGCATTTTCTCCTTTTCTCACAATGTTTTCTATCCCATCGCGGACAAATATTACCATCCGATCAATATTTAATTTGTTGTCTGCAAATGCTTTCAATTTGGACCAACCTAAACATTTGTCGTTTGGTAAAAGGTAAAACTGTTTTTCCTTTTGATTTTTCTGAGCCAGCCATTGTTAAGAACCGGCTTATCGGTTTGAAATCTTTACCAAATGACAAAATTTTAGGATTGTCCAAATTGAAAGCGTTTGCAGACGAAAAATGAATATGACTCAAAAACTGAATTTCTTTTTCGAACGGAAGAAAACTTTGTGGGAAAAGGAGAAATACTGGTTACCAGTATTTTCTCTCTTTCCCACAATGTTTTCAAAAGCCTTCTTTTCTTCAGGGTAGTTAAAAGTCGAAAATGTTGTAAAGGGTTAACTGTTAGGCTGCTTAGCGCGACCCAAGAACCTTTAACGGACAGAGTATACAAGATCAGACTGCACAGAACGTGCAGTCTGATCTTGGATCTACACTGTCCGATAACGAGATATCTTTTCCCAAAAACAAAAGCTTTGGAACAGCAAATTTTGGGTTTTCACGATCGGCTTGAAAGATTCATTTACACCTATTTAGCAGGTTAAGGGTAAAATTTTTACCGCACTATCTTCTCTTTTAACAATCCTGAGGAAGATAGCTTTCGAAAAGGATGGTGGAAAAAAAGGAAAAAATGCTTGAAGTGCTAGTAACCAGCATTCTCCCCTTCTTACCCCACAATCTTTTTTGTCCTTTCAAAGACGAATTCCATTATCTGACCTCCATTTTATTAATTTTGTCGTCTGCAGCCGCTTTCAAGAGTTGCCTGGTAAAGCGTTCACTGGGCATATTTACCCTTTACCTCAAAATCCCGACTTTTTACGATCCTGAGGAAAGACCTTCCTGAAAACCCTGTGGGAAAAGAAGAAAATGTTGGTAACCAGTACTAGCATTTTCTCCCCCCCCCCCCCCCCCCCCCCAACACACAATGTTTTCTACCCTTCCAAAGGGGTGTTTCTGTTTTTGAGTCACAATTAACCCTTTCCCAAACAAGCCCTGGTTTTCACATGTCTGCAGTACAAGTCTTTTGAAAACACTGAGGAAAAAGGAGAAATTGCTCGTTACGAGCAATTTCTCCTTTTCCCACAGTGTTTTCTACTCTTTTGGAGAACTTTCTGTCAGTTTCATCAAATTTAAAATTGTCGTCTGCAAACTCTTTCAATTTGGACCAGTCTAAAATTTATCGTTTGGGAAAGGGTTAAGTGTCGTCTGCAAAAGCTTTGAATTTAGACAAGTCTAAAATTTTCCATTTAGTAAAGGGGTAAAATTAAGCTTGATTCAATCGGTTTCGAATTAGAAGACCTTTGTCCATATTCTAGATCTAAGATAGTAAGGCAACTTCCGATTGGCTCATTTATTTAGTTCAGCCAATCAGAAGTTGTGTTACTTTTAAATGCAGCGAATTCTTAAGAAACAGACTTAAAATGTTCGTAAGATTGGTCGATAAATACGAGTCCTGGCTTAATGCTTAGACTTGTTCGACAGAGTGCCGTATCCATAATAGTTGTAGACTTTCTGATTGGTTGGTACACATACAACCGACCAATAAGAATCCTGAATTTGTAACAACAAAACCGCAGGTGCAAATGCTGCGCTGCAATTGCCGTTCTAAAATGAAATGCAAGTCGAAATGATGTATTTATAACTGTCTAAAAAATATACCGATGGTTACCTCCTCTTCGGGTATGGATTCCGTTTTTGTTTCCGTCTGTCCGTCTCTTACCTGTCTCTCTATCGCTCTGCCAGCCTACCTGCCTGCCTGCTTGTCTATCTGTCCGTCCGTCCCTCCGTCCTTAGTCTCATTCTCTCTCTCTTCAATTTGTCTGTCAGTCTGTCTGTCTGTCTGTCTGTCAGCCAGCCTGCCTGCCTGCCTGCCTCTCTCTCTCTCTCTCTCTCTCTCCAATCTATTTAACTCCCACCCACTTGTTACGTCCCGTCGAGATATAGAGATATATTGGGTAACGCTGTAGTGATGAAATTCAAACCCACGAGTTCAAATATTGATTTAAGGTTGTTTATTGTCAGCGACCAATACCATCGTCTCTTTGATCTCAGTGACAATGATAATTTGAAATATCATACCTTTTGCTTCTAACCACGACACTGTGCAATTTTGTGGACACAGTAGATCAAGATTAGACAGCACACAATGTGCAAGTCTGATTTTGGATCTACCCATCTGCCCTGTCCGCTTTTTTTGGTGACATATTTATGTAAAAAACCTTGGCATTGCAATAAATCGGCTTTCTGTCCTAATTAGAACGGTCCATTTTATTATTTCAACGCTCAAAGGGTTATGTGCATTTACGGACAACGTTAAACCTTTACTACACAGTTCGAGTTTTAACGACCATGAGGAAGAAGGCTTTTGAAAACATTGTGGAAAAAGGAGAAAATGCTGGTAACCAGCATTTTCTCCTTTTTTCACAATGTTTTCTACTCTTTAAAGGACATTTTCCACTATTTGAGGCATATTTCACTCTTTACCAGACGACAAAATTCTGGCCTTGTCCAAATTGAAAGCATTTACAGGCGACAATTTCATTGTGGCTAAAATAGTGCAATTTTTCTATGATAGGATAGAGAACGTTGTGGGAAAAAGGAGAAAATGCTGGTTACCAGCATTTTCTCCTTTTCCCACAATGTTTTCAAAAGGCTTCTTTCCCAGGGTCGTTAAAAGGCGGCATTGTGAAGAAAAGGGTTAACATGTCGTCTGCAAATGGTTTAGATTTGGACAATAGTGTCGTTTGGTTAAGAGTTAAATGGTAGTTTCAAAGAGAATCGCTGATTTATTGTCATGAGCAACCCTTCGGAACTAAAAATGGTTACTTTTCATGACTCTTCTATGGAAAGTTTATGAAAACATTGTGGGAAAAGGAGAAATTGCTGCCATCATACGGAAGATAAATCTCTTGATTGGACCTACATTTCATTATGTCGTCTGCAAATGCTTTCAGTATGAACGAGCCTTAATCCTTTCTTTTTTGTCTGTCAAAGAGTTGTAGATTATCCTACGGAATCTAGAAGTAATTCGTTTATTCGGAAAAAAAAAAGATTTTGTATGATCTTTTTGCCTTGAAATGGGAATTTCAAACCGAGACTTTAAGAAGAGGAGAGACACATGACCGATATTAGGCCTAATCTTTGTCTACAATCTCAGCAAAATGCACACAATGATCGCCATAATTTGGTAGAGTGAAAGCACGCCTCCTACTCAAAATCAAGTTAGATTGGTTACCTCCCCGATACAGCAAGCGTATATAGGGATCGGTAAAAACGAGCGGAATTCTGCCCGTCTATTTTTAGAACAGCCATTTCGCGAGACTATAAGAGATTCAGGGGAGGTCACTCTCACTTCCTGAGCAGAGGATTTTCCAATATTTTTGACGTTACGAGTAAGGGAAATGTATTTTTGGTATCACCTTTTGATGTTTATGTCTGCTAATATTCTTTTTTAGTTTCGATTACCAATTTCAAATTGTGCAAAATATCGCAGTGTTACCTTTACAGCCAAATTGGAAATGTGTAGGCTTCTCTGATTGGCCATTCTGTGATATACCTGTGGCTCAATGGAAAGGAACGACACAATAGCCTGTGCCAGTTGTAATATGTATATCTTCAACGGGGACCAGTTCAAAATCAAGTAGCCCACTGGAAGCATGGTAGTAAGGCACCAGAACACAGTTCTCGGCTGAACTCTTGTCGACACAACTTCTTCAACAAAAGGACTATAGAATCAGCCTGAAATGATGAAGAGCACTTAAATGCAACGGCATAACCCCAATTCTCTAGATTTCATCAAGATATCATGTTAAACTTGTGAAATAGTGAAATTACCGACCAATACAGGCCACTGGCATTGTCGAAAAAAAGGACAAAATAAGCCAATTTAGCCTTTATTCTAAAATTCACAAAATGCAAACCCAGGAGACTAGCCTGAAAATGCCAAGCTAAATTGAAATTCAAAACAATACATAATTTGGGGATAAAATAAAAAATAGCACGTTACCATGTCCTTTTTTTCAATCTTTCATGACATTAGCCCACCGTTGTTTTTACGGCTAAAGCGCGCTACTAACTCCCTGACCCCTCTGTTTCGCACTTGGGGTCAAAACCAATGGAACAAAGAAGGAAAGGTCATGACCTCCTGTTTCAAAGACAAACTGAATGCTTCTTTTCAATAATCTTACACAATTCATGGGTGTAATAACTGCTCTTCTTATCAAAATTGCATTGAAAACCTACCTTTCTCCATTATTTCTAACTTTGACATGGCCAATTCGAAAAGAAATATTTACACTTGCCTACGGGAGTGCTCTTAGAGATTCTCTTTTTGTTAGGGTTGTCGATCACACTTTCCGGAAGTAGTGCGTGTATGGGTAAAAAGTTACTGTGCACCGTTTGGTCCAGGTTCCGGTTTGCCCACCAATATCTATCTATGCTTTGAAAAAAGGACACTTCGAGGCGAGATTCTTGAAGAGTGGAGACGAGATTCTCAAACCTAAGATGCTTTCCTTGGATAACCCTATACCAGACAACATATTTTTCAGACTTATCCAAATTCAAAGAATTTGCAGACGACAAATTTAATGTTGCTAAATTACGGAATTCGTCTTATGAAAAGTGGAACACATTGTGGGAAAAGGAGAAAATGCTGGTTACCAGTATTTTCTCCTTTTTTTGTAATGTTTTCAAAAGCCTTTCTTTCTTTTTGGTCGTTCAAACCGGGGTCGTTTGGTGAAAGGGTAATAGAATGCCTACGTCGCCATCTAGAAGTAATAATTAATAGTTATTATATTTGTTTAATTAGTCTTTCATTAGGAAAGTACTTATCATCATTCTTATAATAATACTTCTCGTTAAATGGATTGCTTTTTGTTGTTTCTGATGAGGATTGTTAATGATGTTACGTAATTTCTTTGTTTTTTTTCTACGTCACTTTGTGACCGTGAATAGACTGAAAAAATGGTTGGGTTGGGTTTTATTTGTCAGAAGGAGGGAGAGATGAAACAAAATGTGTGTGCGTGTGCACAGACGTTTCATAAATATATCAACCATGTTCTATGAAAAGGGGGTGTTTATGCATCTGCAAAAAGTATCGACCCAGGTCAGCCTGCGCAGTCCGCGCAGGCTGACCTGGGCCGAAACTTTTCGCTATTGATTAGTTTTCTGTATGTCCAAGGACCAGTTTACCTCACGATTCGGTTGTTTAAAAAAAGTGGTGATTATGCGCCCATATATATGTGATGGTTTAGTATAAGGTATCACGGAGATGCCTTTAGCCCCCTTTTTTCCAGAGCATGGCCGACACACATATGCATATGCATGTAACATGCAACGTTCCTCCGATAAACAGAATTGGACAACATAATTATTTCCCCTTTACCATACAATCACGAGTTTTAATGACCCTGTGCAAGAAGGCTTTTGAAGACGTTACGGAAAAAAAGGAGAAAATGCTAGTTACCGGTAATTTCTCCTTCTCTAGCAATGTTTTCTATCATGTAAAAAGAGAAATACCGTGATTTTAGCCACGTTTGAATTATCGTCTGCAAATGCTTTGAATTTGGACGACACTAAAATTTTGCCGTCTGGTAAAGAGTAATTGTAATTTCAAGGCAATTAATTGCTAAAAAATTTAGGTATATAATCATGTTAAAATGGACTGCCTTTTCTGTGCAATATTATTCTTGATCTATATTATTTGAAAAGACTCAAGTTGTAATTTAGCATTTGAAAATAGGGTTTTAATAGCCCCCTTTCGTATGACAAATTGCCAAGCCCCGTAGCTCAGTCGGTAGCGTACAGGACTTGAGAACAGAAGGTCGCTGGTTCGATCCCCGGCTTGGCAAATTTCTTTCCAAAGATTGATGATAGTCATGGCGACCAGGATTCATTCCTCTCTCACCGCTGACCATTGTTTCGACGATGGTTATGTGGGAAAGCAGCCAGTGGCTTGGAAAGAATATTGTGAGGAGTACTGGTAAAAGAAACTCCAGGAAAGCATGGATAGGTGCACTGGCCGTCGCGATATAACTGAAATAATGTTGAAAACGGCGTTAAACACCATACAATCAATACAATCAATCGTATGACAAAAAAGACTCTCGATATTATTCCTGGAAATATAAAAGTGATTGTATGTATTCTTTGATCATTCGAATTGGCATACCGGACAGTGTAGATTAAAGATCAGACTGCACGGTCTGTGCAGTCTGATCTTGATCTACACTGTCTAGGGGGTACTATTTTCCCAAATATTACCTATGAAATAGTGAAATTTGGATTTTTACCGTCGGGTAGAATGTTTCGTTACATCTATTTGGCAGGTTAAGGGGTAACCTTTTACCAAAGAATTCCGAGGAAGCCTTTGAAAACATTGTAGAAAAAGGAGAAAATGCTGTGTCATTTTTGCAGGTAAGTTTTCTGTCCAAAATTGGCCTGTATTGTAAAGGGTTACTGCCTAAAAAATAACGGGAACCTTAAAGAATTAACCCCTATCCTGCTAAATAACTAACATAAAATTTTCAAGCGGATAGTAAAACCACGAATAATGCTATTTAAAGCTTATTTTGGGAGAAAAAAAAACATCTCCTTATCGGACAGCGTAGATCACAGATCAGGCTGCACATTTTGTGCAGTCTGATCTTGATCTACACTGTCCGCAAAAGGTCAGTGAGTCGCGCTTATATAGCAGCCTAAGGGTTAATTGGTGTCGTCTGGTGGAAGTCTTTGAAAACATAGTAGAAAGAGTAGAAAATGCTGCGTTATTTTTTCAAGTAAGTCCTGTGTCCAAAATCAACCTGTATTGTAATGTATTACTGCCTATGGTTCAAAATAATGGGAACCTTAAGAATTATTCTAAAGATTAACCTTTTTAGCAGCCGACAAAATGTGTAGGTCAGGTCCAAATTGAAAGCATTTTACAGACGATAAATATTAAGTGTTACTCAAGTGATGAAATTTGTCAAATGATAGAAAAACATCGTGGGAAAAGGAAAAAGGCTATTTACCTTTTCCGGGATGTTTTCAAGTTTTCAAAGCCTTTATAAAAAAAAGGGGGGGGGGGTCGATAAATTCAGGGATCGTTTGTAAAGGGGTTAAATGGTTTTTTTTAATATGAGCCACCCTGTATGAACGTGTTTGTAGTTTGTGATTTCCCAAGGCGAATTTTATGTTTAAAATTTTCTCCAATTAACTTTTTTCCTCCCCGAGAGTATTGTGGGCAAATAGCTCCTTTTAAAATTGATACTTTTCATGATAATAATAAACAATAAGTAGACTTTTCGTCTTCCTTCCTTCCTTACTTCCTCCTTGCCTCCCTTCCTTACTTCCTTCCTGCCTGCCTGCCTGCATGCGTGCCTGCCTTCCTGCCTGCCTGCCTGCATGAATGCATTTCATCAAACTATAGTCATTCTTGCATCTTAATGCCAAATGTTGCCCCGGACAGTTGCAAGATTGCAAAGATAACAACGGATAGAAAATTCATTTCATTTTCTTGAGGCCATCAAAGTTTTGACGTTTCCGGTTTCAAATCGAAGCTTTCCGATATATGTATGTATTTATCCCTTACACAATATACATGTATATAGGTAATATATTTATGTTTACACAGGTGACTAAATTCTGAACTATTCTACAGTCTATCAAATTTTAAATGCGTTTGTTCTCTCCGATTGTAGAGATGTAGCTTTAAATTTTTTATAAAACAGCAAAAAAATTAAACTTGGTCAAATCGAAATCGTTTGTAGACAACAAATTAACACAAGCTTGAGTAAAAGGAGTTGGCCTTAAAATAGCAGGAAACATTATGGGAAAAAGGAGAAAATACCAGAATTTTCTCCTTTTCAGCAACGTTTTCAAAAGCCTTCCTTTTCGCACAGCATTTCCAAAAGATTTCTTCCTTACGGTCGTCAGAACACGAGATTTGTCGGTAGAGAATTAGGAACAAGTACACACAAAAGAAAGACAACCTTGGGAAATCCGTTATGATATAAAAGAACCATCTCGTCAAAGCAGATTATCCTTTCATAAAAAAAATATTGGCCCTGCTCTGGGAAAAGGGGTCTGTGATCCATGATACCAAGCAAGTCATCACATAAATGTAGGTCCATAAAATCTTTTTTTGTCTAACAACATACTGAATCATAAGGTAGACTGGCCCTTTGACATACAGCTAATAGACCAATAGGAAAAAGAGTTTCGACCCAGTTCAACCTGCGCGGACTGCGCAGGTTGAACTGGGTCGATACTTTTTGCAGATGTATCAAACCCCCTTTTTACAAAGCATGGCTCCTATGATTTATGAAATATTGCTATCTCGATCTGACAGCTTTTATCAACGTTTTTCGAATTCATTTAATTAATGTGTTATCTGGATGATTGAAAAGCTTTGATGTGTTTTGTGTTCGTGTTATCTTGATTATTTCATATTATTAGATCACAAAGTTGGTAGGGTGGAACGAGTGCTGTCTGAATACAAATGGGCACATTATGCATTATGTTTAATAAGTACGAAATATTATACTGCAGTAGGTTTCCTGGTGCTTGTATTTGCTTTGAGCAGCGTGAGAAAATTTGATAACGCGCAAGACCGAAGCTCGAGAGAAATGTCAAAATTTTCTTACGCAGCGAGAAAATAGTATTCCTTTTAGTATATAGCTACAAATTTTAACAACAAATGATTGCAATTATTGAGAACTTTACTCGAAAACGGTTAAAAAAATACTGACTTAGTGGGTAGGAGCTTTGTTTGTATTTTTATGAACGGCGGATTAATATCATAGCGTAACATGTTGACCAATCAAATCGCAAACTTATCTGAACGTATTCCGCACGCGGGGTTACGTCATCAAACCATATTTTTGAACTGGTAGCCTGTTATCGATCTTCGTCTATAAGACGGCATGGGAGCCACGACGGGTACCAGTTTAACCATATTTGGAACTGTATTTGACATTGTGTAGATACGGATAAAAATTTTTTTTCCAATCGTGGGTGATTCTATCTGCCTGAGATTCATGGATTTGAACAGGCAAATTTGTAGATATAAATCACATGTATATTTCTATAATAATAAACCCCGATTCTACGACCAGAATTTGTTTTTGTGAGGATTAACACCGTTTTCAGTTTATTATGAGGTGGACAGTATTGACCCAAGATAAGATTATACATTCCCTGGAGTATGATCTTGATATAGACTGTCTGCAAATTCAAAGTCGCACTCAGTAGTACAAAAGTTCACAAAACTGTCGTCACTTTCAGATGCATTTTGTAAAGGGATAAAAATTTATGTTTACACCTCGAAAATGTTTCCCAATAAGTATGTCCTTCGCAACCGCTGTAGAGTTTGACTCGCCAAAACTTCTATGAAACCCTTCACAAGACGAAAAGAAAAAATAGACTAGACGAAATTGAAAGCATTTGCAGGCGACAAATTGAATATGGCTCAAACAAGGTAAAACTTGTCTGTAAAATTGTAGAAAACATTTTTTTTTTTTTTGTGTAAAATGGTAGAAAGAAAAAAATGAATCTTCAAGGAGGTTATCTTTAAAATATGCACGTTTTATGCATTCTGATCTTGATCTACGCCGTCCACAATAGCTATCCAATGCGACATTGGCAGATTTAAAGCCATCGAGATACAATAGTGTTCCTATAAACATTTTGTCATGGCTTACTTTTCGATTAAGATAAGATCGGAGAACAGTTATTGTCTCCGTTTTTTATTCATGGCTGAAATATGAGGTTACTGTGACCATATAACATAAATGATTATATAAAATATAAAACATGCCTGGAAATTTGCATATAAATTATGGTTTATCTATCACTAAAACACAAACTGGTAGTTTGGAGAAATTACGTCATGTAACATATTCGTATATTACAAATCTTGTTTTGCGGCAGGACAAATCATTGCAGAATCGACGCTTTGTACCTCGAGAATGTATTCGTTAACTATTGCCTGCTTATATCTCAGCCAATCAGATGGCTGGATCTTAAACTTGAGAATGAGAGTTGAATTGAAATTGCTTTGGGGAAAAAAGGTTCTACCTGGCCAAGAGGCTTAGCGGAAAGGAAATCGGAAATGTCATCAGGAGTGCCAGTTCAATCTTCGCTGGAGGTGTTGTCTACATGGCAGTGTCATTGGGCACTGCACAGAAGTGCACCAGGCTAGTACAGGTGAAACCTAAGAAATAAAATGGACATTTATGTACTTGCCCTATCCTTTACCAGACAATCTCCTGAAGTAGAAGTGTTTCGGAAACATTTTGGAAAAAGGATAAAATTCTGGTATCGAGCATTTTCTCCTTTTCCCATAGTATTAAGAACTCTTTCTGAGATAAATCTAACCATCTGAGCCTCGTCATTATTACTTACCGTCCACAAATGAGTCATGCTCTGTGAAAAAAAGGGCCTTAATGCATCTGCGAAAAGAACGCTTTTGAAAACATAGTGGGGAAAGGAGAAAATGATAGTAACCAGCATTTTCTCCTTTTTCAGCATTTTCTCCTTTTTCTCAAACGTTTTCTATCCTACCAAAGACAAATTCCATCGTTTGAGCCGCATTTAAATTATTGTTTGCAAAAGTTTCAAATTTGGACCAGTCTACATTCTTTTTAGTCGTGTAGTAGAGTTAAGAAGGTTTAGTGAAAATGGACCCTGACTATAAGATCTGTGCAGTCACATCTTGACCCACACTGTCTGAAAGGGGGAAAAAATCCCGCACTGAGGCGAGCACATAAGGATAACATAAATTCCTTGCAAAATTTCTCCTATTTTTCCGTACTTTAATTCAATAATGCGCCAATTTCTGGATCGCTTTGTAGATGTGTTATTGCGCGGGATCGGATTACGTTCCGCGCGTGTTATGCAATAAACTTCAAACACCACCATCAAATAAACAAGATTACATCTTATATAAACGTGCCATGCTCTGGCAAAAGGGGGTTTAAATGAATCTCCGTGGTCCTCTATTCCAAGCATAGCATCACGTATAAGTATGGATCCATAAAAATCCATTTTATTTAACAATCGACCAAATCATGAGACAGACTGGTCCATTGACAAACAGAAAGTTAACCAAAGGCAAAAAGTTTCGGCGCAGGTCAGCCTGCGCGGACTGCGCAGGCTGACCTGAGTCGAAACTTTTTGCAGATGCATTAAACCCCCTTTTCAAAGAGCACGGCTCATTTACTGGGTGCATCTAGGTTTCTGGTTACAATTTTCATTCCAAGTAAATTCTCATAACGTTTTTGCCATTAAAGAAAAGGTTTTTGCCCTAAGATTTTGTCTGAAATTGTAGTCTTTTCTAAGTCCTAGTACAAAACAGATAATTTTCAGTCACTTTTGTAGATCCAAGATCAGGCTACATATTATGTGCGATCTGATCTTTTGATCTAACTCCGCTGATACTGTGACGGCTGTTAATTCTTGACTTGACGATATAATTTTAGACTTATTCAATTTGAAAGCATTTACAGACGAGCAATTCGTTACGTAGGATGAAAAACATTTTAGAACAGGGAGAAAATGCGTGTTACTAGCATTTTCTCCTTTTTCAACAATATTTTTTAAAAGGATTTTTTTCTCAGGGTCCTTAAAAGATAAGTTTTAAGACCCCACAGCTTAAAAATCTGTTTCATTTTTTTTTTGTTTGACAGATAAAGTTCTTTATATTTATTTAACCTTTCCACACAAATCCGAATTCTAACGACACATAAGGAAAAGGAATTTTGAAAACATTATGGGAAAAGGAGAAAATGCCTGTTACCATCATTTTCTCCTTTTTCCACAACGTTTTCAAAAGCCATCATTTTAAGGGTCGTAAAAACTTTGGAGTGTGTGATAAAGGGTTAACCCTTTACCACACAATCCCGACTTTTAACGACCCCAAGAAAGAAGCCTTTTTAAAACATTGTGGGAAAAGGAGAAAATGCTGGTAACGAGCATTTTCTCATTTTCCCACAATGTTTTCTACCCTTCCAAAAACAAATTTCAATTCTTGAGTCACATTTATTTTGTCGTCTGCAAATGCTTTCAATTTGGACCAGTCTAAAATTTTGTCATGTGGTAAAGAGTTAAGGTCTCATCCTGCCAAACGGTCTTTACGGAGAGTGTGGACACAGATCAGACTGCAGCAGCGTGATCTTTGTATATAAGCTCTGCTTCTTGATCAAAGTCATGTAATGTCAACAGTCTAAATACATATATGTTTGCGAAAGTTGACAGTAAATATATATGGCAAAAGGGGGCTTAATGCATCTCCGTGATCCATGATACCAAGTAAGGCATCACATAATTATGGATCCATAAAATCCATTTTGTCTAACAACCGACTCCATCATGGAGTAGAATGATCCACCGACTGGCAGAGATTTTAACAATATCAAAAAGTTTCGACCCATGTCAGCCTGTGCGTACTGCGCAGGCTGACATAGCTCATGCTGTTTGCAGATGCATGAAGCCGCCTTTTCACAGAGCATGGCTTATATTCAGCAGGATAAGGGGTTGTTTTTCTTTTGCACCGCTCTCTATACATCATATCACTCATGTCACGGTGACACGTCACATTTTCCTGTGTGTCCTGTTTTTCACCAGAGTTAGGCCAGGAATCTGAAATGTTTTGCCCATGGAAACTCCCACGAAAAAGCCAGTGTTTGGAGAGAGGACCGAGCCCGGGGCCTCCAGGTTACGAATCCCACACATTACCACTGTCTCACGTAGGTTCCCTAAGGATAAGGCATAAAAGACAAATGATAATATATCGGGTTTGTCCAGACCTAGATGATAGACAAGGCAGTGAGTTATGATGCAAGCGTCAAAGCTGTAGTAATGGATGACTATTTTGACAAATTATCGACGAGTTTGAAAAAAAAATCTAAAGTGTGTATTTGGCTGGATGGATTGTTTGTATGTTTGCCTGTCTCTTGTCTGTCTTTCTATCGGTCTGCTATTTTGCCTGTCTGTATTCTATTCTGTCTTTCTTACTGTTTGTCTGTCTACCTTTCTGACTCATAACTGTTCCATTACAACCATAAGGTAGTTCCACATCATATATTTATACTACAGTCAAATGCGATACATAAATAATTACCATTCTTGGTCTATGGTTGGCCGAGCAACACTAATAAATAAAGAGTCCCCCCCCCCCCACAAAAAAAAAAAAAAAATTAAAGAAATGAAAATATTTTCGTAGGGTAGTATGAAAAAATTATTGGGAAAAAAAAATCAGTTACTTGTTACAAGCAAAGAGTTGGTTTTCTCTCAATGTTTTCAAAATTTACTCCTGCAAGTACGAGAAAAAGTAGTTCCTATTTTCTCGAGGTAATTGGTTAAACAATTGTTTTGACTTCAATGAAAAGGCTCTTTTGATGGAAATGCAATAAAATGCGGAGGAACACGATCGGATTTACGATTTTATCTGTTTTATGCATGAGATCTATTGAACAGTCTGAACAACAATATCGTGTGGCGTAAGAATGCTGTAAAGGTTATACTTATCAAATTTATAAAGGTGACACAAACATTTGTGAAGTAGTTTTTTCTTGTGTGTTTTTCTCCTTTTTTAAAAACGTTTTAGTTATATCAGGGCGGCAAATGCACGTATCCAAGCGTTCCTTGAGAACCATACCACATCGATGTACAACACAGTCTCGAAGCTAGACAGGCTGGTTTTTCCACATCAAAAGACAGTTCTTAATTTTAGGGTAGCCTCTTCTGCCTACGTTTTACCCCTTACTTTTAGTTTTAACATTATACCGTATTTCAGAATGGTATAATATTTCCTTCTATTTCGTTTTATTTATTTATCTATTTATTTATTTATTTATTTATTTATTTATTTATTTATTTATTTATTCAATTCTTTGTTGCTGTTTAATTGATTACAAGTAGGTACGTTTGTTCCTCAAGCATTGTTGTGTGATTGAATATGAACCATGCCCTAGCAAAAGAGGGCTTAATGCATCTCAGTGACGTATTATACCGAGCAAGTCATAACATAATTATTTATAGATTTATGAAATCTATTTAGTCTAATAATTGACCGAATCTGGGGGTAGAATGGTCCTTGGACATGTAAAAAATTTACAAATAGCAAACAGTTTCGACCCATGTCAGCCTGCGCGGAATGCGCAGGCTGACAAGGTTCGATACTTTTTGCAGATACATTAAGTCCCCTTTTCACAGAGCATGGCTCATATATATTTGTTTCAAGTCAAAGGAGGATAAACCATGGAAGTATCAAAATCTAGACAATATTCAAATGTGAGAAAGGGATGAATACTTTTTGCAAAACCGTATCATTCAAATTCAGATCTCAATAAAAAAAAAAACACGACCCCCAACATCACCCCAAAGAAAAACAGTGTGATACCTACGAAAAACTTGTAAGCACCCAGCTGATGAAGATAAAACAGGTACCGATTTGTTGTCAAGTGGTCTGGATACTCGTCACAACTCGGCCGATTCCGTACCTACATCTAACCTCGTCCGTGTAAAGGAGGCTTCCATTTTGAACTACCAATCACATGATCTTAAACATGGCGGCGCCCCTGTAGATCGCTTAGCAACGACATGAACAACCACGGTGAAGTTATTCACTTCTATCGATCTGTCGATGAAAGCTCCCAACGGAATTGATAAAACACGCTAAAAACTGAATGTACAAACTGTTTGCCGACTGAAATATTCTTAGAAAGATAATGATAGAAAATTTACTACTGTTTTCTTTTTTAAGAGGAGCCTTATAATTTCAATAACGGTAAAGCGGTGTGCTTCCGGAGATTTGTGAAATGTACCGTGTAGGTGCATATCAAGCTACGTGATACAGCCGAGGGATTTGATCACCGGATCACCCGAGGTATGCCGAATGGTGGTCTGGATACATGTAACAAGAAAATCTGAAAAAAAGCCAAATAGCAGCTAAATCGTCAACGCAGGTGTTAGATATTTAAATTCAAAATATACCATATAAAAGCATGCAATGAATATATAGTGAATATGACAATCTGTTATTGTGTGGTTGGTCCAAATGTTAGTCGCCAGCAGAAAAATAATGCTAAAAATTAGGCTAAAAGTAAACAAAAAGATACGGTGACCTGGCAACTTTTAACCTAGTTTTGAAATGTATTTGAAATGTATTGCTAGCGACTAACACTTGGACCGACCGTGCAATAACAGATTGTCATCTTCACAATAATTTCTATACTTTTAACTGATTGATTGTATGGTGTTTTCAACATTATTTCAGTTATATCACGGCGGCCAGTGCACCTATCCATGCTTTCCTGGGGTTTCTGTTACCAGTACGCCGCACAATATTCTTTCCAAGCCACTGGCTGCTTTCCCACATAACCATCGTCGAAACAATGGTCAGCGGTGAGAGAGGAATGAATCCTGTCGCGATAACTATCATCAATCCTGGGAAAGAAATTGGTCAAGCCGGGGATCGAACCTGCGACCTCCTGTTTTCAAGTCCCGACTGAGCTACGGGGGTTTGGCTTCTATACGTTTAAAAGACATGATTGAAATTTAGATGCATTTTAATACCCGCTTTATTTACTTTTGACAGTTATTGTTACTTTTAAGTTTAGACAGATATTCCTAAATATTATCCTTAAACACCGAGAAACATTATTCTCACATTTCTGAGAACCTTGTTCATTTTTGAACAGTATAGATCGGCTAAATATCTCAGGGAATATATGGATTGGAATAATTGTAAAATTGTTATTGCAACACGGTCCAGAGAATTCTGGGCTTTGTTTCTTTTGAGCGGGAATGATAGATTTATCGGCAGTGCAGCGGCATTGAGATTCGCTCACGCATACTTTCGTTCTTTTTCTTCGCAGTGAAGTAATTCTGACGCTTTGAAGTAAAAGTGACAAATTGAATCAAGTCAGCTGGAAACCGACTTGTTGATCAGCCTTCAAGGCTATCGAGTTTTCTATTTACGTTTCTTTTTTTTTTTAACCCTTTTCACAACGAAATTAATGAGCCATGTTGTATGAAAAGGAGGTTTAATGCATCTGCAAAAAGTATCGACCCATGTCAGCCTGCGCAGTCCGCGCAGGCTGACATGGGTCGATACTTTTTGCTATCTGTAAACTTTCTGCATGTCCAAAGACAAGTCAGCCTTATGATTTAGTCGGTTGTTAGACAAAATAGATTTATAGATCCATAATAATGTGTGATGACCTGCTTGGGTATAATGCATCACGGAGATGCATTTAGCCCCCTTTTGTAAGAGCGCGGATCAAATACATCACATTTTGTTTCAACGGCTACAAAAATAGTTCCGCTGAAAGATGGAGATACGGTTTGCTCATAAATAGTATAAACTAGTGGACAGTGTAGATCAGAGATCAGACTGCACGTTCTGTGCAGTCTGATTTCGATGTACACTGTCCACAAAAAAGTTCTGTTGTGGTCTATGGTATGGAAAGAGTTTATTCTTTACCAGATGATAAATTGAAGACTTGGTAATACTGAAAGGCATTTGCAGACGACAAATAAAATGATGCTTGAATGATAGAATTTGTCCTTTCAAAAGGTACAAAACATTGTGGGAAAAGGAGAAAATGCTGGTTATTAGCATTGTCTCCTTTTCCAACAATGTTTTAATTTATTAGATGTTTTTACTAAGGGTCTTTATAGCTGAGGCCCGGTAGAGCAGTCGGTAACTTGCGGGACTCAAGACCAGGGGGTTCGCCTGTTCGAATCCCCAGCTTGGCCAATTTTTTTCCTAAGCGTGATGACAGTCTGCAACAGAATCCATTTCTCTCTCACCGCTGATCATTGTTTCGACGATGGTTATGTGGGAAAGCAGCCAGTGGTTTGGAAAGAATATTATACGAAGTACTGAGAAACAAAAACTCAAGGAAACTCCAGGAAAGTATGGATAGGTGTACTTGCCGCCAAAACAATGTTGAAAATCGCGTTAGACAGCATACAAACACACGGGGTTTTTAACCGTTATCCCGCTAAATTAGTGAAAAGAAACTTTCAAGCTGTTAGTAAATACCCAAATTTTGCTATTTCAAAGATTGTTTTAGGAAAAAAATATCGACATATCGGACAGTGAGGATCCAAGATCAGACTGCACGTTTTGTGCAGTCTGATCTTGATCTACACTGCCCGCAAAAAGTCTTTGAGTTGCTCTTATTAGCCCGGCTAAGGGCCAAAAGACAGGATTGTGTGGTAAAGGGGTAAACACGGGATTTAAGGGAAAATGTTGCTTTCTTTGGTTTAAACTAGTTACGCTAGAAATACGGGTTTATGACGACCCCTGCAGTAGAAGAGGTTTTGAAAACATTGTGGGGAAAATGATAAATTCCCTGTTACAGTCATGATACTTCAAACGTTGTTCATCCAGCCTATGCTGTGGTTATTCATCTGAATTGTCTGAAAAAAACATTCCATAAGAGTACCTACAGCATGGGTTTTCATGAATGTAATCAATCAAAAATAGGAAAATTCCCAGTTTCCAACCAGCTTCCATTTCTGTCCTAGTAAACTCGTTAATCATTCTAAGTCTTATTTTTTAGTATGCTCTGTTGGAGTTTTCCTTTGAATATGCTGTCTCCTTTTTTTCCTTTTTGTCTTTAGACAACTGCCTTGTTTACCTCTGTCTGTCTGTCGTCTCTCTGTCTGTCTGTCCGTCCGTCCGTCCACCCGACCGTCCGTCTATCTGCCTTTCCTTTTGTATGCCTTAATACCTGTCTTTCTCGCTGCAAACGTATCCAACTGCATTTTGGAGTCTGTGTGTCTATCTGTCTGCCTGCCTGCCTTCCCGCCCACTCGCGTATGTTCGTCCGTGCCCCCTTCTCATTCTCTCTCTCTCTCTCTCTGTCCAAGTTTGTTCCTAATCTCAAAGTACTTTGTTTATTTATTTATTTAATTCAAACCAAAGAAAGATTAAGTGGTGTGTTGTTTAATACTACAGTTTCACCCTTTGACAGTGACACCAGGCCATAGAAAAGTGTGTATCGAGATCAAACTGCACACAACGTGCAATCTAATCTTGCATATGAGCAATGCTCTGGCAAAAGGGGGCTTAAATTATCTCCGTGATGCATGTTACCAAGTAAGATACATAAGTATAGATCTCTAAAATCCATTTTGTCTAATAATCAACTAAATCATAGAAACTGGTCCTTGGACATATAGCAAATTGACCAATAGTGAAATGTTTCGGCCCGGGTCAGCCTGCGCAGTGCGCGCAGGATGACCTTGGTCGATACGTTTCGCAAATGCATCAAGCCCCCTTTTCACAGAGCATTGCTCATATACATGTATATTACCGACCATGCAGATGAAAAAACTGACGAAACTACCTCTGTATATTTCACTCATATCAAACTGATAGAGAAAAAAAAGGAACCTCTGTCTATCTCTAGGGAGTTATCTCAGAAAAATTCAACTCTCGAAAAACTAAATAACAGACACTGTTTATAGTATAAATTCGGTGCTATTGACTTACCTAGAGATAAAAGTAAAAGGGTTTGCGTGTTTGTGTACCGTTTTAAGTGGCTGGAGAAAAAAATAGAAAAACACATCATCCACTAACAAAGCCCCGATAGCTAAGTGGACCGGTACCTGGGGCCAGTAATCCAGGGATGGTGTGCCCGAATCCCCCCGCTGAAATAGATCAAAGTACTGAAGGCACTGAGAGACTAGCGAATGTCGAATAAGCGGCCGTGGTAAAGGTAAGCCTTCGTTGGTCTGTAAAAGGTTGAAGAAAAATGGTCCAGTGCGGTTATTACGTCCATTCCGTTCCATTCTGGTTATTAAGTCCGATTCGGATGACTCTACCTACCGCTCACCATTTACTTGTCACAACAGAAAATACCACAAAAAACTCTTTCTTGATCTTAAATAAATAAATAAATAAACAAATAAATAAATAAATAAATAAATAACATATCAATTTGATGATTTGGCTTTTGAATACTTTCTTGAGATCACTGTGGATGAACCTTCCGTGCTTTTTCACTTTCTTATCGGTTGGACGAGCTCGCAGCTAGATGAGACCTACAACACTCGCGAAAAGCACGAGGAACTTAGGTTGCCTTGGGATAAGTAAATACGAGACTGATTTGTACAGGCCACTGACTTAATCTACATATAAGCAAAAATCTTGTAATTTATCGACGACATCTTGTACAGCTTACGACTTTTTAAGTTGACTTCGCTCAAATCGGGGTGGTACAGATAAGTTCCTGTCAACATTGTTATATTTAACAGAATTTACGAAAAAATATCTCGTTTCTTGTGAAACAATATGGCTGCAGTAATTCAAGCAAAAAAATGTTCTAGAGGAAAAAGTGTTTCGAACTCTTGAAAAAGGCAATGGCCGAAACATCGAACGATAGAGTGATGTTTTTCATAGCGAAAATTTGCTACTTCAAAGATATTTTGGGGGAAAGGATATCTCTTTATCGGACAGTGTAGATTCAAGATCAGACTGCACGTTCTGTGCAGGCTGATCTTGATCTACACTGTGCGCAAAAGGTCAGTGAGTCGAGCTTACCGGCCTAAGGATTTACTCTATCACCATTGTCACCATAATATCCAACTTGACTCACGGGGCAAACTGCAGTTAACAATATGTATTACTTCGCTGTTCAAAAATACATTTCTAACGTCATTAGCGGAATTTAATAGCCATTAAACTGCAGTGAAATTTTGTAAAGAGTAAATTGTAACCATGGGACAAAATCCCAAAGCATGGAATAGCTTCACAATTTTTGTCAATGAGACGAAGCTGGCTAGTTTTGATAAATGGGAGGGGTGGCCATACTCGACGTTAATCATGCGACTTTTTGATTTGCGATAAGAAACTTTTTTGTATCATTTTTCTGTTTGAAAATTTTGAACCATTTTAACGAAATGTTGTGCGTTATTCACTGTAATATCAATAGATTACATCAAGGATACATCATTACTGCCAGAGAGGGAAAAAAAAACACTGTAAAAATTTGGTAGACTGTAGAATGGTTCAAAATTTAGTCAGTTGTGTAACCATATCTATATCACCCATGTATATTGTTTAACCCTTTCCCAAACAAGCCCTGGTTTTCACGTGTCTGCAGTACATGTCTTTTGAAAACACTGTGGGAAAAGGAGAAATTGCTCGTAACGAGCAATTTCTCCTTTTCCCACAGTGTTTTCTACCCTTTTAGAGAACTTTCTGCCATTTTCATCAAATTTAAAATTGTCTTCTGCAAACTTTTCGAATTTGGACCAGTCCAAAATTTGTCGTTTGGGAAAGGGTTAAGGGATAGATACATATATCGGAAAAATATTCGAACTAAAACCGGAAACGTCAAAACAATGATTTCTTTGATAACCCCAAGAAAACGAAGTGCATTTTTCATCAATCGTAATCTATGCAATTTTGCAACTGTCGGCGGCAACAATCCGCATGAAAATACAAGAATGATTATAACTGGATAAAATAATGACGAAATGGGTGAAAACTGGCTGAAAACGAAGTATAGATCTATCTTTAAAAGCAGATTAGATCAAACCTTGTCCCTTAGATTCCGGCAGATTTTCAACAAACAATTAGTGCTGCATTTTCACCCTTGTAAGTGAAATGAAACTTTCTATCCGACAGTAAAAACCCAAATTTTGTTATTTCAAAGGTATGTTTGGGAAAAGATATCTGCATATCGGACAGTATAGATCCAAGATCAGACCGCACGTTCTGTGCAGTCTGATCTTGATCTACTCTGCCCGCAAAAGGTCCGTGAGTCGCGCTTATCAGCCTAAGGGTTAAAATGTATTGAGTGTATATGAAGCGATCCATACTTGAAAAGGTGTCGATAGTGTTTTAAACCATGCACATCTAACTTGCGTGGGATTAAATGGCTTTGTCATTCTTAGGAAAAGTCGAAACAGACAGGGTCATCTGCTGAAGTCATCAGAGAAATTAACTCTTTCGGTACAAAAATATATGAGCCATGCTCTGTGAAAAAAGGGGGTTTAATGCATCTGCGAAAAGTATCGACCTAGGTCAGCCTGCGCGGACTGCGCAGGCTGACCAGGGCCGAAACTTTTCGCTACAGGTCAATTTTCTGTATGTCAAAGTAACAGTCTACAGTAGGATACAGTCTGTTGTGTTGGACGAAATGGTTTTTTATGGATCTGTCATTATATAAGGATTTGCTTGGTAAACTGCATCACGGAGATGCATTAAGCCCCCTTTTGCCAGAGCTGGGTTCATTTAAGTCGACTTTTTTGGACGGCTGTATAAAACAATCCACTGAAAATCAAAAAGGTTTTTTTTGTTGTTGTTGTTTTATAGGCTTGTCTAAACAAGCGGACGGTATAGATCCAAGATCAGACTGCACGTTCTGTACAGTCTGATCTTGATTTATGCCGTCCGCAAAAGCCACTGTTTTCGCCCATGTATGAAACTGAAAGGGTTAAAGCGATTTCGCAGACTTGCTAACTGCTTTGACGATTTTTGTCGAATTTGGAAAAGACATTCAAAATATGGTACGTACACATGTTTCTCTTTATTTGTGGTTAAGCTGTGGCAGATGTTTACCATGTTAGAACTGATTGAAAAAGCATACGTATACCTAAGTACAATGAACAAGCTCTGTCTGTCTGTCTGTCTGTCTGTCCGTCCGTCCGTCCGTCCGTCCGTCTGTCTGTCTGGCTGTCTGTATGCCTGCCTGCCTGCCTTCCTGCCTGTTTGTCTGTCTGTCTGTCTCCCCCGTCGGTCCCCCTCTCTCTCTCTCCCTCTCTCTCTCTCTGTTTCTCTCTGTCTCTCTCTCACACACACCAACCTCCTGAACTAAAATTTTGAAAATACCAATTTGTATGCAATATCATCACCACGTATAAAACTAGATCTAATATTATCATCAATTTCACATTCAAGTTGCAATTTCAAAAGGTCTGGCTCAGCGGTTGTTTTGCAAGACTTGAAGTCAGGCAGCCCCGGGTTCGATCCTCACTCCATGGCGCATAAATGTATATAGGATATTTATTCTTTTTTTTTTCCGGTGAAAGATCGTAATCTGTTTCATCGAGTGAACATCATCGTGGCACACTCGTTTGGCCCGCGACGCGTAATTGGAGAGGTCATCAGACCTCTCCAACAGTGGTGTGTTTAAAAGGCAGACTGCCTCAGAAATTGCTGCCTAACTCCATGCTTTTTTGCGAAATTGTTCTGATACACAGTCTGTTTCGTCATGGTTTTATAAATAAACCGAAATCAAAAAACTGAAATAGGAAATAAACGTGGTTTGTTTTTATATGACGGATTTCAAAAAGGATTTGTTGTATTGATTTGATGGCAACTGACCTTTCCAGTAGTTGTAATTTTTCATTAAACAAATAAAGCTACACACACAAAAAAGGAATTTCGTTAAAAAAGAGAACACCGCAGGAAAAGATCACACGACTTAAAAACGTGGGAAGAAGGTCACGTGTCTGTCATGTGATGCATAAGAGGTTTCTTCTTTCTACACAGCGGCAATCATATACATGTACAAAATATATTGACATTAAAAGCAATAAGCTATTTGAAAACATTGATGCTGACCTCTACTGGCTTCTTTTTTAAAGAAGCCAACTTGTATAAACTAAGATTTAAATTCTGTACACAGATTCGTCGCTGAACGAAAGGATTCGACCTTTCATCGTTCATTTGCCCCTTAACCACACAATCCCGAGCTTTAACGACCTTTAGGAATTAAAGCATTTAAAATCATGGTGGGAAAAGGAGAAAATAGTGGCAACTAGCGTTTTCCCATTCTCCCACAATGTTTTCCACCCTTCCCCTAAAAAACAACAAATTGTCAATTTTTGAATTACAAAAGACACCTGCATAAAGAGAAAAGGATTAGCCTTTTGCCAAACGACAAATATTTGTACCCGGCCAAATTCAAAGCATTTGCAGACAACAACATAAATGTTGCTAAAATGGCGGTTTCTGTCACTGATCAAATAGAAAACATTGAGGGAAAAGGAGAAAATGCTGGTTACCAGCATTTTCTCCTTTTCCTACAATGTTTTCAAAAGCTATCTTCTTCACTCAGGATTGTGTAGTAAAGGATAATACCCGAAAAGGATAAAGAGATAAAATCTAGATGAACCTCGTATTGTGCTGTTTTGTTCTTGAGATAAAAATCGTGAATCAATTTGTTCAAGCTTGTTATAATAATCTTCAAACGTCGGTAGAGCCCTGAGAAAACAAGGTGGCAGGCGTAAATACGCTGAACCAAAACAAGAAATGTCTTTCAAAAAGATATGTGGCGGAAGAGATGCTGTAATATGAATATTGAAACTCTTCTGTGGCTCAATATGAAGTAAAATAATGAAAAGTGACCTCACGAGCAATTACTTTTCTTTTTTCATTTTGTTGAGAAGAAGGTTTGGTTATTGGGTAACGTTTATAAAAGAATTAAATTTCCAAATAGCACAAGAAAAGAATCATTCTCTGCTACATAAGTTTGCGATGGTATTATGAATCATGGCCCCGTGGTCTCGATTAAAAGTAACAACGCTTGTTAATAGTGGTTTCATAAATGTGCGAGCAAAAATGCCAGCAGGAGCCTCGGGGAATAAACATGTGCACATTTTTTACCAATCGCAAATTACCATATATTCATTCTTTATCAGTACCAAGAAGCAGGTCAAAAGCCAGCTTATTCAGCTACGCCGAAAAAAAAAGAAACTTTTGTTAAGTACGTGCAAAAATTTTCTGCATTTTCCTCCATTTCCCATATTGTGTTTTTACTGTATCAAAGTAAAAAAATCCCATCATTTGAATATCATTTTGTTTGTCGTCTGCAAATGTTTTAAAACTGGTTGGCTCCAAAATTTCGTCCTCTGGTTAATGAGTTACGTAGGCACGTAATGGACACTAAAGAAAAGGAAAAAATACCGGTAACCAGCATTTTCTCTCTCTCCGACAATATTTTCTGCCCTATAACAGGCACAATTGATGTTTTGAATCACATTTGATTTGTCGTCTGCAATTCTTTCAATTTGGACAAGATTTAAAATTTTGTCGTTTGGTAAAGAGTTAAATCCCTTTCAGTGCAAACAAACGTAACGCAATATCGCTTGCAACACACGAAAAGGGGCCTTCGGATATTTGTGTAAATTGTTGTGCCGGATTAGCCTGCGCGGACTGCGCAGGCTAATCCGAGACAGCACTTTACGACTACATAAGAGTTTTTCATACAGTAGACTTTCGTGAAACAGAAAATCGCACAAAAACGGGAAGTGTCGTCTCGGATTAGTCACAGACTGCACAGGCTGATCTCGGACGACACACCATTACGCATATGTCCGATGGCCCCTTTTCGTGTGTTGCACGCCATATATTTTTGTAATAGTCAAAAATTTACTTTCGGTAGGAAAGGGGGTGAAGGGCTAGCCACTGTGACATGTATCATATTATTTCATCCTTTTCGGTAGTTTATCGAGAAATACGGTGGATTATAGTTTGATATTTCATGGTTACAACCGGTGAAAAATACTGATTTCATATTTTCTAGCTCTTCAGTTGAAGGTGGAAACAGTGGTTCCCGCGCACTAGTTTTCTAGGTAAACAGCCCGTGCCATTGAGCCAGAGGGAAATATGACGTAATTTACGCGCTTTTACCTTATATTTCTCTTGCTTTACGTAATATTGTACTGCTTTGTTATGTGAGGGGGGTACGCCACAGGGAATTACTGAGAACAACTGTACTGGATTTTGATGAAAGCCCCAACAAAAAAAAAAAGGTGTTAGAAGCATGAAATTAAAAAAAAAAAATTTTTTTTTTTTCGGTGAAAGATCAAAATTTATTTCATCTCGTGAACATCACCAGTAATATTTTCACGAGTGGCGGCGCCACTCGTGAACATATCACCGATGACGTTCACTCGATGAAATAAATTTCTATCTTTCACCGAAAAAAATTAAAACAAATTTCCTCTACATATTTCGCCCAGGTAGAACTTAAAACGAGGGTACATTTTTTACATGGCGAACACCTTTTTAGGTAAAATATAACACCAGCCTTGATCGTTTTGTCAGGGACTTCAACGGTATCGTATTTCTTCTATCATTAATATTATCTTATTTTTTTACATTTTTAACTCTTAAACATTTTACCATACAATCCCGACTTTTAAAGACCCTTGGGAAGAAGGCTTTTGAAAACACTGTGGGGAAAGGAGAAAATGCTGGTAACCAGCATTTTCTGCTTTTCCCGCAATGTTTTCTGTTTTGTCGAGGACAAATTTCGTCATTTCGGGCCGCGATTGATTTCTCGTCTGCAAATGCTGTCATTATGGATTAGTCTAAAATTTTGTCGTTTGGTAAACGGTTAACCCTACAACAAAAGTTTGGGACGTCTAGAAATGGAAGCATTTGCAGTCGATCTATTGCATGTGGCTTCATGCTAGGATCTGCCCTCGAAAGATATAAAAAACAGTGTGGGTAAAGGAGAATATGCTGGTGACCAGCAATTTCTCCTTTACCTACAATGTTTTCAAAATCCTTTTGGTTGTTAGCACTCGGAATGTTAAGCAAAGGGTTAAATACGCAGAAATTAACAGCACACGACTTTGAAAACATGTTTGGTTGTTTGGTGTTTGGCGCAATTTTAAAACTAAATTTCAGATATGCCACGGAGGCCAGCCCACCTATCATGCCCTCCTGGAGTTTCCTTTTCCAGTACTTCGTACAATAGTCTTCCCAAGCTACCGATTTAGCTGCCGTATTCATGTTAGTCACAGATTTTACTATTACTGGGCTCGAGCTCTGAGTCGCCTTGTCAAAGGACTTCCAAAAGAAAAACCATGCGCTTCGAGTCAGGATCAAACCCCAATGTGTTGAATCCTAGGTTACAGGCCATCTCTTACCTTGAAAGAATTCGTACCGAATAACTGGTACCCAGGATAACCGTGCCTAGAATTACTTTAACCGAGGACACAGTTCGTACTCAGGTCATCTCGTATGTTGGACAGTTCGTACACACGACAGTTGGTACCAAGGGCGACTTGGACCCGGGATAACTGGCACCTAGGACAATTTTGACCAAGAACAGTTCGTACTCGAACGCATTACATACTCGCCACTCCCATTATTGGTTGATTCTGAAACAGATACAAATTTTTAATATTAAATGTATTTAGGTCAATAGAATGCATCTCGTCCAAAGTATATTATACAAACGTGATAATTTGATTTCTTTTGGGCTTAATTCCTGTAAAATAGCACACTCACCTATGAAATCATTTCGAATTATTTTGAAAAGTAATAGTTCTAGCAAAGGCCGGGCCAGTATTCACCAAACATTCCCATGAACAGTCTCAGTTTTATTCTCCAGAATTTTCAAAATATGAAAGTATCTCAATTTCTAATTGGCTAAACCAAAATTGGTTTAGCCAATCAGAAGGTGTGTTGCTTTCAAATTTAGAAAATCTTTGAAAGTAAGACTCGGAATGTTCTCAAGAACGGTTGCTGAATATGGTCCAAAGATTTCATTGCAGATTAAGTAAAACAACCCGGTTTCAATGATTTTCTTGTCTCAATTATTGATCTTGGAAAGGAAAATAACAAGAGAAGTCTGATCCTAATATACACAGTCTTGCTACAGCTTTTGAGTGAGTTCGCCCACAAGGGCGGAAGAGTTCAAACGAGTAAGAAAAGCTCTTAACCCTTTCCCAAACAAGCCCTGGTTTTCACGTGTCTGCAGTACAAGTCTTTTGAAAACACTGTGGGAAAAGGAGAAATTGCTCGTAACGAGCAATTTCTCCTTTTCCCACAGTGTTTTCTACCCTTTTTGATAACTTTCTGCCATTTTCATCAAATTCAAAATTGTCGTCTGCAAACTCCTTCAATTTGGACCAGTCCAAAATTTGTCGTTTGGGAAAGGGTTAAAGGATTCATATCGCACGTTATCAAATGTCAAAATTCTGGACTCTTCCATAGTGAAAGCATTTGCAAATGTCTTATTTAATACATGTATTGCTCGAAAATGGGATTTGTCTTTAATAATGGGATAGAAAACATTGTGAGAAAAGGAGAAAATGCTGGTTTCCAGCATTTTCTCCTTTTTCCACAATGTTTTCGAAAGCTGTCTTCGTTGTAGGTCGTGAAATTTTCAATTGTGTGGTAAAGGAACACATTATCTGTCCCTAAACTCAAACACTTTAAATAATGTAATTAAAGGGCAAAACGTGTCAAGATTGTTACGTCCCTTTCCCAGATAGAGAAATGAAAATTTACAGTAAAAGAACGTAGAAGTAGCGGAATTCCAACAATTTCAGGGTTTTTATTTTCGTTCGAATATATCGTTAAAGATTGGAAAGTATAGATCCAAGATCACCTGGGTCCGTCTTCACCAACCATTCTTAAGAACATTCTTCGTTTTATTATCGAGAATTTTATAGGTTGTAAAGTAACACAAGTTCTGATTGGCTAAACCATTTGGTTTAGCCAATCAGAACTTGTGTTACTTTCTAAATCTAGAAAAAGACTAGGAATATTCTTAAGAATGGTTAGTGTATACGCCTCCAGATTGTACGTCCTGTGCAGTCTGATCTTTAAACCTACACTGTCCGTAAAAACACAAAGGTAAGGGCATCCGGAATGGGGGTTACTTTTACCAACCCTTTTAACGCCAAATATATTAGATAAACTCAACGTCTTTCGACTGATGATAATATAATCCTTTGAAAATCGGAAATATTTTCTTCTTAATGGCTTTACTAAACAATCGGAAAGTAAAAATCCAAGATAAGACTGTACGTTTTTTGCAGTCTGATCTTGATCTACGTCGTTTGCAAAAGCCTCTATGCTGGCCCACGCCGTCCGGAAAAGCCCATCTCTTGCACCTAAGGCTTTGAAAGCATTAATCGGAATATAATTGAATTTAAATCCTTGAAAATTCAATCACCCTCAAACTTGGTCTTTTTTATGGAGATCTTCTATGATAGTACTTATTTGTTCCATATTATCTAAATTTAACTATTAACAGATTTACAGAGGATTACTTTTAAAACGATTGTGTAAATTAAGGAAAATCTACCTCGATTAAAATATCATACATGAAATCACCTGAAAAAAAAGTGTGGCAAAAGTAGAAAATGTTTGTTACAAGCGAATTCTACTTTCAACCCTTAATGTTTTCAAATGTTGTCAGCTGCGGGACGAAAGAAAGTCCTTTGCAGATGGTGAAGGTATTCGCCCCTTGAAATATTTGTACCATAAGATATTTGTACCATAAAACATTTGTACCACATGATATTTGTACCATTTGTATCATAAGTAATTGTACCAAAAGGAAACTGTACCGTTAGATATTTGCACAATTAGATATTTGGACCATAAGATATTCGCACCATAGGATATTCGCACTATAAGATAGTTCTTACATAAAATATTGGTACCGTGAGATATTGGCACTATTGGACTTTTGTACCAAGAGATATTTGAACCATAAGATATTTGTACCATAAGACATTTGCACCATAAGATATTCGCCCTTTAAGATATTTGTACAATGTGATACTTTTACTATAAGATATTTGTACCACTAGATATTTGTATCATAAAAAACTTGTACCACAAAATATTTGTAGATGACATTTATACCATAAAATAGCTTTAACACGAGATATTTATGCACACGATATTTGTACCCTAAGATATTTGTACAGTAAGGTATTCGCACTATAAGATATTTGTACCCGAAGTTGTTTGTACCAAAGAATATTTGTTCCATCAGATATTTGTACACTAAGATATTTTAACTACTCCCACCATAAAATATTTTTACCATAAGATATTCTTTATATAAGATATATTTACCATAAGATATTTGCACCATAGGGGTCTCCTTTCTTTTTTACCCTTTACCACACAAAAGAAATTTTAGATCTGTCCAAACCATGTAGACATTAAATTTAATATTACTAAACTCGTGGAAGGTTACTTTGATAGGGTAAAAACATTGTGGGAAAATGAGAAAATGTTGGTAACCAGCATTTTCTCCTTTTCCAATAATGTTTTTAAATTTCTCCTTTCTAGAGCTCGTTAAAAGCCGACAATATATGGTAAAGGGTTAAAGACAGGTGAAAAAGACAGACAGACAGACAGACAGACAGACAGACATAAAAGTTGCAACTGGTAGCTACATGTAGTTTAAAATATTGCAGTTCTTCCGTCAAATACAGTGGAAGGCTGAATGTCATTCAGATGTTATGAATGGCCAGGTGGGGCCTCCGCACTCAATGAAATATTTCAAATAGTTGGGGGCTATCACCATCTTCAGCATAAACAAATTATCCAAGATTGAGACAGACATAAAAGTTGGATTTGTCAGCTGATTATTAAAAAAAAAAGTGTTACACATGTTTCTGGAAAATACAGCTCACGTCCAAATAATTTTTAGACTATTTTTAATGATTAAGCCTTCTTTAGAAAAAAGAAAAGGCAAATTGACAGGTCGACGTAAAAGTTTTAGTTGGTTGCTGGATTGAAATATTGCGCACGTATTCACGAACCAATCTTCAGAACGTTCTTTGTCTTGTTCTCCAAAATTTTCTAAATTTGAAAGTAACACAACTTCTGATTGGCTAAACCAGATGGTTATGTTACTTTCCAATTCAGAAAATCTTATAGAGTAAGATTAAAAAAAAATTCTTAAGAATGGTTGGTGAATACGGACATTGGAATGCTTCCATCAAATACGACGCAAGTTTAAATATCATTCACACATCCTGCATGTGTCGTCTCGGGCCACCCAAGTCAATATGAAATGCTATGATTTCTGTCTGTAGCTATCTTTAGGGTTTACAAAACAGATTGATTGTATGGTGTTTAACGCCGTTTTCAACATTATTTCAGTTATATCACGGCGGCCAGTGCACCTATCCATGCTTTCCTGGAGTTTCTTTTACCAGTACTCCGCACAATATTCTTTCCAAGCCACTGGCTGCTTTCCCACATAACCATCGTCGAAACAATGGTCAGCGGTGAGAGAGGAATGACTCCTGTCGCGATGACTATCATCAATCCTTGGAAAGAAATTGGCAAAGCCGGGGATCGAACCAGCGACGGTTTACAAAAGAGACGGGATTTATAGGTCGACATAAAAGTTGTCCGTGTATCTGTTCGGTATTAAGTTTAAAATTTTGACATATTTTTACGAAATACAGCGCATGTTAAAATGTCATGATCTGGCAAAAGGGGGCTAAATGCATCTCAGCAATGCATGATTCCAAGCAAGTCATCGTAGTATTATAAGATACGTAAAATCCATTTTGTATAACGACCGACTGAATTATGAGGGACTCTGGTCCTTTGAGCAGCAGAAAATTTACCAATGGCAAACAGTTTCGGCCCAGGTCAGCCTGCGCGGACTGCGCAGGCTGACCTGGGTCGATACTTGTTTGCAGATGCATGAAGCCCCCTTTTCAGAGAGCATGGCTCATCTCTATTCAGTTGTTATAAACGCTCAGGTCGGGCCTCCCAATTCAATACAAAGTAATGCGATTAGTACGGGCTGTCTCTACCTTCAGCGTTAACAAAACAACCGGGATTGACAGATCGACGTAAAACTTGAATAATTCTTTATAATTGATGGCTCTCCATCAATTTTGATCAATTTGTCAAGGATCTTAAAATTTTACCGCATTTGCATATACGTGACTCGAATGTATGTGGTTTGTATTTTATTAAAACCCTTATACTGGCATAAGCGACCCCCGGTTTATTTTGCGGAGCGTGTAGACCAAGATCAGATCCCACAAAGGTGCCGTCTGATCGTGTTCTACTCTATCTACTTCTCTAATGGTGGCTCCTTTTGAAGAATTCCCCGAATGAAATTAAACTTAAGGTATGTATCGTTTTGATATTCAAAAATTTAACCCTTTACCACACAATCCCGTGTTTTCACGCCACTTAGGAATATTGCCTATGAAAGCATTATGGAAAAAGGAACAAAAAAATACTTGTTCTTTTTCTCCGTTTACCATAAAGTTTTCTACCCTTTCAGTGAGTAATCCATTCATTTAAACCAAAAACAATTTGTCCCTTACAAAATGCTTTTAAGTTAGCTCATGTCTAAGGTTTTGCATGTTTGTACTTTGGTTAAGGGTTAAATTTAAAATGATAAGGGTTAAGTTTTCTCTCGTTTAAGTGTGTTTATGGATTTATAAGGGACCTTATTTCGATTTAACTCTTTACCAAACGACAAAAATGTAGACCGATCCAAACTGAAAGCATTTGCAGACGACAGTTGAAATATGAATCAAATTATGTAAATTGTCTTTGATAGGGTAGAAAGCATTGTGGGAAAAGGAGAAAATGCTGGTTACCAGCATTTTCTCCTTTTCCCTCAATGTTTTCAAAAGTCTTCTTCCTCAGGGTTGTTAAAACTCGGGATTGTGTGGTAAAGGGTTAAACGTTTATTCAGCGCTTCACGATTTTGATTTAAGAAGATGGCGACCAGTCTTTCAGCTTAGCCCTGACCCTACAGGCTATTTTTATATTAACCCTTTACCACACACTCACGGGTTTTAAAGATTCCAATGAAAAGCACTTTTGGAAACATTGAAGGAAAAGGAGAAAATGCTGGTAAGCAGCGTTTTCTCCTTTTCTTGCGATGGGTTTTTTTTTTTTTTTTTTCTTGTTTGTTTGTTTTTTCCATTTCAGTCGAACATTGCATCATTTGCACCACATTTAATTTTTCGTCTGCAAATTCTTTCAATTAGGACAGGTCTAAAATATCGTCGTTTAGTAAACAATTAAACAATGGTTATCATGAATAAAAAAATACAAAAATCTATTTTTAGATTAACCCTTTACCACACACTCACGGGTTTTAAAGATCCCAATGAAAAGCACTTTTGGAGATATTGAAGGAAAAGGAGAAAATGCTGGTAAGCAGCATTTTCTCCTTTTCTCGCGATGGTTTTTTTTTTTTTTTTAGTTTGTTTGTTTTTTCCATTTCAGTCGAACATTGCATCATTTGCACCACATTTAATTTTTCGTCTGCAAATGCTTTCAATTAGGACAGGTCTAAAATATCGTCGCTTGGTAAACAATTAAACAATTGTTATCATGAATAAAAAAATACAAAAATCTGAAGAAAAGGAAAATATCTTTTTCAATACTACGAAAAATTCTTTTTTTAAAAAATGTGTGGAAAGACAGGAGCAAAATTTTGTTGGAGGTAACTCTTCCTTTCCAAGCAATGTTGTCAACGGGAATGGCTTAAAGTCGTATTTGCATAAAATTGGTTTAACTCTTTACCAAACGACAAAATTTTAGACGAGCTCAAATTGAAAGCATTTGCAGACGACAAAATAAATGTGACTGAAAAAATGATATTTGTTTTGGGAAGGGTAGAAAACATTGTGGGAAAACCAGAAAATGCTGCTTACCAGCGACAAAATTTTAGACTGGTCCAAATTGAAAGCATTTGCAGACGACAAAATACATGTGACTGAAAAAATGAAATTTGTTTCGGGAAGGGTAGAAAACATTGTGGGAAAAGGAGAAAATGCTGGTAACCAGCATTTTCTCCTTTTCCCACAATGTTTTCACGAGGCTTCTTGGTCAGGGTCGTTAAAAGTCGGGATTGTGTGGTAAAGAGCTAAGATATATCTATACTCGTTTTAAGTCAGTTTTTAACTCATTTCGTCTTTATTTTATCGAAATATAATCATTCTTGTATTTTCATGCCAAATGTTGCCCCCTGATGGTTGCAAGATTACATAGATTACGACGGATAGAAAATGCATTTCATTCTTGAGACCTTCAAAAAAAATCACTGTTTTGACGTTTCCGGTTTGAAATCGACGATTTCCGGTATACGTATGTATTTTCACTTACACTCTATATATCGGTAATTTTTTCTATGTGTGCACAGCTGACTAATTCTGAACCATTTCACAGACTATCAAATTTTAACAGCGTTTTCCTCTCTGGCTGTAAGGATGTATCTTTAACTCAGAGAGTTTACAGAGATTTACGAGGGTCTCTAGTTCAAGTCTTGCGTCAATGACATTCATTTTTAAGTACAGTATTGTGACATCACTTTTCAGTATGTGACATCACCGTCCAAAGTCTTTTTTTTTTTTTTTTTAATAAGCCATGCTCTTGCAAAAGGGGATTAAACGCATCTCCGTGGGGTATCACACCAAGCAAGTCATCACAGCATTATGGATCCATTAAATCTATTATGTCTAACAACCAAATGAATCATGATGTACAATGGTCCCATTCGGCATACCTCGGGTGATCCGGTGATCAAATCCCTCGTCTGTATCACGTAGCTTGATATGCACCTACACGGTACATTTCGCACGTTTCCGGAAGCACACCGCTTTACCGTTATTTAAATTGTAAGGCTCCTCTTTAGAAAGAACACATGAGTCAATTTTCTATCGTTATCTTTCTAAGAATATTTCAGTCGGCAAACAGTTTGTACATTCAATTCTTAGCTTGGTTTATCAATTTCCGTTGGGAGCTTTCATCGACAGATCGATAGATGTGAATAACTCCATCGTGGTTGTTCATGTCGTTGCTAAGCGATTTACAGGGGCGTCGCCATGTTTAAGATCATGTGATGGGTAGTTCAAAATGGAAGCCGCCTTAATACGGACGAGGTTAGATGTAGGTACGGAATCGGCCGAGTTGTGACGAGTGCAATGGTCCTTGGACATGCCCGAAATAGACCAATAGCAAATAATGTCAACATAGGTCAGCTTGCGCGAACTACGCAGGCTGGTCTGTGTCGATACTTTTTTGCAGATACATTTAACCCCTTTTCCACAGAGAATGGTTCAAATGATTTATGTCATGGAAGCTTGCTTTCTTTGAAACATTGTTCAAAAGCAGAGGTTTTCTCCCTTTATTACAATGTTTATGCCATCAAAAGTTGCTTTCTTCAAAGAATAGGTAATTTACTTGATCACACCTGTTGACGATACTTTGCGCCGTGCAAGCGGTAGACGACTGTTGAAAATATTGTAGCAAAAAGGAGAAACTGCTTTATCCTTAACGATTTCTCCCTGTGTCACATTTGTTTTCTCTTGCAGTCTGAGTCATATAATAAACTCCCTTCCTCCCCCCTCTCTCTCTCTCTACCTTTTCTCTGTCTGTCTGTCTATCTGTCTGTCTGTCTCTCTCTCTCCCTGTCTCTCTCTCTCTCTCTCTCTCTCTCTCTCTACATTTTCCCTGTCTGTCTGTCTGTCTGTCGTCTGTCTGTCTGTCTGTCTGTCTGTCCTTACCTTCAGCACAAAAGCGGTAGCAAAACTAGCTGTCAAAAAATACGTGTGCGCGGCTATTGACTTGTGACATAATGCTGCCACGTTTTTCCGTCATTTTCACACGATAAACCTGTCAAACTTTTAACTCATCAAACGTCACAGGCGTAAACATGGGCTTCTGCGGACGGCATAGATCAAGATCAGACTGCACAGAACGTGCAGTCTGATCTTGGATCTATACCGTCCGCTCGTTCAGTCAAGCCTGTAAGAGAAAAAATATTTTTCACTTTCAGTGGATGGTATTTTCATTCGTCCAACGAGATCGTGTTTAGTTATCTAGACCTGAAAGTGTTAAACCTATATCACACGATTCCGACTTTTAATGAAAACATTGTGGGAAAAGGAGAAAATGCTGGTAATCAGCATTTTCTCTTTTTCCCACTATGTTTTCTATCCTATCAAGGACAAATTTGGTCCTTTGGGTCACCTTTAGTTTATCGTCTGCAGTTGCTTTCAATTTGGATCAGTCTAAAATTTTGTGGTATGGTAAAGGGTTAACGACACGTCCTTTGCGTCGGAAAGCGCCTTTTTTGACATTTATGTGTTTATATCCACTGAGGAAACGTACAGCTTACCGGTGCATGTCAAAAATTACCACGTGTAAATTTGCATGAGGAAATAGAATAGCCGTAGAATATATGGTTCAGGAAATACCTACACACCATTCGGTAATAAAATGGTCAAAAGCCCCTCCGATCATTATCCCATTCTCCTAATACAGGCGAGGCGGACAAAACCCCTTCTAGATTCTTCAATGGCGGTCAGTGTAGATCCGGATGATCCATTGATCAAATCGGCGGTATTGCGATCGGCGATATATTTACATACGCTTTGCATATCTTCGCTGGAAATATACCGCTTCACTGCTCCTAAAAACAAGATTCCGCTGAAAAATATAGACCAGTCACAATTTTCAATTGAGCTGGTTCTTAATAATATTTTCGTAAACAAACAGTTTATTATTTCATTTATAAACTATGTGATCTAGCAGTTTTGATGGATTTTTTTTTTTTTTCAGAAGTTAACAGCTTAACCCTTAAGCTGCTAATCGCGACTCACTGACCTTTTGCGGATAGTGTAGATCAAGATCAGACTGCACAGAACGTGCTGTCTGATCTTGGATCTACACTGTCCGATACGGTATTTTCTTTCCGGTGAAATCAACTTTCAAACCGCAATGTTTCGGTTTTTAGTATTAAGTAGAAATTAGCGTTTCATTTTATTCAGCAGCTTAAGTGTTAACAGTAATTGTCGTGTAATTTGGCGCTGATAGAGTTTAAAAAAAGGTACAAAAAGCATCGATCCAGATGAGTCTACGCAGTCCGCACAGGCTGACCTGTGTCGAAACTTTTAGCTGTTGTTAAATTTTCAGCTTGTCAAAGGACTAGTCTACCTCATGATTCTGTCGGTTTGGATTTTATGAATCCATGATTATGCGATGACTTGCTTGGTATAATCCATGGCGGAGATGCATTAAAACCCGTTTTGTCAGAGCATGGCTAATATCGATTTTTATGTTTTATAATTGATATCATTTCTTCCAGCTTTTATCTTATTTCTTCAGACGTCTTCGACCTGGATGGGTGCACAAGCTATATAAAAAGATAAATGGTTCAAGGTGTATTAGATTGGAAATGACTGACAGCTCTGGGACTTCTAACTAGTGAATATTCATAAAACAGTTGGTAGTCTCTGTCATGGGAATGAAAGTGATACTGTTTCGGTAGAATTGTAAGGCCTGCTGTTGTTGTTGTCGTCATCGTGTTGCTGTTGTTTTTGTTGTTGTTAACGGCACTTACATCCTGACGGTCTAGGCACAATATGGCCATAATTCTTTCGTTTTAACTTTTTACATGGAAAAAATAGACTGTTCCAATTTGAAGGCATTTGCCATCGACGGATTGAAAGTAGCTAAAATGATGGAATTTGTGTCTAAAAGAATAGAAAACATTGTGGGAAAGGAAGAAAATATTGGTTAACAGTATTTTTTTTTTCTTTTCCCACAATGTTTTCAAAAGATTTCCTGCTGAGGGTCGTTAAAATCGGGATTGTCTGGTAAAGGGTTAAATTGTTGTGTATGGTTGAAAACCGACATTCTCCATCGGCTAATTTCGACATATACCGTGAATGATCGTTGTTGTCCGAAATTAGCAGAATTATTGTCCGGCATTGGCCGTGAGATTTCGTCGAACAGAGTAAATTTGTTTGTATTCAAGTTACGACGCACGGTGTTCCGCAGACGACCTTTTATTTAATAGTAGACGACATTTAAAGACCTTTGAAAAATAAAAGCGCCTACGAGATATTCTTTCAAGCATCGTACGTGTTAGAATTATCAAAACCATTCCAGTGATTAATTTACCATATTTCCAATGGCAGTGGGTTGCATGTCAATTACGATTCCAACGCCATGTTAGAAATAGCTATGAGTGACGTTATCTATTTCAAAATGGATGAAACGTTTGATTGATGGGTTTTAGACATTATATTTAGCAATGTTGGGAAGGCTTCTGTGCACACAGGGGATTCATGATTTAATTAGCCCAAACCCATATGCAGTATATTGACCTTTCAGAATAATGTATACATGTTTATGTAAACAAGCACATGTCACGAACAATTAACATACACGAGGAATGCATCTTAGTAAAGCATTACATGTATATAGAAGATAATTGTCTGTTTCGGTGTATGATCGAAATTTCTTTCATCGAGTGGAAAGCAAAGGCTATATTTTCGCGAGTGGCGAAGCCACGAGTGAAAATATGGCCTTTGCTCTTCACGAGATGTAAGAAATTTCTATCATACACTGAAATAAACAATTATCTTATTTCTTTTATGCTTTCGCTTCAACCTTTATTTTTCACGTCTAATTTTTGGTCATCAAGAAAAATATAACATTCACCGGTGAATTATAAGGTTATAATTCACTGTCAGATTTCGATAAACTACTGAGAGCATAAAAGAAACAAAGAAGGCCATTACATGACCAGGGAACTATAAAATTTGTTTTGTATTACAACCGACTGAATCATGAGGTAGACTGGTCCTTGAACGTTTCCACCCATGTCAGACTGCGCGGACTACTCCGGCTGACACGTGTCGATACTTTTTCGCAAATGCATAATTCATTTCAAAGAGCATGGCCAAGGTATTTATCACATTTTTTTCTGTTTAAAAATTTACAAAATTCTCACGTAGCCATTGACAAAAATTATAATGGTCACAGCGTAAGAACACAACTTTATTTTTAAACAGGAAATGCGGTTGGAAGTGCTTGAAAGTACTTGTAAATTACCACAAGCTGAACTGGTCACTTCGTACATTATTTAAGATGTCATTCATCCCTTTACCGAGTATTTCTGTTTTTTTTTTTAACGACACTAGAAAGAAGGATTTTTGAAAAACGATGTAGGAAAAGGAGAAAATGCTTGTAACCAGCATTTTCTCGTTTTCCAACAATGTTTTTTGATACCCTTTCGAAGACAATTTGGCTCCTGTCATCGAAACCATACTGAATTTTTCGTCTGCATTTGCTTTCAATTTTGATAGGTTACACATTTTGTCGTCTGGTAAAGCGTTAAATATGCATTCTGATACGAGTATTATTCTGATCGATTGATTGATTGATTGACTGGTTGGTTGGTTGGTTGGTTGGTTGGTTGGTTGGTTGGTTGGTTGGTTGGTTGGTTGATTGATTGATCCTTTGACACGTGGAAAATTGGCCAGCAGCGAAAAGTTTCGGCCTAGGTCACCATGCACGGACTGCGCAGGCTGACCTGGATCGATACGTTCCCCCAGATGCATTAAGCCCACTTTTCACAGAGCATGGCTCCGAATAAGGATATCATGAGGCACTGCGTCAATACATTGGGGTCATATATACAATGTTTTTTTCTATGTTTGTAATGTGACATCAATTAATTAACTAATAGTAGAAAAAACCCATTGACATTTACTGATACTATGTTTTCGTTACATATCGTATGTCGGGCAAAATAATATGAGATGGCATTCTGCTTCTGATGACGAGAATGAAGATTAATTTGTAGAATTTAGGTCCCGCAGTGCTCTGGTATATTTGACATAGATTGGTAGTCAGAAAGAAAATAGGAGTCATGCTCTGGCAAATGAGGGCTTAATGCATCTCTGTGATACATGATACCAAGCGAGTCAACACCTGATCATGGATCCCTTAAAATCCATTTTGTCGTACAACCGACTGAAACATGATGCATAACGGTCTTTGGACATGCAGAAAATAGACAAATAGCAGAGGCCTAGGTCACCCTGAGAGTACTGCGCAGGCTGACACAAGTCGATACTGTTTGCAAATGCATTAAGCCCTCTTTTCACGAAGCATATCTCATATAGTAATCGAATAAGATACAAGAAAGCCAAGGTACAAGACCCCAGTTCTTCTTCACATACTATTATACCCCCCCTTGCTTCTTCTCTAACCCTTTCCCAAACGACAAATTTTGGACTGGTCCAAATTGAAAGAGTTTGCAGACGACAATTTTAAATTTGGTGAAAATGGCAGAAAGGTCTCAAAAAGGGTGGAAAACACTGTGGGAAAGGAGAAATTGCTCGTTACGAGCAATTTCTCCTTTTCCCACAGTGTTTTCAAAAGACTTGTACTGCAGACACGACGTGAAAACCAGGGCTTGTTTGGGAAAGGGTTAAAGGGAGCCCTTCAAATTTTCTTTAATCTCACCAAACCTGAAAAACGATTTATCTCTGAATTTAGCAGGGCGATAGCTGATATATCATCAGTACAGAAGAAAGACAAAAAGAAAGAAAAACACGCTTGTCAGTTGTATTTCCTTAAAGGGCTACGTGGCCTCTTGAGGTATTTCTGATGAAACCAACCACATACTGTACATGAATATGTGACCTGTCGCCGTAACATTTCCAAAATATTGTTGAAAGTGGTTTAAATACCATTTAAAAAATCAATCATATTTTCAGGTGTCGGGTTAAATGTGGATAAACTGGTTGGAAGGTCACAAAATCATGTCGGAAAAGGAGACACTGCCGTTTACTAGCATTTTGAATGTCTTCTTTCTCGAGTTCGCAAAACCAAAGGATTATTTGGTAACGGCTGTAACCCTTGCTGCACTGAAGAAATAAAATGGACCTTCCCAACGAGGAAAAGAAAGCCGAATTATTGCAAATTCAAGGTTGTTTAAAACATAATGGGTAACAAAGTGGCGGACAGTGTAGATCCAAGATAAGACTGCATGTTCTATGCAGTCTGATTTTGATCTACCCTACCCGAAAAAAGCGCAACAGATAGCGGCTTAAGGCAGCCAAAAGGTTAGGTTTCGATTAGTAGCGGAATGTGTAGAATCAAGATCAGACTGCACGTTCCGTCAATTTGATGTTAATCTACGTTGTTTGCAAAAGGTAACTTGTGCCGGTTCCAGAGATTAAAGTGTTTTTAAGAATAACATGCATTTTTATTGTGTTTCCATATTCCTGCTGATTTTTTTTTCTAGAAACTATCAGTCGTTATTTCCTGTCATCCATCAACAAATTCACACATCGTTTTTTTTTTTCAAATCTACTTTCATGGTTAGATTCAGAGATTAATCTAACTGCCTCGGACCGTGTAGATCCAAGATCAGACTGCATGTTCTAGGTAGTTCGATCTTGATCTGCACACTCCGAAAGGCGTCTCGTGTAGCGCTTAAAAAAAAAGCCAAAGGTTTGGGTTTTAATTAGTTGAAGACACTGTAGATCAAGATCAGACTGCACGTTCTTGATCTTGTTCCACACAGTCCGTAATCGCAACTTAAGCCTGGTACAGCAATAGAAACGTTGATAATGCATTTGAGTCATGTTGCGTGAAAAAGGAGTTTAATGCATCTGCGAAAAGTATCGATCCAGGTCAGCCTGCGCCGTTCGCTCAGGCTGACCTGGGTCGAAACTTTTCGCTACTGGTCAATTTTCTGTATCTCAAAGGAGCATTTTACCTCATGATTCAGTTGATTGTTGGACAAAATGGATCTCATGGATTCATAATTATGTGATATATTTATAATTATGTGATATTTCTAATAATTATGTGATATGTTTATAATCATATATATATATATATATATATATATATATATATATATATATTTTTTTTTTTAAATAATTATGTGATCTATCTATAATTATGTGATATATTTATTTTTTTTATTTTTATTTATTTATTTTTTTTCCCTTCTTTTTTAATATATATAATTATGTGATATATTTATAATTATGTGATATATTGTTTGGTACAAAACATCACGGAGATGCATTAAGCTCCCTTTTGCCAGAGCATGGCTCATTTATTTGGGAAGCCATGTTTCTAACTTTTTTTTTCAGAAATTTCAGAAACAGTATCAATCAATTATTCCTGTCATCCATCAGTAACCTGCCATCCGCTTCTTTTCTTCCAAATCTACTTTGATCTTTGGATTCATTGGATTAATCTATCCGCCATGGACAGTGTAGGTCAAAGATCAGTTCTGTGCAGTCTGATCTTGATAGATCTACACTGGCCGAAAAAGCATCTCGTGCAGCGCTTAAGGTAGCCGAAGGGTTGGATTTTGACGAGTAGCGGACAGTGTAGATTCAAGATCAGACTGCACTTTCGGTGCAGTCTGATCTTGATCTACACTGTCCGAAAAAGCGCCTTGTATAGCACTTAAAGCAGCCGAAGAATGAGGTTTTCATTAGTAGTGGACAGTGTAGATTCAAGATCAGACTGCACGTTGTGTGCAGTCTGATCCTAATCTACATTGCCCGCAAAAAGCAATTTAAGCCGAGTCCAGCTTTTCAAACGTTTTAAAAAATTGCATATATTTGTGATTCCATTTTTCTGCTATTTTTTTAGAAACAGTACCAATCGTTATTCCCTGTCATCCATCAGCAAACTCCTACCTTTTTTTTTTCAAATCTACTTTGATGTTAGGATTCAAAGGATTTACCAAACCGTCTCGGACAGTGTGGATCGAAGATCAGACTGGACATTCTGTGCAGTCTGATCTTGATCTACACTGGCCAAAAAAAGCGTCTCGTGTAGCCTTTAAGACAGCCGAAGAGTTGGATTTTGGCAAGTAGAGGACAATGTAGATTTAAGATCAGACTGCACGTTTGGTGCAGTCTGATCTTAATCTTCACTGTTCGCATACGCAACTTCAGTCAAGCGATTCAAACGTTTAAATTGCATTTATTTGTGATTCCATATTTCTGCTGGGTTTTTTTTTTTGAAACAATATCAATCGTCATTTCCTGTCATCCATCAGAAAGCTCCAGCCTCATTTTTTTTTTCATCCACATCTACTTTGATGTTTGCATTCAAAGCTGGCGTGGGTAGAAAATGTAAACTATGACTATTTCGGAAAACATCAAAGGGGTGTTCATCGTGCATAGAAACGTTTGAAGAGAAATGCAAAACACGTGCGCTTGAAACGAGCAATTAAATGTGTGTAAAACAATTAAATTCAACTTTTCAACATGCTTAAAGTCTATTGCAATTTAAGAGGCCTTTTCAGATTTTAATGTTAGGAATTAAATTATTTGGTTACCACTGATGAATTCTACAAAATAAACTTTTCTCTGCGAACGTAACGAAGAAAGTGCTTCATATGCAATAAAAGGATCCAAACTTGACATTCAAATAACGGGTCGGTAGCTTGGCAATACGGTAACCCGTCTATTTTTATGACCTCAAATATGACGTCATCATTCCTATTTCAATACAGTCCTACTTTTTCTACATTTGTAGTTTATCGGCTTGCATTCCAACATATCGTCGCGTAATTCCTTAAAGAGGCTACGTATGTCATTAATTAAAGAAATACCATCAACCATCAAAACTCTATTTTCTCACATTTTTCTTTCATATCAATTGATGATTTGCAAGTTAACCTCTTATTAAATTTAAAGATAAAACAGTTTGGAAGTTTGGTTTGATCTAGAGAGCTAAATAACCCACTCTAAAGAATGACGGGTCTTCATATAGAGTATTTCTAATGAATTAACAGTTTACAAACGTCAGCACTAATTGCAACGGACAACCTTTATTCCCAGAGATCTGAAAAAAATTACAGTTCACCTATTCTTGGACAAAATTTTTGTATAAAGATTAAATCTATCGCAGTTTACAACAGTTTAGTTAACTCTTTGCCAAACGACAAAATTTTAGACTAGTCCAAATTGAAAGCATTTGCAATCGACAAATTAAATGTGACTTAAAACTTAAAATTTGTTATGGGACGGGTAGAAAACATTGTGGGAAAAGGAGAAAATGCTGGTTCCCACAACGTTTTCAAAAGGATTCCTTTTTAGGGTCATTAAAAGTCGGGATTGTGTGGTAAAGAGATAAAGACAATCGGTTGATTGATTGATTGTATGGTGTTTAACGCCGTTTTCAACATTATTTCAGTTATACCACGGCGGTCATTGCACCTTCTTTTACCAGTAGTCCGCAAAATATTCTTTCCAAGCCACTGGCTGCTTTCCCACATAACCATCGTCGAAACAATGATCAGCGGTGAGAGAGGAATTAATCCTGTCGCGATGACTGTCATCAATCCTCGGAAAGAAATTGGCCAAGCCGGGGATCGAACCAGTGACCTCCCGTTCTCAAGTCCTGTTCGCTACCGACTGAGCTACGGGGGCTTGGCCAAAGACAGTCGGAAGTTGCGTTCCTTTAAAATTTAGAACATTATTTAAAGTTAGAATTATATGCAGTATTGATGCAGTTTGTTCGTTCGTTTCTTTGTTTGTTTCTTTGTTTGTTTCTTTGTTTGTTTCTTTTTATGGTGTTTGACGCCGTTTTCAACATTATTTCACCTAGAAATCGAGGCAGCCAGTGCTTCTTTCCATGGTTTCCTGGATTTTTTTTTTTAACCAGTACTTCGCACCCCATTTTTCCAAAGCCACTGGTTGCTTTCTGATATAACCATCGTCGGAACAATCATCAACGGTTAGAGAGGATTGTATCCTGTTGTAATGAGTATCATCAATTCTTGGTCAGAAATCGGCCGCCTATAGATTCGAACCAGAGACGTCCCGGGTTTAAAATCCCTGAACGTTACCGACTGAAATACCGAGGTCATCGTCAATGCGATGTACAACGGTTGGTGACTAAAGGCTATGACCGCATGTACGTTTGCACTCTTGCGGCGGCTGATCTTGGTCTTTATTTGAGTCATGCTCTAGCAAGAAGGGGGCTTAATGCATCTCCGTGATCCATTGTTCAAACAAGTCATCATATAATTATGGATCCATAAAATCCATTTTGTCTAACAACCGACTGAATCATGAGGAAGACTGGCCCTTTGAAATGCAGAAAATTGACCGATAGCAAAAGGTTTCGACCCAGGTCAGCCTGGGGCAGGCTGGGGCAGGCTGACTTGGGTCGATGCTTTTTGCAGAAGACTTAAACCCCCCATTTGACAGATCATGACACGGTATCTTTTTTCACTGTGGATACTTTAAGTTTAATTAGCCCAAAGAATTGAAAACTAGTCTAGTAGTGGTCAACAATCTGTTTTTGGCAGGATATTAGGATTGTTCTTGCATTAACCAACCAACCAACCAACCAACCAATTAATCAATCAATCAATCAACCAGCAACCGGCTAACGATGCAGTCAGTCATTCATTCAAAAATGGAAAGAGATACTTTTTCAGTGATGAGCTTACATACATTTACAAGTCGCATACAGGAGAAAAAGCTTTTATGTTTCGTTTTTGGCATTCAGACGTGAAGGTTGTTATCTATAAATGGCCGAGAGATTATCCTGAGGTACTTCTTTCAACTTATCAAATCACAAAATTGCTACATATATCGATCCAACCACGCTTATCGGATTAGACCGTCGTTCTAGTTTTCAATCGTTGCCTATTTCGGTCTACAAGGACAACAGATTGACTGACTGACTGACTGACTGACAGTTGAATGGATGGATGGATGGATGGACCGACGGATGGACGGATGGATGGATGGATAGATGGATCAATCGATGGACCGACGGATCGATTGATTGCTGGCTCGATGGATTGCTGGATCGGCACATGGATCAATCTTTTGATGTTTGGATCGATCTATGAATGTTAAGATCGATCGTTGTACTTCTTACGACTGCTAAAAATACAATCAACAGAAACTAAGAAAGGTACCTATCTTACAGACTTGGATAAGCAAGCGGGCGACATAGATCAAGATCAGACTGCATGATCTATGCCCGCCGCAAAAGCCCATGTTTTCGGCTAAGCCGCTAAGACGGTTTAGAAAATATTCAGAGAAACCCACCGTCACAGCCATTTAACTCGCTATAAGCAACAACCTTTACATTACTAAATAGCTGAAAAGGGAAGTTTTCAATCGACAAATACAGACCACTAAGTTTGAATTTCATTGCAATTATGACCAGAGTATCTCACAAAAATATCTAACAGTGTAGATCAGGGATCAGACTGCACGTTCTGTACAGTCTGATCTTGATCTACACTTTTATCAAAAGCACTTTAACTACCTCTGTAAAACATCCCCTGTGTTCATTTACAAACCATACAAATGACATAATAGCGGGTGTGAAGAGGGGAGGATTTGAAAATTGAATATAAAAGACCTCCGTTTTTTCATTAAAAGATACCGGGTCTCTCTTTTATCGTTTCAATTTTGAGTTATCTTTTTAACCCTTTGCCCTTCACAAGCTCAGCCTGCTAAATTTATGTCGCATATTTTGTTGACCTCGAGGTTTGAATCCTCGCCTCTAGTGCGCGCAGTGCCAAGTGGCCCTGTCAGAAAGGTAGAGGGTCTTTAGTACTGGGGCCGTAAGTTTGAGTCCTTGAATGTCCATATTTTTTTCGATGATCCATGATACTAATAGTCGTTGTGATATTCATTAATCATCTCTCACCGCTGGGTTCTGATATTTATGTGGAAAAGCAGCCAGTATTTTAACCCTTTACTACATAATCCAGAGTTTTAACGACCGTGATTGAAAAACCTGATGAAAACATTGTGGGGGAAAAAGAAGAAAATGCTGCTAACTAGCATTTTCTCCTTTTCCTCCACAATGTTTTCTAGCCTATCACAGGGAAAAAACAAAACAAAAAAAAAAACAGTCATTCGAGCTACATATGCTTTCAATTTCGACAAGTCTGCATTTTTGTTGTGTCATGAAGAGTTATACCGTGTGTTGTGGGAAGTACTGGTGATAGAAATCCTGGAGGAAGTAAACGACCGTTGCATTTAACAACTTGACATAAATGAAATGTCGCTGAAGACATAAGACACAAGACAAACAAACATTGCCTCTGCAGCGTGAAGCCCTGAGTTCAAGCCCTAATCTGACCGGCTAGCACTGGTAGCACAAAAGTACACCGTAATGCTATTGATCCAGGAGTTGTTGGTTTGAATCCCGATTCAGCCGGAATTCGTTCCGACAATTGATAGTTGTCATTATTACGAGATGGATTCCTCGCTCAACTCTGACGACTGATCTGACTTTCTTCATGAAGAAAAGAAGCCAATAGCATGAAAAGAGGATCGTGAGTAATACTGGAAAAGAAGCCTCGGGATACCATGGATAGATGCACTGGCCGTCCGAACATGACTACGTTTCTGTTGGAAATGGCTTAAATGTCATACAACTAGTCAAAAAATAATTTTTATCGATATGTTACATGCATTAAGATTTACCCGTTTACTAGAAAACCCTGTGTCTACACCACTGAAGAAAAACGGTTTTGAAATTATTGTTGGAAATGTAGAAAATGTTGGGTAAGCAGCATTTTCTCCTCCTCCGTTCCCTCCCCCCCCCCCCCACCCAATGTTTTCTACCTTTCAAATTCCAAATCATTTGAGCTACAATTTATATGTCGTCTGCAGGTACTTTCAATTTGGACGGGCCTAAAATAAGCCAGACTTAAACTAATTACCAGACGACAAAATGTGAGTCTTGTCTAAATTGAGAGTAATCGCAGACGACAAATTTAGTATCACTAAAATAATAGGAGTTACTAGTATCTATGACAGATTAGAGAACCTTGTGGAAAAAGGAGAAAATGCTTGTCCTTTTTCCACAAGGTTTTCAAAACCGTCTCTCCTCGGTTACATTAAAACTCGGACCTGTTTGCTAAAAGATTAAAACATGATCTTATTCGGTACAACATGGAACAGAACAGAACAGAAAATTTATTTTAGTGCTTAGGCCTCCGGCCCATAGTACAACACCATACAACATAATCATCATGGAGCAAGATACAGGGTAAATTTTGCCCCTGTAGGATTGAGCATTTTTTAAACGGGCACCGTATTTGAGGCCTGTCCCGTTTCCACCCCTACCGCAGCGATTTAGGCTTAAATCAAATACCATGCAAATAAATAAATGATGAATACCCGGGCCTTAGGTAAATCCCCTTTGAACCATCTAACCCTTTACACAGATATTTTCCTTTATTACATAAAACCTCCTCCTGTAGTGTATTAAACCCATGACTTTTTTTCGATAATACACTAGTGTATTATCGTTTTTTGGATCCCGGTTCTGATCAGTGTTTTAGTCATGAGCGCCTGAATCCGGAGAAACCAGCCACAGCACGTGCAGGAATTTATACTCCTACGCCGTTTCGCGGAAAAGTGACGTCATTTTTGCTAAGGCGTATACGCGTGGAAAGTTTTTTTTTTTTTTATTTTCATGTGTAATTAAAACAAAAAAAATGCAGCTGAAGTTTTTTTTAAATCAACAAAATTGCGGAAATAGGTGGAATCATCCCCTATAGGAACTGTTTCATTCTACCTTCGGCGTAAATGCCAAAGAGCTATCTACTTGTGTATGTACACGTTTGAAACCGAACTACAACCGTAAACATGGCCCCGTGAACGGTATAAAGGCTGAAGGTGATAATGCAGGATACTTATTTGTCTGTCATTCGTTTTATGTGATAAATAGAATCTCACATTCGTGTTTATGTGTTATCATTTTTATCAAACTCGTTGACTAAAATGTATATGACGCTCGCCAAGGCTCGCATCATATAATTTTAGTCAACTCGTTTGATAAAAATGATAATACATAAACACTCATGTAAGATCCTCTATTTCCCCGACCCATAAATCAAACTTGATGTGACAGCGTTGCAGAGCTGTGATCTAGTCTAGTGATGGCCACTTTAGGCTGCATTCGAGTATATCAACTAAGATAACTGAATATTTTCGCTGCTTCATTGACTTGTTGATAGTCATTTAAGGTTGGAATTTCTTTCTATTTATCTTTTTTTTATTTCTATTTTTGGCATGCCACTTCGTCCAGGACCCGTCAGTCTGATTCTAAATCTGGAAAGTAACACCAGTTCTAATTCCTTTAACCATTTGGTTTAGCCAATCAGAAATTTCGTTACTTTGAAATTCAGAAATCTCTTGAGAACTGAATTTAGAATGTTTTTCTTTCAGATAGATGGGTGAAAAAGGCCCCAGCTTTCAATTAAAGCAAGGTATTCCGTGACCCAGTGTTAAGATGGTTGGATGTACCATCCGAATAATTTCTTTACTTGACAAAATTTATTTTCAAAAGATAATTTGCAGATAAAAATTCAGTTTTTACCAAGTTTTCGATACCAAATTTAACCCCTAGGCTGCTAAGCGCGGCTCAAATTTCCCCGACAGTGTCGATCAAGATCAGACTGCACAGAACGTGCAGTCTGATCTTGGATCTACTCTGTCCGATAAAGAGATAGTTTTCCCTAAAAATGACTTTGAGGTAGCAATATTTCTTTCCCTATCTCCTTGAAAAGTTTCATTTATTTAGCAGGCTAGAGGTTACCAAGTAACTTGTATCCAAGGTTTTATCCAGGGTGCTCCACTTTGTCTCTGCAGTGCTTTGCCCAAAGACGCTCTACCGATCCAAGTGGCTCCATTGGTAGCACTCAGGGCTTGAAACCCAGGGTCCGCGCCCTAGTTCGGCCAAATTCTTTTCAAGCATTGATGATGGTCTATGAGACAGAATTCATTCCTCTTTCATTGCTAAGTATTATGTCGGTCGAAAAGCAACCACTTACGCGAATACTAGTATAAGTAAGTGTTATTCAGATGATAGAATTTTCCTTAAAAAGGACAGAAGACACTGTGGAAAAAGGGAAAATGTTAAACTTTTCTCATGATGTTTTTAAAAGCGTTATTCTTTAGGGTCGTTAAATCACCGGATTGTTTTGTATAGGGTTAAACGAAATTGAATGAGCCATGCTCTGTGAAAAGGGGGCTTAATGCATTTGCGAAACGTAAAGCCGAAACTTTTCGCCACTGATCAATTTTCTGTATGTCTAAGGACAACTCTACCCCTTGATTAAGTCGGTTGTTAAAAAAAGTGGCTACTATGGATCCATAAGTATGTGATGGCTTGCATGGTATCATGGCTCACGGAGATGCATTAAGCCCCCTTTTTTCCAGAGCATGGCTCAAATAATACCACCATTTGCTTTCATATTAAAACTATACAAGCTAATTTCCAGCGAAGCTCAATGGGTCGGCTTTGACCTACTTCATAGTATTGATATATCTGAATGAACGAATAGTCATTTCGAAGTTGCTCAAAAATGTAGACATATTTATTCTGCGGGCCCTGCAGGCCTATTTGCTACCACATTTATGGCAAGGACATATAAGCGTTGCTACCGCTAATCGATACTCCGTGGCGTCTATTAATTCCATTGCAAAAGAAAATGGAAGGAGATAATCTTTTTCCTGTACCAATTGACTATTTAAGCGTCACCCTAGAAAGCGTTACTGTATGTACACATCATTTTTCGAAGCAAATGCTCCTTTTCCCGTACTTCTTACTCCGTGTATCTTTTTTAAAAGATATTTCTTGTTCAGTCTGTAACAATACATTTGACCAAAAAAAAAATCCCGATGTTTATGACGTCATGAAAATAAGGACGTTCACCCCACGCCCAGTCCTATCACACGGGCAATGAGTGCTAAATCTGCAATATCAGTTAATATACAGTCCCAAATGGTCAACAAAATTGGTACCATTTTGTCAATTGAGGTATAAAATACTAATAAGAATGTTGCGGTATTTGCACATTTTCAAGAAAGAGAACAATAAAATTACGTGCAGTTTTAATGATTCGGGTAAGAGCAAGCCGGCTCGGAAACGCAAGATCCGGAATCAAACCACGTGATCCGTCTCCACCGTTCAAGAAATAAAATCATTTTGTGATAAAACGTTAGTAGCGAAGTCTTTACCGGACACAAAACTTAACAGCGGTCCAGCAAAAATGAAAATGCAAATGATAAATGAAATGCACATCAAATAATGGAAAGTGTCATTGAAAGGGTAGAAAACACCGTGGGAAAAGGAGAAAATGCTGCTGTAATAAAACATCAATAGCTAAGTCTTTACCAGTCACAAAACTTAACAGCAGTCCAACATGAATGACATTGAATATGACAAATAAAATGGTCCTTAAATGATGGAAAGTGTCGTTGAAAAGGTAGAACATTGTGGTAAAAGGAGAAAATGCTAGTATCCAGCATTTTCTCCTTTTTCACAATGTTTTCAAATTCCCTTTTCCTATGGGGGCCGATAAAACACGGCATTATTTGATAAAGCGTCAGAGAAAATACACCCCGTTCTGGGAACTATTATGCATTTAATGGTCACCGAGAGTGCATATAAATGTGCGTATTGCATGCTTACAACAGAGGTTGCTGGGAACGAAAACATAATAATTAATTTAACATTTGTTATAACTGAGATATACATCAGTCATTAATTCTACCGATAAGCATTTTTTTCCCTGAATAAACAGTATTCCAACTGATTAACATTTACAACTAAAGCTGTATGTGGATATTACGTTAACTTTACGAAATATTTAATGGACATTACCAGACAAAAGTAACAAGAAATTTTTCTAGACAAACTAAAAATAGACAGTGTAATACTTTTTTTAATTTCCATAATCGGGACTCTTCAAGCGAAAGGCGCTTTTAGACCTACTACCGGACCACGCGTAAATAAAAGTCAAAGGCATCATAAACAAGTTGGCTTCTTTCAAAAAGAAGCCAGGAGAGGTCAGCGTCAGTGTTTTCAAATAGTTTATTGGCCTTTAATTTCAACCTCTTTTGCTTTACATGACGGTCATTTGATCTTCTTTCCGCCTTCTCAAGTCGCATGATCTTGTCCAGCGGTCTTCTTTCTCTTTTTTGACAAAATTCTTCATACTTTTTCTTCTGCTTAGATTTATTTGCTTAATGAAGAATTAAAGTTATTTGAGAGGTCATTTGAATCATGGCAAATTAATGTAACAAATCTTTTCTGAAATTCGTCATATCTAAAAGTGGGTGCAGGACAACTAGCCCCAAAGATAACTCGCCCCAAGGCAACTCGCCCCCCCCCCCCCCAAAAAAAAACCTCGCCACAAGGCAACTCGACTCACCTTCAGAAGACAAATAGCCCCAAGTTATGAGACAACTCGCCCCACATATAAGACAACTCGCCCCGCTCTTATTACTATCACCTGAACGTATTTATAAAACTACACGACGATTTTTTTGTGGGGCGAGTTGTCTTTTGGGCGAGTTTTCTTTGAGGCGAGTTGTCTGTCATTCCTAAAAATAGAACCACGTCTATTTCTTATTTCGGTTTTTTGATTTCGCTTTATTTACAAAACCATGACGAAACAGACTGTGTACCATACTAATTTCGCAAGAAAAATGGATTTAGACAGCGAATTCTGTGGCAGTCTGCGTTTTAAACTCACCACTGTTGGAGAGGTCTGATGACCTCTCCAATGAAGTACAATCAAAGCCGTCTGTACAAATAGAGGGTCTAATAAGTTTTATTTCTCATTTTCATTTTCTGTTACAGGTTACGTAACGATCTGGTTACGTTACGACAGGGATCGTATACAACACGTTATTTACTGTCCCTGGTCACGGGCACGGTGAAGGTTCCGATACTGTCGCATTGTCTCGCGAGACTTGTTCATTTTCTTACCATATATGCACAAGAGTGGTCAAGAGAGATAACTCTATCGGATAAAATATGCGAGCAAATAGACTAGTAGGGACCCCGCGGAATAAACATGTGCACTTTTATGACCAATCAAAAATTACCATTAATTTTATTCATTTGATTTCATTATACGCACCAAGAAGTAGTTCAAAAGACATAGCATTCAGCTACGCCGAAAAAAATAGCTCAAGCGCAAATTTCTTCTCGCCGAAAAGAAATCAACGGAGAGGCAAATGTACATGTAGATCCAAGTTCAGGCCGCACGTTCTGTGCATTCTGATCTTGATTTACACTGTCAGCAAAATCTTATTGTGTGACATAGCAGCCAAAGGGTTGACTGACAGACCACTTTTTATTTATAAACCTAGCCATGCTCTAACAAAAGGGGGCTTAATGCATCTCCGTGATACATGATACCAAGCAAGTCCTTATGTTATTACGGATCCATAGAATTCGTTTTGGCGAACAACCGTCTGAATCATGAGGTAGACTGGTCGTTTGAGACAGAGAAAATTAACCTGTAGCGAAAAGTTTCGGCCCAGGTCAGCCTGCGCGGGCTGCGCAGGCTGACCTGAGTCGATACTTTTCGCAGATGCATTAAACCACCTTTTCACAGAGTACGGCTCAATTGTTTTTCGACCAGCGGTGAAACATAGAAAATTATGACAGTAAAGTTTGTTCAGTTAAGCCCTCTCCCCTCCTGGGCGCATAGAAACGGAGCCCAAGAACAGCTATTCAATCAATTTTGTTACCCATTTGCATAGAGCCCCCATTACCCTGCTGTCGATTCTTCACAAATATCGCGGAGCCCGGTTGCTTAGCCGTTATGGTACGATACTTGCAATCCAGTGGGTCTTTGGTTCGATATCCAGCAGGACTTATTTCTTTCTGAGGAATGATCTAGTCATTGCCATAGAATTTTATTCCTCTCTTTCACTGCTTATCTTAGTTTCGATATGGTTTATGTGGGAAAATAGTCCGTGTTTTCTTTTTAAAGAATGCTTTTTCGATGTACCGGTAAAGGAAACTGTAGAAATGCATGAATAGATTCACAAGCCGCCGCGCTAAAACTGAAATAATAACGCAAAGAAATAGATCTTCCGCCTAGCATACATAAAAGCCAAGCTCTGGCAAAAGGGGGTTTAATGTACATGATGCCTTATGCCAAGCAATTCCCCATCCCCTCGGACGCTCTCAAAACACAAACAAACAAACCATATAACAATAGCTTTATTGTTAACATGTTGGAAGCACTTCAAAGAGCAACCGGCATTGTCGCTAACCAATCTGTACAACACATATATGGTCCCTCCACATCTTAACCCTAATACAAATACATGTATATGTTAATGAAAGAAAACGTCTGCTCGTGTTGCTCTCTCAAAGCTGAATGAAATGAAATGCTTGTCCACGTAGCAAAAACCCTAGAAATCACGAGCTTCTACCTTTCCATACCTATATTGAAGCGTCATCGCAAAAGGGGAAAATAATTTTCCACAAATTCGATACTCAAACGTGGAAAATTATAAGTCATCACATAATTAAGGATCCATAAAATCCGCTTTGTCTTACAACCAACTGAAACATGGGATAAACTTGGTCCTTAGACATGTCGAAAATTGACCGATAGCAAAGAGGTTTCGACCCAAGTCAGTCTGCGCGGACTGCGCAAGCTGACCTGGGTGGAAACTTTTTGCAGCCATGATGAGTTAAACCTCCATTTCACAGAGCATGGCTCATTTTTAAGGGCAAATGAGAAATATTTATAGTAAGCAAAAGAGCTCTTTTTCATTAGACCGATATATGGTCGGAAAAGCAGAAATTGCTTGTTGCATACAATAATTATTATACTGTTTTCCAAAAATGGATTGACTCTTTACCAAACGACAAAATTAAACTTGTCCGAATCAATAAGCATTTGCAGACGACAAATTTAATGTGACTAAAAACGGTTGAAATTGTTTTTGGCACGGAAGAAAACAATGTGGAAAAAGGAAACAAAGCTGGTTACCGGCATTTTCTCATTTTCCTGCAATGTTTTCAAAATGCCTTCTTCCTCAGGTTCTTTAAAACGCGGGATTGTGTGGTATAGGGTTAATGACATTTAGTGAAAAGGAATTAAAATGGACGTTCTCTATTTAACCCTTACGCTGCTCGGCGTGACTCAAGGACACTTTGCGGACAGTGTAGATCCAAGATCAGACTGCAGTGCAGTCTGATCTTGGATCTACACTGTCCAATAAGGAAATATCTTTCCTGAAGAAAAAAATACCTTTGAAATAGCAGAATCAAAAGTTTTCCCTGTCGGCTTGAACGTTTCATTTCACTTATTCTAACCCTTATCCTACAGGATAAGGGCTATAAAAGAAAGAAGAAAAAAAATTAAACAGTACTACAATTCTTAACCCTAATCCTGTTAAATAAGTTAAATGAAACTTTCGAGCCGATAGTAAAAAAAAAACAACAGAATAATGCTATTTCAAACTTATTGAGAGAAAAAAATATCTCCTCATCGGACAGTGTAGATCAAAGATCAGACTGCAAGTTCTGTGCAGTCTGATCTTGATCTACACTATCAGCAAAAAGGTCAGTGAGTCGCGCTTAGCAGCCTAAGTACTTAGACATTCCGTTGTCTTATTCTATATCCCAGTCAATTAGAAATAATCGTCAGACCTCACACACCCCACAGTTGTCTAGGGCCTGCATATTGATTTTGAATGGTTACTCGGAGCTCCAGATAGAGGGAGTGATTTTGATTTCAAAATTGAAAATATTAATCACTCTCCACTGAACCCTATGTTATGGGTACTCATTAGAATCGTCTCATCGAGACAATTCTAATGAGTACCCACAACAAAGGGTCTGGAAGAAAAATAATGGATTTAGAATACTATCACTCCCTTTTATCTGGAGGTCTGGTAACTTACAGTAAATCTATGATGATTTATTGGTTATCTAAGAGAATGGAGCAAAGATAATACTGCAAGAACCGGCAGGCTGATCTTGATCTTTTATTTAATAATTGAAGGATGTTTTGAGGTAGATTTTTTTCTCTGTATAGATCCATTTGTTGGTTGATGGTGGGTGGCTTGCCCATTTAGTTTGAAAGGTTAATTTTTTCACCGAATGCTAACATTTTGGACATGTCCAAATTGAAAGGATTTGCGGATGACATAGTAAATGTGGCTCGAAATATGGGAATTGTCTTTGAAAGGGTAGAAATCATTGTGGGAACAGGAGAAAATGCTGGTAACTAGACCAAATGATGTGCCACAAAATTTGTCTTTTTTAATCTAAAGAACACGTGTATTGTGTAGTCTTCATTCAATTATTCGGATTTAGTTCAATTAGCCAGAATGACTTACTGAAACGTTTAAAAATCACAGAATTTCGTTCGATTTATGTATGGGTAATTTTACCGATTTCATCTTCTACCTATTTACTTGGACCTGTTGTGTCCAGTCTTTGTGAAATATCTATAGTTGATGAACTTGAACTAAACCCGGTGGTTCTGTTTAAAACAAGAAGGAAACATCTAAACAGGTACACTGGTCGTCCTAAATGAAACAAACGAGCGTAAATTAGTGCGCAAACAGTTATTTTCAGCGTTGGAATTCACGGAAGAATTAGAAGAATTTGAACTGCACATTTCTTTATCCTTGATAACAATTAAAAAGATTGAAGAATGTATCGATCTAGTTTTGACGTCTTGTCTGTCATTCGAAATGCTTAACTCTTTTCCACACGATCCAGAGTTCTGACGACCCAGAAAGAAAAAGGCTTCTGAAAACATTGTGGGAAAAGGAGAAAATGCTGGTAACCAGCATTTTCTCCTTTTCCCACAATGTTTTCTAAACACATCAAGGGCAGAAATCATCAGGTTAGCTATATTTAATTTGTCTTCTGCAAATGCTTTCAATTTGGTTGAGCGAAATATCGTGTCGTTTGGAAAAGCGTTAACTCTTTACAATTTGACGAAATCGAAGAATCTTCGAAAGCGTTTGCAGGATACAAATTAAACTTCAATGATGTAATTTACCTTGAGAAGAATAGAAAACATTGTGGGAAAAGGAGAAAATGCTGGTAACCAGCACTCTCTCCCTTGTCCCACAATATTTTCAAAAGCCTTTTTCCCCTAGGGTCGTAAAAAAACGGGATTATTTGGTAAAGAATCGAAGCAAACATTGAAAATCTAGTTAGAAAGCAAAGTTCATTTTGTAACGCAATGATATTGATAACATACCATTGTACATTATGTAAGAGTCAGGTTCTGGAAAAAAGGGGCTTAATGCATCTCCATGATCCATGAAACAAAGTAAATCATCACATAATTATGGATCCATAAAATCCATTTTGTCTAACAACCAGCTGATTCATGAGGCAGACTGGTCCTTTGACATGCTGAAAACTGACCAATAGCAAAAAGTTTCGGTTCAGGTCAGCCTGCGCGGTCTGCACAGGCTGACCCGAGTCGATACTTTTTGCAGATGCTTTAAGCCCCCCTTTTACAGAGCATGGCTCGTTGTAATTTTACAAAAACAAAGGCAGAGTTACTTGTATGATTTTTATAACGAATTTTGTGTGACATGTTTTTAAAAGAAGTTTAAACTATAACAATGCAATTTCAAACATTTTTTTTTTAACAGCGGTTACATAATCGCTGTTAATAAAATCAGTCTGTAGTAATGTCGATGCCCCGCTTAGGGCTCCCCCTGGCGGCAAGATTCGCCGTTTCGAGCTCTACATAAATAAACGCTATTTTATCTAGTGCGCATTACTTTTGTTAACTTATCATACAGCATTGGACAGCTGTAAGTAACTTTGACATCATTTTTCTTCTAAAAGCAGTCGTTATGTTTTGTTTCGTTTTCCGATACAGTCCAACCTGTATTAAGCAAGTACCTGTAGGTACTTAGAGTGTGCCTGCGTAAGACATGGAGGATATCTGTGATTTTTTTTTTCCGTGGTGAAATATTGAAATTAATTTCATCGAGTGAACATCATCGGTAATATTTTCACAAGTGGCGCAGCCACGAATGAAAATGTTACTATATGATGTTCTTGAGATGAAATAAATTTGCATCTTTAACCGAAAAAATTCAAATATTCTATTCATTATATGCTTCTAACCCTATTTTTTTGTTGGGACTTGCAAAGTGCAGAGGAGAAATTATTTCAATTATGTTTGAGCACATTATATGCAAAACACGGTTTAATTCCGTTTGAACACATAATATGGAAAACATGGTTTAATTCCGTTTGAGCACATTATATGCAATAAAGGGTTTAATTCCGGTTGAGCACATTATGTGCCAGAAAGGGTTTAATTCCGTTCGAGCACATTATATGCAAAAAAGGGTTTAATTCCGTTCGAGCACATTATATGCAAAACAGGGTTTAATTCCGTTTGAACACATTATATGCAAAACAGGGTTTAATTCATTACATGCAAAACAGGGTTTAATTCCGTTTGAACACATTATATGCAAAACAGGGTTTAATTCCGTTTGAACACATTATATACAAAAAAAGGTTTAACTCCGTTTGAACACGTTATATGCAAAAAAAAGGGTTTAATTCCGTTTGAGCGCATTATATGCAAAAAAAGGGTTTAATTCCGTTTGAACACGTTATATACAAAAAAGGGTTTAATTCCGTTTGAGCACATTATATACAAAAAAAGGTTTAATTCCGTTTGAACACATTATATACAAAAAAGGCTTTAATTCCGTTTGAACACGTTATATACAAAAAAGGGTTTAATTCCGTTTGAACACATTATATACAAAAAAGGCTTTAATTACGTTTGAACACATTATATGCAAAAAAAAGGGTTTAATTCCGTTTGAACACATTATATACAAAAAAGGGTTTAATTCCGTTTGAACACATTATATACAAAAAAGAATTTAACCCTTTCCCAAACGACAAATTTTGGACTGGGCCAAATTGAAAGAGTTTGCAGACGACAATTTTAAATTTGATGAAAATGGCAGAAAGTTCTCAAAAAGGGTAGAAAACACTGTGGAAAAAGGAGAAATTGCTCGTCACGAGCAATTTCTCCTTTTCCCACAGTGTTTTCAAAAGACTTGTACTGCAGACACGTGAAAACCAGGGCTTGTTTGGCAAAGGGTTAATACACCTCCTGGATGCATTATTTCAGGCTAGTCGTCACATGATTACGAACCCATAAAGACCATTTTGTCTTACAACCGACTTGGTCATGACGTAGAATGACACTTGGACATGCAGAAATATTCACAAATAGCAAAAAGCTTCTACTCGTGTCAGCCTGCGCGGACTGCACAGGCTGACACGGGTTGATACTTTTTTAGGTGCATTGAGCCCCCATTTCACAGAGCATGGCTCATAAAAAATATAACGGACCAAAACAGTATCTCCTGTATATCTGTTTAGGGGACGGGTAAAAAGGGTGGAAAAAGGACGTGCCTAGGCCATTGTATCGAAGACATTCTCCGTTGCATGAGAATGTTTGACGTTCAAGTACGTGGGTAAACATCGCGTACGATTGAACCGCACAATTTATGAATCTCAATTTTTATATTGAATGACTTATTTCTTTAATACAAATATTAGAAACCGAGGATGAAAGAGATTTTAAAGAGGGCGAGAGACGCTGCGATTGTTTGTCTATTGATATAAAGGCCACTGCATTGGAAAATGGAACTTGGTTTCGGAGACGATTTTGTGTACTTTGATTAAAATTTAGGTTCTTACGCGCGACTCAAGGACCTTTTGTGGACAGTGTAGACCAAGATCAGACTGCACAGAATGTTCAGTTTGATCTTGGATCAACACTGTCCGGTAAGGAAGATAGTTTTCCCTAAACAAAGAACTTTGAAATAGCAATGTTTGGGGTTTTTCCTAACGGATTGAATTGTTTATTATTTATTTAATAAAGTTAGCAGTTTACAGGTAAAAACTTTAAATTGAAACATGATTTACCTTAATTCTTCATCACGTCCTGAACTCGGTAGCTTGATCGGTAACTTTTCTAAGCTTAAACCGGGGGAGGGGGGGGTCGCTGCTCGAATTCCTAGCTCGTTAAAGTCCTTTTCGAGGACTGATGATCGACAAAGCGAAGGGATTCAGTGTTCTTTTTCCTCTCATCGGTGGATAAGGCGTTAAACATCAATCAATCAATCAACCATTCTATCAACCAATTAATTGGCCAATTTTTGTCATGTACATGCTTGGTTGATTGATTGTTTTTTTTTTTTAAGCTGTTTAACGGTTTTTGTAAAATTATCTTAGTCAATAGTATACTATGACGGCAAATGCACCTATCGATGCTTTCCTGCAGTTTCTCTTAACAGTACTTCACTAAAAGGTATTCTTCAAACTGCCTGATTCCCAGCATAGGCATAATCGAAACAATGATCAGCGGTGAGGGAGGAATGAATTTTGTCGCAATGACTATCAATAATCCTCGGAAAGAAATTGGCAAAGCTAGGGAATCGAACCTGCGACCCCGACTCAACCGAAGTGAAAGCATAACTATGTAGGGTGTAGCTCAAATAAGGTTTTCTGTCCTTGATAGGGTAGGAAATATTGTGGGAAAAGGAGGACCCTCTGGTCACCAACATTTTTTACTTTTAGCAACTGTATTTTAAAAGCCTTCATGGTGGGGGGGAGGTTTCATGAAAACCCGGGATTGTTTGGAAAAGGTTTAAACGGTGCATTTTTGCTCTGCTTTTGCGGTTAGTCGAGGTCAAGATCAGACCGCAGGGAACGTGCAGGCCGATCTAAATCTGCATAGCCCGATTTTTTTGTGGGAAATGTCTTGGTCTGTTTTATCATTTTAATATTCCCAGTGCATCTGCAGGCAACAGATTGTATGTTACAGGACTATCTGACCTCTGTCTTTGAAAGGGCAGAAAACATTGGGCGAAAAGGAGAAAATGCAAATTCAAATACCAGGGTCTGTTTCGAAACCATGGGTAGAAAATGTGGGAAAAGAAGGCAATGCTAGTTACCAGCATTTTCTCCTTTTCCCGTAATGTTTTCAAAAGGCTTTTTTTTAATTCTCAAGGGCCCAAAAATAAAGAATCGTTTCGGTTAAAGGTTCAGTGAGAAACTGCACACGCCTTCGGTAAAGAAATGATAATTAACCCTTGTCTTGTTAAAAAAGTGAAATGAAAAATTCAAACCTATAGTAAAAGCCCAAATTTTGCTTTTTTAAAGGTAATTTTTATGATGAGAGATCTCTTTATCGGACTGTGTAGATCCAAGATCAGACTGCACGTTCTGTGCAGTCTGATCTTGATCTACACTGTCCGCTAAAGGTCATGGAGTCGCGCTTAGCAGCGTAAGGATTACCAATATATCAGTTATGCCCAACTATTTTAACCCTTTATCAGACATTCCCGTATTTTTCACAACCTTAAAGAAAAAGGCTTTTGAAAACATTGTGAGAAAAAGAAAAAATGCTGGTAACCAGCATTTTCTCCTTTTCCCACAATGTTTTCTAGCCCCCCTTTTTTTTTAAATTAACAAATCTTGTCATTTAGTCCAATTCAATTTGTCATCTTCAAATGCTTTGAATATAGACCAGTCCACAGTTCTTATTATGCGGTAAATATATATAGTTGCAAAGGCAATAAGTAGTCTTGCGTTATCTAACGTTTTAATGCAAACTGCGTTTTATTATATCAATCAAGGAAACACTGGCATACAATTTATTGGGCATGATCTTCGAAAAATAGGCGCCTTCTTTTTTGGACCTGCCTGCTAGTCACGATCGAAGGATAAAAAATACCATGTGTACAAATGTAAATACATATAGTTGCAAAGAATGTGCAGTTTGTTGTTCGTAAGTGTAAATACATATACTTGCAAAGAATGTGCAGTTTGTTGTTCGTAAGTGTAAATACATATACTTGCAAAGAATGTGCAGTTTGTTGTTCGTAAGTGTAAATACATATACTTGCAAAGAATGTGCAGTTTGTTGTTCGTAAGTGTAAATACATATAGTTGCAAAGAATGTGCACTTTGTTGTTTGTGAGTGTAAATACATATAGTTGCAAAGAACGTGCAGTTTGTTGTTCGTAAGTGTAAATACATATAGTTGCAAAGATTGTGCAGTTTGTTGTTTGTGGGTGTAAATACATATAGTTGCAAAGAATGTGCAGTTTGTTGTTCGTAAGTGTAAATACATATAGTTGCAAAGAATGTGCAGTTTGTTGTTCGTAAGTGTAAATACATATAGTTGCAAAGAATGTGCAGTTTGTTGTTTGTGAGTGTAAATACATATAGTTGCAAAGATTGTGCAGTTTGTTGTTCGTAAGTGTAAATACATATAGTTGCAAAGAATGTGCAGTTTGTTGTTCGTGGGTGTAAATACATATAGTTGGAAAGAATGTGCAGTTTGTTGTTCGTAAGTGTAAATACATATAGTTGCAAAGAATGTGCAGTTTGTTGTTCGTGGGTGTAAATACATATAGTTGGAAAGATTGTGCAGTTTCTTGTTCGTAAGTGTAAATACATATAGTTGCAAAGAATGTGCAGTTTGTTGTTCGTAGTGTTGTCCAAAATCGGTGGACCTGCCTGCTAGTCACGATCGAAGGATAAAAAATACCATGTGTACAAATGTAAATACATATAGTTGCAAAGAATGTGCAGTTTGTTGTTCGTGAGTGTAAATACATATACTTGCAAAGATTGTGCAGTTTGTTGTTCGTGAGTGTAAATACATATAGTTGCAAAGATTGTGCAGTTTGTTGTTTGTGAGTGTAAATACATATAGTTGCAAAGAATGTGCAGTTTGTTGTTTGTGAGTGTAAATACATATAGTTGCAAAGAATGTGCAGTTTGTTGTTCGTGAGTGTAAATACATATAGTTGCAAAGATTGTGCATTTTGTTGTTTGTGAGTGTAAATACATATAGTTGCAAAGAATGTGCAGTTTGTTGTTCGTAAGTGTAAATACATAAAGTTGTAAAGATTGTGCAGTTTGTTGTTTGTGAGTGTAAATACATATAGTTGCAAAGATTGCTCAGTTTGTTGTTCGTGAGTGTAAATACATATAGTTGCAAAGATTGCGCAGTTTGTTGTTCGTGAGTGTAAATACATATAGTTGCAAAGATTGTGCAGTTTGTTGTTTGTGAGTGTAAATACATATAGTTGCAAAGACTGTGCAGTTTGTTGTTCGTAAGTGTAAATACATATAGTTGCAAAGAATGTGCAGTTTGTTGTTTGTGATTGTAAATACATATAGTTGCAAAGAATGTGCAGTTTGTTGTTCGTAAGTGTAAATACATATAGTTGCAAAGAATGTGCAGTTTGTTGTTTGTAGTGTTGTCCAAAATCGGTGCATTTTCTTTGTGGGCTAGCTTTAAATTCATTGAACGGTGTTTTACGCCGATTTCAATATGAGCCTTGTTCATACATAATTACGTAACTATGGATCTATTATATCCATTTTCTCTGACAAATGGCTGTATCATGAGCTAGAACGGTCCTCGGAAATGTAGAAAATTGACCAAAAACAAAACTGACCGTGGCCAAAACTTTTTGCAGATGCATTAAACACCATTTTACAGAGCATAGCTCATATATCTTTCTGTCATATCACGTTGACAACCCATTCATTCGTGTGCGTCTTGGTTTCACTAAGACCAAGCCAGACCGGTCAGGGCTCTGAAGTGTCTTGCTCAAGGAAACGACAAAAAAAAAAGGCCAGTGCTTTGGACGAGGATCGGATCATTAAAAATCCTACAGACTTACAAATGAGCCACAAAGTGCTCTTCACAAAATACAAACCAACAGTTTGATAAACAACAAGAGAAAATGGGCATTGTTTGTTTGTTCGGAGCAAAAACAGAGCATCTGCTCTGCCCGTTTTTCCAAAGTTACCATACAGATTATGGTTGAATACCGTGCTTGCGCAGTAAAGGTTTGATGCCATAACAAGGAAAATTCAAAAGAAGTTCCGATTGATAAAAATGGCTATAAATAGAAATGAATTATTAGGACTTGTAAATTGCAAGATTGTTTGATTGACGGCTCTCATATAAACAGCCTTTGGCATTATCAAAGATTGATTAAGTGTTCATATAGATCATATTTTATTGCTTTCAATGACTTTCCGCCTTCGCTTTACATGAAACTTTTTTGTTTGTATTGAAGTTTAACGCTTTTTTAATAGTTTGGGTCATATGACAGTAGTCAGTTCACCTATGCATGTGTTTCCTGGCTTTCTCACACCAGCACTGACACGACACAATTTTCAAGCCACTGACTACTTTTCTCACATGCTTCAGAGTAGGGAGGCGAAAAATAGCTGGAAAGATTTTTTTACCTTTTACCAGGTGAAAATAATTTTGGACTCTTCCAAATTGGCAGCATTAGGAGACGACGAAAGATTACTTTCAGCGCCGTAAACGCTGATGTGCTGCTGCGGATGGCATATATCCAAGATCAGACTGCACAAAACATTCACTATTACATGATGCATTTATACTTTGCAACATGGTGATGGAAATTCCGTAACAAACAAGGAATGACATTTTGCATATGAGTCATGCTCTGGCAAAAGGGGGCTTAATGCATCTCCGTGATACATTATTCCAATCAAGCTATCACTCAGTCATGAATCCATAAAAGCCACCTTTTTTTAATAACAGACTTAATTATAAGGTAAAATGGTCCATGGACATACGGAAAATTGACAAATAGAAAAAAGTTTCGGCCCAGGTCAGCCTGCGCAGTCCTCGCAGGCTGACCTGGGTCGATACTTTTTGCAAATGCATTGAGCCCCTTTTTCAAAGAGGATTGCTCATATATTTAAAAAAAAAAAAAAAAAAAAGACACGTCTAATGTCAATATCTTACTTTATGGTCATCTTCTCAGGCGAACTTAAATTACCAGTTTTCGTGAGGATTTTGTGTCGGTTGCATGCCACCTTAATGTTCCATGCATGAATACTTACTTGCTGTTGAACTTAGTTGCAATCTAACAATCTCAACTTTTAACGACCCCGAGGAAGGAGGCTTTTGAAAACTTTGTGGGAAAAGGAGAAAATGCTGGTAACCACAATGTCTTTTACCCTGTAAAAAAAAGAAGTCTTCATTTGAGCGACATTTAATCTGTCACTTGCAAATGCCTTCAATTTGGTTGAGTCTAAAATTGTGCCGTGTGGTAAAGGGTTCACTTATTTGCCGTTTCATTTATTTGCTGTTTAACGTATTAGCTGTTTAATGTACATTATATTTGCTGTTTAACGTATTTGCCGTTTAACTTATTTGCTGTTCAACTTATTTTCTGTTTAACGTATCTGCTGTTTAACGTATTTACTGTATAACTTATTTGCTGATTAACTTATTTTCGGTTTAAATTATTTGCTGTTTATCGTATTTGCTGTTTAACGTATTTATTGTTTAACTTATTTACTGTTTAACGTATTTGCTGTTTAGCGTACTTGCTCTTTAACTTATTTGCTGTTTCACGTATTTGCTGTTTAACGTATTTGCTGTTTAGCGTACTTGCTGTTTAACGTATTTGCTGTTTATCATATCTGCTGTTTAATGTATTTGCTGTTTAACGTATTTGCTGTTTCACGTATTTGCTGTTTCACGTATTTGCTGTTTAACGTATTTGTTGTTTAACTTATTTACTGTTCAACGTGTTTGCTGTTTATCTTATTTGCTGTTTCACGTATTTGTTGTTTAACGTTTTTGCTGTTTAACTGTGTGTTTGAGAACAACATTTTAGACTGATCCTTGTTGACACCATCTGCAGCAAAAAACAAACATGTCTCTCAATGAATTGGATCTGTCTTTCAAAGGTTAGAGAACATTGCTGGTAAAAGAGAAATGCTGATTGATAGCATCTTCTCCTCTTCCAGCGCTGTTTTCCAAATTTGTCTTCCTCGAAGTCGTTAAAAGACGCTACTGTTCGGTAAAGGGTTAAAGTGGGTTTACTCCATTTTCAACAGTTTTTTCACGGCGACGTCTCGGGTTTTTTTCCCCATTATCTTTTGAGCTTTTTACTAATGTTAAGGTGGAGATTTCAATGCCTTGCCAAAGGACACACCGATGTAACCAGCACCTCAAGGGGGATAAAACTAAAATTTTCTTATAACAGATCCAGTCACAGATGAAATACTAATGACCCCATCTTACAGAAAGGCAGAGAGACCGACCGACCGTCGGAGAGAGAGACAGACAGACAGAGAGACAATGAGACGTAGAAACAAAGAGACAGAGAGAAATGATTGTGCATACTGAATCTATAGTGCCATTATTTTAACCCTTTCTCAAACGACAAATTTCAGTAACTTCCAAATTGAAAGCATATGCAGACGACAAATTTGAAAGTGGAACAAATGACCCTAAGTTTTTTGACTAGGTAGAAAACATTGTGGGAAAAAGGAGAAAATGCTGGTTACCAGCATTTTCCCCTTTTCCCACAATGTTTTCAAAAGGCCTCTTCCTTGAAAACAGGGGATTGTTTGGTAAAGAGTTAAACACTGCCTGAAGCATAGACTGGAAATTACACTCTTCGTCATAAAGACACCCATTTTACAACATTGCCGCGGACTACATATTGAAACCTTGAAATAAATGCAGAATTACCTCAAACAAGCTTTTTTTTTTTTTCCCCGATTTCTTACAATTATTTATAGTGTTAACTGTACAAAGCCATTTTCATTTTTTCTCCAAAGTTCTTTAACTTTCACTTTACCAAGTGAAAAACTTTTGGACTTTCCAAAATTAAAAGCATTTGCAGACAACCAATTAAATAAGGCTCAAATGGTGAAATTTGTCTATCAAAGGCCAGAAAACGATGGCGGAAAAGGAGAAATGCTGGTAACCAGCATTTTCTTCTTTTCCCGCAATGTTTTCGGATATCTTCTTCTTCGGGGTTTTATTGGAACCCGGGATTGTATGGTAGAGGTTTTTCTGGAAGAATAAATCTAAAGTTGCTGAGGCGGGAAAGGGTCTTGGTATTTTTGGTTCCCTGTGATGTCGAGCTGAACCTGCAGTTTTATGGCTTTACACCGGGAAACAGCCCATCAGAAAACTATAAAAGCAAATTATCTCCGAATTACATCTACATGTTTTCTTATAAGAGCATCTTGATAATCACATGGCATGGGCCGTATAATTATACTGGGAAGGTTTTTTTTTTAACCCTTTACCACACAATCCTGAGTTTTAACTGGTCCGCTGCTAACAGCATGGACTTAACTTTTCTCGAGGTAAAATATATCTAAGTATTCCTTCGTTTCGTTTGACGCTAACTTTGGTCAAAGATTAGCATCAGGTGGCGGGCAGTGTAGATCCAAGATCAGACTGCAGGTTTTGTGCATTCTCATCTTGATCTATGAAGTCCACAAAACCTACCCCAAGGCGACATTAGCAGTGAAAGAGTTAAGGACCTCAAGGAAGAAGGCATTTTGAAAACACAGTGGGAAAAGGAGAAAATGCTGGTAACCAGCGTTTTCTTTTTTTTTCCAACAATGTTTTCAACCATTTCAAAGACAGAAATTATCTTTTTAGCTAGACTGAATTTGCTGTCCGCAAATGCATTCAATATAGGCAAGTTTAAAATTTTGTCTCTTGGTAGCAAAGAGTTAACTCTTTGCCAGAGGCTCACTCACAATGAAAGCCCAGCCCGGTAGAGCAGTCGATAGGGTACAGGACTTGAGACCGGGGGGGGGGGGGTAGCTAGTTCGAATCCCCAGCTCGGAGAATTTCTTTTCCAGGATAGAAGATTGTCATTCGGATTCATTTCTCTCTCACCGCTTATCATTGTTTCGACGATGGTTGGTTTGGAAAAGCACCAGTTGCTTAGGAAGAAAATTGTTCGAAGTACTAGTTATAGAAAGGCCAGGAAATTATAGAAAGATACACTGGCCGCCGCGGTATAACTGAAATAATGTTGAAAACGGTGTCAAGCACTACACAAACTAGCTAACAAATCAAGTTTAAAACATAAGTAGACGAAACATTCAGTTAGGCTAAGCTTGAACCAGAACCGACCAAAAAAAAATAAAGTTACGTCCCTGGGTGGGCTCGAACCACCAACCTTTCGGTTAACAGCCGAACGCGCTAACCGATTGCGCCACAGAGACACACAAACTTATCGCAAACTTCTTTGTTCTTTACCGGACACCAAAATTTCAAAACTCGTCCATAAATAACCCTATACCACACAGTCCCTACATTTAACACCCTGAGAAAGAAAGCTTTAGAAAACAATGTGGGAAAAGGAGAAAATGCTGGTAACCAGCATTTTCTCCTTTTCCCACAAAGTTTTCTAGCCAACCCAACACAAATTTACAGTTTTGAGACATATTTATTTTTACGCCTGCAAATGCTTTCAATTTGGACTAGTCTAAAAGTTTGTCGTTTGGGAACAAGCACATTAAAACGACAAATTGTATACGAGGCTAAAATGATGATGTTTATCTCTGAAAGGATAGAAAACATTGTGGGAAAAGGGAGAAAATGCTGGATACCAGCATTTTCTCCTTTTTTTCACAATGTTTTCCAAAAGCCTTTTTCTTTCTCCGGGTCGTTAAAACTTGGGATTGTTTGGTAAAGTGTTAGCTTAGTTACTAGATCTTTAAAATGAGTGGAGACCACTTTTGAATGATTTTTTTTTTTCCTTTTGTCTTAGTATGTCTTTGATATGTATTCATGTAGTTAAAATTAGTTAGTGTTCATTATCTTCATTTTAAAAGAATGTTTTCGGAACCATCTGCATCTATTCCCTTGGTTAGTTCTTTATACGGTGTCTGTATGGTTTCAACATTATTTCAGTTATATGGTGGCAGCCAGTGCACCTATCCATTGCTTTCCTGGAGTTTCTTTTTATCAGTAGTTTGCACAATATTCTTCCCAGACCACGGACTACTTTCCCGCGTAATAATCGTCGGAGCAATGATCAGCGGTGAGAGAGAAATGAATCTTGTCACAGTGACCACTATCAATCCTCGGTAAGAAACTGGCCAAGCTGGGGATTTGAACCTGCGGCCCACTGGTCCGAACTCTTGTAAGTTACAAACTGAACTTCCGCCCTCGGCGCATAAAATTTGTAACAGCGCCTTTCTGTCGCAGACTTTATCACCGTATCTCGACGTATATCATGTCTCTACATATTTCTTTTTATTCATACATAGCTAGTAAAATATTGCGAAAAGTGACACCTTGTCGATAAATCTTGCGTTCTCGAATCACGAAATATTAACCAAATATAACTTTCCTTAGGGACATCACTTCATAAAGAAATGTCACTTCAGATAAAAATGTACGGATAATTTTTCTGTGTGCATTTACGTCGTAACAGTTTGTTTGCAAATGGCGTTGTACATCGTGTTTGCGGACGGCGTGGATCAAGATCGGACTGTACAGAATGTGCAGTCTGATCTTGGATCTACTTCGTCCGAAACTTAATACTTATAACCTAAAGCATCGTTATCTACAGTGGTAATCTGCTTTTAGACCAAGAAACAATGGCTACAAGCTTTTGCTTCTTTTCCCACGATATTTTCAAATGCCTTCCTCTTCAGGATCGTTGTTGGTGGTGTTGTCGTCGTTGTTGTTGTTCTTGTCGTCGTCGTCGTCGTCGTCGTCGTCGTCGTCGTCGTCGTCGTTGTTGTTGTTGTTGTTGTTGTTGTTGTTGTTGTTGTTGTTATTGTTGTTGTTGTTGTTGTTGATAATGTTGTCGTTGTCGTCGTCGTCGTTGTTGTTGTTGTTGTTGTTGTTGTTGTTGATGATGATGTTGTCGTTGTCGTCGTTGTTGTTGTTGTTGTTGTTGTTGTTGTCGTTGTTGTCGTTGATGTTGTTGTCGTTGTTGTTGTTGTTGATGTTGTTGTTGTTGTTGTTGTTGTTGTTGTTGTTGTTGTTGTTGTTGTTGTTGTCATCGTCGTCGTCGCCGTTGTCGCTGTCGTTTTGTAGTTGCTAATGTTATTGTTGTTGCCACTGCTGCTGTTCTTGTTATTGTTAGCGTCGTCGTCATTGTTCTTGTCATCGTCGTCGTTGTTGTTGTTGTCGTAGTAGTAGTCGTCGTCGTTGTTGTTGTTGTTGTCGTAGTAGTAGTCGTCGTCGTTGTTGTTGTTGTTGTCGTAGTAGTACTCGTCGTCGTTGTTGTTGTTGTCGTAGTAGTAGTCGTCGTTGTTGTTGTTGTTGTAGTAGTTGTTGTTGTTGTAGTAGTCGTCGTTGTTGCTGTTGTAGTAGTTGTTGTTGTTGTAGTAGTAGTTGTTGTTGTAGTAGTCGTCGTTGTTGCTGTTGTAGTAGTTGTTGTTGTTGTAGTAGTTGTTGTTGTTGTAGTAGTCGTCGTTGTTGCTGTTGTAGTAGTCGTCGCTGTTGTAGTAGTTGTTGTTGTTGTAGTAGTTGTTGTCGTTGTAGTAGTTGTTGTTGTTGTAGTAGTTGTTGTTGTTGTAGTAGTCGTCGTTGTTGCTGTTGTAGTAGTTGTTGTTGTTGTAGTAGTTGTTGTTGTTGTAGTAGTCGTCGTTGTTGCTGTTGTAGTAGTCGTCGTTGTTGCTGTTGTAGTAGTTGTTGTTGTTGTAGTAGTTGTTGTAGTAGTAGTCGTCGTCGTTGTTGTTGTTGTAGTAGTAGTTGTTGTTGTAGTAGTCGTCGTTGTTGCTGTTGTAGTAGTTGTTGTTGTTGTAGTAGTCGTCGTTGTCGGTTTTTTTTTTTTTGGGGGGGGGGGGTTGTTAGTGTTGTAATGGTCACTGAATTTTATAGCTTGAACACCTGCAGACGACATTTTCTTGTCCTGGCTCAGAACATCTTTAGATAAAGGTTAACTCTTTGCCACACTACAGAGTTTTTGACGTGTCGCAAATTGAAAGCATTGGCAGAAAACAAAATAAGTACGGCTCAAATTATTGGATTTGTCTTTGACAGGGTAGAAAACATTGCGGGAAAAGGATAAAATGCTGGTCACCAGCATTTTCTCCTTTTCCCACAATGTTTTCAAAAGGCTTCTTTCACAGGGTCGGTAAAACGCGGGATTGTGTAGTACAGAGTTAATTCAATCACTTGTCTCTATCTTAATGTTAATGAAGATGTTTTATTGGGGTCCGTCACGTGATTTATGGGTTTGTATTCGTTATAAACGGGCGATTTACGGCTACAGTTTACGACATCACGTATATATTTGTATAAATTGAGAGAGAGAGAGAGAAAGGGGGTGAACTAACGGATGTGCGGTCGGATAGACAGACCGACGGACGGACAGACAGACAGACAGACAGAGACGCGCAAAATATATGAAAAATGTTAACCCCTAGGCTCCCAAGCGCAACCCATAGACCGTTTGCGGACAATGTCGATCTAGATCAGACTGCACAGAGCGTACAGTCTGATCTTGGGTATACACTGTCCGATAAGGAAATATTTCTTTAAGCCCCATAACTTTAACATTCCAACATTTTGGTTCTTACTGTCGGCACGAAAGTTTCATTAAGTTATTTACCATGATAAGGGTTAATACGTATTCCCACCATTCAATATCAGCAAGAAAAAAAAAACGGCTGTATTTTTCTCTCATTCTAGATATCTATTCCAGAATTATGTAAATGACCATTCCGAATGGTGTTCGTCGTCTAGACAGGCGTAATTGATTAATCGGACTGATGGGTTTTGTAACCTCTAGCGTATTCACATATCTATAGGGTAACAGCTTACTGTTTTAATGTAGATCATGTAGATCAATATCAGACTGTCATTTGAGGTCAGTGCAGATCAAGATCAGACAGCACATAGCATGCAGTATGATCTTTGATATACACTGTCTTGGACCTTATATATCATACTTTGGATAAAAAAAAAATACCCCTACAATATGCATTGTTTCGGATTGTTTTCCTGATCGGAAAAAAAAAAGTTAAGGCGTTGGGTTTCCAGTGCAAGCCCGTCCGTTTCTCTACTCCCGGTAATGACGCTTCTGTCGGAGGAGCGTCCTTTGACAAGTACCGCAGCCTAGTACTGGGCAAACCAAGAAAAGACACAGAAAAGTGAGCTCACACTATGATGTGACTGAAGGGTGATCAAAAGCTGAGAAAGACATCATTCAAACAAGCGTTTCGCCATGCAGACCAAAATCCCCGAAAAAAATTTTAACCGGACAACAAAATTTTAGACTCCTCAAAATTGAAAGCATCTTCAGAGGACAATTTGAGCACGGCTCATAAAATGGAATTTATCTTTGAAAAGCAACCTTTGAAAATCTTTGAGTTACCTTTGAGAAAACATTTTGGTAAATGTTTTCTCCTTTCCACACAACGTTTTTTCAAAACCTTCTTCCCAAAGGTCGTTACATCAATTGTTTGTTTAATGCAGGGCTTAGAGATATATACTTATTCAATATCCGAAAAACGGATAATCTAAAGTATTTCTGTCTTGTTTTACTGATCTACTCCAGAATTATTCCAGAATTATTCAGATAAGTACTCCCCAGATTGGCCTTTGTCTAGACGGCCATTTTCGATTATACTTATCTATTGATGTTTATACTGGGTCAGGCTCTATGGAAAGGTTGTTTGATGTATCTGCAAAAGGTTTCGACCCAGGTCAGCATGCGCAGTCCGCGCATGCTGGCCTGGGTCAAACTTTTTGCTATGGGTAGATTTTCTGGAAATTAGAGGACCAATCTACCTCATGATTCAATCGATTTTTTTAGACAAGGCGGACCAATACAACGTAACGACTTGCTTGGTACTAGTATAAAGCAATACGCGGATGCATTGAATCCCCCTTTCTCCAGAGAGGCGCTTGTTTATAAATCAGCAACGGTCTAAGATCAAAGCATTGAAAGCACTGTTATTGCATTTGCGCCGTTGTGTGGAATTGATGATTTGAAAAATAAGCAGTAGAAATAGTTTCAAAATATTCGCTTGAAGTCAATCTACTATGTAGTCATGCACAATCCAAGAGAGTCGCATGCAATCTTGTGGAACGAACAAGTAAGGGCGAATAAGCCCAGGGACGAATAAGCCCAAGAACGAACTGGTTTTGGGACGAACAAGCACCAGTAAGGAGACAAAGATTGTGTGTATCGTTACGCCAATAGAAGGCCATAGCGGATCAAGCTATTTTCGATTAAAAGAAAAGAAGTATTTCCACCATCGGCCTAATCCAATTCATTTAAATACTCCATTTTTAATTTCATATCTGAATGCAACCCGAAACACTTATTTGTCTCAGAAAAATTGATTTTAATTGGGTTTACTTCCTTCGGTTTTGCACAAACTACTGTACATGATTTTCAAAATGCCGAATTGAACTCATAGTGGCATTGTCTTCGACAAATGCCACAAAAACTGGGGTTAAACGAGACTTGGTACTGCATTATTCCAATCAATTGCATACATACTGTAATTTTGATCCATTTTGTCGAGGAAAATTGGCTGAATCATGTCATAGAATTGTCCTTTGACGTGCGTAAACTAGTTAATAGCCAAAAGTTTCGATCCAGGCCGGCCTGCACATAGCTCAGTAAATAAGGGGTAAAATTTGCAGGAGGTCTGATTCTCAGCCGAGGCTCTGAACTTTAGATGAGATTGCCCTCTGGAAAAATAACTCAGAGCCCGAGCCAAGTATCGATAAAATCCAGGACACACTTGAAAAAAGACCTGTCTCCGTGATACGGCCAATATAAGGAGTTGAAAGCCGCGTGAAATATCTTACGATTTGTAAATGACCAACACTGTGGCAAAAGGAGGCTTAATGCATCTCCGTGGTGTTTAATAACGAACAAGATATCACCGGCATTGTCATGGACCCCCGTCAAGCCATTTTGTATGACAACCGACTGAATCATGAGGAAGGAAGACTGATCTTTTAACGTGTAGAAAATTTAAAGACAGCAAAAAGTTTCGGCCCATGTCAGCCTGCGCGGACTGCGCAGGCTGACATGGGTCGATACTTTTTGCAGATGCATTAAGCCCCCTTTTCACGGAGTATGACTCAAATTCATTCCTTTTCACCATATGTTTGAACATTGTCTGCTTAAAGACGTCTTCACGAATATGTGTTAACCTCTTACTTTATTTAAATAAATCTAACAGTCATTTGCTGTCTAGATTTAAAACCGAAGTAATAGCAGTTTGGGGATTACATTTGCCCAGAATGTCAAGCAAAACGGACAGTGAAGAACAATGATCAGACTGCACGTTTTGTGCGGTCTGATCTTGATCTACACCGGCCGTAAAAGCAACTGTTGTTGTGAAAGGCGTTTGAACTCTTTACCTTACAATCCCGACTTTAAACGACCCAGAGAAGGAAAACTTTTGAAAAGATTGTGGGAAAAGGGGAAAATGCTGGTAACCTGCATGTTCTCCTTTTCCCAAAATCTTTTCTACCCTATCAAATAAAAATTCCACCATTTCGTCTACATTTAATTTGTCGTCTGCATATTCTTTTAATTTGGACCTGTCTACGTATTTGTCGTGTTGTAAAGGGTTAACTTTTTACCACATGAATAATAGAAATGTAGACTTGTCCAAACTGAGAAAGAATTGCAGGTGACATAAACGTGACTAACGTGATGAAACTTCTCTCTGATGGGTTAGAAGACATGGTGGGAAAAGGAGAAAATGCTGGTTACCAGCATTTTCTCCTTTTCCCACCATGTTTTCAAAAAGGCTTCTTCTCCAGGGTCGTTAGAATTCGGGATTGTTTGGTAAAAGGTTAAGGGCTAACTCTGTTGTACAAACTTTCATTTTATCTGATGATGAAAATTAATTCAATGACAGTGCAGTATTTTCTATCTATTATACAAAAAAAAAAACGTCAGCGATTTATAGACAGATAGCGGGCTGACCCTGTTTCCGCACTATATTGTCAGACGCAACCCCTTTACTGAACAAACATTAGGGGTTTAATGACCGTAACAAAAAAAAAAAACAACGCGTTTTGATAACATTGTTAGAAAAGGAGAAAATGTTTGTAAACCAGAATTCAATGGCAGTACAGTATTTTCTATCTATTATTATGAAAAACGTCAGACAGATAATGGGGTGACCCTGTTTCTGCACTTTATTGTCAAACACAACACTTCTACCGAACATTCTCGGAGTTTAAACGACCTTGACGAATAGTGTCTTTTGAAAACATCGTGGGAAAAGGAGAAAAAGCTGGTTAACCAGAATTCACTGACAATGCTCCGTTTTCTATCTAATGTTATAAAAATAACGATTTATGAAGAGTAAAGGGATGACCCCGTTCCCGCTTTTTATTGTCAAACACGAGCCTTCTACCAAGTACCAGTATTTCCTCGTTTTAAAAGCCATGCAGGAAAAAACCTCTTGAAAACATCGAGGGAAAAGGAGGAAATGCTGGTTAACCAGAATTCAATGACAGAGCAGTATTTTTATCTATCATGAAAACCGGCAGCCATTATATGGACAGATGGCGGGACATCCAAGTTCCGCGACTTTATTGTCAAACACGGCCCCTTTACCGAACAAACCCATAGTTTTAAATGGAGGAGAAAAGGCCTTTTAAAAACATTGTAAGACAAGAAAAAAACGCAGGTAAACCAGAATTCAATGACAGTGCAGTATTGTCTATTATGAAAACCTTCAACGCTTTATAGACAGATTGCGGTGTGACCCCGTTTCCGCTCATTGTTGTCAAACATGACCCCTTTACCAAACAATCTTGGGGTTTTAACGACCTTGCGGGAAACATCGTGGGAAAAGAAGAAAATGCTGGTAAACCAGAATTAAATGACAGGGAAATATTTTCTATCTATTATGAAAAGCCGTCAACGATTTATGGATAGAAGGTTAATCCCATTACCGTACTTTATTGTTGAACAAGACCCCTTCACCAAACAATCCAGGGATTTCAACGATCCTTAGGGGAAAAAAAGCCTGTAGAAAACAATGTGGGAAAAGAAGAAATAACTAATAACCAATGTTTTTCCCTTTTCCACAATGTTTTCTAGGCTATCAAAGACAATCATTTGAGTCGCATTTAATTCGTCGTCTGCAGCAGAATTAAATTTGCATTATACATTCTTTTTTTGTTGGTAGGGAGTTAAACTGCTCTATAACTTATTCAGATGAACAGTTTTAACCGGTGGAGCACAATAAATGGTTTGACTGCTAAATCGCACCGTTTCGGACAGTATAGATCAAAGATCAGACTGCACATTCTGTGCAGTCTGATCTTCGATCTACACTTACCGCAAATAGCCCATCAAGTCTCGCTTCGCAGCCTAAGGGTTTTATATAACACTGTAGCTTGAATGGAGAGATACAGATCTACATGAGAAATATGAAACCCCGCCTCACCTAGTCAAATTTTAATGATGTATCAGTCGCTAGACCGCATATGTAGATCTACTTTTTTTTTCTTGAGTCGCCTTGGTGCGTAGCAACAAGGCTCGCATTAGTATTATCCTGATCTACTGAGTGTCGTAAGCATACTTCCGGCCTTGTACTGCTTCTGGTCCCATTTCCGGTTTGCGAGATGTAAAATAGTTCTATACTGTTGCGATAGCCTGAATGTTTCTATGGTACAAACGTTACGGATGCTGATTTTTCTGATGTATATCGAATACATCCGTTTTTACTGTCAGACCAACCTTTTCCTAAAAGGTTTTCCAATTTTTCAAACACTGACCCCATCATTTGAGGCACATTTGATTTGTCATCTGCAAAATCTTCCAATAAAGACGAGTCTAAATTTTGCGTCTGTTAGAGAGTAACATCACTATGTTAACCGTTTCCCAAACAAGCCCTGGTTTTCACGTGTCTGCAGTACAAGTCTTTTGAAAACACTGTGGGAAAAGGAGAAATTGCTCGTAACGAGCAATTTCTCCTTTTCCCACAGTGTTTTCTACCCTCTTAGAGACCTTTCTGCCATTTTCATCAAATTTAAAATTGTCGACAGCAAACTCTTTCAATTTGGACCAGTCCAAAATTTGTCGTTTGGGAAAGGGTTAATGTAGTATTCTGCCTTGAAAATGATATCCCCCCAAGACGATATTTTCATCCAGTAGGCCTACTTTGTGAGTGTGTGTGTGTGTGGGGGGGGGGGGGGTTTGAAGGGGAAGGGAAATAAGAATATCCCAGATTATCTAGCTGTATCGATCGATCAAACTCCAGGATGTTGCTTTTCTGCAGTCTCATCTTGGATCGACGCTGTCCGCAAAAGGGCCCGAAGACATGTTTTGTACATACATGTATATCAAAGATCCGATAGCTACCAAAAAGAAAAATGTGTGTGTTAAAAATGCATTTGAATTTAAATCATACCATTTAAAAGTATGGGAATTACTGTGAAGATGACGATGTGTTCTTGTACGGTCGTCCCAAGTACAAGTCGCTGACAGAAAAATGAATTTTAAAACTAGGTAAAAACTTGCTAGGTCGCTCAATCTTTTGTTTAATTTTTAACTGCTTTTGAATCTTGATTTTCTGTCAGCGACTAACTCTTTGACCAACTGTTCAATAATAGATTGTCATCTCGGCAATAATTTCTATATATGGCGTGCAACAACCGAAAAGGGGCCTTCGGACATATGCGTAAAAGTGTGTCGTTCCAGATCAGCCTGTGCAGTCTGTGACTAATCCGACACGACACTTCCCGCTTTTTGTGCGATTTTCTATTTCACATGAGTCTACTGTATGAAAAAAACCTTATGTAGTCGTAAAATGCTGTCCCGGATTAGCCTGCGCGGACTGCGCAGGCTAATCCGGGACAACATTTTACGAAATTGTCCGAAGGCCCATTTTCGTGTGTTGAACGCCATATTTCAGTGGTATGATTTAATTTAAATGCATTTCAACACCAACAATGTTTACTTTTGGTGGCCAATGCGCCTCTTACTCTAGTGGATAAGTCATGTTTAACCATTTACCACCATGGACGGAAAAAAAGGCATATGTAAACGGTATAGATTGGACGGTATAGATCAAGATCAGACTGCAGAAAACGTGCTGTTTGATTTTGGATCTACACCGTCCGCTGCGGTTCAGTTGATTGTGGGTCCCTTGTGGCTCAGTGGTAAAGTGGACCTAGAGGCCCCGGGTTTGAACCTTACTGGATCCACTGGGTTTTTAGTGGGAGTGTCCCTGGGCAAGACACCTCAGAGCCCTTGCCCAGTACTTGTGGAATCCAGGAAATACATGAATATGTGAGCTATCGACGTGATATGACTGAAAAAATGTTGAAAGCGGCGTAAAACACCATTCAATCAATCAATCAGTTGATTGTATTTTCGGTATGTGAAAGAGTTCAGTTTTCTTTGGCTATCAATATTTTAGTGAGGATAGTGGGGTTAGAAACAAACACCAGGAAAATTTTTGTGAAGATGTACAAGTCTGGGTGCCAAACCCGGTAGCCCAGTCGGTAACATGCAAGGCTTGAAACCAGGGAGTCGTTGGTTCGAACGCCCAGCTCGCCATATTTCTTTCCGGGGATTGATTGATAGTCATTATATAGCTGAATTGTCTGCTCTCTCACTCCTGATGACGGTTTTGATGATGGTTATGGTTGATAAGCGGCCAGTGGTTTGGGGTGAATATTGTGCGGAGTAGCGGTACAAAAAAAACAACGGAGAGGGAGAGACAGGCAGACAGACGGACGGACGGACAGACGAACGGGCAGGCGGACGGACGGACGGACAGACAGACACAAAGAGAGATGAGAGAGAGATAACTTATGCTGAAAACGGCGTTAAGCACTATTCAAACAAACCTGTCTCTGCAATACTAGTATACCTGAAATTTGATAGCGGGGAAAGCCGAACAAACAAGCAACAAGCAGACGAATTCCTCCTTTTTACATTCAATACGAGGTTGACAAAATGGGGAAGGGGGGAAAATCAAGATTGAATCAACATTATGATTTATCACACAGTTTATGATTTTTAGTATTTTGTAACAAAATAGTGAATACATTTACATCCGACATGCCTCAGTGCTCCAGGAATGGTCGACCTAAAACCCTACACTAAACAGTACCGTGTTTTTTACCGTTCCGACAAGATGCCATTTGAAAACATTGTGGGAAAAGGAGAAAATGCTGGTAACCAGCATTTTCTCCTTTTCCCACAATGTTTTATAACCTTTCAAAAGCATTTCTCATAATTCAATTCAGGTTTGACATGGCCTCTGGAAATACGATAAATTTCGACAAAACTAAAAGTGTCTTTGCCTTGGAAACAAAGTCAATCCTTTCTTATTATAAACACCAAATTTTATACCACAGGGTCTGTATTCACCAGTCATTCTGAATTTCATTTTAAGTCTAATTATAGATTTTCGAAAGTAACGCAAATTCTGATTGGCCAAACCATTCGGTTTATCAATCAGAAGTTGTGTTACTTTGAAATTTGAAAAAAAAGCAGGGCCCATATTAACCAGCGATCCCTAGGAATATTCTCAGCCCTATTCTCAAGAATTTTCTAAATTTGAAAGTAGCGGAATTTCTGATTGGCTGAATCATTTGTTGGCAGACGACGAATTAAATGTAGCTCAAGTGATGATTCCTGTCTTTCATAGGGTAGAAAACATTGTGGCAAAAGGAGAAAGTGCTGATTACCGGCATTTTCTCTTTTTATACAATGTTTTCAAAAGCCTCTCTGCTCAGGGTCTTTTGATTTGTGTGGTTAATGGTTAAAGTAACAAAACTTCTGATTGGCTGAACCATTTGGTTTAGCCAGTCAGAAGTTGTGTTACTTTTTAAATCTGAAATAAGACTAATAATGTTCTTAAGGATGGTTGGTACGGGGCCAGGTGGGATGGGAGCCGTGGAAGTCCAGTGGTATAATGTCTAGTATCCGAAACGTTGAGAGTTTAACCTCTTTGGACACTCTTACATCTTTTCGAGCATTGGTTGACTGATAAAAATGGCGATTCGTCTCTCACTCACAGCCAAACATGGTTTGCCAGGGGAGCCAGTGGCTTTGGGTTAAGAGTTTTGCGTGGCAGTGCATGTTTTGACCTTTTTTCCCGAACAATGACGTGGTTTAACGCCCCTGAGACAGAATAATTTTGAAAACGTTGTAGGAAAATGAGAAAATGTTGGTAACAAGCATTTCTCACAATGTTTTCTACTCTTTTATAGGTTTATTTTAGAGCTATACGAAAGTTCAATACAAAGGTTATTGGCCGAGACAAGAACAAGTTTAACCCTTTAGCTGCTAAGTGCGACTCGCTGACCTTTTGCGGACAGTGTAGATCCAGATCAGATTGCACAGAACGTGCAGTCTGATCCTGGATCTACACTGTCCGATAAGGAGATATTTTTCTCAAAAAAAAAATAAAATAAGTTTGAAATAACACTATTCGGGTTTTTACCATCGACCGTACAGTTTTATATAATTTTTATAGCAGGATAAGGGTTAAATAGATAAGTATTAAGGTCAAAAACAGCCAATTTTACATGTTGCGGTAAACCCACCTCCGGCAAAAAAAAAAGAAAAAAGCTAACTAACCAACAAAGGTAATAAATAAGATGAACAAAGAGTATAAGCTAGCCAGAAACAAGGTTACATAAGTTATTATTACTGTCCAACACTGTCAGTTCAAAGTACAGACGTTTTGATTGGTTGTAGTAAGCCTACTTCCGGGGAAGATCCAATGAGAAACGATTGCATCGAAAAATCTCTAAAGATACATCCTTACAGTCAGAAAGGAAAAATGCTGTTAAAACTTGAAAGTGTGTAGAATGGCTCGGAAGTTGGTCACCTGTGCAAACATAGATACATTACCAATGTATATGGTGTAAAGGATAGAAGAAACTCAAGGGATTTGTCTTCATCTAAAACCTGAAACGACATCAGTGATTTCTTTGCAGGCTGCCAAAAAATAAATAAAATGCGTTTTCTATGTGTCGTAATCTATACAACCTTGCAGCCGTCAGAGGCAATATATGGCATGGAGATACAAGAATGATTATTGTTTCATAAAATAAAGATGAAATTAGTTAAAAACTGGCTTAAAACGAGTATAGATGTGAGTATAGATGTATCTTTAAGTAGTTAATTTCTTCACAGATGAAAGCGACTCTAGTAGCTTATGAGGAGAGCGTAAATCAAGACCAGTCTGCACAGATCGTGCAGTCTGATATGAAAACTACACCATCAGCTACCGGAAGCTATTCTGGGATTAAAAATCCATATTCGTTGGAGTGTTTAGATCTCGGAAAACTTTGAGTTTGTTAATCAAGTTAAACCAGGAGTATAAACCAGTTACAAACAAGATTACATAAGTAAGTAACACGGTTATACAATGTCTGTGTAAGGAAAATACATTTGAACATAATCTGTGAAAAATGGGGGGGTGGGGGGACTTAATGCATCTGCAAAAGGTTTCGGCCCAGGTCAGCCTGCGCAGTCCGCGCAGGCTGACCTGGGCCGAAACCTTTTGCTTTTGATAAATTTTCTACATGTCCAAGGACCATTCTACCTCTTGATTCAGTCGGTTGTTAGACAAAATGGATTCTTATGGATCCATGGTAGTATGACGACGTGCTTGGTATAATGTATCACGGAAATACATTAAGCCCCCTTTTTCCAGAGCATGGCTCATTTCGATTGGTTGTGGAAACCTTACTTTGGGGAAAATCTAGGGATTCCCATCCGCCTCGAGAAAAAAGTAAGTACACGTAATTACTTGAACCTATGTATAGACCAGTCAGAAACAAGGTTGCATACGTTTGTTTTATTTCAAGACTTGTTAACCCTTAGGCTACCAAGCGGGACTCAGGGACCTTTTTGCGGACAGTGTAGATCAATGTTTCGATTTGAACATCACAGTAAGGTTTAATTTTACGATAAACTTTGATAGATGTGCGATGTTAATCGTACTTAAGTATTGCCTGAGAATTTTGGGAGACATGTAGATAGTGTTTTATTAGTCTGTACAAATGTAATAGCAGTTTTTAAGCCTGTACAAATGTGATAGCAAATTTGAGCTTATGGGCCTTATCTTCCTACCTCATCATGCCCAGGCCTTCAGCGCTTTGATAAATATCGGCTTGAAAGTTTCATTTCACTTATTTAGCAGGATAAGGGTTTATTCAAGGCACCGACATTTTGATTGGCTTTTGTAAACCCATTTCCGAGGGCAAAACCCAAGGATAAACAATTGAGTCGTGGCAAAGAAAAAGGTAAGAAGCTGCATTTTATCGAAGAAATACGTGCAGAGATAAATCAATGATCAACTGCAATTAGAAACATCATGACAAAGTAATTATTGGTTGCGATAATATGCGATCGATTGCCAATAACATTTGAGTATCAGTGCGATGTGCGCATCGTGCGCGTGCTTGCCTGCAGACAACTTCAGTTTTACTGTTGCGTTGTATGTTACCGTGTTTACACTTTGCATTAGTTTAGCCATGCTCCGACAAAATGGGGTTTAACCAAACGACAAAAAAATGTAGACTGGTCCAAATTGAAAGCATTTGCAGACGACAATTAAAATGTGAATCAAATGATGTAAATCGTCTTATGACAGGGTAGAAAACATTGTGGGAAAAGGAGAAAATGCTGGTTACCAGCATTTTCTCCTTTTCCCACAATGTTTTCAAAAGGCTTCTTCCTCAGGGTCGCTAAAACTGAGGATTGTGTGGTAAAGGGTTAATTTATCTCTGTGATTAATCATACCAAGCAAGTCATAACATAATTATGGATCCATAAAATCCGGTTTGTCTAACATCCAAATGAATCACGAGGAAGACTGGTTCTTTGGCATGCTGAAAATTGACCAATAGCAAAAGGCTGGTTTCGACCTAGGGAAGCCTGTGCGGAATGCAGAGGCTGACCAGGGTCGATAGTTTTTTGCAGACGCATTAAGGACCCTTTTCACAGAGCTTGCTCCATTTGTTTGTTTGCACTAAAGCCTTATTTGATACATCACTTATTTTAAGGGGAATCATGGCAAGCGACCATCATCCCTCATTCGTTTGTCTGCTTCGTATTTAACGTTGTTTCAACATAACTGCTAATGTATCGACATCCCCCCCCCCACCCCCGCGCACCACCACCCATTCGGGTGAGTTCACCCACCCATGCCTTTCTGGAGTTTCTTTTAACTGTACTTCGCAACAGGTTCTTTCTAAGCCACTGTCTTCTCTCCACAGAGACGTTGTCGAAACAATCTTTTGTTGTGTGAGAAGAATTATTCCCCGTCGCAATGACTTTCACCGATTCTCGTAAAAAGAAATGCCGAGCTGGGAATCCTTGGTTTAAAGCTCTGGACGGCCCATCGGCTCAAAATCCCCCACTGTTCGAATGTTAGTATAATGGAAATAGACATTGTTCTTGTAATATATCAGTTACCACAACTATCATACGTGCTTGTAGTGCCCAGAAATGCCCCGACTGACTGACAGGCGGACGGATGGACGGACCGACCGACTGACTGACCGACAGACCGATCTATCGACCAACCGACCGATTACTTGCGCCGCTCGCAACATTTTTTCTCGGCACTCAAGTCAAATAAACGCGAAAGCTCACTTGTTGATGTATGTTATTGGTTTCATCAGTTCTTGGCTTGGGTTCTAAGGTTTCTTACCAACGAATACTCCAGCAGGAGAAAAAAAAGCCTCTTCGAGTGAGGAGGGAACCCGGGCCGCCTCTTTTTCAAATTCTAAATCCGCTGAGCGACAAAGGATTCCGGAATATCACAAAAGTCGTCTGGTGCAAATTTCTTTCGTCTGGTAACGAGCTAACTCTTTACCAGAAGACGAAATTTTGCTCCAGTCCAAATTGAAAGTAATTTGCAGACGACATATTAAATGTGTCTTAAAGGATAGCATTTGTCTTGGAAATGGTAGAAAATATTGTGGGAAAAGGAGAAAATGCTGGAAACCAGCATTTTCTCCTTTTTACACAATGTTTTCAAAAGCATTATATTTGCTAAGCTTTTAAAACTCGGGATTATTTCGTAATTTCTCAGCCCTTTACCAAACGATCCCGTGTTTTAAGGACTCCAAAGAGCAAGCCGTCTGAAAACATTCTGGGAAAAGGAGAAATGCTGGTAACCAGCATTTTCTCTTTTTCCAACAATGTTTTCTACCCTGTAAGAGATCATTCTCACCATTTGAGCCACATCAGATTTGTCGTCTGCAACTGCTTTCAATTTGGAACAGCCCAAAATATTGTCGATTCATAAAGAGTTAAAATCAAAAGTACCCAGGATCCTTTTCCTACAATGCTTTGTACCCTGTCAGAGATCATTCTCATCAATGGAACCACATTAGATTTGTCGTCTGCAACCTGCTTTCAATTTGGACCAGTCTAATATTTTGTCGTTTAGTAAAGAGTTGAACTCAAATGGACCTAGGCTCTAAGTTCCACGTACTTTTTAATATTATGTAAAAGAAGCATGAGTGATTATTATCGAGTCTGGCCCCAAGTTGACGCTTCCGGCAGGAGAAGTTGACACATGCTTGAGAAATCATGAATAAATTGCCTCCGTAATCTTATATTTGATATTTGACTCATGCTCTGTGAAAAAGGGGGCTTAATGCATCTGCAAAAAGTATCGGCACATGTCAGCCTGCGCGAACTGCGCAGGCTGACATGGGTCGAGACTTTTTGCTACATGTATTCGTAAATATTCTGCATGTCCTAGAACCATCCTACCTTAAGGTCGAGTTGGTTGTCAGACAAGGTTAATTTCATGGATCCATAATCATGTGATGACTTGCTTTGTTTAATGCATCACGGAGATGCATTAAACCCCCCTTTTGCCAGAGCGTGGCTCATTTGTATTTTTTTGCACTGGCTGAAATATAAGAAATAACACTCCTTGTTTCCTTCTTCAAATTTTCAATTATCTGTCAATGACTCAATCGAAGCGTGGCCTTTTCCGTTACCTCCAATCCATCCATCGATCCTATCAGCGGTCCATCCATCCATCCATCCATCCATCCATATAGGCATGATACATCCATCCATCCATCGAAATTTATATCTATCCACTCCATCTGAATCCATCTTTCTATCCATCTGAATCCATCAAGCCAGCTGTTCACCTGTGCATAGATCCAAGGTTCTGTACAGTCTGATCTTGACCTGAGGCGCCTTTGGCGCTTTTCTATCTCTCAAGATTTTCTTTGTCTATTTCTCAAAAATTTTCTAGATTCAAAAGTAATGCAATTTCTAACTGGCTAAGCCAAATGGAAGTTGTGTTAATCTTTAGATCTAGAATGAGACGAAGGATGTATTTAAGAATGGTTGGCGAATAAGTGTCCAGGGTCCGTATTCACCAAGTATTCTTGAATCTTACTCTTCAAGATTTTCTAAATTTTGAAAGTAACACAACATCTGATTGGCTAAACCAAATGGTTTAGCCAATCAGAAGTTGTGTTACTTTCAAATTTAGAAAATTCTGGAGAATAAGACTGAAAAAAGTTCTTGAGAATGGTTGGTGAATACGGACCCTGCAAGATACAGCCAGCTTGTTCTTTTCGAGCAATTGCGCCGTTTGCCGCAATGGTTTTCCAATCGGTTTGCCTCAGAACGCAAAAGCTGCCTGCATGTAGACCATCTGTTTATCAACATGGCAGATCGATCGCGTTCCGTTCTTCAATTTTCAATTACCTTTCAAAGAATCGATTTTCCATCTTATCAGTTGTATCCTCACGTGTGCATAAAACTAAATCGATAATTTACAATTAAGCGTTACCAATCAGGACATGTAATCGATCACAGAAATCAGGTGAAAGATACTGTCAATAAAGGTTGCTTTTATTTGACTCATCCTAACGCTTCAAATTGATTTTAGCTCCACTGGCCGAAGATCAGCCTGCTACATGTCATAGCTCTGTGTAGATGGCGCGTCGGTTCGTGCACTCGTGCGTACGTCAACTAAATTTCAAATACCTTCTTCCCTGAAACCACCATTCCAATGTTTATCAAAGTTCCTAGACATGACCCTGATTTTGTTCTCTTTAGCATTTTTGCAAAAAGTTTAATTCCGGTGAAAACTATGGTTGCCATGGCAATATAGCTGAAAAAAAAAAAAAAAAAATGAAAATCTTTAGAAACTTTTTAATCCAAAACCATACGGCCGCGGGCTGCCAAATTTGGCATGTCGTTTAATCAAATAGAACTCTACCAAAGATCTTCAAATAATAGCCCTGGGGCCAAAATGGTCACATCCCAGGGGTCACAGGTTTTACATGGGCTTACATGTATATGGTGAAAAACATAAAATATTTCTTGTTCCTGACCATGTGGGTTATTCAAAGTATAGCCCTGGAGTCAAAATTGGTCTCACTCTGGAGGCGGGGGTGAAAGGGGGGGGGGTCACAAGTTTAACAAACACCTATATAGTAAACCTGTAAAATCTTCTTGTTCCCAACCATAAATCCAAATGCTACCAAATTTGGTCTGAAGCGTCATTTAGTGGATCACTACCAAGTCAAGAATTAAGCTCTTAGGTCAAAATTGGCCCTGTCCCGGGGGTCAGATGTTTTACATAGGTTTTGTATTGTGGAAAGTTTAGTTCGTGTTAAAAAACATTTAGCCGATACCTATATCATTGGTATGTTGTCGGTTACCTCTACCAGGATTCAATTAACTATAGCCCTTCGGTAAAAAAAAAAAAAAAAAAAAGGCCCCCCACCCTGGGGTGTCAAGATTTTCATATAGGCTTTTGTAGAGAATGCTCTAATCTTCTTGTTCGAAACCATTTGGCCTAGAGTAGTAATACTAGGTATGTAACATGATATCGTGCACCTCTATCAAGATTGTTCAAATTACTACCATGAGGTCAAAAATTTGTCCCACCGGTAGAGGTGTGGTGTCACAAATTGTTCTCTGGTAAGCAATAAAGAGTCACTTTTGCTTCTTTGTCGGAAATATTCTTGTAGATATACTCTTTGTCAGAGTTCATTGATATTTGGTGTATGAATGATACTGGGTTATACCTGCTTGTATTCAATAAAATCATCTTGGCAACATATGAAAAAAAATATGGCATTTCTCGGGGTTATGTTTACTTTCCCTATGAAATTCTACTGCTATACAAGATTTAATAAGTTCGATGACAGTCTATGCCAATTTTGTGTATGGCAGATTTAATTCGTTAGTCAGTGGAGCGGTACAGGGCCATCGTGGACCTCTTCTCTTGTTCTTGTTCCTTTTTTTAACCCTTAGGCCTCTAAGCTCAACTCAGGGCGCTTTTTCGGACAGTGTAGATTAAGATCAGACCGCACAAAACGTGCAGTCTGATTTTTGATCTACACTGTCCGATACGGTATTTTCTTTCCGGTGAAAATCATCTTTGAAACCACAATATTTGGGTTTTTACTATCGAGCCGAAATTTTCGTTTCATTCATGCAGCAGTTTAAGGGTTAATTAATGAAAGATACCTGGTGCGCATATGCATGTGCCGTAGAATCAAGAATTCCCATTGTCCAATGTTTTAAAAAAAAAACCATTAGTCTCAGATCTGTAGAAACTATGTCCAATAAAATCCATGACACTGTATCAAAATCAGTATGTAGTTGTAAACACGTGTTTACCACTTGGTACGTACCATTTAGACTAACCTATGTCTAAAATGCTGTGTTTCTGCACCAAAAGAATCACTTGTATTGCAGTAGAAATGCCATTATTCAATGTAAGAATTCATGCACTATTAGAATGACTGCTCAGGTTTTTCCAGGGTTTTTTAACATCGTGTTTTGGCTCTGTTTTATTTTTTTCTCTCTTGGTCAGTTTGTCATCTTCCTTATTATTGCTTAAAACTGTGTACTGTATAATCAGTATCTTATATAAGCCATGCTCTGGCAAAAGGAAGCTTAATGCATCTCAGTGATGCATTATACCAAGCAAGTCATCACATAATCATGGATCCTTTTAGTCCATTTTTTCTAACAACCAACTGAATTATAAGGTAGACTGTTCCTTTGTCATGCAGAAAATTGGCCAATAGCGAAAAGATTCGGCCCAGGTCAGCCTGCGCGGACTGCGCAGGCTGACATGGGTCGATACTTTTCGCAGATGCATTGAGCCCCTTATAGTCCATTTTTTCTAACAACCGACTGAATTATAAGGTAGACTGTTCCTTCGTCATGCAGAAAATTGACCAATAGCGAAAAGATTCGGCCCAGGTCATCCTGCGCGGACTGCGCAGGCTGACATGGGTCGATACTTTTCGCAGATGCATTGAGCCCCTTATAGTCCATTTTTTCTAACAACCGACTGAATCATGAGGTAGACTGTTCCTTTGTCATGCAGAAAATTGACCAATAGCGAAAGGATTCGGCCCAGGTCAGCCTGCGCGGACTGCGCAGGCTGACATGGGTCGATACTTTTCGCAGATGCATTAAGCCCCTTAGAGTCCATTTTTTCTAACAACCGACTGAATCATGAGGTAGACTGTTCCTTTGTCATGCAGAAAATTGACCAATAGCGAAAAGATTCGGCCCAGGTCAGCCTGCGCGGACTGCGCAGGCTGACATGGGTCGATACTTTTCGCAGATGCATTGAGCCCCTTTTTGTCACAGAGCACGGCTCAGTCATAAAAATTGTAGTAAATGTCTCTTAGGGTTCGAATTAAATAGAGGGTGTTGCTCCTACAAAAGACTTTTGTCCGTGTTTGCGTACGGTTTAGACGAAACATTTTAAACAAGCAGACGGTTTAGATCCAAGATCAGACTGCGCGTTCTGTGCTGTCTGAATTTGATCATTTGCCGTGCCTGTTTTCACCTGTGGCGCTGAGAAGGTTTACGCAGACGGAGAAAGATTTGTAAAATGAAAAGATCTGCTTTCTCTTCGTGGACAAAATATCAAGGGTGTAACTTTAGTTTGCGTCCTTTCATTCGTGAATTAAAGTTTCATGATTGAATGTCGTGTCAAATTTCCTCTAACAAGAGATCTAAATTTGTCACAAAATCACAAAAAGAAAGACACCCGAGTTACTTGATAGCTCTGTGTATTGATATCGATCCAATCGTAATATTGGTTTTAATTTTCGTAACTCTTTACCAGACAATTACTTTTGAAAACATTGTGGGAAAAGGAGAAAATGCTGGTAACCAGCATTTTCTCCTTTTCTCACGATGTTTTCTAACCATCCAAAGATATATCTCGGTATTTGGGACGGATTTCGTTTGTCGTCTGCTAATGCTTTCAATTTGGACAAGTCTAAAATTTTGTCGGTTGGTAAAGAGTTAACCCTTTACACCACGACGGTATTTTCATATTTGTCTTTAATAATAATAATAATAATAATAAAACATTTACAGACGACAAATAAATGCAGTTTGAATGATGGAATTTGTCTTCAGAAAAGGCAGAATGAATTGTGGGAGAGAGAATATTCGCTCCAAGCACCTTTGTTTTCCTTTTTCTATAATGTTTTCAAAATCTATATTTTTCGTGTTTGTGAAAGTACAGAACTGTTTGGTAAAAGGGGTAAATGCTTAATAATCTAAATGGATTTTACCAGTCGATTGTGAAAAAAACTAAAATTTTGCGATTTCAGAGTTCTTTCTGCAGGTAATTCTTACCTTCTCAGACAGTGTAGACCCAAGATCAGACTGCACGATTTTGATAGACTCTGCTCCTTATCTCGACAAGTATTGTTTCACGTTAACCTTGTATTGCAATTTAAAATTTTAGAATGTAGATAGCGGACATTGCGGATCAAAGATCAGACTGCACAATTGGTGCCGTCTGGTCTCGATCTTCAATATCGACAAAAGTGCTCTAACTCTTACTTAACGCTGAAAGCGTTAATTGTTCATTGGACCAAAGCACTGTTTGAAGTACTTTTTTGTATAAACTTCCTGCTCTGGCGGACATTGTAGATCAAAGATCAGACTGCATGTTTTGTGCAGTCTGATCTTGATCTTCAATGTCTGCTAAAGCAATACAACAACAACAACAACATATACTTTATTTTCACTAAGGTACAAAGTTTTGTACAACATTAGCAAAGGAAACTAAATGAAAAGATGTGAGAAAAGATCGACCTCAAAATCTGGATTCTTCATTAGTACTTATATATAATAAAAAACAGGTTCTGTTCGTGATTATTGATCATTAACCCTATCCCAAACGACAAATTTTGGACTGGTCCAAACTGAAAGAGCCCGCAGACGACAACCCCAAATTTGACGAAAATGGCAGAAAGTTGTCAAAAAGGGCAGAAACAGGGTAGAAAACACTGTGGGAAAAGGAGAAATTGCTCGTTACGAGCAATTTCTCCCTCTCCCACAATGTCCTCAAAAGACTTGTAATGCAGACACGTGAAAACCAGGGCTTGTTTGGGAAAGGGCCAAAGATTGGTAAATATACGTATGTATGTGCCGGGTAAATCCCAGGTCCAAGAGTGATTTATATAACTTGTACTTTACGCTAAAAGCGTTAATTGTTATAATCAAGTACTGTTTGAAGTGGTCGTTTGTACAAACTTCCTGCTCTGGCGGACATTGCAGATCAAAGATCAGGCTACACGTTTTGTGCAGTCTGATCTTGATCTTTAATTTCCGCTATAACAATAAAACTTGTAGTTAACACTCAGAGCGTTAACTGTTACAATCAAGTACTGTTTGAAGTGCTCTTTTTTACAAACTTCCTGCTCAGGCGTAACAGTACTTTGAAGTAAATTTCGTAACGACTTTTTGTTAAATGTCTTTGTGTTAAACTTTCCCTGCCAGCAACTCGAGGTTTCTACTCTGGCTCTTAAAGCACCACAAAACTGGATTTTGACCAAAAATTTAGGGGAAGAAAGTTGATAGTTTATAGGGAAAAAAAATCATAAGGACCTCGTAATTTGTTGACGAAAAAAAAGCAGCAGAAATATACTGCAAACAAGAAATATCGTTCAAAAAGATAGATGGCGTAAATTTGCCAGCAAATAGGCAGGGGCTCTCAGAATAAACATGTCTACATTTTTTTTACCAAAGGGGCCCTTAGAATAAACATGTCTACATTTTTTTTTACCACAGGGGCCCTTAGAATAAACATGTCTACATTTTTTTTTACCACAGGGGCCCTTAGAATAAACATGTCTACATTTTTTTTTTACCACAGGGGCCCTTAGAATAAACATGTCTACATTTTCTATCAATCACAAATTTCGATTTTTTTCATTTTTTTATCAGTATCAAAAAGTAGGTCAAAAGCCAGCACATTCAGCTATGCCGAAAAATGATTTACCTCCGCTAGGATTCAAACCATTGACCTTAAAATTGTTATTCTGCGACTCTACCAAGGGACCTATTCGGGCAACAATAAATTAAGCCATGTTTTGGCAAAAGGTTGTTTAATGCAGCTCCGAGATGTATGATACCATGCAAGTCATCACATAATTATGGATCCTTAAAAGTCATTTAGTCCAACAACCGAGTGAATCATGAGACAAACTGGACCTTTGACCAGCAGAAAATTGTATAATAGCGAAAAGTTTCGATCGAGGTCGATACATCCATAGGACACTGAAATTCCAGTGATCTATCACGGGAGTGACGGGATGACAAAATTTTCCTGAGCGGACACCGTTACTATAAATAGCACATTGGCGACTGCCTCTATATCGTATACAATAAGTCTTATTATATACAATATAGAAGCAGTCGCCAATGTGCTATTTATAGTAATGGTGTATAGAAAATTTGAGTAATCCGTGATATACAGGCGATGCACCAATCTGCAATGATCGACCAAGGAAATTTTTGGTGTTCCGTGATAGACAAATAGAGTTTCAAAGGCCTGTGACACATCTAGCATATGCATTAAACTCCTTTTTCACAGAGCATGGCTCAATTATTTCGGTATTACCGCGACGGCCTGTATTCCCGTATCTGGCGTACTATGGGTTTTACTTAACAGTGCTTCGCAAAACAGTCTTACCAAGCCACTAACTGCTTGTTTGCTTGAAGACCGCCGTAAAAAAAAGTTCAGCGGCGAGAGAGAAAAGTATTCCGTCGCATTGATGATAAATCCTTGGAAATAGCTAGACCGAGTTAGAAATCTGTCACATGACCACTGGATCACGTGACCACTGGATCACATGACCACTGGATCACAAACCCCTTACGTGTCTGAGTGATTGACTGTATAGTGTTTTAACGCCGTTTCAACATTATATCAGCCAGTGCAGCTATTCATGCTTTCCTAGAATTTCTGTTTACCAGTACTTACCACAATAATTTTCCCAAGCCACTGGCTGCTTTTCCACATAGTCATATTCGAAACAATAACAGAGGAATTAATCCTATCGCAATGACCTTCATCAATCCTCGGAAAGAATTTGGCCAAGCTGGGGATTCGAATCAGCGACCCCCTGTTCTCCAGTCCTGTTCGCCACCGACTGCGCTACCGGGATTCGAAGTACGTTACTGACCAAAGAATCGGGCTGGAGTCGGGCCCAGACTTAAAAATTTTCTTTCGTTTGAATTAAAGTGATTTGTGCCGCTTTAATATTATTTCAGTCATATTTCGGCAGCAGTGCACTAACATGTATTTATGTATATCTTGGTTTCCTTGCTAGGGCTCTGAAGTGTCTGCCAACCGACACTCCCACGAAAAGCACAGCAATTTGATAGGGGAAAGAACCCAGGGCTTGCAGATTTCGAATTCTATGTACACCTTCTTCTGTATAACACTTAGGGCTTACAGTCATAAAGGTGCAAGTGCAAAAACACGAGATAAAACGATATTTCTCCCGCCAACATTACAAACATTCTGCTTTATACCTCCTGAACTGAATCTGCAATCGACGACTTTGAGAAAAAAAACATCCTTGCATAATTTTGAAAAAAAAAAAAATCAAAATTGAATTCAGATTCTTAAAGTACATAAATAATTGTGAAAACGTTGAGGGAAAAGGAGAAATTGCTCGTTACGAGCAATTTCTCCTTTTCCCTCAATGTTTTCAAAAGCTCTTCTCTGCAAAAAAAAAAGTTGTACGCTGATGATAAATTAATGTGTTGAACATATAATCACAACACTGCTTGATACTTCGTTTTATAGCTCCCACACAACAAAGCTATATGCTGCCGATATTATATTGCGTTGGTAATTTGCACCTGTTTGTTTCGGGAGTACATCTTGTTTCATGAAAAGACATTTTTCCTTTTATTGAGCTACTGCGTTTTATTTTTTTTTTATTTAACACAACATGAAATTAGGTCATTTTTTTTGTATAGAATATATATAATGAATCGTTTACACAATCAAGCATATAGCAGAACAGAGCAGATCAGAATGCTTTATATTTCAACTTGAAAACATGGTTCAAGGTTCATGGACGAGATACCCCGATTCATATACATGAGTATGGGCAAGTGGGGAAAAATGGTTGAATGACTGCAGGGTGTTTTAATGTCGTTTTCAACATTATTTCAGTTATATCATGGCGGCCAGTGCACCTATACATGCTTTTCTGGAGTTTCTTTAACCAGTACATCGCACAATGTTTTTCCCAAGCCATGGCTGCCAAGACTAATCGAAAAGATAATCAGCGGTAAGAGAGGAATGATTCCTGTAGCAATGACTATCATCAATTCTTGGAAAGAAATTGGCCGAGTTGAGATTCGAACTGCCTATTTTCAAGTCCTATGCGCTACCGACTGCGCTACCGGGGTTTGGCAAGGAAAAAATGGAGTGAAAGAAAAAACAAAAGAGAAAAAAAAAAGAAAATGTAAATAAACATGTGGCATTTGAACAAGGTTCGCCTAACCTTTTCCCAAATGATAAAATTTAGACTGGTCCAAATTGAAAGAGTTTGCAGACGACAATTTTAAACTTGATGAAAATGACAGAAAGTTCTCCAAAAGGGTAGAAAACAATGCGGGAAAAGGAGAAATTGCTCGTTACGAGCAATTTCTCCTTTTCCCACGGTGTTTTCAAAAGACTTATACAGCAGACACGTGAAAACCAGGGCTTGTTTGGGAAAGGGTTAATTGGTTTAAAGGCGGTTTGAGCCGCTTTCGACAATTACTTTAGTCATATCACGGCTCCAGTTCACTTATCTATGTGCGTCCTGAGTTTCACCATTATTGGATAATAAACCGCAGCACTTAAATTTTCTTGTCCATAGATACTCCCATGAAAAACACAGCGCCTCGAGTGACAACCGAACATGGAGCCTCCAGATTGCAAATACAAATAATCCACCCTCACCACAGAGCCATACAGGACACCTGGTCACTATAACCACTTTCCTTCAGCAGGTCATTGTTTACATCGTGTATGGGATCATTTTTCTAAAAGATTGTGTCAAAGGGAGATTGATTGATTGATCCTATGTTGTTTAACGCCTTTTTCAACATTGTTTCAGTCATGTCGCTGTAGCCAGTGCACTTATCTATGCTTATCTGGTGTTTCTTTTACCAGTATTTCTCACAACATTCTTCCCAAGCCACCGGCTACTTTCCCACCTAACCCTCTTCGAAACGTCAAAACGAGACCATCAAGTATTAATTTTTCTGCCGCAGTGTTCATACACTCATCTATGAAGTGACCCTTTTCGTCATTTTTTCCCGCGTTTCACGAGAAATTTCGAAAGCAGTATGAAGAAAGCTGTTTTAGTGCGCAAAAGTTCTTCTCGTCTGAGCAAAGGTAAAGTCGTTTTTTTTTTTTTATCATACGCCAATGGTATAGTCATTTTTATTCCCTTGACCATTTGGGGATTCTAGGTGGTTCAGTGACTAAAGTGTCTCGTGTTTGGACAAGAGGTTTTTGGTTCGACGGTGTTCATTGGCATGGCACTACATGGCTCTGTCCCAGGTCAGGTGATACCATAGAAACTTCAAATGCTCTGGTAGATTCGAGGCATGCCCTGTGGAAAGGAGCTTAATGCACTTGCAAAGGGTAATGACTCAGGTCAGCCAGCGTGGACTGCGCAGGCTGACCTAGGCTGAAACCTTTTGTTATTGGCCAATTTTCTGCATGCCAAAAGATCAGTCTATCTCATGATTCAGTCGTTTGTCATACAAAAAAGGATTTTATAGACTATAGTGAGAGCTCCAGATAGAGGGAGTGATTTTGATTTCAAAATTGAAAATATTAATTACTCTCCACTAAACCCCATGTTATGGGTACTCATTAGAATCGTCTCATCAAGACAATTCTAATGAGTACCCACAACATAGGGTTTGGAAGAGAAATAATGGATTTAGAATACCGTCACTCCCTCTTATCTGGAGCTCTGCATAATTATGTGACGACTTGCCTGGTATAATACATCACGCAAGTACATTAAACCCCCTTTTACAGAGCATGACTTTTTTTCGCAAGGTCACAAGAGACGGGGATACTGCAGGCAGAATCGAAGTCCCTTCTAAAGGTGCCACAACTCCATTCATGAACTACTTCAGTGATAAGATATTGACCATCGTTTTCTAATGTGATTTATAAGATGAACGAATGGAAGACAGTATAGAAACACATTAGGTCTTCTGTAATAAAAAAAAACACACACACATAAAATACAATGTTCACATTTATTATAGTATACTGCATTTAAGTTGAACAAAGATATTTTGGCAAAACCACCACTCTTCTATACAAATGTAGCTAATGTTATTGCAGTTTTGATGAACAAGAGCCCTTATTTTCGCCTATGGCGCTAAACTGGCTTATAAGCTTTTTTTCTTTTTTTGGAACTGGCGACATTCAGTTCAGAGCGAGTTTGAAGAGCATTGCAGTTATTGCCAAAGCACTATGGTACCAACGTTACAAAACAACAAAATGTATTTACATAACACAGGAGCCATGCTCTGGCAAAAGGGGGCTTAATGCATCTCCGAATTGCATCATACGAAGCAAATCACCACATAGCTATGGGTCCATAAAATTCATTTTGTATAACAACTGACTGAATCATGAGGGAGAATGGTCCTTAGGCATACAGAAAACTGACCATTACCAAAGCAAAAAGTTTCGGCCTAGGTCAGCCTGCGCGGACTGCGCAGGCTGACCTGGGTCGATACTTTTTGCAGACGCATTAAGCCCCCATTTCACAGAGCATGGCTCATAATTATTGACCAGCATCATTTAATGACGTCGGTTCTGAAAGCCCATAAGTTAACATTTTACTCTAAATGTAATTGAAGCAAAGCAAAGTTATAAAAAAAAAAAGAAAACCGAAAAAAAAAAAAGGTATACTAATTCAATGACAACTCGATACCGTCGAATGATAAGTGTAGGCTATGACCTTAAAAGATGCATACATGTATATAATCTGGAAACGTCATTTTAAGCTCTATCATTCTGTGGCAATTTCATCGATGTCGGAACTCTTTTATGTTGACCAAAACAGGCACTGTCGCGCTTCACAGTCAAAGAATATTGTGATAATACTATTTTTTTTTTTCTAATCCAAGTTTGCTCGAAACAGTACTTTTTACATGCAGCCTTGTTATTGTAAGACATAGAATTTTACATGTCTAAGGTTTCAGTTGATTTGTACAATACTCTTGATTTCTCTAATATTCTGTCGTCGATGACTATATAAGTAAAATGAAGTATAAAATAGTCAATATGTTCACGATTAACTATTAGCTGTTCAAGATATAGGCCATTTCTTTTTCGATCCTGACGAGGAAGGCATCTTTAAAAAAAAAACTGTTGGAAAAGGAGAGCATGCTGGTAACCAGCATTTTCTCCTTTTAAACAGTTTTTCTCACCTGTCAAGGACAAATTTGACCATTAAAGCCATACTGAATTTATCGTCAGCTAATTCTTTCGAAATGGACGAGCATCATTTTCTTTTTAGTAAAGAGTTTAACGACAAATATACATAATGTTCACGCATTATTGATTAATTGATTATTGGGTGTTTAACGCCGTTTTCAGCATCATTTCATCGAGGCGGCCAGTGCACCTATCCATGCTTTCCTTGGGTTTATCTTACCAGTATTTCGCACAATACTCTTCCCAAGCTGCTTTCCCACGTGACAATCGTCGAAACAATGACCAGCAGTTGGAGAGGATTGAATCCTGATGCAATGACTATCATCAATCTTCAGAAAGAAATTGGCTGCGCTAGGGAACCAAGGGCTCGCTTTCTTTTCAATATTCCTTTGCATTTGAGATGAGGTTTCTGATAAACACAATTTAAAAATTGAAGTATATGCATATTTCTATAATAAAAACATTACTAAGTCACTATATTTGATAGAAGGTAAATTTAAAAAAAAATGAAAAATGAAACATAGATGTGATCTGGTTGAAATATTATCAGTTTAATTTGAAAAAAAAAAAAATGAAAAGTATCAGTGACTGCTGTAAGTTAAAAAATTATGTGTCTAATGTTATAATCATGATATAAGTCTATAACTCTTTACGACCTAATCCCGAGTTTTTAAGACCCAGAGGCCTTTGAAAACATTGTGGGAAAAGGAGAAAATGCTGGTGACCAGCATTTTCTCCTTTTCCCACAACGTTTTTGACCCGTTCAAAGACAAATACCATCATTTGATCCACATTTAAATTGTCGTCTTCAACTGCCTTCAATTTGAGAAATTCTAAAGTTTGGTCGTCTGGTTCAGCGTTAAAACAATAAATCATTTCAAAAAGTGAAGATAAAAATTTCATTATGATGAGTTTTTCTCTTAACCAAATGACAAAACTTCTGAATTTTTAAAATCGAAAGCATTTGCACATGACAAAAAAAAAATAGTGGCTGCGGCGACCAAATTTGTCTGTGAAAGAGTGGAGAAGATTTTGAGACAAGGAGAAATTGCCAGTTACTAGCATTTGCTCCTTTTCTCACACTGTTTTCTAAAGCTCTCTTTTTTAGAGTCGTTAACACACGGGATTGTTTGGTAAAAGATTAAGACACATTAATCTTAGGGTGGGAAAGCAGCCAGCGATTTGGAAAAGGATTATGTGCAAAGAGCTAATTAAAGAAACTCGGGGAGAACGGTGAAAGCTGTATTTGCTTCCGTAATATGGCGCAAAGATAGTTGAAAACGGCGTTAAACACCAAAGAAACGTAATAACAACATCAGTTTTATAGACAAAAAAAAAAAAATGTCATACAGAATTGAGCCATGCTCTGTGAAAAGGGGCTTAATGTATGTGCGAAAAGTATCGACCCAGGTCAGCCTGCGCAATCCGCGCAGGCTGACCTGGGCCGAAACTTTTCGCTATTGGTCAAATTACTGTATGTCAAAGGACCAGTCTACCTTATGATACAGTCGGTTGTTAGACAAAATGGTTTTTATGGATCCATAATTATGTGATCACTTGTTTGTTTTAATGGCAGAGATGCATTAAACCCCCTTTTCGCAGAGCATGGCTCATTTATTAAACTCATCATTCACTGAAACATTTTTTTGCAGCTTCAGACTCGGAATAGGTTACTACTATTTATAAATGAATAGGAACGACCAAATCTAAATGAGATTTGATGTGAAATGGGTACATGAGAAAACAATGTGGCAAATGCAGAAATTTCTCCTCACGAGCAATTTCTCCTATTGTCGCATTGTTTTCCAACTCCGTCTCCTGACAAGACGAGTAATGTTGCCCACCGGTAATACTTAGCTATCCCTTTATAAGGGGGTCCCTTCGTTTCACGGGCCTGAGTAACAAGGCCTTTCGACTCATTGTGGGAAAAGGAGAAAATGCTGGTAACCAGCATTTTCTGCTTTTCTCACAGTGTGTTCTACTCCTTCTAAGGTCATTCCCCATCTATGACTCTTTGCCAAACGACAAAAATTGTAGACTTGAGAAACTGAAAGCATTTGCAGACCACAAATTAAATGTGCTTCAAATCGGGAGATTTGTCTATGATGGGATAGAAAACAGTGTGGAAAAAGAAAAAAAAATGCTGGTTACCATCATTTTCTCCTTTTCCTGCAATTTTTAAAAGGCCTCTTTTCAGGGTCGTTAAAACTCGGGATTGTGTGGTAAAGGGTTAACCTGCATTTAGTTTGTTATCTGCAAATGCCTTCAATATACAAGTAGGTGGGTTTTAAAGTTTTTTTGTCGTCCGATCATGTTTTCAAGGACTTCTATTAAATGGAAAACTGAAAGATGAATACATTTGAGCCGTGCTTTGTGAAAACGGGGCTTAATGTATCTGCAAAACAGTATCGACTCATGTCAGCCTGCGCAGTCCGCGCAGGCTGACATGGGTCGATACTTTTTGCTATTTGCAACTTTTTCTGCGTGGCAAAGGACCAGTCTACCTCATGATACAGTCGGTTGTTAGACAATATGAATTTTATGGACCTACAATTATGTAATGACTTGCTTAGTATAATGCATCACGGAGATGCTTTAAGCCCCTTTTTGCCAGAGCGTGGCTCATTTGCAAAAGTGATGCTGTCAAATTTCTAACAGACGACAAAATTTTAGACTTGTCCAAATTGAAAGCATTTGCAGACGACAAATCAAATGTGGATAAAATGATTGGATTTTTCTTCGAAAGACCAAATATCATAGTGAGAAAAAAAATGCTGGTTTTTCCCATAATGTTTTCAAATGCCGTCTAAATCGGCATCATTTCGTTAAAGGCCCAATAGCGGCCAAGACAGTGCGGGAGTAAAAATGCACCTAAATTTAAATCAAGCCATTTAAAAACATGGAACATATTGTGAAGATGACAATCTGTTATTGTTAAGTCGGTCCAAGTGTTGGTCGCTTGCAGAAAAAATGAATTTGAAAAACAGGCGAAAAGTAAACAAAAAATACAGTGACCTGGCAAGTTTCCACCTAGTTTTGAGCTTAATTTCTCTGCCGTCGACTAACTCTTGGATCGACCGTACAATAACAGATTGCCATCTTCACAACAATTTTCATACTTTTAAATGATATGATTTAAATTAAAATGCATTTTAACACCTGTTTTGTTTTTTACTTTTGTCGGCTATCGTTACTTTAAGAGTTTTAAAAACACTCTGCAAAATAAAAAAAAAATGAACGGTGAAATGATTTAAGATTTGCACTTGTAACTGTGATGCTGGTAAAACATAAATTATCAGTCCTCTGCATTCTTTTTACCAATGTTCTTGTCTGTTGGGAGTCTCGACCTGAAATAAACAAGAAAATGTCATCCTTTCGACTGTAACGCTTTACCGGAGTTTCCTGAGTTTTAACGACCCTTAAGACAGAAGGCCTTTGAAAACATTGTGGGAAAAGGAGAAAATGCTGGTAACCAGCATTTTCTCCTTTTCCCACAATGTTTTTTATCTACTTCTTAAGACATATCCAATTTTTGAGCCACATTCACTGTGTCGCCTACAAATGGTGTAAATTTCGACTCGTCTAAGTTTTTGACATAATGTAAACAATTAACCCATTTCCATACAATCTCTTGTTTTAATGGCCTTTGAAAAGAAAGTATTACCCGTACTCTGTGAAAAGAGGGCCTAATGCATTTCCAAAAAAATATCGACCCAGGTCAGCCTGCGCGGTCCGCGCAGGCTGTCCTGGGCCGATTTTTTTGCTTTTGGTCAATTTTCTGCATGGCAAACGACCAGTCTACCTCATGATTCAGTCGGTTGTTATACAAACCGGATTTCAGGGATGAATAATACTTTGGTGACTTGCTTGGTACGATGTACCACGGAGATGCTTTAACCCTATACCACACAATCCCGACTTTTAACGACCCTGAAGAAAAAACCTTTTGAAAACATTGTGGGAAAAGGAGAAAATGCTGGTAACCAGCATTTTCTCCTTTTCCCACAATGTTTTCCAACCTTTCACAGACAAATTTCTTTATTTCTGCCACATTTATTATGTCGTCTGCAAATGCTTTCAGTTTGTTCCAGTCCAAAATTTTGTCGTGTGGTAAAGAGTTAAGTCCTCTTTTGTCAGGGCATGTCTCATACAGCAAAAGGACAAAAAAATGCTGGTAACCAGCATTTCCTCTTTTTCTACATTTTTTTTTTTTTTCCTTATGGTTTAAAGCAAATGTCGTCATTTCAGGCACATTTTATTTATCGTCTGCAAAAACATTCAATTTGGACTGGTAAAAAATTTTGTCGTCTGGTAAACAGTTACCTCAGTCCCAAACGACAGAAATTTTAGAGCAGTCCAAATTGAAAGCATCTACAGACAACCAAATAAATGCGACTAGAAAACTGAAATTAATTTTGGGTAACAAACATTGTGGGAAAAGGAGGAAAATGCTGGTTACCAGCATTTTCTCCTTTTCCCTCAATGTTTTCTAGAAGCTTCTTCCCCTGGGTCGTTCGAAAATTAGGATTGTGTGGTAAATGGGTTTAACGGATAACCCGGACAACTGAACTCGGCATATTTCTGTGATAACTTTTCGTTACTCGGGTAACGAGATAGAAAATCGTCAACCTTCCAAATCATTACTTCCTGTAGATGACCATTTTCTCCACTTTAAAATTGCTCGGCCGGGTAGCTCAGTGGTTAGCGTATCTGAATCGTAACCTGGTGGTTGCGGGTTCGATACCCAGTTCAGGCACAGTTTCTATCCGGCGATTTTTCGCCTCTCACCTCTGATGCATATGACAAAAGCATTCAGTGACTTGGCAAGAAAGTTGTGTCAGTACTGGTGCGAGATAGCCAGGAAACACATTCGTAGGTGCACTGACCGCCGTGATATGACTTTAGTTGTTAAAACGGAGTTAAACTCCAATGAAAACAAACTGCAGCTGTGTTCAGTTTGAAAGGATCTAAACATTTTACTGTTTGTTGAAGAGCAAAATTTCGACAAGTCTAAAAGTTTGTTATCTGATAACGGATGTCGCATTATCGTGTTTTCCACTTTTCGAGTTTGCAATTATTCGAATGATTACTTGATTCGAGGTTTATGGTAAAATGAATAATATAATTGGACCACGCTCTGGCAAAAGGAGGCTTAGTGCATCTTTGTCATGCATTATACCAATCAAGCCAGAACATAATTATGGTCCTTTGACATTCGACCCAGGTCAGCCTGCGCGGACAGCGCAGGGTGACCTGGGTCGATACTTTTCGCACAACCGATTTAATCATGAGGTAGAATGGTCCTTTGACATACGGAAAATTGACCCATAGCGAAAAGTTTCGACCCAGGTCAGCCTGCGCGGACAGCGCAGGGTGACCTGGGTCGATACTTTTCGCACAACCGATTTAATGATGAGGTAGAATGGTCCTTTGACATACAGAAAATTGACCCATAGCGAAAAGTTTCGATCCAGGTCAGCCTGCGCGGACAGCGCAGGGTGACCTGGGTCGATACTTTTCGCACAACCGATTTAATGATGAGGTAGAATGGTCCTTTGACATACAGAAAATTGACCCATAGCGAAAAGTTTCAACCCAGGTCAGCCTGTGCGGACTGCGCAGGGTGACCTGGGTCGATACTTTTCGCACAACCGATTTAATGATGAGGTAGAATGGTCCTTTGACATACAGAAAATTGACCCATAGCGAAAAGTTTCAACCCAGGTCAGCCTGCGCGGACAGCGCAGGGTGACCTGGGTCGATACTTTTCGCACAACCGATTTAATCATGAGGTAGAATGGTCCTTTGACATACGGAAAATTGACCCATAGCGAAAAGTTTCGACCCAGGTCAGCCTGCGCGGACTGCGCAGGGTGACCTGGGTCGATACTTTTCGCACAACCGATTTAATCATGAGGTAGAATGGTCCTTTGACATACAGAAAATTGACCCATAGCGAAAAGTTTCAACCCAGGTCAGCCTGTGCGGACTGCGCAGGCTGACCTGGGTCGATACTTTTCGCACAACCGATTTAATCATGAGGTAGAATGGTCCTTTGACATACAGAAAATTGACCCATAGCGAAAAGTTTCGACCCAGGTCAGCCTGTGCGGACTGCGCAGGGTGACCTGGGTCGATACTTTTCGCACAACCTATTTAATCATGAGGTAGAATGGTCCTTTGACATACGGAAAATTGACCCATAGCGAAAAGTTTCGACCCAGGTCAGCCTGTGCGGACTGCGCAGGGTGACCTGGGTCGATATTTTTCGCACAACCGATTTAATCATGAGGTAGAATGGTCCTTTGACATACGGAAAATTGACCCATAGCGAAAAGTTTCGACCCAGGTCAGCCTGCGCGGACAGCGCAGGGTGACCTGGGTCGATACTTTTCGCACAACCGATTTAATCATGAGGTAGAATGGTCCTTTGACATACGGAAAATTGACCCATAGCGAAAAGTGTCGACCCAGGTCAACCTGCGCGGACAGCGCAGGGTGACCTGGGTCGACACTTTTCGCACAACCGATTTAATCATGAGGTAGAATGGTCCTTTGACATACAGAAAATTGACCCATAGCGAAAAGTTTCAACCCAGGTCAGCCTGTGCGGACTGCGCAGGGTGACCTGGGTCGATACTTTTCGCACAACCGATTTAATGATGAGGTAGAATGGTCCTTTGACATACGGAAAATTGACCCATAGCGAAAAGTTTCAACCCAGGTCAGCCTGCGCGGACAGCGCAGGGTGACCTGGGTCGATATTTTTCGCACAACCGATTTAATCATGAGGTAGAATGGTCCTTTGACATACAGAAAATTGACCCATAGCGAAAAGTTTCGATCCAGGTCAGCCTGCGCGGACAGCGCAGGGTGACCTGGGTCGATACTTTTCGCACAACCGATTTAATCATGAGGTAGAATGGTCCTTTGACATACAGAAAATTGACCCATAGCGAAAAGTTTCGATCCAGGTCAGCCTGCGCGGACTGCGCAGGCTGACCTGGGTCGATACTTTTCGCGGATGCATTATGCCCCATTTTCACTGAGCATGGCGTATACGTTTCGAAAAAGAAAAGGCCGTCTTCTGATTGATTAGGTGAGAAGTTAGAATTGCTGCGACACCGTTTTTTGACAAACAAAAAAATGATGTCATTCTCCGTCTGAATGGAGATAAATGGCCTGAATATACACTTTTTAAATGACTTTGTACTTATTTGTTCGTATGGTGGCGAATTAATTTGGCCCATGCTCTGTGAAAAGGGGCTTAATACATCTGCAAACATATATATCGACTCATATCAGCCTGTGCACTCCGTACAGGCTGACCTGGACCGAAACTGTTTGCTATTGGTCCATTTTCTGTTTCTTTTGTTTTTTTCAAAGGGCCAGTGTACCTCATCAATGAGTGGGTTTTATGATAAAACAGATTCCATGGATCCATAATTCTGTGATGACTTGCTTGGTATCATGCATCACGGAGATGCATTAAGCCCCCTTTTGCCAGAGCATGGCTGCACTGACCTACAAGTAAGTAAAGTTCTGAAAGACACTCCTGTGGTTTCAATGTTATTTTTTTTTTTACATCTTCCTATAAGTACCTTATGCCTTATGATATATGAATCTCGTAAATATTTCTCTCTCTCTCTCTCTCTCTCTCTCTCTCCATATGTATGTCACTGTTGACTATTGTTAATCTCAAAAACATAGGATGCTGTAACATGATGTACACTATCATGTACAAGTGAAATAAAAATATCTAATCTATATTTTTAACCCTCAACCCTCGACAAATATATAACCTCGACCTTTTTTGAAAACTGAATTACACACTGTTGGAACTTAGAAAGTTTTTTTTTTTTTTTCACAGGCTTGACATTACAAGCGGATGGCATGGATCTAAGGTCAGACAGCACGCTCTTTGCAGTCTGATCTTGATCTATGCCGTCAGCAAAAGCCCCTGCTTTCGCCTATTGCGCTGAAATGATCAAAATACTAAACGGATTAATGTTAATTTCCTGCCATTTGTTAACGGCCAAATCTTGCTATTTCAAAGTTTCTTTTTATTTTTTCTTGGAGGAAAAACTACTGTATCGGAAAGTGTAGATCCAGGGATCAGACCCCGCACGTTCTGTGAAGTTTTGAAAATGGATTAACACTGTCTGCAAAAGCCGTATTTAGCAGCCTAAGGGTAAAATATCGGTTATATTTTACATTTATATAAATATAGTAGGTCCTTAAGTTCATTTCCTCTTCACATAGTTTGTGGTAAACGTATAGTAATAGAATTAATATACCCCCGCTAAGCGCTTTAAAATGCCAAGCACGCTCGCTTTCAGGCGTCCAGTTTGCGGATGGTGTAGATTAAGATCGCTCTGCACAAACCGTGCAGTCTGATCTCGGATCTATACTGCCCGCAAAAAGACCTTTAAGAATACAGCGTTGAAATTCCTTACTTTGACTTATCCATATTCATATAAGAGACTTAGAATATTCAGGGTGACTTAAAGTTATTTTTCTTCTACTATTTCAAGAGTATCCTCTTTCCCTCTTCCCCCCACCCCCCCCCCCTCCAACTTTAATACCCGTTCATCCCTCAATCCCTGTTTCAATTCATGAATTATGCAAATCTACCTTCGGTCAGGATGTTGAGAGATCCATTCTAAATGCAAACGACGGAGCTGGGCGCGCAAAAGCCATCCAAGCTTATCAGGGTTTATGACGCGTGACGGTTCAGGTGATATTTTTATACTCGCCTGAATAATTTACGATAAAAATTGAGCCATGCTCTGTGAAAAGGGTGCTTAATGCATCTGCGAAAAAGTTTCGACCCAGGTCAGCCTGCGCAGTCCGCGCAGGCTGACCTGGGCCGAAACTTTTTGCTTTCTGCATGTCAAAGGACCTGTCTACCTTATGAACCAATAGGTTGGTAGACACGATGGGTTTCCTGCATCGTTAATTATATAATAACTTGCTTGGTATAAATGCAGCACGGAGATGCATTTAAGCCCCCTTTTGCCAGAGTATGGATCATTAATACTATTGCGGTCGTGAGTGTTTTTCCCTCAACCCTTTCACAAAACGATAAAATCTTAGACTCGTGTACACTGAAAGCAATTTGCAGACGAAGGAATAAAATGCGGATCAATGTGGATGACATTCGTCTCTCAAAGGGTAGAAAGCATTATGGAAAATGGAGAAATTGCTGTACACTAGCATTTTCTCCTTTTCCCACAATGTTTTCAAACACCTCTTCTTCTCCCTCATGGTCGTGAAACACTGGCTTGCTTGGTATAGAGTTACCTTTAAAATCGACTGGTTGCTTGGTACACAGTTACATGTACCTTTAAAATCGACTGGTCCGGTTTATTTGTTTACGGCGAATTTGTCTTGAACGGGGTGGGTAGGTTTAAAATGATTTATTTATTTTCTTTGTTTTCCTAGCTTTGTCGTATTCGTAAGGATTCATTCGTGACAACTTTGAGATGCACTGTGGCAAGGGTAAAAATTATGAGCCATGCTCCGGCAAATGGGGGATAAATGCATCTCCGTAATGCATTATACCAGTAAGTAGGAATCCTTAAAAAACGTTTTGTCTAACAACCGGCTGAATTCTGAAAGGACGAAGGGTCCTTTGAATTGCAGAATATTTAACAAAAAGCAAAAAGTTTTGACACAGGTCAGCCTGCGCGGACTGCGCAGGCTTACCTGTGTCGGTATTTTTTTGGCAGATGCATTAAACCCCCTTTTCGCAGAGCGTGGCTCATAAATATATTTTTAGTACTTTTATGTTTCTCGATCAGTTTCCCTTCACGTTTAGCAAGCTAAGGCGTATATTTTTGTCGGTGGGTTTTTTTTGCAGAGATTTTTGCAAACCAAAACCAGGATGCCAAAAGGTCATCAAGTTAAAAAATATTTAAACTGAAAACTGAGCTGAAATTTCTATTACCAGGAAGATTGTTTTTTTACCACTAGAGTATCTATAACTAACAAATATCGCAAAAAAACAAAAGGCGTTCAGCTTTCGTCTTTACCAAACGACAAAATTTCATACGTGTCCTTATTGAAAGCATTTGCAGACGATAAAACATATATGTGACTCTAAAATCAAAATTTGTAAATGGAAATGTAGAAAAACATCAAGGACAAAAAAAGGGGGGGAAAATTGATTACCAGCATTTTCTTCTTTTCCCACAATGTTTTTGAAAGTTTTCTTCGTCGTTAAAATTCGGGAATGTTTGGTAAAGGTTCAACTCTTTACCACACAATCCCGAGTTTTAACGACCCTAAGAATGAAGCCTATTAAAAACATTGTGGGAAAAGGAGAAAATGCTGGTAACCAGCATTTTCTCCTTTTCCCACTATGTTTTCTACCCTTCCCAAATCAAATTTTAATTTTTGAATCCCCTTTATTTTGTCGTCTGCAAATGCTTTCAATTTGGACCAGTCTAAAATTTTGTCGTCTGGTAAAAGGTTTAAGTGAGAGTTTAGCTGGTACACTGATTTCATCGTCTTTTCTTAATATCACTTTAAGTCACTGAAAAATGGCCTTAGATTAACTCTTTCCCAAACGACAAATTTTGGACTGGTCCAAATTGAAAGAGTTTGCAGACGACAATTTTAAATTGGATGAAAATGGCAGGAAGTTCTCATAAAGGGTAGAGAAACACTGGGAAAAGGAGAAATTGCTCGTTACGAGCAATTTCTTCTTTTCCCACAGTGTTTTCAAAAGACTTGTACTGCAGACACGTGAAAACCAGGGCTTGTTTGGGAAAGGGTTAAACCTTAAAAATTAGTTTATCCCTTAGGCTGCTAAACGCGACTCACTGACCTTTTGCGGACAGTGTAGATCCAAGATCAGACTGCACAGAACGTGCAGTCTGATCTTGGATCTACACTGTCCGATGAGGAGGTATTTTTCCCGAAAAAGATAACTTTGTGTTTGTAAAATCGGCCTGAAAGTTACATTTAATTTATTTAGCAGGTTATGGGTTCATAAATTAAAACCACAGTTTTGAAGGGATATCAGAACAGTGCCGCATTCTGTCTTTGCAGAGTTCAGCTATGATCACGTGTTTCCTGCACGACCTTGGAGAAAATCGTGCTCTAAAACATTGTGGGAAAAGGAGATTATGCTTGTTATCAGTATTTTTCTCATTTTTCTTTTTGACAATGTTTTTTAACTCCTCTTTGTCAATTTCCAATATTTGAGACATGATCTAATTTGTCGTCTGCAAGTGCTTTCAATATGAAAGAATGTAGAATTTTGTCGTCTGAGAAAAGTTAGAGGAAAGTGTCTTATTTTACATTACTTCTTTTTTTATGTAGAAATTATTGAAAGAAAAAAGTTACCACATGTAACAAACAATTGCTTCGTTTCTCCATAATGCTAGTAAAAAGAAAAACCTTTCGAAACAGACTTTTAAAAAATATGTTAACCCTTTCCCAAACAAGCCCTGGTTTTCACGTGTCTGCAGTACAAGTCTTTTAAAAACACTGTGGGAAAAGGAGAAATTGCTCGTAAGGAGCAATTTCTCCTTTTCCCACTGTGTTTTCTAACCTTTTGAGAACTTTCTGCCATTTTCATCCAATTTAAAATTGTCGTCTGCAAACTCTTTGAATTTGGACCAGTCCAAAATTTGTCGTCTGGGAAAGGGTTAAAAGCATTTACCCGTATCCTGCTAAATATATGAACTGAAACTTTCAAACTGATTATAAAAACCCAAATTTTACTATTACAAAAGTATTTTTTTTAGAAAAAGACACCTTCTTATCGGACAGTGTGGATCCAAGATCAGACTGCACGTTCTGTGCAGTCTGATCTTGATCTACACTGTCCGCAAAAGGTCCGTGAGTCGCGCCTAGCAGCCTATGAGTAGTATAGTGTACAAGTTAAACTTAGGCAATTCAATCGACACCTTCTACATGACGCGGATCTAATGGTTGCAATGTATTTTATATGATGAATTAAAATTTGATTTTCGAGGTTGATAGAGTGTGTATGGGTAAAAATATGGTTGTTAAGCCTTCAGTTGATAAGCGCGACTCATTGACCTTTCGCGGACAGTGTAGATCAAGATCAGAACGTGCAGTCTGATCTTGAATCTACACCGTCCGATAAGGGGATATTGTTCTCCAAAATATAAGTTGGAAATTACATTATCCAGGTTTTTACTATCGTCTTGAAAGTTTAATTAAACTTTTTAGCAGGATAAGAGTTGATATGTCTCCAGATTTTAAACCATAATTTTGTATTCCCCCAGCGACATACCTCAGTTCATCACCTGAGCACACGGCTAAATAGTGTGAAATAAAGAAAATGAACAAAATGTTTAGAATATATAAAGCTTTGTCGGTCTCTCTATTCGTCTCTATGTACCTATCTATCTAAACCGTCGCTGCGCTCTCGCTCTCTCTCTTCCGCTCTGTCTGTCTGTCAGTCTATCTGATTGCGTTCCTTCAGTCGATAATTACATTTCATCCATTTTTACCTACATTTCTACTTCTGTCTTCTTTTCTACACGTTTCCCCTTTCTTACTTCTTCCTTTCACCTTTCTAACCCTCAACCATTGGCTTTTTTTTTTCATATTTCTAACTGCTAAGCCTTTGCAGACTACAAATTAACAGTAGCTAGAGTGGGGGAAATCAACTTTGAATGGGTAGAAAACAGTGTGGAAAAAGGAGAAAATGCTGGTTCCCAGCATTTTCTTCTTTTCCCACAATGTTTGCAAAAGCCTTCTCGATCATGGTCACCAAAACTCGGGTAAAGGGTGGTAAAGGGTTGAAAACAAATTCCTCGTCTTTCGTTCCGATAAACATGCATGTTTCAAAAGATATTTGTGTTATTGATTCTGAAAAATCGATACACGGTCAAAATTTACAATGCCATTTTCTCAAAGTTCAAATATGTGAACGGAAAACACAGTCAATAGTCGTATATTTATGTTTTTGTTTGATGCAAAAAGCCTTTTGTGACAATACTGTTACGCTCGTACCAGTGTCTATATTATAGAAATTTCTCCTTCTGCAGCAGTATTTTCAACATCAGTCTGTCCCAAGACGAAGAGAGTAGAAGGCAAGCGGTACCGGGTTAATTCTGAACCAAACGACAAAATTTTGGAAATGGCCAAATTGAAAGAATATTGCAGACGACAAATTAAATGTAGCTCAAAGTATGATTTATGTCTTCAATAGGGTAGAAAACATTGTGGGGAAAGGAGAAAATGCTGGTTACCAGCATTTTCTCCTTTTCCCACATTGTTTTCGAGAAAACTTTCTTCTTCGGGGTCGTTAAAACTCGGGATTGTCTGGTAAAGGAATAAAATAGTCGCCTCAACGAAGGCATCGCTACTTCAAATTCAAAACTTCAGGCAAACTACCCTTACATATGGGGGGAAAACAAAGCCGATTCAAATTTACGAAACACAGAAAGAGATAATACCTGTGAAACGTTGTTGGGAAAGGAGCAACTGCTCGTTACACGCAATTTTTCTATCACAATGTTTCCATATGTATTCATTCACATAATTATCAGTCCCTTTTCATATTGATTATTCATTCTTTTTTTTTTTACAATAATATTAATGGCAGAGTGCGAAAAGTTAATTTAAAAAAAAACCATAAACTCCAAACCACAACCGCATATTTCTACCGTTTGCAAGCCGTGTTTACGTTTTACATTCTTCCGTTTTCAACGTCGGTTTTTTTTTTCCAAATATAGACAGACACCTCATTCTCTTCCAAGTCAAAGAAAAAGTCTAGGTTTTTTCTGCGTATCTGAAAGTGTTGGCTTTTGACCTACTTTTTGGTACTGATAACAAATGAATAAATAGAAATTTGTGATTGGTCAAAAGTGTGGGCCCCTTCCCAATTGCTGGCAAATTTACGCCGTCTATCTTTTTTACAGATATTCTTTGCTTATTTTACCATAAAAGGAGAGGACAAATGTTTTGGTTTACATAGAAGATTCTTCCATCTCAACGTTTTTTCTTTCTTGTCGGATTTCCAAATACTGTACAGCCACCTACGTAACCATCATCCTGCTAAATAAGTGAAATGGAACCTTCAAACCGATAGTACAAACCGAGATTTTGCTATTTCAGAGGTAATTTTAGGGGAAAGATAATCTCCTTATCGGACAGTGTAGATCCAAGATCAGACTGCACGTTCTGTGCAGTCTGATCTTGATTTAAACTGTCCCCAAAAGGTCCTTGAGATGCTCTTAACAGCATAATCCCCGATATAAACAACCCCAAGAAACAGGCCACTTGAAAACACTGTTGGATAAGGTGAAGTGCTGGTAACCAGCTTTTTCTCCTTTTTCACACAGTTTTCTACCCTTCCAAAGATTGATTTCTATTTATTACTAACATTTATTTCGTCGACCACAAAAGCTTTTAAGTTGGACAGATCTAAAGTTGAGTCATTAAGGAAATCTTAAAAAAGAAAAACGGAAAATGTTTACATTTACATCCTACTTCCACGAGGTTACACCTTTGAATATGATTGATAGATTAACTGGCGGTTGACGCCGATTACAAATCGGTTGTATGGTGTTTAACGCCGTTTTTTTTTTTTCATAATTATTTCAGCTATATCGCGGTGACCAGTGCACCTATCCATACTTTCCTTGAGTTTCTTCTACCAATACTTCGCACGATATTCTATCCAAGCCACTGGTTACTTTCCCGCGTACTATAGTGATCATCATGGAAACAATGATCAGCGGTTAGAGAGGAATCAATCCTGTCGCAATGATTATCATTAATCATCGGAAAGAAAATGGCCTAGCTAGGTATTCGAACCAGCGAACCATGATGTAAATCCTTGTACTTTACGACTGAGCTAGCTCGCCTGGACAGTTGCATGTAGAATCTTTAAAACGTTACGTTGTCAGAAGAGTGAATAATTAAGTATCTAAGGAGAAGCGATTTCTCTTATCTCCAAACCCTTACAGAGCCTCTTACAACTACAGTCACTGTTTGCGGCCAGTGTAGGTCAAGATCAGACTGCACAGAACGTGCAGTCTGATCTGTGATCTACACTGTCCGCTATACTGAGATTTTCTAGCTACAAACGGCTTTGAAACAAGAATTATTTGGGGTCATTTTGCTAGAAAAAAAGTCAATCGTGTTTCGTTAGCGGTCTTAGAGTTAACACATGTAATAGTGCACGTTTGATCTCTTGTAGTATGCAGTTTAACTCTTTTGAAACAGCAGTCTACCCTTTACCTAACTTGCCAAGCCCCCGTAGCTCAGTCGGTAGCGTACAGGACTTGAGAACGGGAGGTCGCTGGTTCGGTCCCTGGCTTGGCCAATTTCTTTCCGAGGATTGACGATAGTCATCGCGACAAGATTCATTCCTCTCTCAGCGCTGACCATTGTTTCGACGATGGCTATGTGGGAAAGCAGCCAGTGGCTTGGAAAGAATATTGTGCGGAGTACTGGTAAATGTAACTCTAGGAAAGCATGGATAGGTGCACTGGCCGCCGTGATATAACTGAAATAATGTTGAAAACGGCGTTAAACACTATACAATCAATCAATCAATCATTTACCCAACTTATAAAATATAGATCTACGCAGTTTTCTGTCCTTCCGTCCGTCCGTCTGTCTGTCTGTCTCTCTGTCTCTCTCTCTCTCTCCATCCGTCCGTCTGTCAGCCTGTCTTTTTAGAGACAGATTCTGGCTTAATACAGGGACTTATCAAAATACGGTTAACCCTTTATAACGCAAGCACCAGTGGTACACTTTAAACGTGGTTGCTAAAGACAAGTGTTTACTCAATACAGGTACATTTCAACATATGTGCGTTCTAAAGAAACTTCATCTATGCTTGCTTTACACAGGCTGGTTGTTTGATAGAGATGGCCACTGTGACTATTTTTACTGTATTTGTCCCCTCTGGAAATTTTATTTACACGTGTGCTTGCTTAATAGACGTGGCCACTGAGACAGACACTATAATAATCTGATCACTGTTCGTGCGGACACTTGCTATGTTTTGGTAGTAGGTTGCATTCATTAACCTTTGTCCAAACGATTAAAATTTCAGACGCTTTCAAACTGAAAGCATCTAAAGACCAGGATTTCGAAATTTGTACAGACGGCCTGGAGATCTCTGACCGGTAAGAAAATATTGTGGGAAAAGGAGAAAATGCTGATAACAGCATTTTCTCTTTTTCCCACAATATTTTCAAAAGGCATCTTCCACGTTAACAGCATATTTTCTCGTTTTTTCCCTCACAATGTTTTCAAAAGGCTTCTTCCTAAGCTCGTGTAGACAAGCGTTTGTTGACAAAGAGACTACAGCAAAAGACATACATTATGTCTTTAATTGCCAATAAATCAAATGAGTTATTACTGTTCAAATCGTTTCATCCCTCCGCCCTGTATTTTTTTCGGCGTGGCTGAATAAGCTAGCGTTTGGCCTACTTTTTGGCACTGATATACTCGAATGAATAAAGAGAAATTTGCGATTGGTCAAAATTGTGGATGTGTTTATTCGGCGGGCCCCTGCAGGCTCCTCTGTGGGCACATCTATGACCAATATTATTTTTTCTTTTCATTGTTAAGCACAAAAGGGTTTCAAAATTCATAAATCCGTACCTCTTACGTCGTCTATCTTTTTTGAAAGACATTTCTCGTTACATCTTTTTCCTACCCATGCCCAAACTAAATTCTCGTAACTTGCCGAAAACAAACGATTCAAAGTAGAGAAATACGTGAAACAAGCAACTAACCAATTTTCAATTATACATTAAAAAGCCTTAAACTACATGTAAGTTTATAAGACAAAACTTCTTCTTATTATTATTATTATTATTATTACTATTACTATTATTATTATTATTATTACCTAAATTCGCAACTTCAGAATAAAACAGCTTACAATCAACGAAGGCTTCCACATTTCAACCCTGTGCCACATATTTCAGACTTTTTACGACCCCTATGAAAAAAAACCTATTGAAACATTTTGGGAAAAGAAGAAAATGCTGGTAACCAGCATTTTCTCCTTTTCCCACAATGTTTTCCGACCTTCCCAAAACAAATTTCACTTTTTCACTCTCATTTACTTTGTCGTCTGCAAATGCTATATATTTGAACCAAGTTTTGCCGTTTGGTATAGAGTTAAAATTTGTTTTAGTAGATAAAAACGGTAACTTTGTCTTTATGTTTCCCAAAGAGTTCAACCTTCACAGCATGCCAGAGGTGGGATGATTTATTTTGCTGAATTATTAAATAGGGGCTTTATTGTCAGAGCTCATCGTAAAATATGTATGAAGAATAAAAGAATTGAATTAATCAGGCTTTCTTGACTTAAGTCCGCTGCATACATGAATAAATCAGGGAAGCATGTGCTCGTAATATAGACAAAGCGAATTGTTCGCTCAGTATGGTTGAAATCATGTTTGGGCATCAATGGTTGGTGACTGTCTGTCTATCTGTCTGTCTCTCTGGTTTGTTGGTTTGTTGGTTGATTGGTTGGTTCTTGTCTGTCTGTCTGTCTGTCGGTCGGTCGGTCGGTTGGTCGGTCGGTCGGCCATCCGCCTGTTCGTCTCCGCTTTCAACATTATCTCAGTTAAATTTACGGCGGTCAATGCACCTATCTATTCTCTCCTGGAGTTTCTTTTCACCGGTACGTCGCATGACATTCCGACGTTCCCCGAAAAAAGATTAATGGCCTAGCGGGGGATCGAACAAGCGAATCCTTTGTTTCAAGCCCTTTACATTACCACTATACCCTAACACTATACCGGACTTTACGGCTTTGGAAGCAATCGCTTGTCAGAAACAGTATCTGTAACCGTGACTCAAAATGCATTCTGACCTTGTCTACACCAAATTTATGTTTTAAACCTCCTTCTTGTTTAAAAAAAAAAATAACAGCAAAATTCTCTGTCATTATAAGTGGCGCTCTGGCAAAAGGGGGCTTAATGCATCTCCGTGATGCATTGAACTAAGAGAGTCATCACGTAATTATGACTCATAAAGTCAATTTTGTCTAACAACCAGCTTAATCATGTGGTAGAATTATTCTTTGATGAGCGGTAAATTCAGTAATAGCAAAATGTTTCGACCCAGGTCAGCCTGCGCGGATTGCGCAGGCTGACCTGGGTCGATACCTTTTGCAAATGCATTAAAAACCCTTTATCATAGAGCATGGCTCTGTGTATGTAATTCTACAATTTCAGTTTATTTGATACATTTCAACATGATGTGATTCTAAATATCATTTCTGAAGATGTTGTAGGAGAAACGTAACAAATGTTATAAATATCACACTAAACGAACCACTAAAGAGTAAACATGACCTCGGTTGCACTCTTCATTTGGCCGTTGTTGTTGTTGTTGTTGTTGATGAAGATGATGATGATGATGATGATGATGATGATTATGATCACGACGACGAGGTGGAGAAGGACGACGACATCGACGATGACGATGATGATGATGATGATGATTTATGAGGATTTTCGCCGGTTTCAACTTAATTTCAGTCATTTCAAGGAGACAGCTGGCTTGTTTATGTGTGTTAAGTTTCACCGATAATAGGCTGGAACTCTATAATGCCTTGTCCTCAGACAAAAGTATGAAAAAAAAATATTTTTCAGCGGTATTTCCTTGATGAGCTTCTTACGGTATCTTTAGATTTCGCGCCAAAGCATGGCAAAGCCTTCGGGGAATGTCACATGATCAAAAGCACGTGTCGATTACGAAGATTTGTATGTATTCAAATCAGTAGGATGACGTCATATCTGATACAATAGAAGTAGACGGGGTGCCCTATTGCAAAACGGCCATCTTGTTATTAAACGCCCCAAAAATGCACATTTTCGCTGAATTTGAACGTACAGTTTCAGTATGATTGCAAAGCAAAATATATGAGCCATGCTCTGGCAAAAGGGGGCTTAATGCGTCTCCGTGATTCATTATACCAACCATGTCATCACATAATTATGGATCCATAATAGCCACTTTTTTTAAACAACCGACTGAACCATGAAATAAACTGGTCCTTGGACACACAGAAAATTGACCAATAGCGAAAAGTTTCGGCCCAGGTCAGCCTGCGCGGAATGCGCAGGCTGACCTGGGTCGATACTTTTCGCAGATGCATTAAGCCCCCTTTTGCCAGAGCATGGCTCATCCTTCTAGTAGTACTCATTGCTGTTTTACTAGGAATTTTCATTCACCGCATAAAAAAAACTACATAGCGCCCTTTAAGAACCGATGGGTGCCGGCTACTTGGTACACTGACGAAGAGCGAGGTTAGAGAAAGCACCTGGTGATGATGACATGGAGAGGTGCTGAAGTTAACGACCTTGTTGCGACATTTGATGAAGCTGACATTATTTATTCGTAGAATGATTAGAATACATCAAACTTACGTAATTTTGAGAAGGTCTCGTGCACTGAGTCTACTATGTCCGTTTGTTTAGATGGTGTTGAACGCTGTTTTCAACAGCCGAGCCCCGGTGGCTCAGTCGGTAGCGTAAAGGACTTGAGAACGGGGGTCGCTGGTTCGATCCCCGACTCGACCAATTTCTTTCCGAGAAATGAAGATAGTCATTGCGACAGGATTCATTCCTCTCTTACCGCTGACCATTGTTTAAACGATGGTTATGTGGTAAAGCAGCCAGTGATTTGGAAAGAATATTGTGCGTAGTACTGGTAAAGATAAACTCCAGGAAAGCATGGATAGATGCACTGGCCGCCGCGATACAAATGAAATAATGTTGAAAACGGCGTTAAACACCATACAATCAATCAATCATTTGTTTTCAAAATTATTTCAGTAGCTTCACAACTGTACATGTAAGTGCACATATTCATGCTGTGTTAGAGTTTCTTTTACAAGTACGTCGCGCAATATTCTTCCTAGCCACTGGCTGCTTTCCCATCGTCGAAATAAGAATCTATGACAAAAAAAAAAAAAAGAGACAAAAACCTGAGTGTGTTTCTGTCGAAAATTGAATTGTCTGGGTCGAACGCGGCCTCGATTCATCGACCATTCTAAATTGCATCCCTAGAAAAACTCTGTATTTAGAATGTAGCGCAATTTTATGATTGGCTAAACAACTTTGATTGAGCCTATCAGAAACTGTGTTATATTCGAACTTGGAAACGTCATGACAATTAGACTAAGAATGTTTTTGATACTGGCTAGTGAATACGGATCAAAAATATCGCCGAACGTACATTCATTCGCTTGTTCGAATATGATAAATAATATTTCATAAGCTATCATGGGTATATAGGCAAAAAACAATTTTCAGAACTTTTCTAACAAATGAGCCATGCCCTGTGAAAAGTGGATTTAATGCATCTGCAAAAAGTTTCGAGCCAGGTCAGCCTGCGCAGTCCGCGCAGGCTGACCTGGCTCGAAACATTTTGCTACAGGTCAGTTTTCTAGGTGTTCAAGGACCAGTCTATCGCATGATTCAGTCGGTCATTTAACCCTTTCCCAAACGATGAATTTTAGACTGGTCCAAATTGAAAGAGTATGCAGACGACAATTCTAAATTTGATGAGAATGACAGAAAATTCTCCAAAAGAGTAGAAAACACTGTGGGAAAAGGAGAAATTGCTCGTTACGAGCAATTTCTCCTTTTCCCACAGTGTTTTCAAAAGACTTGTACTGCAGACACGGGAAAACCAGGGCTTGGTTGGGAAAGGGTTAACAAAGGATTTTATAGTTCCACAGTTATGTGACGAATTGCTTGGTTTAATGCATCACGGACATGCATCTAACCCCCTTTTGCGAGAGAAAAAAAATACGTATATTTTTTGAAAGACCTTTTTGAGCAAAATTATCGACGAGCAGTTCTAGCTTATAATGCCATAGACATATGTACTCTTGTACAAAATCCCTAGTTCAGTTCGTTCTTTTATATAAAACAGCCACGATTTCACTTGTGCCAAAACGATCAATATGTTTGAAATCAAATTTATAAATTTTATATGATTGGTAAAGTTGTGATAGCTCCTTTGGGTATTGCTGTTTTGTAAGTGAACTATAGTTGTTTTGTACATTTTGAAAGCGATATTTTGTCAAAAGCCAATGATCGCTTTTCTCTTGATATTACAATACTTTTTTTTTTTCGTTTGATTGTATTGTACCAATCGTGTAATAACAGATTGTCATCTTCACAATAATTTCCGTACTTTTAAATGGTATGATTTAAATTCAAATGCATTTTAACACCCGTTTTGCGGACTGTGCAGGCTGACCTGGGTCGATACTTTTTGCAGATACATTTAGCTCCCTTTTCACGGAGCATGGTGAAGTAGCTAAGTAACCCACTGCCTATAGAAACAACTGTTTTGATGTTATTCTCTTCTAGGTTTTACAGGAACTTTTTCGGCGCAGCTTAATGCGCTGGCTGTTGACCTACTTCTTGGTACTGATAAGGAATGAATAGATGGTAATTTGCGATTGGTGAAAAAATGTGTACATGTTTATTCGGCGGGTCCCTGCTGGCATATTTGCTCGCACATTTATGGAACCATTATTAACAAGCGTTGCTAATGCTAATTGGTACCCCGAGGCCCTGATTCATACCATAGCAGACTCATGTAGTAGAGAATGATTCTTTTCTTGTGCTATTTGGAAATTTGATATTTTCACAAGTGTTCCCCCAGTAATCCAATACTACTTTTCAACAAAACGAAAAACAGTGAGGAAGAAGAGGCAACTGCTTGAGAGGTTACTTATCATTATTTTACTTCATATTGAACACAAAAGAGTTTCAATATTCATATTCCAGTGTCTCTTACGCCGTCTATCTTTTTTAAAGATATTTCTTGTTGAATTTGCATTAGGACACCACATGCTCTAATAGACGACTTTTCATCACACTTCCCTGGGGTGGTTTGACTGCACTTGTTTGGCCAAAAAAAAAATGTGGACTATAATTTAAAATCGTGAACTTTGACCTTTGCTATTGACAGTATTACACAAAACAAGACAACGTGCGATTTTTTAACCCTTTAACACACAATCCCGACTTTAAACAACTCTGAACGAAAAGGCTTATAAAAACATTGAGGCAAAAGGAGATAATGATGGTGAACAGCATTTTCTCCTTTTCCCACTAGGTTTCTACCCTATCAAGACAGAAATCATCAATTAAGCGACATCTAACTATTCGTCTGCAAGTGTCTTCAATTTGGTGCAGCGCAAAATTTTGTCGTTTGGTAAAGGGATAACCCCTTTACCAAACAACAAAATTTGGACTAGACCAAATTGATAACATTTGCAGAGGACAAGTTAGACGTTTGCTTAATTGATGATTTGTGTTTTTTGATAGGGTATGTTTAGACTAGTGCATATTTAACCCTTTCCCACACAATTCCGAGTTTTAACGACCCTGAGAAAGAAAGCTTATGAAAACATCGTGGGAGAAGGAGAAAATGCTGGTAACCAGCATTTTCTCCTTTTCCCACAATGTTTTCTACACTTCCAAAGAGAAATTTTAGTTTTTGAATCACAATTTATTTGTCGTCTGCAAATGCTTTCAGTTTGGACACATCTAAAATTTTGTCTAGTAAAGAATTAAAGCGATTGCAGACTTCCACATTAAGCTACACTCTGGGAAAAGATAGCGAAATGCATCTCTGTGATGCAATATACCAAGCAAGTCATTACATGATCATGGATCCATAAAATCCATTTTGACAAACAACCGACGGAATCATGAGAGTACACTGGTCCTTTGACATGCAGAAAATTGACCAATAGCAAAAAGTATCAACCCAGGTCAGCCTGCGCGGACTGCGCAGGCTGACCTGAGTCGATACTTTTTGCAGATGCATTAAACACTCTTTTCAAGCAGCATAGCTCAAATATGGTCTGACTGACAGGGCTTGACTTGAAAGAGAAAAAGCGTTTTGGGAAAAGGGAAAAATTCTGCTAACGAGTATTTCTTCCTTATCCCATAGTGTTTTTAAGCGCCCTTTGTCCTTTAGGGTAGTATAAACATGGTATTGTTTCAGTGAGGAGTTGAACATACAAGCTCTTCAATAGAAGATAAACTTGGTAGAATGAAAGGAACTAATTTTTACCATTCCATTGCAATTAAGCCCGCATTGCAGATTTCCAGCTTCTTGTTGACGACAAACTTAAACTCTAGATCCACTTGCACTAGAAGACATTTTTGGCACATGCTTTGGTCCCCTGTTCACGACCATCACCGGGGCCTGATGGTACCCGGTTTTGGCGTGGGCGTCATAGTTTGACTTCCTCCGTGAAAAACGGTTCGTACAGAACTTCTTCCACGAGGTTAGAGTTTTATGGCTCCAAATCCACATACCACTGGTAATTCCAACCACTAGAGACATAAAATACTTCAACATAAACACTTCCACTGACGGAATTGACCTTTCTAGACTGCAGTCTTTTTCTCCGTATTTTAGGTCTTTACAGTCTGTGGTCATGGCGACTAGCCGCCAAGTGCTCAAATTCATTCTCTCGTAAAATAAACACCCAATCACACACGTTGAGGGTACAGTGTATAAAACAGAAAATATACCAATTTTTGCCATTAGCTTCTCGAGTTTTCTTATATTAGTTCCTTCATGTAGTAAATTATCCCTAATACGAAATAATGCAACAAAACCAGACAGAAGGAAGAAAGTGCCTGTTATTAAATATACAATCAGGGGCACTAACACAAAACCTGTTTGTGCTTGACTGTCTTGATTACCCACATAACACAGACCAGTGAGCTCATCCCCGTCCACTCGTCGCATTGTCAAAATGATAATAGTTTTCATTGCAGGAATTGCCCATGCAGCTAAATGAAAATAACTACTGAAAGCCTCTATTGCTTCTTGTCCCCATTTTCTGGCAGCAGCCAGGAACCATGTAATGGTCAATATAACCCACCAGAGGGCACCAGCCATGCCAAAAAAGTATAGAATTAGAAACACTATGATACACCATGTGCTTTCTAGACCTTCTTGTATTAAGAACTGGGATTCGTCTCGCCTACGATCACAAGAAATGGCTTCAGAGCCCGTGACGGCACGGATCACATAAGCTATTGAATATATAGCATAGCACATAGATAAGAATATAATAGGACGCTCTGGGTATTTGAAACGTTGGGTGTCTATAAAGAACGTTAAAGCCGTGCAGGTTGTCGACAAACAGCAGATGGCCGCCCAGACTATCGTCCATATCTCGGCGAAATTTTTGTCCTCTTGACGGAAAAACACGTCAACATTGCATCTAGGCGCACATGAATTGTTCTTTTTCTGGACTTTGTCTATGTAGATATATCGATCCGGACACACCATGGTTGGTTCTGGCGGCACGGGCTTCTTTCGTTCATTCTCGTTTATACGTTGGTTATGGTATTCTTCTATCACTTTTATCAAATCATTGTCGAATTGACTTCCTTGACCGATCGGACCGAGGTCCACAGGATCTTCTGAATCCGCCGGCACCGCCATACACAGTTCACCTTTCTTTCCATCACTTTTCTCTGGTAACTTCTCACAGTCTAAAGCCGGTGGCCAAGCAAATTTGAGTTTTAACAGCACGGGTTCACACCGGCTTTTGACTTCAAGACACATTGATCGACATGCAGGAACAACTATAGATTCCTCGCCTGTTTGTTGCATATCTGTACACATTGGAGCATACAGGGAACATAGGAAAAATCTTAGGTATTTCGAACATCCAACCTGGACCAGCGGTAGAAATTCGTGAACCTGCATGGCAGCATCTTTCTGGTTTTGGTGGCCGACAAGATTCGGCATTCTGGTCATGTTGTACCTCAGGTGTGAACAGAGAGGGATGGTTATACGTTCACATCGGTTGTTTTGATAATGGTCATGTGATGAGTATGCCAAAGATTCGACATTCTCACTTTGAAAAAGTAACAGAACAACAGCCGTGGTGTTAATAATAATCCGCCACATGTTTGTGAAATTAATCAGTATTTACCCTCTACGATAGCTGAATAATCAACACTGGTTACCGTAGCATTACTTCATTTATGCGTCTGCAATATAGCAGACGACACTTCTTTACTTTTTTATTTAATCCACACAGATTTTCTCTATCGCACTGTAATATTATCACAAATGGTACACATGTTACGGCGATAGATCCATATTTGTCGGTGAGAAGATAAAACGACTGTTATTCAAGTTAAACATTCGTGTTTGTATGTATAATCTTCCGCCCTACATAACATAATAAACTGACAACGCTTTGAAATGTGATGAACGGCTATCATAAAAGACCACCGAGTGAAAATTGTATTCATACGACCCTCCAGGGTTTGTTACCGTGAAACAACTCAACTTAAAAGTTAACCCAACACAAAGAGCGTATGTTTTCCCAGTTCGCGGTACGCCGTCTGCTAATATTTGAAAACTTTAAACTGCTGGTTTATCGGGAAACGGCAAATCCATTCTCGCTTTCAAGTGGAACTATTTTCAGACCGAGAGCGTGTAGCCCTAATATTCCTCCGCGATATTGGAGAGGCGGTATCAATTTACCTTTGATCTTAACTTTTATGACACGGGAATATGTCAATCATTAGCATGCCGTGAAACTACAACCGTAAACATCTATGAAAAGCCCCGCCCCCTGTAGTATTTTTCGTATGCAAATTACGAAGCAGACGACACTGGGGTAATAATTTATTTGCTGAAAACGAATATGATTGAAGCGTTTCTTTGAACGTTAGCACGGCTAGATACATTAACCCCTCTACCAACTGACCAAACTTTAGACTGTCCAAACTGACAGCATTTGCAGAGTACACAACAAATATGGTTCAAAAATTGAAATTGGTTTTTGGAAGGTTAGAAAACATTGTGGGAAAAGGAGAAAATGCTGGTTACCAGCATTTTCTCCCTTTTCCACAATGTTTTCAAAAGCTTTCTCATTCAGAGTCGTTAAAACTCGGGACTGTGTGGTAAAGGGTTAACCCTTCATAAAAAAAACCCCGTGATTTTACGACGCCGTTGAAAGATGAAAAAAATGCTGGTCAGCCCACAAAATACTGTTTTTTAGCATTGTGCCCTTTTTCCCACCATGGTTCCTCCTATATTTTCGACGATTTTTCAATTTTTTGCGCCATAATTTGAGCTGTTGTCGTAAAATACTTTTCGATTTTGAGGAGTCTGAAATGTTGTCGAATGGGAGAGGGTTTATTTCTAGTTCGCTCAGGAAAAATCATTTGGACGAGAAAAGTGCATTACCATATGGATGATGAGTATAGCAACCTGAACGCTTCACCAAACGACAAAATGTTGGACGTGCCTAAATTAAAAGCATTTGCAGACGACAAATTAGATGCGTTTCAAAAGGTGGAATTTGTCATTTGTAGGTGAGAAAACATTGTGGGAAAAGGAGAAAATGCTGGTTACCAGCATTTTCTCCTTTTCCCCGCAATGTTTCCAATAGTTTTCTTCTTCAGGGTAAATTAAGTATAGGATAATGGGAACAGCAACATTAAAAAGCAATCACGTCTGCGAGAGTCATCCCAGTCTGAGGTAAAGGGGAATAACCCGTTCCTTCATACCCTAATTTTTGGATTATTCCGAATTTATAACATCATGATGAAGAAGAAATATCGTTAAAAAAAAGAAGATAAACGGCGTAAATTTGGTAGCAAATAGGCAGGGGATCTTAGAATAAACATGTCTACACGTTTGACCATAGGGGCCCTAGGAATAAACATGTCTCCATATTTGACCAATCACAAATTTCTATTTATTCATTTTTCAACAGTACCAAAAAAGTAGGTCAAAAGCCAGCACATTCAGCTACGCCGTAAAATGGAAAAAGACGGATACTGTATTCGTTGATACAAGACCAACCTTCTTTTTTTCCCTAAAATGAAAAAAAGTGTGTTTATGCCATTGAAATAGACATTATTTAGAAACATGGAGAGAAAAGGAGCAATTGCTTGATACAAGCAATTGCCTAGTTCCTCTCAATGTTTTTTCTTACGAATTCAAAATGATGATGATGATGATGATGATGATTAACCTGTTAAAAATACGAGATGGAACTTTCAAGCCGATGGTGAAAACCGAAATGTTATTTTTTCAAAGATATATTTTGGAGGAAAATATCTCCATGTCGGCCAGTGTAAATCCAAGATCAGATTGCACGTTGTGTGCAGCTCTGATCTTGATCTACACTGTCCGCTAAAGGTCCATAGGCCGCGCTTAGCAGGGTTAATAAATTAATCAGCTAAGCCATGTAGCAGATGACACACTTTCAGTGTTGTTCAAACTGAAAGCAATCGCAGAACAAATTACATGTGGCTTAAACGATACGACCCTGGCTTTAAAATGGTAGAAAACAACGGACCAAAAAAAAAAAAATGCTAGTAGCAGACATTATTTTCTAGCAATTTTCGAAAGCCTTCTTCCCAAGGGTCGGGCTTGTCTGTTAAAGCCCCAGAAGTAAACAACGCGCCTGTTAAAATGCATTTAACTTTAAATCATTTCATTGAGTTTTATGGAAATTCTAATACTGTGAAGGCGACGATCTGTGATTTTTGTACGGTCCGCTGGCAGAAAAATGAATTTCAAACCCAGATAAAAGGTAAACAAAGGATAGAGCGACCTGGCACCTTTCGACCTAAAACCTAAAACCAAGTTTTTTCTGCAAGCGACAAACACCTGGCGAACCATACAATAACAGATTGTCATCTTCACAATTTCCATTTTTCATAATTTTCATTCTTTTAAAAAAGCATGATTCAAATTAAAATACACCGTCATTGTTTACTTTTGGCCGCTGTTGGGTCTTTTTCAGACGTCAGATTTCTCGGCCGGTCTTTTTTTCAAGCACATTTACACAAATAGAAAGCTCCCGGAATTCTGAAGAAAATGGTTGGAAAAAAAATCAAGTTATTTGTGAAAAATGATAACTTTAGTTACTAGTGTTTCAAGGTTAACTCTTTACCACACTATCCCGAGTTTTAACGACCCTGAACGAGAAAGCATTTGAAAACATTGTGGGAAAAGGAGAAAATGCTGGTAACCAGCATTTTCTCCTTTTCCCACAATGTTTTCTATCCTATCAAATACAGAAAAAATACAGCAAGCTATGTTTAATTTATCGTCCGCAAATGCTTTCAGTTTGGTACAGCTTCAAATTTTGTCGTGTGGTAAAGAGTTAAAAGCAATTTGAGTGACTTTGGCGGACATAGTCGATCAAGATCGGACTGAAAAAAAAAAAAATTATTCTTACAAAATGTTACAGCTCTCAGTCAGTGCTAGAATGAAATGTTTATCAGTTAATAAGAAAAGCAAGTTGATGGCTGCTTTATACTGGGACCCAGGAAAGCGCACGGAGCTATAACCCGGGTCCGTATTCACCAATCGTTCTTAAGAATGTTCTTAGTCTTATTATTACGAATTATCTAAATTTGAAAGTAACACACTTTCTGATTGGCTAAACCACTTGGTTTAGCCAATCAGAAATTGTTTTACTTTCAAATTCAGAAAATCTTGGAGAATAAGACTATGAATGTTCTTGAGGATGGTTGGTGAATTCATGCGGACCCGGGTTACTGTTCCTGGCTGTGCTTGATTTGTATTTCAAGAGTTACATCCCTTGAGGATTCTCTCTCTCTGAACTTAGAAGGTGTCACACCGGTAACTTTTTGGCTAATTGAAAATAGAGTAAAAATCACTCTCTTCGACTGGCTGATGCTGATTCCCTGACGAAGCGGGAGCCTAGCAGTTTTTTTCTATCACATATATGTCCAATGTCCTTCACAGAAAGGTGCAGAAAATGGCATCACGAGCAATGAACTTTTTCGCTATTCCTCTTCAAACACATCACCCCTGGGAAAATGGCTGTCAGTTTAGGCCCTCACTGGTGATAGACCATGCCTCTTTGCTAAGTCACAAACAAAAAATAGTCCTGAAAGAAATGCAAAAAAGGCATTTATTCTCTGCAGAAATAATCAAATCAACTTCAGAAACACAGTTTAGACTTGCCCTATCATCTTTCATGATAAAACAGTGTGGCAGAAGTGCTAGATATCAAATTTTCATATGGGACTACTTTTGGGGTACTACGACCCGGAAGCATTCCGTTCAGGGTCCGTATTCACCAACCATTCTTAAGAACCTTCTTAGACTTATTCTTCAAGATTTTCCAAGTTTGAAAGTAACACAACTTCTGATTGGCTAAACCAAATGGTTTAGCCAATCAGAAGGTGTGTTACTTTCAAATTTGGAAAATTTTGGAGAACAAGACCAAGAATATTCTTTAGAATGGTTGGTGAATACGGATCCAGGTGTTACACCAGATATTGTCTGTGTACAGAATTCAGATCGAGTGGAGAAGAGCTTAATCCCTTGGCTGCTAAGCGATACTAAAATCCTTTTCGGACAGCGTAGATCAAGATCAGACCGCACAGAACTCGCAGTCTGATCTAAGATCTTCAATGTCCGATAGGGAGATATTTATCCCCAAACAATAGCTTTTTGGCTTGACTGACCAAGCGGACTGTATAGATTCAAGATCAGACTGCAGTCTGATCTTGATCTATGCCATCCGGTAAAGCAAGTGTTTTCACCTATTGCGCGTAAACGGATGACTTGATATTGCCTCTTACAAATTTTTATTTGTGTTTTTTTCAGAAAGCTACCTCTGATAACATATTTTTTTAATGAGGAAAAATACTCGTAAACAGCATTTTCTTCTTTTGACACAATGTTTTTACTCGCATTCGTGTATCAAACATTATCAGAATGGGAAAATGTCGATCAAGATAAGACTTTACATATGTGTAGAATGATCTTCATCTAAACTCACCGAAAAACACACCCCAATAAAAAGGGGTTGGAGCACAATACCTAGCAACCCTTCGCTCTCCTGCAATACAGCTAATATTGTAACAATGGCAAAGTGCCTTATAAAAGTCGAATCTGTTCGTTGATTGAATGGTCTTTTATGCCGCTTTCAACATTATTTCAGCCATATCACGGCGACAGCTCACATATTCATGTATTTCCTGGGTTTCACCAGTACTAGGCTAGGGCTCTGAAGTGTGCCGAAACCGTTGGCTTAGTCTATAACGTACAGGGCTTGAAACCAGGGGATCGCTTGTTCGAATTTCCAGCTGGGCCAATTTCACTCCAAAAATTGATGATAGTCATTGCGACAGGATTCATTCCTGACTCACCGCTGACCGTTGTCTGGACGATGGTCAAGTGGGAAAGCAATCTGTGGCTTTGGAAAAATACAGTGCGAAGTACCGGTAAAGAAAACTCTATGAAACCATGGATAGGTGCACTGGACACCGCGGCATAACTAAAATAATTTTTAATGCGGCGTTAAACACCACACAAGCAAACCATCATACACTACACTTGAACATTAACAGCCTGGATGCAAAGCACGACTCTGTGCGCTTATGTGAACCGTGTAAATCAAGATCAGACTGCACAGAGAGTGCTCTTTCATCTTGGATCTACACTATTCTGTACAATGAGATATTTTTTCCGCGTAATGAACTTTGAAATCATTTTATGCCTTTTTTTCTAAGGGTTTTAAAGTTTATTTTCGTTAAGTGGCTTGATGGTTAACAAAAGACGAAAGATAAAAATAGAAAAAAATAATAATAAAGATGAAAAATAAGATTAAAAAAATCGAAAAAAAAAATGTAAAGATAGAAAAATCAAAATAGAACGAAGAAAGAATTTTAATAGAAAGGAAATAAATATAAAAGGAAATTGGAATAAATATAGAACTATGCATGTAAAGTAGATTGGGCTAGCCCTGCACGAGATTGCCATGTGAACAGTAGCAGAGGATAGAAATGAGCCATGCAATGGCAAAAGAGGGTTTAATGCATCTCCGTGATGCATGATACCAAGCAGATCATCACATAATTATTGATCCACAAAACTCCATTTCTGTTTGGATCCTGGTATAGAACGGTCCTTTAACACGCAGAAAATTTTCGAATCGCAAAAACTTTCGACCCATGTCAGCCTGCGCGGATTGCGCAGGCTGACATGGGTCGATACTTTTTGCAGATGCATTAAGCCCCCTTTTTCACAGAGCATGCCTCGGATATCAAGAGCGAATGCCGAAATAATCAGCCTCTAACTTGCTTCTCAAGTGGCTCTTCACTGATTTATGTTGGTAGCCGAGTCGGGACAAAATGGAGGATTGACAACATAAAAAATCAAAGCGTTGAAAGAACTGGTGTGGCATTTGTCAAGGGAGCCATTGTGTGGAATTAATAATTTGAAAAATAAACCACAGAAATAGTTTTAAAACATCCGATTGAACGTCAACCTACCACATAGTCATGCACAATCCAATAGAGTAGCGTGCAATCTTGTGGGACGTCCTGGCGAACAAGTCCAGGAACGAATAAGCCCAGGAAGGAACTGGTATGGAACGAAATCGGGCGGTCAGGAATAAAAGATTATGTGTATCATTACGCCGATAGAACACGATAGCGGATCAAGCTATTTTCGATAAAAAAAGTATTTACATGATCGATGGCCTAATCCAATTTATTTTAATACGCCATTTTCATTTTCATATCCGAGTACTATCGAAACATTTATTTGTCTTAGAAAAATTGAGTTTAAGCGGGTTTACTTCCTTCGGTTTTGCACAAAGTACGATACATGATTTTCAAAATGCCGTATTGAACTCATAGTGGCATTGTCTTCGATAAATGCCATAAAAACAAAGCTTTGATGGATTGGCAGTAGTTTGATTATGATAAGATTCTTTTGACCAAAGATGTAGAAGCAGTTCTTGGTCCGTCTTCACCAGCCATTCTTAAAAACATTCCTAGTCTTACCATGCATGATTTTTCAAATTTGAAAGTAACAAGACTTCTGATTGGCTAAACTCAGTGATACAGCCAATGAGAAGTTCTGTTAATTTCAAATGTAGAAAATATTGGATAATAAGATGAAGAACATTCTTAAGAATGGTTGGTGAATACGGACCCTAGTTGCCGTTATGAGTAATGTGAACTTCTGCCGCACTATTTTCAAAATTTATTCTTCGTTCCGTGCTATCGAATTTTCACCAGTATACGTGTACTCGAAAAATCTCATGGTTTTGATCAAGCTTTCATAATGAATGCACTACACAAATCGGTCTTTTGGAACACTTTTAGGGTCTGAAGAAATTTTTACCCTATACTCAATACCAAATGACAAATTCTTTGACTTGTCCAAATTGAGGGACTTGCAGATGACAATTTAATCCTTTACCAGACGACAAAATTTTAGCCTTATCCAAATTGAAAGCATTTGCAGATGACAATTTCAGTGTGGCTCAAATAGTGCAATTTTTCTTTGATAGGGTAGAAAACATTGTGGGAAAAGGAGAAAATGCTGGTTACCAGCATTTTCTCCTTTTTCCCACAATCTTTTCAAAAGGCTTCTTTCCCAGAGGCGTCAAAAGGCGGCATTGTGCGATAAAGGGTTAATATCACTGGAACGATTGGATTCGTATGTGAAAGTGTAGAAAACATTGGCGTAAAAAGGGGAAATCCTGGTAGATCTAACCGGCATTTTTTTTTTTTTTTCCTGCAATGTTTCCGAAAGCCTTCTTCCTCAGGATAGTCAAAAACTTGGGTGTGTCTATTTCAGGCTTACTTGCACTAAAATAATGAAAAGTTCTCTCGATCAGAAGAGTAGGTATATACGCAAACCATGCAATTCCACCGTTGCTTTTACCATAATATCCCGCTAAAAAAAAGACCGGTAAATCCAAGATCAGACGTTCTATGCAGTCTGATCTTGATCTACTCCATTCGTAAAAGACAGTTTGATATTGATCCACATTACTCACAGAAACAATCTAAATTGTGCTGAGGGTAAACAGCGCACTTCAAGTCCTTAGCGTTGTTATCAGCGTTATAAGCGGTAAACGTTTCAGGGCCACTTATAACGTTGATAATCTTTTCTTTCCCATCGTGAATCCTTATCAAAATATTATCTCGAAAATGAACTCTTATTTTGATGCTTTAAGCATGTTCCCACCTGCACAAGGCTGGGGTCTTTTTCGTCTTAATGCAGGTCAATCTTAAATATATACATCGTGGTAAAACAGAAAAAATATTCCTGGCAAGCGGTCGCTCCTTTCGTCAAAAGCTTTCAAGTTTAGTCGGGGTTTCAAACCTTTTCACCCAAGTTGATTGTTCGTATTTTACATTTTTTTTTTATTTTTGTATATTACCTTGTTTCGATTTTTTTTTTTTTGAGAGGCAATGAGCTATTTTAGGTTAGAAAATGAGATATGAATCACATTCCCAGAACGTTGACTTTTAAGACTGTATCAGAATAATGAACTGAATCAAAACATGGAGCAGTCGAATTCGTGCAGGAATGTCAATCGAATTACATGTAAACTTTGTTGTTTGTATTTTTTAACCCTTAAGCTGCTAAGAGTGGCACACTGACCTTTTGCAGACAGTCTAGATCAAGATCAGACTGCACAGAACGTGCAGTCTGATCTTGGATCTACACTGTCCGATAATGAGATTTTTTTTCTCCCAAAAAAATAAGTTTGAAATAACTTTGTTTGGCTTTTTACTATCGGATTGAAAGTCTTATTTAACTTATTTAGCAGAATAAGGATCAATCAAAGTCTTATAAAATTTAGATGCATTAACTATCTATTTAAGAGTGTCCTGTTTTAGGACTCTGAGGAAGAAGTCTATCAAAAACAATGAGGGTCATTCTTATGTTATTTCCGCTAATTCCTCTCCAGTACTATACTGGTCCTGAAAAGGGGACTACTTGGATTTTATCCTTGATTTTCTTGCACAACACAAATTTGTTTTAGAGATAATATCTTGGCTAATTCTGGTTAGATTGTTTTACAAATCGATATATACGCTTTTCTCTGAGGATTGAAAACATGATCTGCTTTAAAATCATATGGGGATCTTACATATAATCGTAAATCAAATTATATTTATCGCAACATTCCCAAGGGAATAAAGGATAAAAACGAAGGAACACAGGTAAAAGGACCAATCTGTTAATTGGTTACCTTTAGTCTTTATCTGGCAAGGGAGATAAACTGGCTTACAGGAATGGCCCTCATTATGGTGGGAAAAAGACAGCATGCTGGTTAGCAGCATTTTTTTTTTCATTTTTCCAGCAACGTTTGCTACCCTTACAGAGACAACGTCCTTCATCCGCTCTACATTCAAATTATCGTCTGCAAGTGCTTTCAATATCGACGAGTCTTCACATTTTGTCGTCGAGTAAAGAAATAAAAAAATATTGCATATAGATGTTTTGCTAGGGTCTTGATTGTCAAACGTAACACGAATAACAACCAATTTTCTATCCGAAATGAACGTTCCTTTTACCAGCTTTTAACAATCGGAATCTATGCCATCTGAATTCCCTTGGCCATCTCCGTTTCTACGCTCGTACCAGTCTTCTATTTATAGCGACAGCTTTACTTCTAGACTCAAGAGTAATAACACGTACATTTCCGATTGAATAATTTTAGCTGACCAATGAAATGACGAATCGACATCATGTGGGACGAATGCGATTCAAAGTTTGATTGGCCAACTCGCTCGCATTAAACTGATATCAAGTTGTAGGCTCTAAAAGGGGGTGTATTATCGGAGCATGTATATATCAACCATCTTTGACATTTAAAAAAGTTCTTAAGATGTAGATTTGGAATCTTACTAAAAGCTGTTGTTGAATACGGGCCCTGATCTGTAATGTTAAATACATGGAGAATGTGCTCTTTGGTAACCAGAGATCACTTTTATTGGGTTTTGTACGCCTTTCTTCTTTTACCGAGCGATAGAATTTTAGACGTGTCCAGATCGAAAGCATTTGTTGCCGAGAACTAAATTATAGCTCAAATACTGGATTATTTGTCTTTCAGAGGATAGAAAACACTATGGGAAAATGAGAAAATGCCTCTCTCTTCAGGGTCATTGAAACAGGGGACCGTCTGGTAACTGATAGAAGTTCACAGCAGTTACAGTTGGAGAGAGGCTGAGGAAATATGTAACCATCAAGGGTCCTAAGTGATAAAAGCAGTGGATTTGTAATCTGGGAATCCCGGTTCCATTTTCCGCATGACGGACTGCTCATGTTCGAGTGTCGTTGAGCAATGCACAGCAGATCCCCAGAAACCGAAGCAAGTCATGAATATGAGAGCTGCGGCAGTGATATGACAAAAATATTGTCAACACTTTTGAGCCTTTAGCAAGATTCAAAATAGAAAAGAAACGGATGACCCATCATGTTCTTGTAACAGAAAGTGCTCATTTTATACAAGAATATTTTTTATTATCATTTTTGTTGTTGTTGTAAGCGCACTAACTTTTTTATTTTGTTGTTGTTGTAAGCAGCGCACTTAACTACTAATAATCATGTCCTCAAAATGCCTCTAAATAATTCGAACCACTTGAGAATTATGGGAAATCTTTGGCAACCCTCTCGATCCACCCTTTCCTTCATACTGACAAAATTATTTTACTATCAAACTCATGAATACTTTACCAAACAACCGCTTACACAGCAATGTATGCTTCTTTTTATGAGCCATGCGCTGGCAAAAGGCAATTTAATGACAACTGACCGAAAGTAAAAAATTTCAACCCAGGTCAGCCCGCGCGGACTGCGCGCAGTCTGGCTTGGGCTGCGCAAACTGCGCAGGCTGATTTGCGTCGATACTTTTTATTTTTGCACATGCATTAAAGCCCTTTTCACAGAGCATTGTTTTTCCATAACGATTTGCCACAAACAGTCCCTGATTTTAACGACACCGAGGACAAAGGCTGTGAAAAAGTTTGTGGGAAACGGAGAAAATGCTAGTAACCAGCGTTTTTTCTCTTTTTTCCCAAAAAGTAGTTCAATAGATTTTGGCCATGCTCCTGCACAAAGGGGTTTAATGCATCTCCGTGATGCATTATACCGAGAAAGTAATAATATAAATATGTATCTATAGAATCCGTTTTGTCTAACAACCGACTGAATCATGAAGTATACAAGTCCTTTGACCCGAACAAAATTTACCAAAAGCAAAAATTTTCGACCCAGGTCTGTCTGCACAGGGTGACCTGAGTCGATACTTTTTGCAAATACATTAAGCCCACTTTTCACAGGGCATGGATCAATTTCAAATATCATTTTTTTTTTTTTAAACTTTATTGTCCACGTCTTTATGGTACTTGAAGGTCGTGGCCATCCCTCAATGCACCTTACAGATCGTTATTAGTATTCTGTGTTAGTAACTGAACTTTAAAATACAAACATAAGTCGTAATTACAGATTCCAGATTTAATATATTATAATAAATTATATTATAATAATATTATAATAATATTATAATTTCAAATATCATAGATAGATTTTGGTGACTCTCTCTTTGTTTGTAGCACTTTATTGGTAGTAACAGTCTTTGTCATTTAGTTCTATTTCTAACGACTTGCTTTGCTATGTACAGTACTTTGCAAGAAAATTTAAATTTTGTTACTGGTCAAATATTTCCACAGAGATATCATTTCTTTGTCGTAGTGCTAGACACCGTTTTCGACAATGCCGTCTATTATGAAGATGGCTGCTTACCCTAATCCTACATTGACTATGGTAATTTTAGACCAATCAGAAAGGCAGTACATGCTCCACACTTTTCAAGCCACTGGCTGCTTACCCCTTCTGAATATTCCTATACTGTATGGGCTGATTAAGAAATAATAATAAAAAAAAAAACAGTACTAGTACAACCCATTTGAGGCCACTGGCCGCTTACCGCTACAGTGTAGCCCTACTTTGAGGCCACTGACTGCTTACCGCTACAGTGTAGCCCTATTATGTATAAGCTAGTTCTAGAATGATAAAATCTCAATTCAAGCTTTACAGATGAACCATGGTCTGTGAAAAGAGGGTTTAATGCATCTGCAAAAAAGTACCGACCTATGTCAGCCTGCACAGTACGAGCAGGCCGACCTAGGTCGAAACTTTTCGCTTTCTGCAAACTTTTTGCATGTCCAGGACAATTCTACCTCATGATTCAGTCGGTTGTAAGACAAACTGGGTATTATGGATCCATATCAACCCTCTACCAGACGACAAAATTTCAGCCATGTCCAAATTGAAAGCATTTGCAGACGACAATTGCAATGCGGCTCAAATGGTGCAATTTTTCTTTGATAGGGTAGAAAATTTTGTGGGAAAAGGAGAAAATGCTGGTTACCAGCATTTTCTCCTTTTCCCATAATGTTTTCAAAAAGCTTCTTTTCCAGGGTCGTCAGAAGGCGTCATTGTGCGGTAAAGGGTTAATGATGACTCGCTAGGTACAATGCATCAGGGAGACGTGTTAACCCTTTACCACACAATCCCGACTTTTAACGACCCCGAGAAAGAAGCCTTTTGAAAATATTGTGGGAAAAGGAGAAAATGCTGGTAACCAGCATTTTCTCCTTTTCCCACAATGTTTTCCAGCTTTCCCAAAACAAATTTAAATTTTTGATTTATATTTATTTTGTCTGCAAATGCTTTCAATTTGGACAAGTCTAAAAACTTGTCGTTTGGTAAAGAGTTAGACTCCTTTGCCAGAGAGTGCCTCGTATGAATTTTTTTACCGTAGAGAAATGTGGTTAAATCCTGTCTTACGTGATAATGGAGGTCTTCTGCGGGGTGTGTGGACCAAGATCGGCCAACAAATAAGCAGCCTTATCTTAGTTCACACTCTGCGCTACTCCTTTAACTATTTTACTCATATTATTCTAGTACTCGTATATGGCAATAGATCAAGCTAAACGTGTTCTTGCAATAGTAACCGGTATAAGAATCAACAGAGTAATGATCAAAATTTGAAAGAAAAAAAAAAAAGTTTAAAATTCCGACACTCGAAAGATGGACATTCCTTTCACCACACGACAAAATCTTGAAATCGTCCATATTGCAAAATTTTGCAGACGACACATCAAAATGTGGCTCAAATGATTGTATTTGTCTTTGTAAAGCTAGAAAACGTTCTGGGAAAAGGAGAAATAGTCTCGATTACCTGCCCCTACCACTACGTTATCGGGTCAGGCAAAGCGCAATAATGGCAGCCTCCTAGGTGTCCTCAAGTGTACCCTACATACCTCCCCTTTTCCCTAATTTCATGTGATCCAGTTTGATCAGTTAATAATATGAGATCAATTTTGTACAAAACATATCTAAAACGTGCTGTTTGGGTATGGTATAATTATAAATTCGACTATGAATCATTTTAAAAGTAGCCCTGTTTTCGGACGTTATATAGGTCCATTGACACATCGGATACTTAAAGCATTTCTGATATGTAGTTTTTCTCGCTAAATAAGAACGACATGTAGGAAAACTCACTGCCATGACTTTATTGCAAGCGATCTGTGTTGAAGTCGGCCTATGATCCGATTTGATCACGTTAAATAACAATATCCCGTCTCCTCTGCATATTACCAACGAGGGCCGCCATTATTGCGCTTTGCCTGACGTACTCTTGTAGTACAGCGGTGTACCAGACTAAAGGAGAAAAATGCTAGTTACCTGCATTTTCTCCTTTTTCCATAATTTTCAAAAGGAAAAATCTGTAGAATCTGTCTCGAGAACTTTGCAGACAAAAATATCAAAATGTAGCTCAAATGATTGTAGTTGTCTTTAAAAGGCTAATAAAACATTCTGGGAAAAGAAGAAACTGCAGGTAACCAATATTTTCTCCTTTTCCAAGAATGTTTTGAAAACATCTGTAGAATCTGTTTTGAAAACTTTGCAGACAAAAAAATCAAAATGTGCAATTTTTTGCAGACGACAAAGCAAAGTATGGCTTTTGCAAAAGATTGTACTTGTCTTTATAAAGCTAGAAAACGCTCTGGGAAAAGGAGAAAATATTGCTTACCTGCAATTTCTCCTTTTTCCGGAATGTTTTGAAAAATAAATAAATAAAATCTGTCTTGAAAACTTTGCAGACAAAAAAATATAATATATATATCAAAATGTAGCTCAAATGATTGTATTTGTCTTTGAAAGCCTAGAAATCATTCTGGGAAAAGGAGAAAATGCTGGTTAACAGCATTTTCTCCTTTTCCCAGGATGTTTTCGAAAGGCCTTCTTCCCCAGGGTTCTAAAAAAAAATCACAGGATCTTTCGGTAAGAATTTTAAGTGCATGACCCCCTGTCAATGAAATTTAATTAAATTTCCATCCATCATTCTGAAGAGGCAGTACTTGTTTACGTCATCACTTAATGGGTTGCTGGCCTTCTGACCCCGCCCAGACAAAAAAGCTATCTCGAGGAGCCCACTTCAGTCGAACCCTGACAGGGGGGTGACAAGACTTTTCTTTATTCATCCTATTCTTACAGTTTGAACCCTTAATAATCCTGTGTTTCTACAAACCCCAAGAAATCGTATGAATTTTTTACCGTAGAGAAATGTTGTTAAATCCTGTCTTACGCGATAATCAGACGACAAAATTGTAGACTTGTCCAATTTGAAAGCATTCGCAGACGACAATTTAAATATGGTTCAAATGATGGAATTTGTTTTTGGGTGGGTACAAAACACTGTGGGGGGGGGGAGGGGAAGATAATACTCGATATTGTGTGTAAATAGTTAAAACAATGTTGGAAATGAAGTAGATGCTGGTAACCACTAACCAGCATTGTCTTCTTTTCCCACAAGCTTTTTCCTTATCATTTTATAGACAAATATTATCATTTGAAATACATTTTAATTTGCACATGCTTTCAGCGGGAAATGTCTACATCTCTGTCGATTAGTAAAGGGTGAATCTTTAAACTTTTTAATAAATTAAATGAAAACATCAAGCCAACGATGAAAATACAAATAACATGTATTGTAGTTTCTAAGTTATTTTTCGCAGGTGAAATCTCACAATCTCGAACACATAGTAGATCCAAGATCTGACTACATGTATTGCACTACATATATTGCACTACCTGATCTTGATTTACACTGTCCGAAAAAAAATTATTAATGCTCAAAAAGCAGCCTAAGTATACTGTTGTATTGGACCGACAAATATTGAAGGCGTATACCATAAAAAAAAAAATGAAAACATTCAAACGTCTGGGCTTTGCTTATTTTTCTAAAATATCGTAATGTTGCTCTGATCAAACATTGATTGATTGATTGATCAATCGATCGATTGATCAGTGGGTTGGTGGATGGATGAGTGGATGGATGGAAGTAGTATAGGTAAGTAGCCTAGGGACTGGTCCCCAGGCTACTTACCCTGAGTCCCCAGATCACTTACCCCGGGTAAGTGATCTGGGGACTAATCCGGTCAATTTGGAAAATTTTGGGTCGATTTTGGTAAAAAATGGCACTTTCTGGCATTTTTGCTTCCCCCCCTCCGATGAGCAGTCTAGGGACTGGTCCCTAGTCTGCTTACCCTGAGTCCCCAGTTCACTTACCCCCGGGTAAGTGATCTGGGGACTAATCCGGTTATTTGGAAAATTTTCGGGTGACAATTTGAAAAGATAGATCTTTCATGGTAGATGGTTAGCCCTGAAAAGGGCTGTTTTGTTTGGAGGTTGTGTTTTTTATGCACAACCTCCAACTTTCCCACACGCCGGACAGCTGCTCCCCGCTCGTCTTTTGAGCCTTTTCATCTGGCTTTCATCCAAGTCGAAGTTCAACGAGAACGACGCCTCGTTATCATCATCCCAACATTCTGTTGTCGGGATGACAAACTCCTTCTTCTTCTCCTCTCTAGGTATCTCCGCCAGCTGCCTATTTATTCTCTCTATCTTCAGATTGAGGGTCTCAGCCAGTCTCATCAGATTTCTCACGTTCCTCCTGAGATCTTCCATCGTGAAATGAAAATGATAAAATAGAGTCGGCTTTTATAGCTTTTCAGCAGGATTGAGTTGTCTCATGACGTCATTTTCTCCTATATTTTCCCGCTTCAGCGTTTCATGTTTTTTTGATTCCGAATTAACGTTGACCAATGCATAGCTTTGTTACAATTTCTTGTTCGGGACAGAAAAAACTAGAGTTTGATTATCTTGTGTTTTTTCTGACTATGACTTTGTTTGTTTGACAAATTGAAAAAGTTCTTTTCTTGGTACATGGGTAGCCCTGAAAAGGGCTGTTTTTTTGTGTGAAATACACTTTTTACCCTCTCTTTTCTCTATTCATATTTTCCGCTGGATATGAGATCTGTACCAGACGTTCCACTTCATATTTGATACATCTGATACGTTCTCTTTCTTCTAACCAGTATAGGAATGCGAGGATAATTGTCAATCCAAACATTGTGAATATCGACTTATCTCTACGATAGTTGAGTAGTAAATGGGAGTTTTTTAGTGATTACATTTGGTAAATGATGACCAATGCATATTTTGTTACATTTTTCTTTAGTGTTTTGAGTTTTAGTTGACAATTTTGAAAGAAAGATCTTTTCATGGTAAATGGTTAGCCCTGAAAAGGGCTTTTAGGAAGATTTAATGAATTGTCAAGACCTACAATTCTTCTGGTTGAATTATTGGGCTGATTTCACATCCGCAGAATTCACAGCAAACTGTAGATCCCTCATCATCATCAAAAAATCCTTCATCTGGATCTGGACAATTATGTTTCTGACCAAGATAGTCCAGGAGTGTAAAGCATTTTCCACACTCTATCTGACATCTGCTCGCACAGTGAGGACAGAGAAGAATCTGAACCATGCTGAAGTATTTATGTTTTTTTGTGAGAAAAAACATCGCGCTTATATAGTTCACAGCATGGATTGACCTACTTGTCTCATGTTTTTAACTCCGAATTAACGTTGACCAATGCATAGCTTTGTTACAATTTCTTGTTCGGGATAGAAAAATAGAGTTTGACTATCTTGTGTTTTTTCTGACTATGACTTTTTCCGAGTTTTAATTCTTCTGAGAGAAAGAATTGACAAATTCGAAAAAGTTCTTTTCTTGGTACATGGTTAGCCCTGAAAAGGACTGTTTTGTTTTTTAGTGGTTGTGATTTTTTCAACTTCTAATGACAGCAACCGAAATTCGCCTGACAGATGGGGCATACTCCAACTCTTTTTGTGATCGTCATTACTCCGTTATTGAAAGTTATCTTTCTCCCAAATTTGACATCAACTAAAATAATATCAGGTGTTGTCTTTAAGAATAGTTGAACTATTCTTTCACCGAGATCTTTGAACGGTTGTGATATACGGTGTAGTTGTACGGGCTGAGTGTTTAGTAGCAATATCTGCTGCCCGACATCTAGATAGTCTTTGAGAGCCTCACGCAGTTGATGGTTGATTTCCTCCATATTGTTCTGCTCCATATTGATTTTTTAACTTCCGAACTGGTCGAGAGTTGAGAGTCGAATGATGAATGTATTGGGAAATATCAGCCTTTCTTTATACGATAGTAGGAGGATTGAAAAAATAAGAGCACGGACCTGGCGGAAAGCATATACATTTTTTCCCAAACTACGTTTTCATGCTAATATAGTAAAAAAAGTTATGACTCGTAGCATGGGGAAAAATGTAAGCAGATTGGAGTCTTTTTGGGAAAAAACAGAATGAAGAACTCGACTGCTTTTTTTTGAACTTTTTTATTGAACAGAACTGAAACAATGAACTGAAACAATGAACTGAAATAATGAACATATTTACAATAAAACTTAAAAAGACAAAAAATGAACATAATATCAATGAACTGTTAACAATAAAAAATCATTTTTGAAAATGTTTTTTTCACTGTTTGTGGGGAGAAGTCTCTGAAATTTTCTTGTATAGATTTCCATAGTGTTGATTAAACCACGATGATACATCTCGATCGTTTCGATGGTGTTCCGTTGAGAGAAATTTCTGTTGAAGATATTTCTGTATATTATATCCTCTGGCAACAGCATCCAATGCGAAGATACAGTAAATTCCGCAAACTTTACCCTGTAGACTCTGAAGGGTTTGTCGATTGTATCTCCACGAATAAGAATGATTGTCTAAAAAGTTAATAATTTCTGGCTCAAGTGGTGGTAGACCGTAGGGATCGAAGTATAGTACATTGTCATTATTATCAAATATCACGGCCACCCAGTGTTCTCCTGAACCGGTTGATTTCTCTGTGTTCACAATGTAGGCTTTCACATGATTGGGTTTTTGTCGAGGTAACTGATCTTTTGCACAGACTTTTGCCTGTAGATTTTTTATCCATGTTCCATGATCCAATATGTATTGAATTTCAGAAGTATACATTTTTTCTAATCACTTTTCCAGGCTTGTTTTACTTTGTCACACCAATATTTTAAGAACGACTCCGTGATATCAGATAGAATGTTTTGTTTTATATTTCGCCAAAATCTGTAGGCTTCCGCATAGTCAGTTTCATCGAGTTTCATTTCTACGAGCTCAGGATACCATTTTTTCATGATTCTGTATGGATTTAATTCCTTCATGGCTTGTTCTATGAACATATCTGTATGTTCTTGTCTATCCTTGAATAAACATAGTTCATGCTGTATTTGACTGGGATGATCCACTTGGCATCCGTAACACTCGTTGCGAACTTCACTGACTATTAGATTTTGTAGTTCTTTAATCATATGTTTTTCAAAGCTGTTGTGAATGTCATTTTTCCGAGTAGAAAGACACTCTGAGGTGGAATATTTCACTTTTTCTGCTTCTTTTCTCAGTGAAATAGCAAATCTAACTCCCGACATTGTTTTTTTAGTTCTTTAGTCCTGTAGATAGTCCTGAAAAGGACTGTTTTTTTCTGATATATCGTTCAATAGTTGATTAGTCCTGATAAGGACTGTTTTCGATCTATCTTTCAATAGTTGATTAGTCCTGATAAGGACTGTTTTTTTGTGAAAGCTAACTTTTTCGATCAGAGAGTTTCTGTTGATTTTTTCAAGATTAATAATCTGTGATGATTTCTCTCAAACTGTTGATTTCAATCTGATTGTCAAATTCAGCAAAGACAATAACGTTGATCACTGTTGCCAAGGCTTGCGCGAATTGAAGCTCAATGCGAAGACTTCCAGTTTTTATAGGATGAAGTTGTCCTTCTTCACTGCCTTGATCAGCTGTCAAATCGTACCCCCACAAACAGTATCCACCGACATAGTCTTCTTTAGCAATATCAAATGATTTATTGAGTCCTAAGGCTGAGACAGCCTGATACATAGACAAATATGATTTCAAATACAACCCATTTTCAAAGTCAGGCTCAAAGGGTCTGTTATGAATACTGTGTCCATTGCATGATACATCTATTTTTGACAGATTAAAGTGTTGAAAGAAAAATGGATTTCTGTCATAAGCCCCATTATAAGCAGCATTTGTTACCATTGCAATGAAAACACGTTTTGGAAGCTGGCCTTGAAACAAATGATCTTCAATTTTAGACTGAAGTCCATTGCCGATAGTAAACGTCTTTACTTCTACCCTACGGATAGGAATTTTCATGTTTTGCTGAGCTATGAGATGATTTAGATCATTTGCAACAACAGGCAACAATTCAATATTTCGTACATGAAGACTGACTGTTTCCATTACAATTTTTGCATCTGGTGCAGCAGTACCTCCTGTAAGGCAAAAGTTTGATGAGGATCTGTTTAATCTAAGTCTGATTTCAACCCCATTAGGTAAATATTTTTCTTGCTGAAATAGATCAAGATGTAATCGTCCGAAAAGCTCTGCAGTTCTGCTTAGTCCGATTACACCGATTCTGTTTACTAGTCCAGTATTTCCCGCATCATGGTTGAGTGTTTCAAATTGCCCACTGGTGTCTTCAATCCAAAGTGCACCAGCTTTCAAATGCGTAGTCTTGCTGTCAGCATTATAGGACAAAAGATTTTCGATATATGCTCTGTACGGATAGGTATCTGAATTACTGCTGATTAGTTTATTATTTAGATACAAATCGACGCTGCTAAACATACTATGCAGGAAATTGTTTACAGGTGCCACATTTGAACCGACTTCTAAATTAGTACCGTCAGCTTTAACGATTTTGAATTTGATATACAAATACGATTGTGACAAATCTGTCCAATGTTCGGTTTGAGGTGGTATGATGAATTCTATCGGCGAATTGCTTGTCAAGGATGCTATTGGAAAATGTTCAACCCATTGGCTTTCTTGCATCGTTGTCATTGTAGGTGGTACAGAAAGAACATTGAGTTCTGATTTACTGCATTCACAAGATCCGTTTTGCATCATTTTTATATAATATATATAATATATATAATATATATTCAATTTTCAATCAAATATATCGAGAGTCCTTGATCTACTGTAATGATTTCTTTGTCTTTTATTAATGATCTTCCCCTTGCGAGATCGAGAAGATGAATGACGTGTCTTTTGTGATTTTCTTTTATTTATCCCCGGTATTAACTGTTGTGCTAGATCATGAATAGCTTGTTTTCCCCTTGAAATTACAACTTTTTTAGGGTTTTCACCACGTAAAAGGATATCTCTTGCCGCCCCTAATCCTTGTCTGAGTCCTTCTTTTTTTACAGCATTCAACCCAGATTTGACCAAGGGTTTAAGCAGTGGAGTCACTGTTTTAAGTGCTGATCTAAATAGAGAACCTAGTCCGTAGCCATACTGATGTTTTTCGCCGCGATAAACTGGTAGCATTTTTTTGGTCGAATATTTATTTAAATATTTAAATATTTATTTGTCAAATATTTTTATTTTTTCTGTCTGAAATGTAACTTGACGATTGTCTTACCAATAATAAAATGAAACGGTATACCAGAATCCCCTGTTATTTGAATGTGAATAGTATCGAAATCAGATTTCGAAACAGGAACGTAATGCGGTAATGTAATTTCATGGTTGATATGTTGGGCTTCATAATTATTTTCATCTGTTATGCTTGGTTTGAACGGAAGAACACGAAGTATGGGAGCCAATGTATCACCCACTATAGTGTATTCAGCAATATCTGAATAAACAAACAGATGATTGTACCCAGCATCAATGTTAGGACTGTATTTAAATACCTCTAAAATATTTCTACTCGAATGAATTATCTCATTTTTGAATTCTGGTGATCCTCCCAGTTTTAAAAACAGCTGTGGATGAAATTTGATTCCGGTTCTTGTTATATTTGTGAATCCCAATTTCGGACGTTTGCTTGAGGTTGAATAGCTAATAGACACCCCGATTGAATGCTTCTGAAAGATTTCACTTAGGTTATTTTGAATCAATTCTTCCATTACCTCTATAACATGTTTTGGTGAAGTGTAACTACCCGGTGGAAAATTAAATCCAATTGACCATTTTACTGCTTCACCTTTTACGTCTCGTTTTATTGGAATTATCTTCATATTATCTCTTCTTCTATCTGCCGCTGCTGCTGCATTGTATAAGTTAACATCTGCAGTTATAATTTCGAACTTCGCTTCTTCTTCAGTTATGTTTAAAAACTGAGAGGGGGTAATAAGATGAACTAATGCAACTTCCCAATTTTCCCTGTCAATATGAATTGTTTTTGGTAGATGAACTTTAAAACAGCACTGTGTGTTTGGATAAAGTTCTATGGAACTATCGCTAGGTAGAGTAAGATAAAACGAATTCATTTTTTAAATTTTTTAAATTTTTTTACTGTCAACGAAATCAACCCCACTAGTTGTTTTTTGTCCAGACTTTGTGAATTTTAGCCCTGGAGATGGAAGAATATACCCGAGTGAACTGCTTAACAGTATCAACCACAATTCACGATCTTGACTTTGAATACTTAAATGTACTATCGAGGTTGCAATAATTGCGTAAATGACTAATATCTGTGAAATATACGTAAACTGATTCTTTGGAACACGATTTCCACAGCAGTTGTAATTTTTAGTACTAACACTATCGACACTTTCTGTCCCAGTCTCAATGTTTGACTGCGAATTTATCATAATTGTATTGTCTTTTTATTTTTTCGATCAAGATACCAAATGCGATTCTGGTATCCAACTTTGAAATTTTTTTGGATAACCTTTCCAATTGACTTTTATTTCTTTGATTATTTTTTTACCCTCACGTCTTGTACGTCTATCAAGAACTGAATCAATTTCATAAATTTCATCATCTTTTATCAATTGAAGTTCGTATTCATAATAAGTCCCCAAAATTTGTTCACCCTCTAAATCTTTTATTTTATAGGTGATAGGTGAAAATGTCTTGTTAACATGAGTGATTTCAAATATTTCTTGAGTCCAATTTGGTAAATAACCTTTATCAAATGTACGTTTCGTTTTATTGATACGAACACGATCTCCAATTTTGAATTTTGGCTTTTTTGTCATTGCAATTGTCGATAAACGTGGATACAGATTTTTCGAAATCTCTGCCTCATTTGATTTTGTTACCATTGCAGGAGATGTTTTGATACTTCTGTGAAAAGTATGATTGTAATTCTTAACTAAAGAATTCAATACGTCAATGTAACGTCTTGTTTTCTTGTACGTAAAGTATTTCCACATTCTCGTTTTTAAAGTGCGTTGAAATCTTTCAACAATACTTGCTTTCGTCTCTGGATTTTCAGTGGTAAAGAAATGAATCTGATTCTTTTTCAAGTATTGCTGAAACTGTCTGTTTTTAAATTCCGAACCTTTATCTGTTTGAAGTGACAAAGGTTTTCGATTTGATTTCTGAACAATAGATTGAAATGCTCGAATCAAAGTTTTTCCCATCTTATTTGGAATAGGGATAACCCATGAAAATCTTGAAAACACGTCAATTATACAAAGTAAATATTTCTTGTTATCATTTTGTCTTGCTAAATGTTGCATGTTAGCCAAATCAGCCTGCCATTGATAGTCTATACCACTTACAATAGTTTTTCGTCTTTTGAAACGACGACGAATTGGTTTATGTAAGGTATAGGTGGATTCCCCTCGTAACCACTCTTGAACATCTTTGTATCTTATTCCTTTCAAAACAGATTTTGCAGCGTGATACAATTGCTTTATTCCAGTAAATGCGACAGTACTTTTGGGATCATAAAACAATTTTCTTAACACGTAATCAAGTTTGTAATCAAGTTTGTAACCAAGTTTAGGCTTTACCAGGATTCCCATGACTGAAGCGTTTTACGGCTAGGGGTCTTTTTTATAGATTTTGGCGGAGTTAACAACTCTTTAGTATAGAATTGCCTCAGTCTTTCTCTTTCTTCAGGTTTCATGTATGGAGATGATTCTTTTATTCTTTTTGCAGATTTTTTAACACTTCTTGTAAGCGATTTCCTCGCACTTTTTTGTACGCTTTTTGGCGTGTGAAATAAGTGATCGGATTCGCCGTAGGATTCTTCATCTTCACTCACTGATTTAGTCAGTGATTTACTCAGTGATTTAGTCAGCGATTTATCTTGAGCTTTTTGCATCCATCTCCATCTATTTGAGTTACCAATAACTTCTCGCGGTATATTGCTTTCGTGTAATGCCTTTGAAAAAGTTTTCCATCCTCTAGGTTCAGTACCTTTTCTCTGACGAATTGTATCATTGATAAGATCGATGATATTGGAACCATGAATGCGTACACCTTTGTATGACACGACTCCTTGTTCGTCCCAAGTTAAATTATTGTTATCTTTTATCATACTCAAAAGTAACTCAGCTTTTCTTTTCATGGTTTTTGGTACGCTTTGCAAAATTTGATCATGCAAGGTAACAGATGCTGATTTCTGTATACTGTCATCATTTTTTGTCGTTGGAAGTGAGTTGAACAAAGTTGGTCTTGCTTTTTGAACCGAATTTTGTAACTTAAACAAAGTTTCACCATACCTTTGAGCCTTTTCTGTTTCTGACAAATCAGTGCTTTGTAAAATATGACCCATATCCTGTCGAAGATGTGCTGCATCCACAACTTGCGGATTGGGTGGTAAACGAGGTTTATGATATTGCTCGTCTTTCCAACGATTCATATTTTCTAAAACCTGATAAGGCACGATAACCATTTTTTTAACAGACATGATTTTTATCTATAAGATTTTTTATCTATAAGATTTTTTATCTATAAGGCTTTAAGTACCCCTCCTATTCCTCCGATAACGGCTTTTCCTAACAATGGTAATAATGCAGGTGCAAGTAATGAAAGAAATCCACCTTTTTGATTTAATATTTGTTTTTTATTTTTTACAGAAGCCGATTTCGAAGCTAAACGTCTGATATGTTGTCGGCTTGAATACAATTTCTTCTTCTGAGCTGATGATAAATGTACATTGCCTTTTAAAACGTTATGACAACATTCCGATATACATCTTATCACTTCGGGTGATGAATCTTTTACAAGTTTTTTACGTATTTTTGGTGTAGCCTGCATCATGGCCATAACCATTGAACCATGTTTTTTTATCAGAGGCGTTTTTCTTTTCATGTTGACTTTAACTCGATATCGGATTAAATGATAATACAACACCCATGCACCTATCATTTATACCTGATGTTTTTTAACATACTGTCTTTTCAAAAGAAAACTGTTTTTAAGAAAACTGTGAATAGAGAGCATCAACCAATGTATCAGCGGTAGCCATGGACGAATCCACGGGGATGGATCTTCCTTTCCCAAGGTCAAGCATCTGTTTTTTTTCGTCAAGTTTATATCTTCCTGTGCCGAGGTTAAACCGTAGCATATCTTCTATCATCCGTCTATATTTTCTTAATCCTTTTTTATGTTTAGCCAATGTATTTGGAGACCAAGCGACGGATGGAATTCTTTGAAACGCTAATTTTTTGCCTGGTAATATAAATCTTGAATACTTTCTTTGGTAATTTCGCATTCTTTCACCAAGTATTTCCTCTCTAGATTTTGGATATTGTTGATGTTCTGAAATGGTACTTGCTACAGGGGTTCGTTTTCGGGTAGTAACAAATCTTTCATCAATCGTAATTGGAGATTTTTTCTTTTGAGATTTTTTCTTTGGAGATTTTTTCTTTGGAGACTTTTTCTTTTGCGGAGCACGCTTTCTTGGAGATTTTTTCTTTTTTGGAGATTTTTTCTTTTGCGGTGCACGTTTTCGTGGAACACGTTTTCGAGTTTGTCTTTCAACTCCAAATTTTCTGATGGTTTTTACTCCATCCCATCTCAGTAAGCTTCTGATAATAACACCACCTAGAAATCCTCCCCCTCCAGGTTTTAAAATGATTTTACGTTTACTTTCCTCGTCTATGGATGGATCTGCTAACCGTTCAATATCTGTTCTATGTTTTGTCATGTACGTTGTGGTTTGTTTTGGTAATTTGATTTTATTTTCAATGATGTTTTGCGCAGCCAACGTAAACCATTTTAAAATTTCTTTTAAGCCTGCTTTTAACACAGCTTCTCTTTCATGTCTATCGGTTTGTTGGCTTAAATTTCGCAAAGCAGCTAAAACTGAACTCGATGTGGCTGGTAATGCCATGTTTACTCACGGGCGTGAATCATAAAAATGATTTATGTTCAAAATGTAATTCCCTTTTAAGCAAGAATTTTGCATAAAGTTTTTTAAGCAGGAGAATAAATAATGGGGCCTCTTTCATCTCCTTGTGTACGCCAACGATGAAATATATCTGCTCGTAGTCTTAATTCTTTATTTGTTTGTGAATGAAAATCTATGACTAAATAACCATGATCCATCGATGTAGCATCTTCATAAGCAGGTAACAAATGTGGGGCTTGCATTTGGTGAGCTAGTGTTTTAATCTGATTCTTATCTCGTTCATTTCGAAATAAAATCATATATCTGGAATTAAGACTAATGGTTCGACTCGATTTCGATTGCTGAAACATATTTTGCGTGATGTAAATCACACTTGCATTACGATGGTGTCCTTTTCTTGTAAACCAAAGTTTAATTTTTTCCTCATCTTTTTCACCCAACATATCATCAAAGACAATTAAATGTGGAATAGATACATCACTGACAATTTCGTTTTCATCGTCAGGAATTCCCTCCACGAATTTTATCAATTTGAACTGTGAATTGAACTTTTCTTGCATAAGATTGTAAGCATGCTGCCATTCTTTGTAACACCAAACAACTCTTTCAGGAACGATGTTGAACAAGTCTTCTCGATAGTCAATTAATTTATGAACGAACTCTGTTTTCCCGCATCCACTCGGTCCTGTGATGAAAATATTACAAGGGTGTTGAAATAATATGGATTGTACATCCATATTTTTTAGTTTTCTCGTTAAAGGCTATTGATAAAATGACAATATCAATGAAAATAAAAGCATTTTTATTGAACAAATTTTATTGAACAATGAACATTTCTTACAGTTTAGCATATAACATTTTTTTACAATGCAAATTCACAAATACCTCGATTTTTCCATTTGTCTTCATGTTCCACAACAGTTTTGTGCAATCGTTCATTACCCAAAGACAATGGATATACACTGTCCAAACCACTATATTCACACGTTCCTCTAATTTCAAAGACGTTTTTGAATACTGCTTTTGACGAAAGAGTTGAAAGTACGATTTTTTCTGTGACATCTCTACCAAATAGGAGATACCCTTCCATGATATCCACTCCTTCTACATTATCTCTTGATTTTGTATACCGTAAGTAAAAGTTAAACAGGACTGATTTCATTTTCAGTAGATTCAGATAACTTTCTTCTGGTCTTCCTATGATAATGAATCGCCATCGACTTGTGGCTTGCAATTTCTTAGCGAAATAGTCACTTTTCCACAAACAAGCTGTCAAATAGCCTTTGATAGCGGTATCGAAATCTGACTCAGTTATCAGCATTGTAATAAAGTCGTGCATGCTATACATTTTACAGGATGTCTCTCCTTTTGCAACTCCCTTATGCAATTTATCTATCCAAAATTGCACACATCTGAATTTAAGGTTAAACTGTGTTCCTTCATCGAGCGTGTGTTGTCGAACAAATTCTCCATAAACTTTTTCACGTAGTTCAATGGGTAACGGTAACATAGTTGTCATTTTTCACCAAACGTCTAATATTTTTTCCGTCTTACTTTATCTGTTTACCACAAAACAATGCGCTATAGAAATTTATTTTCTCAGACTTTTATAACCATAGGGCACAGTGTCACTAGCATTTACAATAACTCTTTTGGTATAGACAGAGCGAAACGTTTTTGACTGCGCTTCGCTGGTCACCGTTCTATCTCTATGTCTTTTAATTTTACAATCATACTGAATTTTGATTTCTATCGTACGATCCAAAGCACATTTTGAATAGGTATCGAAATTCACCACCTGCTTGGTATTGTAATCTAAAGTAATTCCCTTCACTTTACATTTACTTATCTCTTTTCCATCTTTTGTTTTCATCTTATAAGCATAATTTTTAGGCCCAAGTCCTCTGAATTGAGTAATTTTACAGTCAGGCTCTTCATCAGTCCATTTTCCTAACCTACTGTTAATAATGGGCGGGTTCCATAATTCAGGATCATGAATGTACATACAACTATCTGTATCGAAATACAGAACTCTATCTTTTAACTTTTCAAGAACGGCGTACAATTCCAACCTTGCATAAGCTGTTACGTAAGACCCTACTATCACGTTGGCTGTAGCGTGGGTATCAATATGTTCCAATTTTGATTCATAGTTAACCAAGATGAATGGGCAGTCCTCGTCAAAGATTTCTACATGCTTTACAATGAAATTGGGATTGGTGACTAATTCAAAATATTTAGACGGATCACTGATGTATTCCGTCTGAGTCAATTTTTCACGCTGGGCTAATTTCCCCCAAAGACAGTTCAACATAATCTTAGCAAACGATCTTCTCCCAGGGTTTTTTTGAATACAACTTGGATCAAGACGAACCCCTTCTGCCTTCTCATATTCACAAACGAATTGATCTTTTTCCGAGTCTGATTGACACCAATTTGGGTAACCACTGGCTTCTTGCTTAATTTTCAAGAAATTATCCACATAGCCTTTAAAGAATTGGTCCGAAACAGAGTTGAAATGCCAGATTTCATACACTTGCATTAGCCGATAGCCACAGTCAAGAGCTTTGAATAATTCAAAGCTAACCCAAGTTCCAACCAAAGCCCTCTCTTCTTCACCGTGGATACAAATGTTTGAACTTTCTTCTGCACATTTCATACAGAGTGGAAACATCATTTTATTGTTACAGTGAACTGGAAGAACGGGGTGAAACAAATCAGTTGGAGGTAAAACTTTGCATTTGATTAAGCCCTCATACTGACGAATATTGTTCATCTCAATATTCTCACTAGTCAAAATTTCTGGCTGACCCACAGGATAGGATTTATGTTTACAAACATAAGGGTACAGAGAACAGATATCAATGTACTTGATTTCCTTCTTGCTTTTTTCATCAACATCATAGCTAATTTTTATGGCATTACATCTTCCCCCAGACAACCCCTCCCTCGGATCGATGGGGTCCAAATGTGGATATAACTTTTCAATGAGTTTTTTGTACTCTTTATCCTTCATCTTAGCATCGAATTCGTGCTCCCAAATGGTCACTACATTATACCCCATTTCTTGGATATCTCCTATACGCTTAAAGGTATGTTCGTACAATTCACCCATAGGTCTCCCATTGATAGGGTTGATCTGATTTCGATCTGTATAACATACAGGACAACCATGATACAAATCACCAAGGAACTCATAGACAGTGTTTGATTGACGGTGAAAACCATCTACAGTATATCTTCCGATTTGAACTTCCCCACCATTTTTTGCATGGCGAATATGAATACCTTTTTCCCGAGCTACGCTTTGAATCCAACGTACCGCTTTCATAGAAAAACGACGTCTGGACGAATCTTTACTTGAAATGATAGCAATTTGATTTTCTGGTAAATATTTGCTTCGCCAGACTTTGTTACAGGCATCGGCGATGGTAATTGCCTCTAAAAATGGACAAATACCACCCTGTTCGATAAACAGCTTTCTGAATTCAGCACATCCCCGTCTTAGGATATCGACATCTGACCTGCAGTACGATTCCATCTCTTTTTGAAAATTGAATTCCTCACCCTTTTGAACTTTATCATTATACCAGACTATGAATTTCGATCTACCCTCTTCAGACATTGAGTCGGGTTTGTAATAAGACATATCCAAGTATGGTCCAATATAACTCCAAAATTCATCTGTATTTGCCCAGTGAGGAAAGTAACCTTTTTTCATTTCTTGAAGACCAAATGTGGCTGGAAATTTCGCCAGCCCAAAGTTCATGAAATTAAAGGAGTCGATCAGACGCACACCGTTCAATTCTAACTTCATAATATTGTTTCCATTCATGATCAATTTTGGAACTTTTAGCCCAACTTTAACAATATAGTTAAGAATGAACTGACCGTCATACCCTTTGAGATTATGAGCCATAGCTGTGACTCCTTTGTGATGTTTTGAAAAGAGCCACTTGCAAAATTGACTCAAAGTTTCTTCTCCTTGAAAAATAACTTCCCTACCCTCTTCAAATTCACTGCATGTAGAACAATGAAAATCAAGTGGTTTATCGATACAATCATCACATGCTCTATGTGCTATACAATAATTTGGGATGTGCACCCCTGTATCTTGTTTGCATTCAAAATCAAAGAAAATGAACTGTGGTTTTTTGACTAGAGAAGAACTCGTCTCATCATCGCTGTCGTGTTTCATCTTACTTTGATAAGGTTGAATAAAACAGCGATGAGAAAAGTCAACAATTTTCTTGCAGAGGTGACACTTTTTCTTTCCCTTGCAGATATGATTTCCCTTTCTGACAAGATACTGTACACCACATTTTGAACAGAGTTTCACTAATTCACAAATGGATTTCTTTTCTTTACCTTGAACATTTCTGTGATTTTCAAAGCATACTGCACTAAAAAATCGCCGATGACACTTGGAGCAGACATACTCTTTGGATTCTGATGGACATTTTCCAGCACGATAACAACCTTTGCAGATTTTTGAGCAAGCATGATTTTCCCGCCCGTTATAACCCACATCACAGAACTCACAATAACAAGCACAACAAAAAAAACCTTTGATGGATTTGATGTAATCATAGTGATTTTGATGAAAGTACAAATGTATGATTTTACTATCGTCTTTCACTTCTGGATGTTCAAATATTTTCCTCGTTTTGGAATACTGGTCGTGAACTTTAATGACATAGCCTTTTTCATACAAAAACAATTGAATTTTTTTGAATTCATCAATTCCTACAGACTGTGTTGGTAAAACTCCAGCTTCATTCATCAATTTCTCGGCTTCAATCTTTTGAAGGGGTTTGTTTGATCTTTTGATGTAATCCCATCTCCGATTCCATACTTCGTTGTTTTCACGTTCATGGTAGCAAATTCCCACAACAACGGCTCTTGCAAAACATAGATGGTCACTATTGTTAATTTGAATAAGCGATTGTTTCTTCTTGGCAAAAACTTTCGAATCCAATAGTTCTGTGGTTCTAAGAATTTTTCCGTTACCACATGGAGGTATTGTATGTGTAATGTCAAATGTCATGGATCCGTCGTTCAAGACAAACTCTGTATTTGACTGTAAAACTCGTTCAATTTCATTCAATATAGTTTCACCTTGCAGCTGTTCTGTAGCTAAAAAGGGAATATGAATCCCCATCTCCAATGAAGGATGATCGATGGTAATTCTAATCATATCTGTCGGGTTTGCATCTAACTTTCGAATGATTTCATGGGTAACATTGTCAAATAATCCAAGCAGTCTCTGGGGTGATAATTCTTCAAATTTCTTAAAACTCACTGACAATACATGTGATTCTGTTCTAAATTTTCTTGACTTCTTTTTTCCCCTTTCTATTAAGTCATACAGACTTTTCATATCCAAAGTAGAGCTGATGTTTTCTTCTTTCAAAGATTTTTCATCGCTTTCACTGTCACTTTCTTCTTTCAATGGTATAGTTTTTTTCTTTTTTGGTGAAAATGACTCATCGTCACTATCACTTTCTTCTTTCAACGGTAAAGATTTCTTCTTTTTTGGTGGAAATGACTCATCGTCACTATCACTTTCTTCTTTCAACGGTAAAGATTTTTTCTTTTTTGGTGGAAATGACTCATCGTCACTTTCACTGTCTGAATAATCTACTATTCTTTTTCTTTTAGCCATCGTTTCAGCTCTGGCTGAGAAGACAAAATGAAGGAAGTAAGAAAAAACCTAACAATTTATAGACTCTTTCCTTACAGTAGTGTATAAATAGAGACGTCGACTGTGAAAATCTCATTATTTCTCTGACCAGCCTCAAACAGAGCAGTCGATAAAAGAAAATGAGCGAGTTCAAGCTGCAAAATACATCACCACTTAGAAAGAGGATGGCGTTGTATGTTAATCCATACACCCATGATTATGAGATCAGCAATATTCCGTCAAAGTATCAAGTTAAACATAACGGCGTCTACGTGGGATCATTTCTATCCCAACAACATTTAGCAGAAAAAGATGTTTACCGCATGACAAGCTACAGAGTTTTGGATCAAACAACGATCGACAAACGATATGGGATGAATGGCGTGAGAACAAATATTTGTTTTACGTGCAACAAAACAGGGCATTGGGCCAGAGAATGTCCAGAAAAAGAAAAGCAGACAGGAGAAAATGTTTTTGTCTATGTGGATCCGCTCAGCCATGACATCAAAATTTCACCAACAGTTGTCAAGCTCCAACATATGAAATACGTTGGGGTAGTAAATTCATTCTGCAAATCATTCAGCAATGAAAATACATGGAAAAAAAGTTCACCACAGGATACATCATCCGTTGAAACTCAGACCATAGACATGCAGACTGACAACACGGCTATCAAGGATTCAGAGATCTGCAAAATAGCAGATAAATTAGAGACTTTACGGAAAAATCTGGACAAACAAAATCTCATAGATTGCACAAAAAACGAATTTTCTGCAGAGCCGGATTGTTCAAACGGGAAGGAAGAACAAAAAGATTTACTGTTGATAGAAAAAAGACCAGAGGAAAAACGTCAAAATAACGAAAAGAAGAAAAAACGACAAAGCAAAAAAAACAACTGTTTCTTTTGCAAATCGACAAAACACGGGAATGAAATGTGTCCAGATATGGTATTAAAAAACAATGAAAGGGGAAAAAAACGTAAGAGTAAATGTGAATCTGACATTCCAAAGAAAAAAAGAAAAACAGCCTAAGTGAAAAAAAAGTTTTTCATTCATTCTGTCTTTTTACAGTTCAAAGTTCAATGACATTCCGAAGAAAAAAGTTTTTTCATTCATTTTGTTTTTACAGTTCAAAGTTTCATTGTAATGAATATTGTACAAAAAGTTCTAAAATAAAAATATGAAAAGCATATAAAGGACTTGACTTTGTTTGTTTTTGACAATTTGAAAAAAAGTTCTTTCTAGGTATTGGGTAGCCCTGAAAAGGGCTGTTTTAAAATTAAAGAGAACGTATACTTTACCATTTCAATGAAGGATACATTCTCATTAATTTATTTTGCCAACCACGATGTTCTGTTGGCGGTATCAACTCTGACAGGTCCGGATAAATATTACCCATCTTAACAATTGGGGTACGAGTATAAAACTCATACCCTCTCCTGGCGAAGAACTCCCGAAGAGCTTTATGCTTTACTCTCTTCCTTTCTTCTGCCTCATCTTCTTTCTTTTCCATGCGCTCTTGCTCCCATTTCTCCTCCATTTCTTTCTTATTCTTCCTGCCATCAAACAACCCACAGCAAAATTTCGATAACTTCATCGTGAAATGAATTAATAAAAGAATAAAAAAACGTTGTCTCTTTTATAGCATGATAGGGGGATTGACCTACTTTGCGTTAGAATTAACAGAATTAGAAGCGCGAACGTGGGCGAGAATATGTAGATAGAACATAACGTACTATATGATCTATCTACAACGTCTAAGAGTATCAAATCCAAAAAAATGTAACGAAACTAACGATTGGTTAATGTTAATTCCAAGTCAAAGTAGGTCAATCCCTCTGTCAAGCTATAAAAACACCGATTTTTCCCATATATTCATCATTTTGACTTATAGCTCTCGAACATTTCGGAAGTTAAAAATCAATATGGAATTCGACTTAAACGATTTCAACTTAGATGCTTTCCTACCAGTGGAAAACAATGGAGACATTCTCTCATCGGCTATGAATTCAGCAAACATCATTCCGACGACTGTATTGGATAACATTTACGAAGAGACGAGACAGTTAAATTCGCAACAAGACTCTATGTTGACTCGGATCTTAAAAGAACTGGAAACATTCAACAAACATTTGGAGGAGATTAAAACTTTAAACACAAACACCGAACGGTTATGGAAAAACATTGAGACACTACGCTATCAAAGACAGAGCATTTCAGCAGTTCCAGTAAAGATTCCTGTGGAGTTCGACTTCGATAAGACAAATCTTCACAAGTTAGTGGACTCTATCGTAACTGTTGTGAAGAAAGAAAAACAACCAAAACAAAATCAACCGAGAAGAACAACAAAACGAAAATCAGAGGAAGACGTTAGCCAACTCCACAAGCGACATGTTGACCAAAAGAGATCTTCACCGACACTGACAGGGCAGGGCAAATACGGGAAAAACATACCGACACTGACAGGCCAGGGCAAATACGGGAAAAACATTGATAATTTCAATGACTTCAAAATCCCGAAAATCCCAAGAAGAACGAAGAAAAGCTGCCAGTAGAGAGAAAAAACACAACCTCCAAACAAAACAGCCCTTTTCAGGGCTAACCATCTACCATGAAAGATCTATCTTTTCAAATTGTCACCCGAAAATTTTCCAAATAACCGGATTAGTCCCCAGATCACTTACCCGGGGGTAAGTGAACTGGGGACTCAGGGTAAGCAGACTAGGGACCAGTCCCTAGACTGCTCATCGGAGGGGGGGAAGCAAAAATGCCAGAAAGTGCCATTTTTTACCAAAATCGACCCAAAATTTTCCAAATTGACCGGATTAGTCCCCAGATCACTTACCCGGGGTAAGTGATCTGGGGACTCAGGGTAAGTAGCCTGGGGACCAGTCCCTAGGCTACTTACCTATACTACTGATGGATGGATGTGTGGGTGGGTGGATGCTCTGGTGAGTGGATGGATGCTTTAGTGGATGGACGGATGGATGGATAGTCGGATATGTGTGTGGCTGGACGGACGGACGGACGGACGGACGGACGGACTGATGCAGGTGCGTTAAACCCCCACAGAACTTGACTCAAATGTAATCGACACTTTGCAATTTGAAGAAAAACAATGCCTGCATTTTGCAGTGCCGAGGTTGTTTCGACCAGAATAATATGTTACAGAGTAGTGTAGATCCAAGATCAAGCTGCACTTTCTGTGTAGTCTGATCTTAATTTACACTGGGTTAATCTTCATAATCTTCTAATGTAGCAAATTTTGAATACATTCACCAATGATTGGTTGACCGAATGGTGTTTTGTGCGGCTCAGTTTAACCGTTTACCACACAATCCCGACTTTTAACGACACTGAGGAAGAAGGCTTTTGAAAACATTGTTTTCCCACAATGTTTTCTACCCTTTCTGAAACAAATTTCAGTTTTTTTCAGTCACATTTAATTTGTCGTCTGCAAATGCTTTCAATTTGGACAGTCTAAAAATTTGTCATTCGATAAAGCGTTAATATGTTATCAGCTATGTCACTCCGATACCTCACTTCAGTGCCTTCATGTGTTTTTCTGGGTTTCACTATTGCTAGACTGGGACTCTAGTGTGTCTTGCCCAAGAATCCCCCGTGTGTAATATGTTAAGGCCTTGAAAATGTAATCAATAAATCCTGATTCGTTCCCTGCAGACAGTGCAAGTCACGTGGGGCTGTCTTTATCACGATATAAATCCTTGAAAAGGAATATCTTATAATTCTCGATAACTCTGTTTTTCAACGTTTTAGCTTTAAAAAAAAAATATGTGTGTGTGTGTGTGTGTGTGTGTGCATGCATGCCATGTTCTGTGAAAAGGGGGCTTAATGCATCTGCCAAACGTATCAGTCTGTGTAGGCTGACCTGAGCCGAAACCTTTCGCCATCGATCCATTTTCTTACCAACGACCAGCCTATCTCACGATTCAGTCGGCTGTTTAAAAAATGTGTGACGGTTTGATTGGTACCATGCATCACGGAGATGAATTAACCCTTTCCCAAACAAGCCCTGGTTTTCACGTGTCTGCAGTACAAGTCTTTTAAAAACACTGTGGGAAAAGGAGAAATTGCTCGTAACGAGCAATTTCTCCTTTTCCCACAGTGTTTTCTACCCTTTTGGAGAACTTTCTGTCATTTTCATCAAATTTAAAATTGTTGTCTACAAACTCTTTCAATTTGGACCAGTCTAAAATTCATCGTTTTGGAAAGGGTAAAGCTCCCTTTTGCAGAGCATGGCTCATAAATATGTGTTAACTTTTATATGAAAACATAAAAATACTACGTAGCACTATAACGTTCCTTATGCACGCAATAAAACTTCGAGGGCATGTAACTAAAATCTAGAGAACTTTATCATTTAAATTGATGATAGCTTTTGTCATTTGGATTTATAAAATGAGTAAGGGCGAAAAGGAATTGGGCTATTGAAATTTTAAGTTTTGGAAAAATAAATTAGGTATACCCCTCTTAACCAAGCCCGGTAACGCAGTCGGTAGCGTACAGGATTTGAGACCAGTTGAATGCCAGCTCGGCCAATTTTAGTCCGAATATTGATTATAGGCATTGCGACAGTATTCATTCTTTGCTCACCGCTGATCTTTGTTTCGGCGATGGTTATGTGGGAAAGCAGCCAGTGGCATGGGAAGAATATTACATGAAATATGAACTGATAAAAAGGAACTCTGCATGGATATGCGCACTGGCTACCGCGATGAAATTAAAATACTGTTGATACGGCGTTAAACACCATTCAGACAGTTAACAAACACATATCCCCTCTGAAAGCGTGTGCGTATTTTAAAGGGAACCACCCAACTTCACTTAACCCAATACTTTACCGAAGTTAACGTACTTAAATCCTACCTGCTACCATCAGTTACAATACATGAAGTTTGAGCCGCAAACCCTGAAGTACAACCCAGCAGTGGAAAATCCGAGTAATCCTGTTACCAAGGCTCAAAATCGTACTAAAGGCGGTACAGTGAGACACAGATTTTTTCTTTTTTTTTTTATCCTTTACAAAACAGTCCCGAGTTTCAGCAACCCTTCAGATGAAATTTGTCTTTAAAAGGATAGAAAACATTGTGGGAAAAGGAGAAAAAGCTGGTAACCAGCATTTTCTCCTTTTCCCATACTGTTTTCAAAAGCCTCCCTCCCAAGGGTCGTTAAAATCGGAATTGTGTGGTAAAGGGTTAATTCTCGACTCCTCCGGGATTAATTGGGAGAGTATTTCTTTGTTTTCGTGTGTGTTTATACCGTTTTCAACATTATTTCAGTTATATCGCGGAGGCAAGTGCACCTATCCATACTTTCCTGGAGGTCGAGCATTGGATTTGTTATCAGAAAATCTTGGTTATGATCCGTGCTTACGACCCTCTTATCATGTGAAAGTGTCCTTTGACAAGGCACTGCAGTACTAATAAAACCTCAGAAATAAACTAGCTCTGGAACTGACGATTGAAATATTGCTGAACAAGCGTAAAACACAATTCAGGTCACCAGTTGAACCTTTAACACACTAACAAAAATACCAAATACCAAATTTTAACGACATTGGGGAAGAAGGCTTTTAAAAACATTGTGGGAAAAGAAGGAAATGCTAGCAGCTAGCATTCTCTACCTTTCTCACAATGTTTACATTAGGATAAATTCCAACAGTTGAGTCACATTTTAAAATGTCGTCTACTTTCAATTCTGTCTATATTGCAGCGGCTAGTATACCTTTTTGCGCTTTCCTCGAGTTTCTTTTACCAGTACTTTGAACATTGTTTCATTATGTTTATCATCTGGAAAAAAAGTACGATAACGTTTATCTGTAGGAAAAAGTTCCACAATGTTTATCTCTTGGAACGAGTCCCACAATGTTTGTCTATTGGAACGAGTCCCACAATGTTTGTCTATTGGAACGAGTTCCACAAAGTTTGTCTCTTGGAACGAGTTCCACAATGTTTGTCTCTTGGAACAAGTTCCACAGTGTTTATCTATTGGAACAAGTTCCACAAAGTTTATCTCTTGGAACAAGTTCCACAAAGTTTATCTCTTGGAACAAGTCCCACAAAGTTTATCTCTTGGAACAAGTTCCACAACGTTTATCTATTGGAACAAGTCCCACAACGTTTATCTCTTGGAACAAGTTCCCAATGTTTATCTCTTGGAACAAGTTCCACAATGTTTATCTTTGGAACAAGTTCCACAATGTCAGTCTCTTGAGTAAGTTCCACAATGTTTGTCTCTTGGAACAAGTCTCACAATGTCTGTCTCTTGGAACAAGTCACACAATGTTTGTCTATTGGAACAAGTTCCACAAAGTTTATCTTTTGGAATAAGTTCCACAATGTTTATCTCTTGGAACAAGTTCCACGATGTTTATCTCTTGGAACAAGTTCCACAATGTTTATCTATTGGAACAGGTTCAACAAAGTTTATCTCTTTGAACAGGTTCCACAATGTTTATCTCTTGGAACAAGTTCCCAATGTTTATCTCTTGGAGCAAGTTCCACAATGTTTATCTCTTGGAACAAGTTCCACAATGTTTATCTCTTGGAGCAAGTTCCACAATGTTTATCTTTGGAACAAGTTCCACAATGTTTATCTCTTGGAGCAAGTTCCACAATGTTTGTCTCTTGGAACAAGTCTCACAATGTCTGTCTCTTGGAGCAAGTCCTACAATGTTTGTCTATTGGAACAAGTTCCATAATGTTTATCTCTTGGAACAGGTTCCACAATGATAATCTCCTGGAACAAGTCCCACAATGTTTATCTCTTTGAACAAGTTCCACAGTGTTTATCTCTTGGAACAAGTTCCCAATGTTTATCTATTGGAACAAGTTCCACAATGTTTATCTGTTAGAACAAGTTCCCAATGTTTGTCTCTTGGAACAAGTTCCACACTGTTTATCTCTTGGAACAAGTTTCAAAATGTTTATCTATTGGAACAAGTCCCACAATGTTTATCTCTTGGAACAAGTTCCACAACATTTATCTCTTGGAACAAGTTCCACAATGTTTGTCTCTTTGAACAAGTTCCACAATGTTTGTCTCTTTGAACAGGTTCCACAATGTTTGTCTCTTGGAGCAAGTTCCACAATGTTTATCTCTTGGAACAAGTTCCACAATGTTTATCTCTTGGAGCAAGTTCCACAATGTTTATCTTTGGAACAAGTTCCACAATGTTTATCTCTTGGAGCAAGTTCCACAATGTTTGTCTCTTGGAACAAGTCTCACAATGTCTGTCTCTTGGAGCAAGTCCTACAATGTTTGTCTATTGGAACAAGTTCCATAATGTTTATCTCTTGGAACAGGTTCCACAATGATAATCTCCTGGAACAAGTCCCACAATGTTTATCTCTTTGAACAAGTTCCACAGTGTTTATCTCTTGGAACAAGTTCCCAATGTTTATCTATTGGAACAAGTTCCACAATGTTTATCTGTTAGAACAAGTTCCCAATGTTTGTCTCTTGGAACAAGTTCCACACTGTTTATCTCTTGGAACAAGTTTCAAAATGTTTATCTATTGGAACAAGTCCCACAATGTTTATCTCTTGGAACAAGTTCCACAATGTTTATCTCTTTGAACAAGTTCCACAATGTTTGTCTCTTTGAACAGGTTCCACAATGTTTGTCTCTTGGAACAAGTTCCACAATGTTTATCTCTTGGAACAAGTTCCCAATGTTTATCTCTTGGAACAAGTTCCACAACGTTTATCTCTTGGAACAAGTCCCACAATATTTATCTCTTGGAACAAGTTCCACGATGTTTGTCTCTTGGAAACAGTTGCGCAATGTTTATCTCTTTGAAGAAGTCCCATATTGTTTATCTGTTGGAACAGGTTCCATAATATTTGTCTCTTGGAATAAGTTCGATAATACTTATCCTTTGGAACAAGTTCCCAATATTTATCTATTGAAACAGGTTCCCAATGTTTATCTCTTGGAACAAGTACCACAATGTTTATCTCTGTGAACAGGTTCAATAATGTTTATCTCTTGGAACAAAATCCATAACGTTTATCTATCGTAAAAGTTCCACAATGATTATCTGTTGGAGCAAGTTCTACAATATTTATCTCTTGGAACAAGTTCCCAATGTTTATATGTTGGAACAAGTTCCACAATGTTTATCTCTTGGGACAATTTTCATGATGTTTATCTATTGGAACAGGTTCTACAATGATTACCTCTTGGAACAGGTCCCACAATGTTTATCTCTTGGAACAAGTTCCACAATGTTTATCTCTTGGAACAAGTTGCACAGTTTTATTTATTGGAACAGGTTCCCAATGTTTATCTATTGGAACAAGTTCCAAATATTTATCTGTTGGAACAGGTTCCACAATGTTTATCTTTTGGAACAGTTTCCACAATATTTGTCTGTTGGAACAAGTTCCACAATGTTTATCTCTTGGAACAAATTCCACAATGTTTATCTATTGGAACAAGTTCCCAATGTTTATCTATTGCAGCAAGTTCCCAATATTTATCTCTTGGAACAAATACCAAAATTTTTATCTCTTGGAACAGGTTCCATAATGTTTATCTCTTGGAACAAGTTCCATAATGTTTATCTATTGGAACAAGTTCTACAACGATTATCTCTTGGAACAGGTTCCACAGTGTTTATCTCTTGGAACAAGTTCCCAAGGTTTATCTCTTTGAACAAGTTCCACAATGTTTATCTCTTGGAACAAGTTCCAAATATTTATCTGTTGGACCAAGTTCCACAACGTTTATCTTTTGGAACAGGTTCCACAATGTTTGTCCGTTGGAACAAGTTCCAAAATGTTTGTCCGTTGGAACAAGTTCAACAATGTTTGTCCGTTGGAACAAGTTCAACAATGTTTAACTCTTGGAACAAGTTCCACAATGGTTATCTTTTGGAACAAGTCGAACAATGTTTGTCTTTTGGAACAGGTTTCTAAAGGTTTATCCCTTGGAACAAGTCCCACAATGTTTATCTCTTGGAACAAGTTTCACATCCTTTATCTCTTTGAACAATTTCCACAATGTCTGTCTCTTGGAACAAGTTCCACAATGTCAGTCTCTTGAGTAAGTTCCATAATGTTTGTCTCTTGGAACAAGTCTCACAGTGTCTGTCTCTTGGAACAAGTCCTACAATGTTTGTCTGTTGGAACAAGTTCCACAATGTTTATCTGTTGGAACAAGTTCCACAATGTTTATCTCTTGGAACAAGTCCCACAATGTTTATCTCTTGGAATAAGTTCCACAATGTTTATCTCTTGAAAACAGTTTCACTCTGTTTATCTGTTCACAATGTTTATCTGTTGGAACAAGTTCCACAATGTTTATCTGTTGGAACAAGTTCCACAATGTTTATCTCTTGGAACAAGTCCCACAATGTTTATCTCTTGGAACAAGTTCCACACTGTTTATCTCTTGGAACAAGTTTCAAAATGTTTATCTCTTGGAACAAGTCCCACAATACTTATCTCTTGGATCAGGTTCCACAATGTTTATCTCTTGGAACAAATTCCACAATGTTTATCTCTTGGAACAAGTTTCAATGTTTATCTATTGGAAAACGTTCCACAATGTTTATCTGTTAGAACAAGTTCCCAATGTTTGTCTCTTGGAACAAGTTCCAAAATGTTTATCTATTGGAACAAGTTCGATAATGTTTGTCTATTGGAACAAGTTCCACAATGTTTATCTATTGGAACAAGTTCCACAATGCTTATCTATTGGAACAAGTTCCACAATGTTTGTCTATTGGAACAAGTTCCACAATGTTTGTCTATTGGAACAAGTTCCACAATGCTTATCTATTGGAACAAGTTCCACAATGTTTATCTATTGGAACAAGTTCGATAATGTTTATCTCTTGGAACAAGTTCCACAGTGTTTATCTATTGGAACAAGTTCCACAATGTTTATCTCTTGGAACAAGTTCCACAATGTTTGTCTATTGGAACAAGTTCCACAAAGTTTATCTCTTGGAACAAGTTCCATAATGTTTGTCTCTTGGAACAAGTTCCACAATGTTTATCTCTTGGAACAAGTTCCATAATGTTTGTCTCTTGGAACAAGTTCCATAATGTTTATCTCTTGGAACAAGTTCCCAATATTTATCTAATGGAACAAGTTCCACAAAGTTTATCTCTTGGAACAAGTTCCATAATGTTTATCTCTTGGAACAAGTTCCCAATGTTTATCTGTTGTAACAACTTCCACGATGTTTATCTCTTAGAACAAGTTCCATAATGTTTATCTATTGGAACAAGTTCCACAAAGTTTATCTCTTGGAACAAGTTCCACAATGTTTATGTCTTGAAACAAATTCCCAATGTTTATCTCTTGGAACAACTTCCACAATGTTTATCTCTCGGAACAAGTCCCACAACGTTTATCTATTGGAACAAGTCCCACAATGTTTATCTATTGGAACAAGTTCCCAATGTTTATCTATTGGAACAAGTTCCACAAAGTTTATCTCTTGGAACAAGTTCCACAATGTTTATCTCTTGGAACAAGTTCCATAATGTTTATCTATTGGAACAAGTTCCATAATGTTTACTAGTATTTGCCCGATCATTAAAAGCTCGGGACAGTGTGGCACAAGAGTTAATCGGTGAAATTTGTATTACGGGAGGTAACTCTATGTTTGTGTTGTTTAACATATGAGGATTTTTTCCCTTTGTGTAATAGTATAGTCGAAGAATAAGCAGTTGCCTGCACTAAGCAGTTGCAAATTTTCTTACAGTGTGTTTGTAAATATGTTTTCTTTTAAAGTTATTTGTATTGTTGAATTATGAATCATTGAAATAGTTGTAATACGTATAATGGTAGACGTATTCCTTTTTTTTTTTTTTTTTTTTTTTTTTAATAATCAAGTAACAATAATGTTGGCTTTTGTAACATTAATATAACCTCCGCCAGATATTAGACTATGTATTTGTTGCTAATCCAAAATATATGTGAATATGTTCGCCGCGATCTGTCAGAAGCATGTTTTGAAAACAATGTAAAATGCCATTCAAAAAGTTAGAAATCATATCATCTGCTTCATTGGTTTTCCGTTTATTTATCGTAGCTACCGGTCGCCTGTATGGGCGATGCCCCTAGAAGGCTGTTATTTATGTCATAGTGGATAGTGCAGGATACAGTACGAAACCCGTCCTAAGTTTTGTCTGATTCTTGAATGTGCTCTGTGTACAACACCGTCATTATGTGGCCTAGGTTTAACATCTCAACCTAGCGAACACGCGTTCTTAAATATCATGGGATTTACAATCTTATGCCTAGCCACCTGAACTATTATTGCTGACCACATATTAGCTTCTCGAGTCTTCTTTTATACCAAGGCACCAGACAGGGAAAGTTTACCAACTGATCACTGAGAACAACACCTCCTCCCCTCTCCCATCGGAGTTACCCTTCGAACTCCCTTTCCCTAGGCGAATGCTTTAACCACTAAGCCACGGATTCAAGACCTTTTATTTTTCTGGTACTAGAACGAACATACGTGTGTTTGATTCATGATCCTCGATGTTTCTTTAACAATGCTCGATGCAAAACATTTCTTACTGAGCGTAGTTAGCCATTGTTACTGGCGTAGCTAGTCCCTATGACATACGATACGCCAAAGTGACAATGCGACAGTAAAAAAACAAATCGATGCGGCTCTGAGAGCATCTATCCATGCTTGCCCGGACATTCTTTTTCCAGTTCCTTGCACATTATTCCTCCTAGACTAGTGACTGCTTTCCCATATAAACATCGTCAAAACAACGTTTGTTGGTGAGAGGGGAACCCTTCCTGTTGCAGCTGATGACTAACATCAGTTCTTGGGGGGGGATGGTAGAGCTGGGAATCAAATCTGTGACCCCCGTTCCCAAACAATCCCATGGTATAGCGATCCAAAGGAAGAAGCTTTTGGATAACATTATGGGTTACCAACATTTTCTCCTTTTTCCCCACAATATTTTCTGAAATTTTGTGGTGTGGTAAAGAGTTTTAAAAGCAAGTAGTAGGTCCAGTCAAAGCTGGCTTTATATAATTAAGATATATACAGAATGGTGAAAATAGGCAAACACGTGGTAACTTGGTTGGGAAGAGTTGATTTCTCAGGCTTCAGGTAATGTCTTTTTACTTAGAGGTTATTTCTACTGCGGTCGATCGTGTATCGGGTGTGTTAAAAAACAAGATCGAGGGGTCATTGGCCCTAAAGCTCTCGACCTGAGTAAAGTCATCTAGGACTGATAAAGCTGAAAAGATCCAGGTTGTGATGATGTATAAAACATTAGCGTAAGTGACTTACTTTTTTACACACTTGAACTATTTTTAATTTGTCAGAGATAGAACATCAAGACAAACATTCTGACAATGTTTCATGAGTATCAGACTAAAAATGTAGCCTTTAGACTGCACCCAAGATTTTTCTAAGATTTGGCCCATTGAGCTACTTTTTGACCCAAAATGTCCTAATTTCTGAGATATCATCAAGACAAATAGTCTGACGAAGTTGCATGAGTATCAGACTGAAAATGGGCCTCTAGAGTACACTAAATATTTTTCTAGGTTTCGGCCCAGTGACCTACATTTTGAATTGACATGACCAAACTGAAAATACCATACTACACAACCTGAGTCATGGTCAATAAGCCAAACTGCTACTAGCTCAAATCAGTAGAGGAAACCAAGATCTGTGTTTCCTATTGACATCATTATGACAAAACTATCCGATAACATATCTGAGAATTAAATGGGAGATAAATAACCTCAACTCCGATCATACTATCTTCACAATCCGTTTCTAAAAAACTATTCATCTGTTGATTCGGCAAGCTTCATGTCAAATACGTGGATCCTTGACGATGAGATAAGTGATTTACAGCGGAAGGCAAACACACATCCGATCAGTTAACTGTTTACCGACATACCTTTCGAAATGGCAGATGTGCTAATCCACTAAATATGATCAAGTCAAAAGTTGATTTTAGTAAATACATTGCCTTTTGAGCTGAACTTCCAAAACAGTACAGAACATAATTTAGTCTGTTTCATAATTCAAATCTTCATGGTACTTTCACTAAGGAATCAATTTAATCGTGCTTAAATTTAAGTAGCACATGGTTTGAATCCAAGAATAAACTGCATGTTTTTGCACTTTGATCTGTATCTACACATTCATCATTCTTCACGCACCAAGGGTTAATGTTAATGTCAAAATGAAACTCTGATGACAAGTGCCTCTTTTTGGGTGTGCAGAGGTTATTAAACAAGCCTAGATATTTAAGTGAACGTACTCTCGTATTTCGTATATATTTGGCCTGGGCTTGGCTTGCCAAGCCTAAGGCCATAGGAATCGTATACCAAAATTTCAACCCCATCGAAGCATTTACGGAAAAACCCGAGTCAAGCATTTACGGATAAACCCGAGTAAAAGTGAAAAGTACCGCCTGCAATCCATCTCGCTACGCTGAAGGAAGCGACCCCTATAAAATAATAAAATATTTCGATTTGAACATCACAGTAAGGTTTAATTTCACAACAAACTTTATTAGATGTGCGATTTTAATCGTACGAAAATTTTGACTGAAAATTTGGGGCCCTCGTGAGGTTATTCATAACTGCAAATTCGTGCGCTTAACAGGGAAAGAAACAATTGGCAAACCTCGGGTGATCGTTGATCAAATGTTTTGATGTAGGTACGCAATCGACTGAGTTGTGACGAGTGCTTTTGCCGAGCACTAATCGGGGTCGTTCGTTTATCCCTTTTCTACACACCATGTGAATGACAAATAATGATAGCATATTTTACGCAGACGGTGTATCCTTTCTCTGAAAACGGTGTCTCAAAACCTCGGCAGGATTTTAATTTTCGTAAAATTACTGCGCACCTCGTGTCTGAAGTTATAAGTATGTATCTGATTGGTATATATGCCTTATTTCTTCCTGTCAGAATTGTCCAGATATGACATCTCGGCCCATAACTATTCCGACCCATAGCAAACTCGGAGCATATAATACCAAATATGTATTAAAGTTTGTAACATGAGCCATTGAAAACCAGTTAATCTTTAAAAAACGATGAAATTTTAGACTTGTCTAAATTGAAAACATTTGCGAACGCCAAGTTAGATTTAGTTGAAATGTTGGTTATTGGCTGTGAAAGTGCAGAAAACCTTGTAGGAAAAAAGAAAGCATTCTCTTTTTTTTTTCAAAAGGTTTTCATGAGGCTATATCCTTGGAGTCCTTAAAACTCGAGAATGTGTGGTCAAGAGTTAAGTAACTGGTGGGCGTTTTATATCGAAGATCAGACTTGACATTCAGTGCAATCTGATCTTGATCTCCATAGGTATTTAGGCTGACCTGGGTCGAAACTTTTTGCTTTTGGCAAATTTTCTGCATGTCATAGGACAGTGTACCTCATGAGTCAGTCGGTTGCTCCACAAAATGGATTTTATGGATCCATTAATATATGATGGCTCGTTTGGATTAAAGGATTAGGGAGATGCATTAAACCCCCTTTTGCCAGAGCATGGCTCATTTGTGTTTTCCATATTCACAATCAGGAGCTCTTTAAATTTATCAATCCTAGATGACTTTACTCAGATGAGGGCTTTAGGTCCAACGGCCCTCTTGTTCATGAAAATCGGCTTTCCAACTTGGTTGATCATGGCAACTTAGAGATTCCATAGACTTTCAATGCGAAAGTTGGAAAGTGACAAAACCTTTATAGAAATGTACCTAGAGCAGTCTTGTATCATCCATATGATTTTATTCAACTGGTAGTCTTTAGCTCATCTGTGTACGAAGAAAGTGCCATGCTAATGTCAAAGCCTATGCGTCATTGTCGTCGTGCAAAAACTTCGACATTGTTTAATATCTCTGTTATTCCTGAAGATATTTACTTCAAACTTGTACAAGTTATTTACTGTCAAAGGGGTTACCCATATAACAGGGGCAGGTAACCATCAAAATATTTTTGACACAGTTACGCCCTTTGTCTATTGCTTAAAATTTTCCGAACCTTTGATATTTTATCATATCTGTCATTAAGATATGAAGTTACTGACTTCAAACATGAACTTTTCGTTAACTATTAAAAGGGGAATTTATATCAGTACAACAGAGGTAGGTAACCACCAAAGTATTTTTGGCAAAGTAATCAGTTATTCCCCTTTTTTCGACTGAGAACTTTTAGCTTAGCTATTTTTAGAGACATGGTATTTTCATAGCCTTAGTGTCATCATCTTCGTCGTTTGTGTCGTCGTCATGCAAAATATTTGACATTTTACAATATCTTTGTTATTATTGAAAATGCTTACTTAAAACTTGGACAAGCTGTTAACTATTAAAAGGGAAACATAAACAATAAGGGTAAATAACTATCAAGTTATGCCCCTTTTTCAGCTTTGTGTTTTCACTGAAAATCAACCGAGCATTGGCGCCCTAATGCGGACGTCTTTTTGTTTGTTGCCATAGAAACCAAAACGTAAAAATAAAAAGAAATCCGTAAAAGATTGTCTTCTCAGACACCAAATCGTGCTCTGTGATATTAGCCTTTAAAGACTTTGTGTTTTTCCTTGTCATTGCTCAATGGACATGGTTACTATTTCAACCTACGGACTGAGATTGGTAAAATGAAAGAAAAATATGATTCATTGCTTAGCCATTGTGGATTTTTGCACTTCCAGAAATATTCCCTGCTGTTGCACGCTGCTCATTTTGGTTTGTTACCATGATTTGTTGCCAAAGCAAAATAAAGGAAGAAAATAGGAAGCAGAAAATCCTTTAAAAATTATCTCCTTTCAATCTATAAAGACCAAGAGACCAAGGCTATACAAAAATACTCCTTATATTGGCCTTTAGAAATTTATGTTTTTCCATTCTGTTGTCAATTCCACAGACTGTCAGTGTGAGACATGTAGATTTTTTTTTTTTTTTTTTTTATTATTAGTCTGTACAAATGTGATAGCAGTTTTTATGCCTGTACAAATGTGATAGCAACTTTGAGCTTCTGGGCCTCATTTTCCTACCCCTTCACCCGTTCTGATGCCCAGGTCTGCAGCGCCTTCAGCGCTTTGATTTTACCTTTGTTTTCAACTGTAAAACAGTTTATGTCTCTTTCAGAGAATTTCAGAGGAAAAAAAAAACCACACTAGTTTCATTAATCAATTTATTGCATAAAGTAGGGTTGATCGAAACTCTTTACTCATGTCCCATTGTTAATCATAATGAAAACTTGTAGCCTGTGTGTATATCTCACGTAAAACATACACGTTCGCAAGGCAGCGTTGTAAACAGACATAATGTCGCACTTCTCCAACACTAACAGTAGCTTATTTGGGGGGCCGAAACAGCAGACAGCAAGGCTGCACATCGGGCCAAATAAATACGATGGTCTGATTCGTCAAATATCGATTTCCACGCATCCATGATCATCCACGCATCGTTGATCTAGATGCGAAATCGACCGAATTATGACGAGCACAACTGACCATCCGAAATTTGCCGATTAGCAATCCACAATACTTTTTTGAAAATTGAAGAAATTTTTTAAACAAGATGTGTCTTTTGTCACGTCTTAAAATGTTTTCTATTTTCAAATATGAGTCTCTTTTGAAAAAAAAAAAAAATACTAGTTTTCATTTCAAATTGTTTCGAGTTAGAGATTAAAGTCCGTGCGCACTAATTTGAAAACCCCACGCTAGCGTGCCTTCTCTCCATTTAGTTTAGGCATGGTTTCCATTTAGGCTTACCGCTTCTGAAAATCGAAATCCAAAATTAAGGTAGTTTTTGCATAAGGTATGTATAATCATTTTATATTTAAGCGTTTAGAATAGTATCTTCCTTTTCTTTTACCTGCAAATTGTAACTTTGGTGCTGTTGTTGTAAAAGAATTAATGATAATTTGCATAGCGTGGGTTCGTCAGGACCTTTGTCTCTATGTATCATATGCATTATTTCTGACGGGCGTTGCATTCTTAGGCATGCCTTGTATGGTATCTGTCTTATAGCCGTCCTTTTTCTTAATTAAAGACCCAGAAAGACTGCGTGTAGTTTGACTTTGTGGTAATCCTTGACCAGTGTACTAGCAAGGACAGAAGAACGCCAAATTAATTGTAGATGCAGAGGTAACGGGGAGCAGAGAAAACCTAACAGCTAATGAGATATATGCATTCTAGAATCTAACCCAAATAACTAAAATTCATAAGTAGTTTGTGTAGAACGTCTCGCCCAAGTGAACTGTGTAGACAAAACATCGGACCATCTTTCGTGCGGTCCGATTTTGATCTAAATTGACCCCCAGGGCAACTACAATTGTGAAAAGCACTTTCAGGTAAAATTCTTCCAATTCTCTTGTAGATGACAACAAATGGTATGGAACAGAACAGCATGAGTGAAGAATACAATTTCCTCGTAGAATATGGAATCTCGAAAAAGGTGGCTCAGGAACTGGAACAAATTTACACCACAGGTAAACATAGTTTTGTAACTAGTCTCAATATTGAGACGTTTGCGGTGCTTCTTTTCACATTTGGACATTTACTATGCACCCCACCGTCTCAAGTCCATTAAGAAATTTTCAGTAGCTAAACTGCAGCGCTGCACTGACTTTGTTTCATCTGTGAATCAGCATTTCAGCAAAATGCAATTAATTTTTAAGAACACACATGACCAAAGACCAAATATTTCATTACCAGAAGCGCTTGTAGAGAGTTGTTATAGCGTGTAATCACCAAAAAAAAATTATCACACTTGGTGGCCATTTTGTTTCTCTCTAGGTGAGTGCAAACATCTTGGGTGACTGATGAACTAAACTGTTTTTTCGTTGTGTAGCATTTATTAAATTAAATCGGAAATATTTGTGTTTGAAACGAAGGATTATTGAATAAGTAAGCAACATGTATATTCAAATTCTAGTTTGTACTCTATTCGTGAAAATGAGAGCGTTTCAAAAGTGCACAAAATCTGCACAGGTTTCAACCATTTTTTTCATGATCGTCTCTGTACCTAGGGCGGCCAGTCAAAAATTAGTCGCCTTCGGGGTCAGTTATCTGTACTATTGCAGTAACAGGCATGTTCAGTTAATCGGACATGTATCTTTGGGATGGTCTGGTAAACATGTTACTTGCAATTCGACTCCAATGTTTTTTCAATACCCAACACCTGACTTTGATTCAGTCATTTTTTCACTCTTTCATTTCAACCCTTTGCTTTACAAATAGTGTTGCCTAACTCTTTACCAAACGACAAAATTTTAGACTGGTCCAAACGACAGTATAATGTGAGTCAAGAAATTGAAATTTCTTTTGGGAAGGGTAGAAAATATTGTGGGAAAAGGAGAAAATGCTGGTGACCAGCATTTTCTCCTTTTCCCACAGTGTTTTCAAAAGGCTTCTTCCTCAGGGTCGTTAAAAGTTGGCATTGTGTGGTAAAGGGTTAAACCAAAAAATAGTATATACATCTTGTATGATCCCTGGTAAAGGTTATAAGTCCAGTTTTCTTCAATTGACGAGTTGTTTGTTGCAGAAACATCTGTCACCTGTACAATGTGTAAGTCATTAGCTCTAATCATATAACTTGACAAAGCATATACAGGGTTGCTGGTCTGGTATGGTATGAGAAATGATCTTGGGGAGCAAGCTAGGGCTATAACTTAGAGGAGAGCATCATTTTGCTCCAGAAAAGAACTGGAGATGTTCGAGGACTCTAGGGAGAAGCCTGTTTTTCCTTATTCAGTTGGCAGACTTCACGACACAAATATGTTTATCTGGTCATTAGTCTGCTAAATGAATTAGATGAAACTTTCAAGCCGAAAGTAAAAAACCAAGTAATGCTGTTTCAATCACTTATTTTTAGCAGGAAAATATCTCTTTTTATCAGAAAGTTTAGATTTTCTGTGCAGTATGATCTTAATTTACACTGACTTGCAGTTGGCCCTTAGCAGCCTAAGGGTTAACCCTTTCCCAAACAAGCCCAGGTATTCACATGTCTGCAGTACAAGTCTCTTGAAAACACTGTGGGAAAAGGAGAAATTGCTCGTAACGAGCAATTTCTCCTTTTCCCACAGTGTTTTCTAACCTTTGTGAGACCTTTCTGCCATTTTCATCAAATTAAAAATTGTCGTCAGCAAACTCTTTCAATTTGGACCGGTCCAAAATTTGTCGTTTGGGAAAGGGATAAATGAGGTAACTATTTGTGTAAGTGCTGCATTAAACCCCATTTTCAAGGAGCACGACTCAAATGCATTATCATTTCAGGAAAATTGGCTCATTCTGAGCTTGATGAAAGGGCGCTGGATGCTCTGAAAGAATTTCCCCCAGATGATGCTGTCAAGGTGCTTAAACAGTTCACAGAAAGCAGCCTAGAACATGTGACAAATAAAAGTGCATTTTTATGTGGTCAAATGAAAACTTTTAGACAGAAGAGCAAAGGTGGCGGCACAGGAGCAGCTCCTAAAGGCCCAGATCCAGACAAGATTAAGGTAAGTTAACTCTTTACCCGACGACAAAATTTTGGACAAGTCAAATGTAAAAGCATTTGCAGATGACAAATATAATGAAGCTAAAATGATGATTTATATCTTTGATAGGGTAAGAAACATTGTGGGAAAAGGAGAAAGTGCTGGTTACCAGCATTTTCTCCTTTTCCCACGATGTTTTCAAAAGCCTTCTCTCTCCGGGTGGTTAAAACTCGCAATTGTGTGGTAAAGGGTTAACTCTTTTGCCAGACAACAGAAAATTGGACGCGTTCAAATTGAAAACATTTGCATATAACCGATTTTGTTCAAACGAATGAAATTTGTCTTGAACAGGGTGGAAATGTTGACTGTTGGAAAAGGAGAAATGCTGTTTACCAGCATTTTCTCCTTTTCTAACCATGTTTTCAAAAGCCTTAAAATCAGGGTCATTAAATAGGAACTTTGAGGGAAATGGTCAACACTCTCGGAGAAATCCATTAACCCTCAGGTCGGTGATTTTCTCTCTAAACAAGATTGCAAATACCACGTTGTCAAGGCTTCTCTTGACCAGAAAATCTCTCTATAGCAGACACATTACATCTAAGATCAGACTTATCATTTTGTGCAGTCTGATCTTGGATCTACATTGTCTGATCCGTTGCCATAAATTCTGACAAAAAAAAAAACCAGCATTGAAATTGCAATATCTAAATCTCTAGTACTGACTGGGATGAAGTCCATTTCATTTGAGCCATGCTCTGTAAAAGGGGGGGCTTGATGGATCTGGGAAAGGTCTTGACCCAGGCCAACTCTCTTTGCTATTTGTGAATTTTCTACCTGTCAAAGGACCACTCTACCTCATGATTTGGTTGTTTTTTTTTTTTAAGTCCCCTACCGGGGAAGCCGAAGGGGACTTTAGGTTTGCACTCCGTCTGTCTGTCCATCTGTCTGTCAGTCCAGGAATTCAGTTCTCCGGACTTTTTTCCTAAACGCTGGTACATATTGAGCTGGGTTTTGGTATGTAAGTCACCTACCATCACTTACAGATCAAGTTCGACTTTCGTTCTGGTCCACTGGTTTTTCATAGATTTACAGGCCTTGGACTTACAAATTTCACTGATAAATCAGTTTTCCGGACTTTTTTCCTAAACGCTGGTAGGTATTGATCTCAGATTTGCTGTGTAACTCAACCACCATGACTTACAGACCAAGTTCGACTTTCGTTCCGGTCCACTGGTTTTTCATAGATTTACAGGCCTTGGACTTACAAATTTCACTGATAAATCAGTTTTCCAGACTTTTTTCCTAAACGCTGGTAGGTATTGATCTCAGATTTGCTGCGTAACTCAACCACCATGACTTACAGACCAAGTTCGACTTTCGTTCCGGTCCACTGGTTTTTCATGGATTTACGGGCCTTGGACTAACAAAATTTCACTGATAAATCAGTTTGACGGACTTTTTTTTCTAAATGCTGGTAGATATTCACCTGACTTTTGCTGTGTAAGTCAACCACCATTACTTACAGATCAAGTTCGAGTTTCGTCCCGCTCCACTGTTTTTTCATGCATTTACTGGCCTTGGACTTACAAAATTTCACTGATAAAACATTTTTCCGCACTTTTTTCTAAACGCTGCTACATGTAGAGCTAATTTTTGGTGTGTACATCAACCACCATGACTTAACACATCAAGTTCGAGTTTCGTCCTGCTCCACTGCTTTTTGACGCCCTTACGGGCTTGGACTTATAAAATTTCACTGATAAAACATTTTTCTGCACTTTTTTTCTAAATGCTGCTAGATATAAAGCTGATTTTTGGTGTGTACATCAACCACCATGACTTACACATCAAGTTCAAGTTTCGTCCCGCTCCACTGCTTTTTGACGCATTTACGGGCCTTGGACTTTAAAAATTTCACTGACATGCCAGCGATACATACAGCCAGTAGGGGACTGTGTATTGCTATGCAATACTATCAGAATGCTTGTTTTTTTTAAATGGCTATTATGGATTCATAATTATGTGATGGCTTGCTGGTTGTTATGTATTAAGCCCCCTTTTACCATAGCATGGCTCATTTATTTATCGGTGTACATGATCATCATTGATTTGGTTTGCTTGTCATCAGACATGAGATGGCTGTTGAAAGTCTTAATAATTTGAGCATTCGCTCCTGTGACCACAGTGTTTTAGCCCTGTACCAAATGACAGAATTTTAGACTTGCCCAATTTGAAAGCTTTAGCACATGACAAAATAAATGTTACTCAAAAATAGAATATCACCTTTGGAAGGATAGAAAACCTTGAGAAAAAAGAAGAAAATGCTGGTAAGAAACAGGTCTGGCTTACTGCGATCCATTACAGACTCCTAAGTCATTTGAAGTCTTGTGAGGTCCTTCATATCTAGACGAGTGGTAAAGTGAAGCCTCCAGTTCGAGCCTCAATGGATTTACTGGGTATTCTTGGGAGTGTGCTTGGGCCAGACACTTCAGAGCCTAGGCCTAGTACTGATGAATCCCATGACATATATGAAAAGGCAGGCTGTTGCAGGTGATGGGACTGATCTGATGTTGAAAGCGACGTAAATCATCAGACAGACAATTCGAGTTTTGCAGTGAAGGGTCGTGCAAGGTTCAGTTGTGTAGGTATGGGTTGCTAAGGTGGAGGACCTGGGTTCAGTCCTTTGACTAGAAAATTGAGCTCAAGCCTCATGTTGAAGCAATGGCACACATGAATGAATAAGCTTTTTCTGTAATAATGACGGAAATAATGTTGAAAGTGACATAAAATGCCAATAATCTATCATTGTTTTAACCCTTAACCCCTCCCCCTAAAAATTTACAGACTATAGTTCAGATTTTTTTATGTGATCATATTTGTTCTTGAATAGGTAGAAGACATTGCAGGAAAAGGAGAAAATGCTGTTAACAAGCTTAATCTCCTTTTCTCATGATGTCCTTCTTTCTCAGGGTTGATAAAAATTGGGATTGTGTGGTTAAGGGTTGAATTTAGAGTTCTACATATCAGTTATTCTATAATTTTTTAAGGAAATACTAGACAGATCAGGGTACACACTAGATGTAACTACAGGACAGAGGAAATATGGTGGTCCTCCTCCCGACTGGGATGGGCCTCAACCTGGCCCAGGACATGAGGTAATTATTGGTTTTGCTTTGAGGCCTTTTGGTACTTCAAGTATTTCAAAGGTGTCTTGTTTTTCCTCATTTCCTTTTGTTTGAAACTAAAGAAAAAAGTTCTTGCATGCTTGCAAGGGATTGGCTTCAATTTGGTTTAGAAATAGGTACCCACAACTTGGGATTGTATGAAGGATTTGTTTAAAAAGTTTGGTTAGTCTAAGAAAGACCTAACAATGGATAAAAAATAGTTATACCCCCCAAAACTCTGTTTGGGGGGTATATAGGAGTCAGCTTGTCGGTCGGTCCGTCCGTCTGTCGGTCGGTCTCTAGCTTTTTGTCCACTCTATTTCTCATAAACTACTGGACGAATTTTATTCAAACTTCACAGGTAAACTCAGTATCAAGCAGAGATGTGCATATGAAATGTTGGTTATGGTTCATTGATTTTTCACTGAGTTATGGCCCTTTCATGAAATTTCTTTTTTTTTCAACTCTTATTTTTTTTTTTACGAAACCATTCTGCATTCTGTGACAAAGAGCTGTTTTGTGACAAGGAGCTGGTGGGGGGTATGATCACTTTCAGTGATAGCTCTAGTTTTTAGCTCCACTGGCCAAAGGCCAGCGGGCTTATGTCATGGCCCGGTGTCCGTCGTGCGTGCGTGCGTCCGTCCGTGCGTTAACTTTTATTTCAAACATCTTCTTCTCTGAAACTACCCATCCGATTTTCACGAAACTTCACAGAAATGATCCTGACATGGTCCTCTTCAGAATTTCTTGAAAGAATTTGATTCCTTCAAAAACTCTGGTTGCCATGGCAACAAAACTGAAAAATATTGGAAATCTTTAAAAATCTTCTTGTCTGAAACCATAAGGCATAGGGCTACCAAATTTGGCATGTAGCTTTATGTAGTAGACCTCTATCAAGTTTCTTCAAATTATAGCCCTGGGGTCAAAATTGGCTCTGCCCCAGGGGTCACAAGGTTTACATAGGCTTATATAGAGAAAACTTTAAAAATCTTCTTGTCTGAAACCATAAGGCATAGGGCTACCAAATTTGGCATGTAGCTTTATGTAGTAGACCTCTATCATGTTTCTTGAAATTATAGCCCTGGGGTCAAAATTGGCTCTTCCCCAGGGGTCACAAGTTTTACATAGGCTTATATAGAGAAAACTTTAAAAATCTTCTTGTCTGAAACCATAAGGCATAGGGCTACCAAATTTGGCATGTAGCTTTATGTAGTAGACCTCTATCATGTTTCTTGAAATTATAGCCCTGGGGTCAAAATTGGCTCTTCCCCAGGGGTCACAAGTTTTACATAGGCTTATATAGAGAAAACTTTAAAAATTTTCTTGTCTGAAACCATAAGGCATAGGGCTACCAAATTTGGCATGTAGCTTTATGTAGTAGACCTCTATCATGTTTCTTGAAATTATAGCCCTGGGGTCAAAATTGGCTCTTCCCCAGGGGTCACAAGTTTCATACATAGGCTTATATAGAGAAAACTTTAAATATCTTCTTGTCTGAAACCATAAGGCCTAGAGCTACCAAATTTGGCATTTAGCTTGATCTAGTTGGAGTCTACCAAAAGTGTCCAAAGTATAGTCCTGGGGTCAATTTGGCCTCATACTTGGAGGGGGGGGTTCACAAGATTTACATAGGCTTACATAGGGAAAACTGTTAAATCTTGGTGTACATAGCTATAAGGCTTAGGCTACCAAATTTTGCATATAATTATAGCATTATTTAGTGGACAGTTACAAAGAGGGCCCAAGTTACAGCTCTAGGATCAAGTTTGGCCCTGCACCAGGGATCACAAGTTTTACATGGGTTTATGGAGTGAAAAGTTCAGAAACCATCTTGTTACCAGCCATAAGGCCAGGAACTCCCACATTTGGCATGTTATTCTTCTAATACAATATTCCCCATTTAGTCAGACTGTAGCCATGAGGTCAAAGTTTTATAAGGGCTTATATAGTGAAGACTTTTCTTCGTGGTTTATATTTATAAGCCAGTGGAGCGATACAGGGCCATCATGGCCCTCTTGTACTTATAATATAGCAACAAATTAATAACAACAATAATGTGATACATAAATCTCTGTTTCAAGGTGTTTATTGGTAAAATTCCCAAAGATGTGTTTGAAGACGAACTGATCCCCCTTATAGAAGATTGCGGTAAAGTTTGGGATCTTAGATTAATGATGGACCCGATGACGGGGTTCAACAGGGGCTACTGCTTTGTGACATTTATAGACAGGCCTGGAGCAGAACAGGCAGTGAAGAAGGTGAGTAGTAAAGTGCATTAACCCTTTACCGCACAATCCCGACTTTTAACGACCCTGAGAAACAAAGCTTTTGAAAACATTGTGGGAAAAGGAGAAAATGCTGGTAACCAGCATTTTCTCCTTTTCCCACAATGTTTTCTACCCAACCAAAAACAAAGTTTAATTTTTGAGTCAAATTTATTTTGTCGTCTGCCGGTGGGACCAGTCTAAAATTTTGTCGTTTGGTAAAGAGTTAACGCTCTTTACCAAGTGACAAGATTTTGGGCTCGTCCAAATTGAAACCATTTGCATAATATGAAATAAATGCTACTCAATTGATTTCTGTCATTAATAGGGTAGAAAACAATTGTGGTTGAAAGGGATAGTGCTGCTTACCGGCATTTTGTCCCTTTTTCAACAATGTTTTCAAAACCCTTCACATTCAGAGGCAGTGTTCCCACTGAAAATTTTATTTGGGGGTTTTGTACCCCCTACAATTGAAAAATGGGGGTATAAGAAAAAAAGTGGGGGTACAAATTAAAAGAGAAAAATTAATATGCCCACAACTCTAAATTGTTTACTTAATGCCTCATTTTCGATCAGATGCAGAACAATCATATAGATCTACTATGTAAATATACATTTTTAAACGTAACTGACACTTAAAGAATTGTTTGCCAAAGTGTTAACTAGTAGTCTTTATGTTCATCTTTTCACATGCCTTATCTACATTAAACATTGTAGAAGTCTGACTGAAGACTGATGTATTCAATATGCAGTGTTCCCACTAGCTTTTTATTTCAGGAGTACACACTTACCCCTTGAGTTGTGGGGGGGGGGTCTAGATTTCATATTTGATTTTGAGATTATGACAGTAATGATTCTCAAAGCAATCGATACAGATGATTTGCACCAAAAAAGTTCGTTATATCAAGATATTTGTGGAAATTTACAGCTTACACCTATTAAAAGCTGAAAAGACAGTAGAAAGTGACTGTGATCGGACAATGTAAAATGGAGCATTATGTTGTGTCATGGGTTTCCGCGTTTTATGGACCGATCAATCTTTCATGTCCGTTCATTTATGGATAAGTCTTTCTGCATGAATTGAATTCTTTTTTCTACATTTTGAATGGTTCTACAACTAGTGTACCTTGCTCGCCTACGGGAACCCGAATTCTGAATTCCGAAAGCGTCTAAAGTAGGCCTATATTTCTGAGATATTCCAAATACAGGTTTTCAGACGAAAGACGTTGACATCGACAAAACGCTTTTTTATCGACTGTGTTAAACAAAGGAGAGCTGAAGTAAGGATTTATTTGGAAACAAACGAGTCCCAGTCTGCAATAATATTGATCGCGATAATAAATACCGAGTACGCCGATCATGTAAATATTCTATAAATAGAAAGCTGGAAATCCAAAATGTTTCCGATGATTTATATTTTCTGCAAATCGCACTTGCGTGAGCTGTTCTATGCAGGTGTTTCCTACTTTTTTTGTATGATCTTCTGTATTTTTTGTGCGTGATTTCACGTATAGGTTTGTAATTTTGTACGTGTTTTATTTCATTTATACGTGTTTCACGCACGATTTTGCGTGATCGGGAACTCTGAGAGGTCATAAAAAATTAGGGTTGCTTGGTAAAGGGTCAATCCGTTTACAAGAGGAGAAATTTTTTGTTGAACTGAAAGCACTTGCAGATGAAAAATGTGACCAAAACATTGACATTCGTTTTGGAAGGGTAGAAAGCATTTTGAGGGGGGGGGGGGGATGCTGGATTCCACAATGTTTTCAAAAGCCTTCTTTTGTGGGATCGTTAAAACTCAAGACTGTGTGGTAAAGGGTATTAAGTCTCGTTTTTCCCCTCCTGCAAATATGCCAAGTTTATCCTCATTGTGTAATATTTCATGCTTAACCCATTCCCACACAATGACTTCTTTTGACGCGTCTGGAAAAGAAGCCTTTTGAAAACATTGTGGAAAAAGGAGAAAATGCTGGTAACCAGCATTTTCTCCTTTTCCCACAATGTTTTCTACTGTATCAAAGACATAAATTATCATTTATGTTACATTTATTTTGTCGTCTGCAATTGCTTTCAATTTGGACTCGGTCAAAATTTTGTTGTCTGGTAATGGGTTAAAGGCCCAATAGCGGCCAAAAAACCAGTACAGGCATTATAATGCATTTAAATTTAAATCGCACCATTCGATAGCATTGAAGATATTGTCAATATGACTATTTGTTATAGTGTAGTCAGTCCAAGTGGTAGTTGCTGGCAGAAAAATGAATTTTAAAATCGGGCAAAAAGTAAACAAAAGATAGTGACCTGGCAACTCCTAACCTAGTTCTAAGACCTTGGAGAGTCATACAATAATGGATTGTCATCGTCAAAATTATTTTTCATACTTTAAAATGGTATGGTTTAAATTCATATGCATTTAAACACCCGCTTTGTTTATTTTTGGCAGCAATTTTTACTTTAAAAAACAGTATTTACTGTTATGGTTTACTCATGAATCTGTTGTAAGGAAGAAGAGAATCTCAAATGGACCAGATTGGCTAGCTTTTAACCCTTGGAGCACCTGTCACTACTAATGTTGCCTTTTCAGACCATACGGTGAAGATTAGACTGCACAAAACATGCAGTCAGATTTTTTATCAACACTATTAGCTTCGCTGAAATACTAGCGGCAAAAAGCAAAAACAGAAGTGCAGTGATCTTTGGGTCTTATTCAAAATGGAATATGCACAGAGGTTTTATTCGGCATTTTAAGGGTTTAACAAGAACTGGTGTTTGTTTCAGCTGGAAGGATTTGAAATCAAACCAGGAAAGTCATTAAAGGCTAATATTTCAATTGCAAACCAACGGTTGTTTGTCGGCAATATTCCAAAGAGCAAAACCCAGGAAGAGATCTTGGAAGAATTCTCCAAGAGAACAGGTAATTTTTTGTTTAATCTTCTACCAAACAATTCCATCGTAACTGTCCTGGAAAGTAGACTTCCGAAAAAATTGTGGGGAAAGGAGAAAATGGTGGTAACCAGGCATTTTCTCCTTTTCCCTCAATGTTTTCTATCCTATCAAGACAAATCTTCCATATGTGTAATATTTATCATCAAAAGTCAATGAATTTGTGTGTCCCTGTGTAAAATTGGCAGAAGTAAGGAACACTTTAAAAATTAAACAGATGCATTCAAGACTGCTTCTCAACACCTTTGGAAGGGATAAAATCCTACCTGTATGCAGTATGATACAGCAGTTTTTCTTTTTATGAGACAAATCTAACAATGGGAATAATATCACTTTATGAGACAATTTTCACTTTATTAGACAAATGTCAGATTTTGGCCCCCATGGCAGAACACTGCTTTGATGTTGGAAAGATGTTGAAATAAATCTAAGAGTCCCTTTCTATTTGAAAGGCTGATAATGTTTGCCTTTGTGTTACTGGTACATTTTCAAATGTACTTTCAAGTGTCAAAAAGGGCATACAGAAACTAGATGAAGTCCACAAGTATTTTTGACGACTATCTTAAATACTCACTAAATTTCATTGACACTTTTTATTTATCACCCTGCAAAATTTGAATTGAACTTTGTAAAAAATGGATACTTAAGAGTTTAGATATGTTGTGAGAATCCCTCGATACCAGCAGTTTGTCTTTTCGCAGCATTGAAATCAGTGATATGCCCATATTATGCAGAGCATGCATTTTCTGATACCTGCAGTAGCAAGCTTTCCAAAACTAGGGGGACGGGGAGCGCTAATTGCATTATTTTCCAATGTTTTCTGTAGTCTTAACCCTTCTCCAAACGACAAATTTGGACTGGTCCCAATTGAAAGAGTTTGCAGATGACAATTTTAAATTTGATGAAAATGGCAGAAGTTATCAAAAAGGGTAGAAAACACTGTGGGAAAAGGAGAAATTGCTCGTTACGAGCAATTTCTCCTTTTCCACAGTGTTTTCAAAAGACTTGTACTGCAGACATGTGAAAACCAGGGCTTGTTTGGGAAAGGGTTAAGGCTTTCCTGATATAATGCATAAAATGTGCGTTTTTTATGATCAAGTTTGTGTTAGGTCGGCTACATCTTTAATAGATGTTCACTTCCAAAATTATGCATTGATAAAAAAATTTTTTCACCCTACCCCCGCAAGATTGAAGTATTTAATTTGGAAACTTTATATACTATTGTAGAGGTACAGTGGTTTGTTGAATTCCTTGAGCCATTGCCTTTGTGTTACTAGTGCATTTTCTAATGCGACTTCAGTGTCAAAAAAGGCATACAGAATCAAGATGAATTCCACAAGTATTTTTAAATTATTTTAAATGCTCACTATAATTCATCGACATACCTGCAAATACCAATAGGTATAGAAGAACAATATTTATATTTGAGCCATGCTGTGTGAAATGGGATCTTAATGCATCTGCAAAAAGTATCGACCAAGTATCAAAAGCCAAAAGTTTTGGCCCAGGTCAGCCTGTGCGGAATGCGCAGGCTGACCTGGGCCGAAACTTTTGGCTTTGGGTCAATTTTCTGCATACCTCATGAATCAGTCAGTTGTTATTCATAAAGGATTTTACTGATCCATAGTTGTGTGATGGCTTGTGTGGTATTATGTGTCATGGAGATGCATTAAGCCCCTTTTGCCAGAGCATGGCTCATTTCTATCTACAAGTGACTAAGGGCTATTTGTGTGGGAAAGTTGTGTTGGGGTAATCTGTTGGCCTCAATCATTGGAGGTTTTGAGTTTGAACCCTGGGTTAGGATCAAGGTCCTATGTTGCTCAGTGGTAAAGTGTAGTACTCTTCATGTGGAGGCGCACTGTTCGAGCTTTACTGGAAGCACTGGGCTTTTCAACAGAATGTCCTTGGGCAAGATACTTCACAGCCCTTACCATGTACTGTTGAAAGCCAGGCCAAACATAATTTGTGAGATGTTGCAGTGATATAAGAGAAAATGTTGAAAGGGGTAATAAACACAATCACTGGATTATTGTAATAGAACTTGATTCACAATAGATGTAAAATAGAAATTGAATTGTGTTAAATTTTGGATGGAAAGATAACATAAGTCTGTTCAAATGACATAGAAAACGATGTAGAAAAAGAAACCATTGCATGTTCCTAAAATTTGCCCATGTTTTATAAGGAGTTCTGAAGCACGAAAAGTTGTATTTAAATGGAGAGGAGAAAATAACCCTATACCATGCAATCCGAAATCGTGAGTTTCAACGACCCAGGGAAAAGAGGCATTTTGAAAACATGGGAAAGGGAGAAAATGCTGGTAACCAGCATTTTCTCCTTTTCCTTCAGTGTTTTCATCTAAGTTTGAAATTGAATTCAATCATTTTAGGCACATTTAAGATGACATCTGCAAATGTTTTCAGTTCGGACAAGTTGTAACATTTTTAACTGGCTAAGTATGAATGTAATCAAAATATCTTATTTCAGAGGGTTTGTGCGACGTTATAATTTACAAATCGGCCGAAAAGGAAAACCAGAAAAACAGAGGATTTGCCTTTTTGGACTATGATTCTCATAAAAGTGCATCAACTGCCAAAAGAAAACTCCAGTCAGGGCGAGTCAAAGTATGGAACTGTGACATCATTGTAGACTGGGCTGATCCAGTGGAGGAACCAGATGACGAGACTATGTCAAAGGTACAGTGTGAACCAATTTGTCAAACAGTACTATGTTTTAACAACCCTGAAAAGTGAAAAACTAGGCTTGTGAAAGCATGGTTGAAAAGGGGGAGAATGCTGGTAACCAGCATTTTTTCCATTGACTACAATGTTTTCTACCTTTCCGGAAACAAATTTCAATTTTGGAGTCCCAGTTATTTTGTCTTCTGCAAATGCTTTCAATTTGGACTTGTCTAAAATTTTATGGTTTGGTAAACGGTTAATGAATATTGATAAGTGATAGGGTTTATTTTCATCACATGTTATAATAGTGATTCTTGTTTCTTATTTACCAGCGTATTACTAGATGACGAAATTTGGACTCCCAAAGGAAACCTTTATACACTATGCTAAGTAAACCTGTGCAGGCAACCTGTTTTACTTTTTTTTTTTTTTTTTTTTTTCAGGTGAAAGTATTGTATGTCAAAAATCTTACCTCAGATGTTACAGAAGAAATGATAAAAGAAGAATTCTCCAAACATGGCACAGTGGAAAGAGTGAAAAAGATCAAAGATTACGGGTTTGTTCACTTTGACACTAGAGATGGGGCTGAGGCAGCCCTAGGAGCCCTTAATGGTGAGGTAAGTGGTACAAAGATTCAAATTCCAGAAGGATGTATATGGAGGTTTCAGTTGCTTTTTTTAGGGGTAAATTTGTTATACTAGTACTTGCAAAAGTAATAAACATCTTTTGAAAATGTGTGGAAAGCAGTCATCATTTAACATCTCTTATGAGAAAATGGAGCGAAAAATATATCTTCCCTCTTCTTTTACCCTTTCCAACACAATCCCCTTGAGGAAGATGTTTGAAAACTTACTGGAAAAAGAGAAAATGGTGTTAACCAGCATTGTTTCCCACCCTTCCAAAAACAAGTTTCAAATTCAAGGTGGCATTCACTCTTTTGTCTGCAAATGTTTTCAATTTGGACAAGTCTGAAATTTTGTCTTTTGGTAAAGGTGATATGAATTGGGAAAAAAAAAGAGAAAACATTTTATTACATAAAACCTTCTCTAGCAGTGTATTAAGCCCCTGACTTATTTTCGATAATACACTAGTGTATTATCATTTTTTGGGTCCCGGTTTTGATCAGTTTTTAGTCATGAACGTGTGAAGCCAAAGAAACTAGCTACAGCACATGCTGGAATTTTTACTATTGCACTTTTTTGGCGGAAAAAACGACGTCATTTTTGCTAAGGCATATATGCATGAAAAGTTTTTCATTTTCATGTGTAATAAAAAACAAAAAATGCAGCTGAATTTTTTTTTAATCGGGAGAATTGCGGAAATAGGTGGAATTACGAGAAACTGTTTCATTCTATTTTCGGTGTAAATGTCAAAGAGCTGTCTACTTGTGTATGTACACATTTAAAACCGAACTACAACTGTAAACATGGACCTGTGAACGGTATATAGGCCGAAGGTGATGATGCAAGATACTTATTTGTCTGTCATTCATTTTATGTGATAAATAGAATCTTACATTCGTGTTTATGTATTATCATTTTTATCAAACTTGTTGACTAAAATGTATATGACGCTTGCCAAGGCTCGCGTCATATGATTTTAGTCAACTCGTTAGATAAAAATGATAATAAACTCTCATGTAAGGTCCTATTTATATAATACTTAAATTAAAGAGTTGCATCCTATACATCACACAGTAATGGCTTTCTTCATTTTTCTTGCCAGCACTTAGATGTATTTATAACATTGCATTTGAAACTGACTCTCTTTAAAATATTGAATCTGTATCAGGTGTTGGGTAAACTGGCAATAGAAGTTTCCTTGGCGAAACCTGTCACAGAAAACAAGAAGAAAGAACAGAGGAAAATGCAGCAACAAAGGATGATGATGACCAGGGGAGGGCCTGGCTTCTACGGGTGTGTTACTTTGTGTGTTTGTTTGTGGTTATTTATCTGCTTAATCCAGAAAGTAATCTATGTATTTGAGCAATACTTAACAGATCTATGACAGTATAGTACTGGTCAAAGAAATTCCAGTTAAGCATGGATAGGTGCAATGGCCGCCACGATGTAAAAAATAATGTTGAAAACGGCATTTTACAACACACAGTCAATCGGATGATAAATTTTAGACCTATTAGGCAGCAATATTAAATATTTTTAGACCAGTCCAAATTGAAAGCATTTGCAGACTACAAAATCTGAAGCGAAAGTTTTTGGAAAGTAAGAAAACGTTGTGGGAAAAGGAGAAAATGCTGGTTACCAGCATTTTCTCCTTTTCACCACAATGTTTCCAGAAGGCTTTTTGTTCAGGGTCATTAAAACCTGTGATTGTGTGGTGAAGACTTAAGGATTACATTAGATGAAACCAGCAAATTGCACCTGTCATTTCAGTGGTTATGATGACTACTGGGGACCACCACCACCACCCATGCACAGAATGGGACCCGGAGGTCGAGGAGGACGAAACCGATTCCAGCCACCACCAGGTCTGCTTATACCATTTTACCCAGAACTCCAGATAGAGGGAGTGATTTTAATTTCAAAATAGTAAATATTAATCAGTCTCCAGTAAACCGTATGTTGTGGGTACTCGTTAGAATCGTCTCATTGAGAAGATCCAATGAGTACCCATAACATAGGGTTTGGAAGAGAAATAATGAATTTAGAATACTCTCTTATGTGGAGGTCTGTTACCAGTTTCGGATACGTTTAGCTTCAGTGGATGTTTGTCTAGAACTAGAGCATTCTCCGATTGATTCCAAACTATGACCCAAGAGTCACTGGTGTCCAATGGCTATGGCTCGGTGGTTAAATTGTAGAGCTGACAATACTTATTGTCGCTAGTCAGAGTTATCTCTCTCTGAGCACTCTTATGGTAAGAAACAAGTCGTGCGAGAAAAGGAAATTTTATCTGAACCTACTCTGTGCCAGTAAATTGTAAACAAGTACGCTATTTCTATGCCCTACTGTTCATGCAGTTGACCGTTTAACTCTTTACCAGACGACAAAATTTAAGACTTGTCCAAACTGAAAGCATTTGCAGACAACAAAGTAAATGCGAGTCAAAAATTGGAATTGGTTTTGGGAAGGGTGGAAAACATCGTGGGAAAAGGAGAAAATGCTGGTTAGCTTTTCAAAGGGCTTCTTTCTCAGGGACGTGAAAACCCAGGTTTGTTTGGTAAAGAGTTATATGTTTACCATAGAAAATGATTGACTTGAAAGCTTTTTCCAGACAACAACTGCAGTTGAAGTTGTGATTTCTGTCTTTGATAGGATAGAAAACACTGTGGAAAAAGGAGAAAATGCTGGTCACCAGAATTGAGTCAGCTGTGTAAACATAGATAAATTACCTAAAGATACAGATGATGTAATGGATAAATGCATGTGTCAGAAATATTCAAATTAAAACTGGAACTGTCACAAGTAATTTCTTTGATGGTCTCCAGAAAAATGTCATGCATATCTCCATCTGTAATCTGTGCAACCTTACAGCTGTCTGGGATAGAATTTGGCAAGTAGATACAGGAATGAATATAGATTGACAGAACAAAGATGAAATGGGCTTTAAAATTGGCTGAAAACAAGTATTGATAATCCTTAACCCTTTCCCAAACAGGCCCTGGTTTTCACGTGTCTGCAGTACAAGTCTTTTTAAATCACTGTGGGAAAAGGAGAAATTGCTCGTAACGAGCAATTTCTCCTTTTCCTGCAGTGTTTTCTACCCTTTTTGAGACCTTTCTGCCATTTTCATCCAATTTAAAATTGTCGTCTGCAAACTCCTTGAATTTGGACATGGTTCGCACAGGTCTTGAAAAACCCTTGAATTTGATCTTTGCCTTATAAAACCCTTAAAAATGATTAACAGCCTTATAAAACCCTTAAAAACTACAGAAAGTCCTTAAAAAACCCTTTAAAATTGTTTCGCAAGTGAGCTGTAGTTTTATTGCTGGCCGGCCTCAAATCAGGTCTTTCTAGTGTACACGCAAAGATAATGGGTACCAGTCTATTATGACATGCGTATATACTTGTACCCGTCCTAATGGTAGCAGAAATACTCGATTATGGAAAGCGGGATACCACACAATGATACGGAATAAAATACGGACCCTTTTCTATGTCATCTTCGGGAAAAATCTAATGTATTAAAACAGAATCACGATGAGTTCTCTCACAAAACTATCATTTGGATTTAACTTTCTTTTGAAAACGAGAAGAAAATGGATATTTATATGCTTCATCAAAACTAATATAATAAAAGTTGAAATCGGCGATTTTTCTGCGACGATCGGAACTAAAGACGTAGTTTTATACATGATCACAGAACGTAGACGCTTTACAATTCATGATTAATAAGCGTTTCAAAAACGTTGAGTGCATGAATCAGCTCTTTTGAATACGTAATCGGCGATCGTCTGCGAGGGAAAAATATCTTCAACCATGGGAATAAACTGTATGAAAACCAATATTTGTGCATATGTAGTGTTTTGTCGGCCTTAAATTTCAAGTTTGAGTCCTTAAAAAATCCTTAAAAAACCCTTAAATTTTTCTGTCAGTATTTTGTATGAACCATGTTGGACCAGTCCAAAATTTGTTGTTTGGGAAAGGGTTAAAGGTATTAGAAGTTAGTTTCAACTTTTCAGAAGTCTATGATGATGGTTACTACTATGATCCATACTATGATGACTATGGTGGTTATGGGGGCTATGCACCACCACCTCCAATGAGAGCCCATGGACGAGGTGGACGAATGCCAGTAAGTATCTTAGAAGTACTTAAACTGTGATTAAGACACTTTCTCACTTTCCATGCTCTATAATGGGAAGTTTGGATGACATACCGGGATTGCCCATCTAAGTTGTCAATCAATCCATTTATTGGTCTTGCAATGACTGCACTTCAGTGTACATGATTTTGAATAAATCCTCCTTCATTTTCCTGTAGACTGCATTATCCTTGTCCTGCTTAATAAATTAAATTGGACTATAAAGCGGATAGTAAAAAACCTGAGTAATGATATTTTAAAGTTTTCTTTTTAGAAAAAAATCTCCATATCGGACCGTATAGATCCAAGATCAGGCTGCATGTTCTGTGCAGTCTGATCTTGATCTATACTGTCAGTAAAAGGTCATTGAGTCATGCTTAGCAGCACTGGTTAACCCACCTGCTGCCATTTTCAATGGCACTTGTAATCTTCCAAGGGTGTAGATCAAAATCATATGTGCAGTCTGATTTGGTCTACACATTCTCCTTTTATAGTGATAGTGCAAGTAAAATAAGCCCCCTGAAATGCCAATGAGTGAAAGGAAAGTTGTGCCAGCAGACAGGATATGGGTTATCAAGTATCATGTCCAATACTGGTCCTTTCACAAGGCATAATAAAACTAAAACTTCAACTTTAACCCTTATGAAACAACACAATTTTAGACTTGTCCAAATTAAAAGCATTTGCAGACAACAAAATTAATGCGACTCAAAAATTGAAATTTGTTTTGGGAAGGGAAGAAAACATTGTGGGAAAAGGAGAAAATGCTGGTTACCAGCATTTTCTCCTTTTCCAACAAAGGTTTCAAAAGGCTTGTTTCACAGGGTCGTGAAAACCAGGGATTGTTTGGTAAAGGGTTGATGTTTCCTGAAGCTTAAGTTATCTGCCTATGATTAACAGAAGTTGAAATAACCACAAACCTACCAAAACTCTTGAAGTGCACTGTGCCATTTCTTGTTGTACAGTAATTTATTCATTCATGAAAGGAGAAAACTGAATTGTGTTCTGCGGAACTCTTTAGCAGTCTATGAAATTTTAGATTGGCCTGAATTGAAAGCAAATTGCAGACAGCAGATTAAATGTAACTTATTTAAATGATCCTGTTTGTGTTTGAAAGGGTGGAAAACAATTCTTATAAAACATCTGAGCCATACTTTGTGAAAAAGGGGGCTTAATGCATCTTCAAAAAGTACCTGCCCATGTAGGCCTGCACAGGCTAACCTTGGTTGATCAATTTTCTGCAGTCCAAAGACCAGTTTCCTGATGATTCAGTTGGTTGTGTAACAAATAAATTTTTTGGATCCATAATTATGCGAGGATTTTCTTGGAACCATGGATCACGGAGATGCATTACACCCCCTTTTGCTAGAGTATGGCTCAATTCTCCTTTGTGTTGTTGTTACTTGTGTTGAAAGGTTCTGAACAGGGAAGAGGGTTTATATACGGACGGGTTCAATGAAATGCATGTCTGTTAGAGTTGAACTTTCCGCAAAATGCTTTAGATGGTATTGGGTTTTTTGAAACACGAGCTTTAATTTAAAAATTTCGTGTTTTGTTTTTCCCAGAGCGCGAGAGGCAGAGGAGGGGTCCCACCCCGCGGTGGACCTAGAGGGGGTCCAGCTGCTGCGCGGGGTATGCGTGGAGCTGCCAGGGCAAGAGGAGTTGTAATGCGAGGGAGAGGGGCCAGTGGACCAGGTAGAGGCCAGCAGACCAACAGAGGGGGCAAGAGGAAAGCCGTTGAAGCCACAGCAGGTGCACAACAGGCTAAAAGACGTACAACAGCAAACGACTGGGGTGCCCAGCCAATAGCCCAACAACCTCTGGGTCAAAGTGGGTATGGTGCAGGTTACGGTGGTGAGGGTGAAGCCCAGTGGTACCAAGACTCCTACGGTCAAAACTGGGTTTAAGATATTGGAATATAGAGTGCCCTTCCAATCTAAGTTAGGCAAAATGTTTGTTCAAGTCCAGGAAAGCACCACTTGTAAATAGCCATACCTATGAAAATTTTTAGCAGTGTCCATGTGGTAAATTTTTTTCATTGAGTCTGTGTTAGTATAGATCATGAAGGCGTGGTGAGACTTGTAAACCACTTGCATAAGATTTATACCCCATTTGGAATGAATTGGGCCATCAGACATTAAGGTCTTTTACAAAGTACGCATTTTTTAAACAACAAACATCTGCTGGATTCTACCAAATTTTTATGAGATGTGGAATATTCTTGTACATGAAATGACGTAATTTGGATTTAGTGAATTTGATCCCTCGAACTTTATATTATATAGGAAGATTTTTAATTTGGCAGTTTCACGACCTTAGCGGCAGCATAATTTGATCATTTTGATCATTACATGCTGATTTGTAAATAGAAATTTTTTGTCGAAGATATCGAACAAAAAAGGAAATTCTGGTAAAAATATACTTGGTATACAATTTAGTTAAATGCACTTGGTAACTTACTGAAAGGCCGTCGATTCAGAATTGGTCTCATTGAATGTCTCAGCAGTTTGTTACTCCAACTTGTTTGTAACTTGCTATAGATTAAATGTTGTGGAAGCATTTTTGTATGTGTCATATACTGTACAAATTATGGCACAAAATCATGTGGAAAATTCTGTCATTAAATTTCACATTTGGAATTTGTATTTTCTTCTTTTTATAATTTTTGGGGCTTTCTTTCAAAAAGTGTTGTGACAACAGATAGGATAAATTTGCATTACAAACTTTAACTCCGCGCTTTTGACAGTATTTGAAGAGAGAATCTGTTGATGTCACCCCTTTACCACAAGACCAAATTTTGGATGTGAACAGATTGAAAGCAGTTGCCGACTAGAAATTAAATCTAGCTAAAAAGATGATCTCTGTCTTTGACAAGGATGAAAACAAGTGTTGGAAAAGAAGAAAATGCTGATTCCCAGTATTTTGTCTTTTTCCCACAAATTTATCAAAAGCCCTCTTCAGGACCATTAACTCTCTACCACATGGAAAAATTTTGGACTAGTCCAAATTCAAAGCATTTGCAGATGACAAATGTGGCTCAGGTATTTGAAAGGACTTGTTTCTGAAAGGTTAGAAAACATCGTGGGTAAAGGAGAAAATGCTGGTGACCAGCATTTTCTCCTTTTCCCATGATGATTTCAAGTCTTATTTCTCAAAGGTGTTAAAACTCGTCATTGTGTGGTAAAGGTTAAGCGATGGGATTGTGTGGTGAAGGGATAATACAGACTTGTTCTTGTGGCATACAATGGATACTCTCTTCCGTGTTTCTGTCAGCAGTTAGTGATATCGGGGGCCTCATTCACCAACCATTCTAAGTTGAACTCCAGCTCTAAATTACTAACCTGATTGGCTGAGACCAAATGTCTTACCCAGTCAGATAGCTAGTCTCGGAATTTAACCCTTTACCAAATGACAAAATGTTAGATTGGCCCAAATTAAAAGCAGCTGCAGGCAACAATTTTAATTTGGCTCAAATGAAGAAAATTGTCATGGAAAGAGTAGAAAACATTGTGGGAAAAGGAGAAAATGCTGGTTACCAGCATTTTCTCCTTTCCCAACAATGTTTTCAAAAGGCTTCCTTCTTCAGGGTCGTTGAAACTCGGAATTGTGTGGTAAAGAGTTCACGTAAGAATGATATTTAGAATTGAGTCATGCTCTGTGAAAAGGGGTATAATGCATCTGCAAGAAGTATCGACCCATCTGCGCAGTCCGCCGTGCTGACAGGGGTCGAACTTTTTTACTTGCATGGTACGTTGCATAGTAGAGAGGCATTAAACCCTCTTTTCCAAGGGCATCGTTCAGTTGTTGGTGAATACAGCCCCAGAGGTGTAGTAGCTTTATAACAATTGTTTTGATACAGATTCTGAAATTTGTCTTCAATATAAGTCAGTTTGTACAGTAATTTCTGTATAGATGTGCTTATACATTAGTTCAAGCCAAATAAAGAAGGAAAAAGAAAAAAAAATGATTTTCAGATATACTCGTCTGTCTAAAGTCTGCTGGAAAATTAATAAATGATGGGTACACAAATATATGGACACAAATGTACATCATGCCTTTTCAAACAGTGAAGTCTTGGATGAACTACTTGTATAAGCACTTCTGGGTGGTTTACTTCATTCATCCTGGTAGCTTTTTAAAATGAAAGAAATACATAAAACCATTTGAATGTGTTAGTAAGGAAAAGTTGAAAGGATGAAATGAAGTTTGCATCAGGATGAGAGTTAACAGGCAGTGTCACACTTCACTTTCTTTCTTTTACCCTCTGACTAGAATAGACCATGTACTGATGGATAAAATTTTGGACTTTTTTCATTTCTGATTCATTTACATATGACTAACATGTCTTCAATGGTGAGATTTCTCTTTGAAAAAGTAGGAAACACTGTGGGAAAAGGAGAAAATGCTGGTTACCAGCATTCTTTTTTCCCCCCCGTGTTTTCAAAAGGCTTTTTTTTCTCGAGGTCGTTGGGGTCCAGCAGTGGTTAAGTGTAGAAGTCATGATCCAGAGGCCCCAGGTTCGAGCCTCAGTGGATCCACTGGTTTTTTTGCGGGAGTGTCCTTGGGTAAGACACTTCAGAGCCTTATCCTTGTACTGGTGGAAAGCAGGGAATACATGAATATTTGAGCTGTTGCTGCAATATGACTGAAATGATATTGAAAGCAAGTGTAAAACACCATTCAATCGATCTATTATCAGGGTCATTAAAATTTGGGATGATCTTGTAAAGAGTCAACCCTTTCCCAAACAAACCCTGGTTTTCACGTGTCTGCAGTACAAGTCTTTTGAAGACACTGTGGGAAAAGGAGAAATTGCTCGTAATGAGCAATTTCTCCTTTTCCCACAGTGTTTTCTACCCTTTTTGAGACCTTTCTGCCATTTTCATCCAATTTAAAATTGTCGTCTGCAAACTCTTTCAATTTGGACCAGTCCAAAATTTGTCGTTTGGGAAAGGGTTAAGGAAAATTTGTAATGGCATGCAAGATTGGTGTATTGAACAAAGGATTCCAGTCAAATTCAGAGGTCTGGGAAATAGTGCATTATGTATGGAAGATTTATTTTATGAAATTCACCTAGACACTGTCTGTTATTCATCTGTATTGCATGTTGTTAAGTACATCACCTGCTCTTATTTTTAATACTATTTTGTCTTTCTCTCTTTCTCAATAGAAACTGAGGAAGGAAAGAACAACTTGGGAGGCATATATCATCTTAAATGCCATTTGCTAAAATTAAAAAAAAAGTTTCATTTGAAAGTGAACAAAATTTACACAGAAAAAAATAATACAAAAGCTAAATCTATGCATTATAGAAAGAAAATGTATTTTACCGAAATATTGAGAAAACTTTGTTTATAATGTTGAATTTTTCAGAAACTTTTTGAAGGTTTGGTATATTGGCTTTTTCCGTTTATTTCTATCTATTCTCTCCGTGACTTGTTGCTCAAATTGAGTAACATATATTTTTGTGTTTGGATACATGTAGATAGTTGAAAACTTCCACATTGTATATGGAGGTTTGTTTTGTGTTAATAATTCTAAAACAAATAGTGGCATGCGATCACTGGGGTGACAGAGTAACGACATCAGACTCCAGCAATGGTACCAGTGGACCGCACACACTTACAGGTAAATTGAAGGCCATTTTGGGGAGTAACTGAAAAATGGAAACCTCCACTTGGATATCAAATCTTACGTTCTTAACATATTTTCATCAGAAGTCCGAAAAGAAAGCCAATTTCGTGTGAAACTATTTCTATCTTTCGATCACTTTACTCTGAAGGAAATTTGCTTTGAAGGAAATTGCCCTAGTCCTTACAAGATGCAGAATCGAGGAAATTGATGTGGTGGAAACAAAATCGGAGAAGAAAGTGTTTTGGAAAATAAACAAGATTTTTATTCGTACACTAAACGGATATGAAAGAAAGTTTGGATTTATAAAAGTGCAAAATGTGACTGGCCAGAGAAATTCAATTTGGAATATTTTGGTATTTATTTATTTTTTAAAAGAAAAAGTTCAGAAAGTGAAGGTATGTAGACATTCAGATTACTAATTCTCGAAACAAATTTACATTGAACTCCATCTACTCAAAAGCTTTTACTCTTCACATCTTTTGAGGACATTTTAACACGGGAATAATTATCAACAGAAAATGGTGGTACATAAATTTGAGTGTTGACATCTCGTAAGGGGAATAATTTCTTGTCATCTTTTCAAAGATGATTTGTTGTAAATTTAGCTCTTTACCCAATAACTCGCCTAATTTAAAGTGACATGATGGGATTTGTCTTTGAAAAGATTAGGAAACATTGTTGAAAAAGAAGAAAATGCTGGTTACCAACATTTTCTCCATTCCCCACAATATTTTCGAAAGGTTTTTTTCTTATAAGTGTTGAAACTCTGGATTGTGAGGTGAAGGGTTAACATGTCCGCAAGTTGTGAAGTAGCCTTTTTTTTTTTTTTTTTGTCTTTCCTTAGTTTTAGAAAAGATGGGACAATGAAGATGATATAAATCTGTAATAATCATGTTTTCACATTTATGCGTTTGGTTTGTAAGGTAAAGGGCTATAGTCTTGTACTAGTGAAATGCAGAACATGCCTGAATATGTAAGCTGTCGCCTTGATATGAATGGAATATTTTTGAAAGTGGCGTAAAACGTTCAATCAATCAAAGAAGTAGCGGTGAAGAAAAAGGTAAATTTGTAACCTGCCAGCTATAATAGATTTGCAAGTTAACTTTTTACCACAGGACAACCATGTAGACCGGTCAAAATTCAAAGCATTTGCAGGCGACATACTAAATTTGGCTCAAATGATGGGATTTTCTCTGAAAGGGTAGAAATTATTAGGAAAAGGGAGGAAATGCTTGTTACCAGAATTTTCTCCTTTTTCAAAAGTCTACTTTCCCAGAGGCGTAAAATCTCGTTATTGTATGGTAAAGAGTTGAGACTTCTCTTCAAACCGAGATGAATGTCAAGGTGCGTTTGCTTGTTTTATGTAGATGTATTTAGCTTTTAATACTGAATTGTATATAGTATTTCTTTTTGTTTTCTCTGTACAGGTATGGCTTGAACAAGGTATGGAAGAAAGAGGAGGTGGGAATTTGCGCTTCTGAAAAATTTGCCAAACAGTGCATGCCATAGACATTGTACACTTTTCCCCGATGAAATGGAGTACAAATGAAGATAATTAAATTTGTGAAAATAAACTTGACTCTCTATCATTTATTCCCGCACAATTTTGTTGTATTTCTCAACAAATTGACATGAAATAAAGGACCTCTATTACCATATATTACACGCTTAAGTTACTGGCCAAACTTGGTTTCGGCTATTGTTGTCTGAATACGCAAGCATGTGAACGATTTTCAACTCTTTATGTGGCTGGTAAGATTTATTGTGTCTTTAGGTCAAATTCCGTAAACATGACTTTGTTGGTTCAACTTGGTACTACCTGGTGGATATTGACTTTATTTGCAGTCTGATCTTGATCCATGTCATCTGCAAAAGCTTCTTGACAATGGCACTGAAAGGGTCCCGTCCCACATTTAACGTTAACCCTTATCCTGCTGAATGACTTAAATGAAACTTTAAGGCAATAGTAAAATACACGAATAATGCCATCACAAACATTTTTGTGAGAAAAATATCGCCTTATCCGACATTGTAAATCCAAGATCAGACTGCACGTTCTGTGCAGTCTGATCTTGATCCACACTGCCGGCAAAAGGTCGGCGAAGCGTGCCTAGCAGCCGAGGGGTCAATAGAATCTCAATGCCGTCCGACTGTAAACGATGATACAAATATTCACTCAAATTATTCTTTGCATAGAGGTCAATTTCGGGTCAATTTGTTAAGAGTAATAATAATTCAGCTACAAGGCTTCTTTCAGCCCAATATAAAGTTACTGGTCGCCATTTTACCTTGCCTGGACAAAGTCTAGGAAGAGCCTTTGCTCTATTACAAGTATTGAAGTCTGCGTCAACATTTACTGTAACTCGTCACAAAATGACAAAATTGTGGACAGGACCAAATTGAAAGGATGTACAGACGAAAAATTAAATGTAGTTCAAAGGATAATTTCTGTATTTGGTAGGGTAGAAGATTGTGGGTAAAGGAGAAAATACTGGTTACTAGCATTTTCTCCTGTTCGCACTATGTTTTCAAAGGTCTCTTTCAGGGTCGGTAAGACTCGTGACTGGTGGTTTAGGGTTAAAGTGTTCATGTGCTCGCATTTTCACGACCATATGATCACCAGCATTTCCTCCCTTTTCCCACAACTTTTTCTGACCTTTCAAAAACTATTTTCAATTTTTGAGTGGTACTTATTTTTTCGTCTGCAGATGCTTTTAATTTGGAAATGTCTAAAATATTGCCATGTGGCAATATCGACGGTCAAGGTCATTGACTATGATATTTTACATGATGGTTAATGGATTTTAATGATGGATCTGGTTTAAATTTAGCATGATGACAGATAAAGGTCCCTAGTTAGCTCCACTGGCCAAAGGCAAAGGGCTTATGTCATGGCGGTGGCTTCGTCCGTGCGTTATCTTTTATTTCCAACATCATCTCTGAAACTGCCCATAGAATTTTAACGAAAATCAACAGAAATGATCCTCCCATGGCCTTCTTCAGAAACTTCATAGAATTTTATTCCTATAACAAGAGGGCCATGATGGTCCTGTATCGCTCCACTGGCTTATTAGCTCACCTTAGCACAACGTGCTAAAGGTGAGCTATTGTGATCGCCCTATGTCCGGCGTCCGTCAACAATTTCTTTAAACATCTTCTTCTCCTTAACCACTGGGCCAATCTTGATGAAACTTGGCAGGGATGTTCCTTGGGTGAAGCTCTACCAAAATTGTTCAAAGAATTGAATTCCACCCACAACTCTGGTTGCCATGGCAACAAAAAGGAAAAAAAAGGCAAAATCTTTGAAAATCATCTTCTCTGAAACTAGAAGGCACAGAGCTTTGATATTTGGTATGTAGCATCTCCTAGTGGACCTCTACCAAATTTGTTCATATGATGCCCCTGGGGTCAAAACTGGCCCCGCCCAAGGGGTCACAAGTTTGAGCATAGTCACAAAGAAGGAAAACTTTAAATATCTTCTCCTCTAAAACTTGAAGGCGTAGAGCTTTGATATTTGGCATGTAGCATCTCCTAGTGGACCTCTACCAAGTTTATTCATATGATGTCCCTGGGGTCAAAACTGGCCCCGCCCTGGGGGTCACAATTTCCAACATAGGAACAAAGAAGGAAAACTTTAAAAATCTTCTTCTGTAAAACTAGAAGGCATAGAGCTTTGATATTTGGCATGAAGCATCTCCTAGTGGACCTCTACCAAGGTTGTTCATATGATGCCCTTGGGGTCAAAACTGGCCCTGCCCCGGGGGTCACAAGTTTGAGCATAGTAAAAAAGAAGGAAAACTTTAAAAATCTTCTTCTCTGAAACTTGAAGGCGTAGAGCTTTGATATTTGGTATGTAGCATCGCCTAGTGGACCTCTACCAAGTTTGTACATATGATGTCCCTGTGGTCAAAACTGGCCCCGCCCCGGGGGTCACAAGTTCGAACATAGGAACAAAGAGGGGAAACTTTAAAAATCATCTTCTCTGAAACTGAAAGGTGTAGAGCTTTGATATTTGGCATGTAGCATTGCCTAGTGGACCTCTACCAAGTGTGTTCATATGATGCTCCTGGGGTCAAAACTGGCCCCGCCCCGGGGGTCACAAGTTTGAGCATAGTAACAAAGAAGGAAAACTTTAAAAATCTTCTTCTCTGAAACTTGAAGGTGTAGAGCTTTGATATTTGGTATGTAGCATCGCCTAGTAGACCTCTACTAAGTTTGTTCATATGATGCCCTTGGGGTCAAAATTGGCCCTGCCCCGGGGGTCACAAGTTCAAACATAGGAACAAAGAAGGAAAACTTTAATTTTTTTTTTTCTCTTAAATGGGAAGGCATAGAGCTTTGATATTTGGTATGTAGCATCTCCTAGTGGACTTCTACCAAGTTTGTTCCAAGGATGCTGCTTGGGTCAAAACTGGCCCAGCCCCTAGGGTCACAAGTTCGAACATAGGAACAAAGAAGGAAAACTTTAAAATTCTTCTTTTCTGAAACTGAAAGGTGTGGAGCTTTGATATTTGGTATGTAGCATTTCCTAGTGGACCTCTACCAAGTTTGTTCATATGATGCCCCTGGGTCAAAACTGGCCCAGCCCCGGGGGTCACAAGTTTGAACATAGGAACAAAGAAGGAAAACTTTAAAATTCTTCTTTAAAACTGGAAGGCGTAGAGCTTTGATATTTGGTATGTAGTGATTCTCTTCTAAGTTTTTTTACCCATCTAAGCGCAACAAGTTCATTGAGTTCAAAATTGGGTCATCTTGGGTCATGAACTAGGTCACTTGGTCAAATTAAAGAAATACCTTGTTGGCACTCTCGAGGTCACATTATTTGCTCAATTGCCTTGAAAATTAGTTAGAAAGTTTGTCTGTATAAAGTCTCACATTAGATTAATTTGGGTCAACTTGGGTCATAAACTAGTTCACTGGGTCAAATTAAAGAAATACCTTGTTTGCACTCTGGAGGCCACATTTATTGCTCAAATGACCTGAAATTTGGCCAGAATGTTTGTCTTGATGAAATACCAGATGAGTTTGGATTTGGGTCACCTGGAACCATAAACTAGGTCACTAGGTCAAAATAAAGAAATACCTTGTGGGTACTCTAGAGGCCACATTCTTTGCTTAATTGCCTTGGAAATTGGTCAGAATGTTTGTCTTTGTAAAATCTCGCATGAGTCTGAATTTGGGTAAACTGGGGTGGTAAACTAGGTCACTTGGTCAAATTAAAGAAATAGCTAGTGGGCACTCTAGAGGCCACATTTATTATTCATTTGATTTGAAAATTGGTTAAAATGTTTCTTTTGATATAGTCAATGACCAGTTCAAATTTGGGTCACCTGGGGTCATAATCTAGGTCACTAGGTCAATTTAAAGAAATATCTTTAGGGCACTCGAGGCCACATTTTTTGCTCAATTGACTTGAAAATTGGTCAGAATGTTTGTCTTCATGAAATATGAGTTTGAAATTGGGTCACCTGCGGTCAAAAACTAGGTCACATGGTCAAATTAAAGAAAAACCTTTAAGGCACTCTACTAAGGTGAGCGACCCAGGGCCATCATGGCCCTCTTGTAAATATAAACCATGAAGAGAAGTCTTCACTATATAAGCCCCTATAAAACTTTGACCCCAGGGCTACAGTCGGACTAAATGGGGAATATGTGTATTAGAAGAATAACATGCCAAATTTGGGAGTTCTTGGCCTTATGGCTAGTAACAAGACGGTTTCTGAACTTTTCACTCCATAAACCCATGTAAAACTTGTGACCCCTGGTGCAGGGCCAAACTTGATCCTAGGGCTGTAACTTGGGCCCTCTTTGTAGTTGTCCACTAGATAATGCTATAATTATGCAAAATTTGGTAGCCTAAGCCTTATGGCTATGTACACCAAGATTTAAAAGTTTTCCCTACGTAAGCCAATGTAAATCTTGTGAACCCGCCCCCCCTGCCCAGCATGAGGCCAAATTGACCCCAGGACTATAATTTGGGCACTTTTGGTAGACCCCAACTAGATCAAGCTAAATGCAAAATTTGGTAGCTCTAGGCCTTATGGCTAGGTACAGGAAGATTTTTAAAGTTTTCTCTACATAAGCCTATGTAAAACTTGTGACCCCTGGGGCAGAGCCAATTTTGACCCCAGGGCTATAATTTCAAGAAACATGATAGAGGTTTACTACATAAAGCTACATGCCAAATTTGGTAGCCCTATGCCTTATGGTTTCAGACAAGAAGATTTTTAAAGATTTCCAATATTTTTCAGTTTTGTTGCCATGGCAACCAGAGTTTTTGAAGGAATCAAATTCTTTCAAGAAATTCTGAAGAGGACCATGGCAGGATCATTTCTGTGAAGTTTCATGAAAATTGGATGGGTAGTTTCAGAGAAGAAGATGTTTGAAATAAAAGTTAACGCACGGACGCACGACGGACACCGGGCCATGACATAAGCCCGCTGGCCTTCGGCCAGTGGAGCTAAAAACTGGTTGCCATGGCATCAAAACTGAAAAATATTGAATTTCTTAAAAAATCTTGGCCAAAACCATAAAGCCTAGGGTTACCAAATTTGGCATGTATCTTTATCTAATAGACCTCTGCAGAAACTCTTCAAATTAAAGCCCTGGGGTCAAAATTGGCCCCACCCAAGGGGGGGGGGTCACAAGTTTTACATGGGCTTATACAGGGAAAATTTCGAAAATATTCTGGTTCTAAACCATATGGCCTATGGCTACTAAATTTGGTATGAAGCTTTACCTAATTGACCTCGACTGAGATTCTACAAATTATAGCTCTTGGGGTCAAAATTGACCCTGTCCCAGGGGTCACAAGATTTACAACGACTTACATATTGAAAACTTTAAATATCTTCTTGCCCTTAGCTGTAAGGCCTAGGGCTACCAAATTTGGCAAAAAGCTTCATCTTGTGGATCTCTTATGAATTTGTTCAAAATTTAGCCATTGTTCGAATTGAATTAAGCCCCTCATGGTTCATTAAGGAAACTGAAAATCTTGTTTTCAACCATACAGCCTAATCCTATATTACTAGGTTTGTGGTAGTATCTTGTTGACCTCAACCAGGATCCAGTTAGTTATAGCTTATAATTATAGCTTGAAATCGTAATCATAGGTAAAAAATGGACTCGCCCTGGGGGTCACAATTTTCATGTGTGCTTTTATATGTAAGATTTATCAGTCTTCTTACATTAGGCCTAGAGTTGTAATGTTTTGTGTGTATGGTTTGTACTTACTAGCCAGTGGAGCGATACAGGGCCATCATGGCCCTCTTGTTGCATTTAGCAGTACCCTAGCCTTGCCCATGCTGCCAAGGTCACACATTTTGAAATTTCATGCTACCATTTTGTAGAGTTCCTATTTTCCAGACGGAATGATTGATATGGTTTATATCTAGTATGATAATGGATATATGTCCAGTTTCATTGAGCCATGCCCTTGCCCATGCCTTTGTCCTAAAGGTCGGGGTCTACCTGGACAAAGTCCAGGAAAATAATTTCGCTGAACATAGGGCTGGTGTGTGGTCTTGTTGCTGTTGCAAGGCACTACAGCCCCAAATTAACTCTTTACCAAACGACAAAATTCATGACTCTTCCAAATTTAAAGCATTTGCAGACGTCAAATGTGACTCGCATGTTGAAATTTGTTTTGGCAAGGGTAGAAAACATTGTGGGAAAAGGAGAGAATGCTGGTTACCAGCATTCTCTCCTTTTCCCACAATGTTTTCAATAAGCTTCTTCCTTAGGGTCGCTTAAAGTTGGAATTGTGTGGTATAGAGTTAACTTTTCAAGGCGAGCTGTGAGATGACAGTTCTTGTTGTTTGCTGACTAGAAGGAGCATTTGAAGGGATTGCAGCTGATTGGAATTTCAAAAACAACATGGATAGAAGAGTACCTGTTTGTAACTTAGTTCGTGGCATTATTTTTGCTCAGGTGCATTAAGCCATTAACCGTTTAACTGCTAACTAAATGAAACGAAAATTTCCACCCAAACAGTATAAACCCAAATATGGCGGTTTCAAAGTTTATTTCACTAGAAAGAAAATATCATATCGGACAGTGTAAATCAAAGATCAGGCTGCACATTCTGTGCTTTCTGATCTTCATCTACACTGTCCGCATAGGGTCAGTGAGTCGCGCGTAGCAGCTTATGGGTTAATACACAATCCGAAGTTTTAACAACCCTGAGAAAGAAAGCTTTTGAGAACACTTGAAAAAGGAGAAAAAGCTTGTAACGAGCATTTCCTTCTTTTCCCGAAAGGTTTTTTACTCTATTAAGTCAAATCCCATCATTTGAGCCCCCAGTTGTACTATGCTTTCAAATTGAACAAGTCTAAAACTTTGACATTCGGTGAAAAGTCTAACGGCTGGTTTGGTACTGACGAAAAATAAAAGACGAGGGTTTAAGAGCTAATAAAAAAAAATGTTTTTTGGTCAAATTGCACCTTTTACGAAATGTATTTGTTAGTTTCTTCAGGCTTGCAGAGACCTATGAGCCATGCTCTGTGAAAATGGGGCTCAATGCATCTGCAAAAAGTATCGAACTAGGTCAGCCTACGTAGTCTGTGCAGGCTTACCTGGGGCGAAACTTTTTGCCATTTGGCTATTTTTTGTAAGTACAGTCCAAGGACCATTTTAAATGATGATTTAGTGGGTTGCTAAAAAAGTGGCCATTATCGATTCGTAACTATGTGATGGCTTGATTGGTATAATTGATCACGGAAATGCATTAAGCCCCCTTTTGCCAGTGCATGGCTCATGTGTGTTTGTATATCTATAGACGATAAAAACAACAAAAGCTAACCCCAAGTGAAACAAAGAAAAGGGTATAACAGTTAAACAGGGAGAAAAAAATAACTGAGCAATTGCTGTTTTTCTCATAATGATTGACACTTTCCAGCTGCAGCATAAAAAGTCTTACAAAACAAATTTTTACAAGTTAAAACAACTCTTCAACTTCGAAAACAAAGCCCGACATGAACTTTTGTGTCGAAATTAACCCACAACTCTTTAGCAAATGATAAAATTTTAGACTGGTTCAAATTGAATGCATTTGCAGATGACAAATTGAATATTGTTCATCTGGCGAGATTGGTCTTTGATGAGGTAGAGAACACTGTGCGAAAAAGGAGAAAATGCTGGTTTCCAACATTTTCTCCTTTTCCCACAATGTATTCAACAGCCTTTTTTTGCCCAAGTGTTGTTAATTAAAGCCTGCATTGTTTTGTAACGGTCTAAAGCAACTTTCATAAGTTGCTCTTGGGGTATGTGCAGATCAGGATCACACAGCACAAAACATGCAGTCTGGTCTTTGATCTACACTGTCAATTTCACTGAGACTTGCTTGATAAAAGCATCCTTGAAAATTTCATCACTTTGGTCTTAAGTTTTGTAGACTTAAAATGTCTGTAGCGTTTATACAGTGCTATAGGTTAACATTACATTTCTATACACATCAGTTCTTAAATAGATTTTGTCATAGTTACAACACTGTATGCAGTTGAATCTTGAGCCTTTCCCAAACAAGCCCTGGTTTTCACGTGTCTGCAGTACAAGCCTTTTGAAAACACTGGGGGAAAAGGAGGAATTGCTTGTAACGAGCAATTTCTCCTTTTCTCAGTGTTTTCTACCCTTTTTGAGAACTTTCTGCCATTTTCATCAAATTTAAAATTGTCATCTGCAAACGCTTTCAATTTGGACCAGTCCAAAATTTGTCGTTTGGGAAAGGGTTAATCAAACAGTCCTTTGTCAATACAGCCCTGTGGCAAAAGGCTACTGCAAACATTGTGGATAAAAAAGGAATTTCTGGCTACCAGAATGTTCTCCTTTTTCCGCAATATTTTTCTACTCTTTTCCAGACCGATCCCAATATTTGAGCCATGTTTACAATGTCCTCCATAAATGCTTTCAGTATAAAGAAATTTGAGAGAATTGTTATCAGATAACAAGTTAAATTATTTTATTTCAACACTCGTTTGTTCTTTAAATGTCTAAGTGTATTCTGTTTAAACATAGATTTATCATAGTTCGGCCTAACCACTTCGCCAAATACACATTGTTTATATAAACATGGTCTCTCTGGCTCGGCTGTGTCATTGAACATTGTGTGATTGAGCAGGTCTCCATCGGCCCTTAACAACTTATTTACCGTTGATTTCCCATCGGTAGGCAAGTGGACTTTCATACAAAAATAGCTAGAATGAAAAAAAAAAAAAATGGTTGTCACTTTATTCCTTACAAAAATACTACAATTTCTTTAACCCATATGCAAAAAAGTAGAGAGATACAATTACAGATATGTACTCTGTGTCTAAAATCATCATTTACTCAATAGAAATGTCTTGTTACAATTCTACCAAGTGCCCACAGTGCATTCTGATAACAAGGGCTCTAATGCACTGACTGTCCTAAAGTGCACTCTTACCCTGAAGCTAAATTTAGGTAGTAACGTAATTACTGACTGGCTAAACCAAATGGTTCTTTTCGGAATGGTTTGCAAGCTGGCACCTAATTTAAACGCTACCTCACAACAAAATCCTGGACTTTTCCAAATCCAAAACATTTGCAGACAACAAATCAAGTGTGGTTGAAATGAGCTTTAAAAGGATAGAGAACATTATGGAAAAAGGAGAAAATGCTGGTTACCCGTATTTTCTCCTTTCCACCATGTTTTCAAAAACCTTTCACAGGGTCGTTAAAAGTTGGGATTGTGTGGTTAGGGGTTTATTCAGTGATAAACCATTTTAAGTTTGGTAAGGCTATAAAAATCTGATTAGAATAGCCCCCTTTAATATGGTACACACGATATACCAGAGCGCCAAAGGAGTAATAACCCATTACATTCTCCTTTTGTCACAATTCATCCAAATGTGGTTTGCTGCACAAAAGAAAAACTAATAACCATTTACCAGTTACCACACAGTTCCGACTTTAAACAACCAAGAGAATGAAAGCTTTTGAAAACGTGGGGAAGAAAAGCGTGTTTTCTATCCTTCCCCAATCACATTTCAATTTAGAGTCACATTTATTTTTTCCTCTGCAAATACTTTCAATAATACAAAGCTGAACAGTTAAATCGGATTTGCCACCTGCTACCAATTTTGACCTGTCTAAAATTTTCTCACAAGTTTACTTAACGCTTTACCACACAATCATGGGTTTTAACGACCCTGAAGAAAAAGCCTTTTGAAAACATTGGAAAAGGAGAAATGCTGGTAACCAGCATTTTCTCCTTTTTCCACCATGTTTTCTAACCTTCCATGAACAAATTTCAATTTTTGAGTCAACTTTATTTTGTCATCTGCAAATGCTTTCAATTTGGACAAGTCTAAAATCTTGTCATTTCGTAAAGGATTAAGAGTTCAAGTGTTAAATCTACTTACTTTCCATACTCATATTTTCCTGAATGTGTGCGGATGGGCATTGGTAGAGGTTTTTCTCCCATATTTTCCATGGAACGTATAACACCTCCCTGACTGTGCATATGGCCACATAATCTTTTTAAAGTCTCCTTGAGTTCAGGCTGAAAAGACACAAAACTTCATAACCCTTTGCAAAGCAATCCCAAGTTAACAAGATCTGGGGGAAAAAGGGGCTTTTGATTGCGGTTAAAAGAAAACGCTGCTTACTAACAGTTTCCCCTCTTCCCTGGTTCCTACAGCATTTTCTTACCTTTCAGAGACAAATCCTGTCATTTATGCCAAGTTGACTTGTAGTCTACAAATGCATTTCAGACATGTCTAGAATTTGCCACTTGTACACTCTTTAAACCACAACTGACATAAATATTTGACTTGTCTGATTTTAAAAAAAAACATTTTCTGATTTGAAAGTGTAGTTCAAATGATAGGTTTTGTCTTTGAAAGGATAGAAAATGTGGTGGGAAAAGGAGAAGCCTTAAATTCTGTGTAGTATTAAAGGGCAATTGTGAATATTAAATTTTAATCAATTTCATGACCTGGTTCTTTAGGTATGTATGGTTTAACAGTTCTGCCATGTTGGCCGGTCATCATGAAACGGCCTTAATTCTTCATGAAATGACAGAATTTAGCCTTAATTCTTTATAAAACGACTGAATTTTAGACTTGTCCGAACTGACACATTTGCAGATGCCACCATTATGTTGGATCATGTGACTGAAAGTAATTTGACAAAAATACCTTTAAAATATCTATTTTACATCAGTTGAAAAACAAGTTCTTGCATCTTAAACTAATCCCTCTTGGTTCTGCTTCCTGGAAACTAAACCAGTACTCACACCCAATGTGAAGGAAATCAGAGGAGAAAAGTGTGCCCGAGGTGGGACTCAAACCCACGACCCCCGCAACCCTAGTACCGCAGCTCTACTAACTGAGCTAGTCGGGCAACTGTTTGTGAGTCTACCGAACGCCAATTACAACACTCCTCCCCCTCCTGATTTCTTGGGAGTCAACAACTCCCCTTCCGGTCCCGACGGTGCCGCATAGCCGCACTCACCAATTGACCTCGTCGCCAATGAAGGAAATCAGAGGAGAAAACTGTGCCCAACTTGGGACATGAACCCATCACCCCTGCAACACTAGTACCGCAGCTTTACCAACTGAGCTAGCCGGGCAACTGGTCGTGAGTCTACCCAACGCCGATTACAACAAATGTGTCCATTGAACAGTTGCAACGTTGACACCTGCTCCTGGGAATCTAACTTGGAACCTTATGGCTGTGAGGCCCATGCTCTACTTCACGACCATGGACACTACTAAAACTGTCTTCTTCACAAGGGTGAGGTTGAATGTAGATTGTGAATCAACTGAGTTGTATGGAATGATTAACGTAAGTCTAAATGGTTGGAAATATATCCGCTTATATAAATTTAATTACTTCTGTTTAATAAAAAAATCTGAAAAGGGACAAGTTTTCTCCGACTTTTCTTTTCATAATCCTTTGTAGGACCGCAGTAACAAATGTATTATGGCGAATAGTCCTCGGGACGAATAATCCTATTCCTGATACGGGCGGCTCGTGTAAGCTAACGAATCATCGTGGTTCAATGCAACTACTAAGAGCATGTACTTCTATTGATATCAATCATATTTTGGATAAGTAACAAACCCTTTTAAGCCCGTTCCTCACGATGACGATCATTTCAAAGGGTGGCATACTCCGTCCTCGGTTTCTACTCCATAGACCGGAAGTTTGGGTAAGTGGCTGGTTTCCTGCTTAACAAACTTTTCGTCCCCAAGTTAACGTTCAATATTAGGCCTATTTTTTTTTTCACAGTATTTCCCATGTATTCTGAATCATGCAGCTAGATTCGTAAATTGTGCCTCCCTAAATATTGTTACAAGAATTTCCTGAAAGTAATGGGCCCATCAATAAAAAAAAAAAACATGATTGAAAGATAGTGATAGCGAATCACAATTTGCCGTTTGCACACGACCCCAATATAGTTTGATACTTTATCTAGCAAGGTTACGCTATCAGAAGTACGTATAAACATCATCATTCAGAGACTGTCAGCGCAAGACTATAATAATGCCAGTTAAAGCTGTTTGTGTCCTGAAAGGTTCGGGTGAAACTACGGGTGTTGTCCATTTCAGTCAAGAGGTAAGATCTTGCAAATATTATTATTTCATAACGACACATCTTCCATGAATTCAGAACACGTGATAAAGAAGACGTATCCGGGTTAAAATGAGGATTAAGATATAGAATATCTTTATGGTGGCAAAACGTGTAAATGATATGACATCCTTGAAACTAGCTCTGTTGTTTGTTAAAGATACGTGTTGTCAAGGAAACGTTTTGTGTACACAGCTGCTGAGCTTTCATTGTCTTTGAATGTATCGGTAACCCCAATTTTAATATTCAGTAACCACATGTTATTAGGTATTTTTTTTAATGTCATGTTCTGCACATGCATTGATGAGGCTAACTCTTTACTAAACAACAAGCCACAGATCTTTGTTTCAGCAATGGTTATGGAAAGCAGCCAGTGACTTGGGAAGAATATTGTGCAACATAAAGGTAAAAAAAAATCCAGGAAAGCATGGAAAAGTGCACTAGCCGCCACAATATAACTGAAATAATGTTGAAAATGGTGTTTACCACAGTACAATCAATCAACACCAAACAATAACATTTTAGATAGATCTGTCCAGTTTGAAAATTATTGCAGTGTGGCATGTAAGGTAAAATTTTTCCTTTAACCCTTTACTACACAATCACCACTTGTAACAGAAAGAGAAGGCTATTGAAATTATTGTGGGAAAAGGAGAAAAGTCTAATAACCATCATTTTCTCCTTTTCCCACCATGTTTTCTATCCTGCGCAAACAAATTTCAATGTTTTGAGCCACATTTAGTTTGTCATCTGCAAATGCTTTTAATTTGGATACATCTAAGATTTATCATCTGATAAAGAGTTAACCCTTTCCCAAACAAACCCTGGTTTTCATGTGTCTGCAGTACAAGTCTTTTGAAAACACTGTGGGAAAAGGAGAAATTGCTCGTAACAAGCAATTTCTTCTTTTCCCACAGTGTTTTCTACCCTTTTTGAGACCTTTCTGCCATTTTCATCAAATTTAAAATTGTCGTCTGCAAACTCTTTCAATTTGGACCAGTCTAAAATTTGTCGTTTGGGAAAAGGTTAACCCTGTTTAGAGCCCCAGGTTGCATCGATCAGACTGTAAAATGTATGTGAAGAGAAGGGAATCATTTTTGGTTGCAGCTGTCTCTGTCCTGTTGTGCAAAAATTGACAAAAAATTGGTGAAGAAGAAACAGAACTTTTTGGTAGCAAGGTTTGTGTTAGTACAGGTAACTGTCCCTGAAGGCAATTTTAGTTTTTGATTGGTTGCTTCTGGGTACAGAGACGATCATGAAAAAAACAGTTGAAATCTGCACACAGTTTTTGTGAGCACTTTAAATCTTTGTTGTTTTCACAAATAGACGACAAAACTACAATTTGAACATACCTTTTGCTTAAGTATTCAATAATATCCTTTGTTTCAAATACAAATATTTTATACTTAAACGCTAAAAATATGAAACAAAAGTTAAGTTCATCTGTTACTTGAGGTGTTTACATTCCCCAAAATACACACGAAATGGCTGCCAAACACGATAAGTTTTGTTTGTTCTTTTCGAGATTTACTGGCTATAAAAGACTTCTACGAGCGCCTTAGGTAATGAAATGTTTAATAATTTGACTTTTGTCATGTGCATCACAAAAGGTTATTTGTATTTCTCTGCAATACAGATTAAACCAGCAAAACAGAAAGTCAGTACAGCGCTGTAGCTTTGCTACAGGAAAATTAACGATGGACTTGAGACGTTGCAGTGCACGGTAAATGTCCAAATAAGTAAAGAAACACAGCAAACATTTCATTACTGAGACTAGGTTTGTGTATACAAGCTAGATCTGAACAGATTTTCAGTTTGATTCTTGTGTTGAGAAGGGTCTACACCTTTGCACAAGTACTGGCAGTGTTTTCCCTGGACTTTCTGCTGTGAACTCCTTCAAATGAGTAAAAGAAGGCACACATATAAATTTTGGGGGTCATTTAGAAGATTTTGGGGTCTGAATTCAAAGGAAGAGGGGGTGAGAACCAGACTGATGCATATGCCTAAGCAATTATAGAACTTTCTTCACATAATCAAAAATGGAAGGTTCCAGCTCTAGCCATTATAAACATGCATGGGCAGCTTTTGTTGGTGATAGGGATCAAGATCAGACTTCACAACTGTGCAGTATGATAATGGAGGCTTAACTCTTTACCAAACAGCAAAAATTTTAGACCAGTCCAAATTGAAAACATCTGCAGATGATAAATGTGACCCAAAAACTAAGATTTGCCTTTGGAAGGGTAGAAAATATTGTTGGAAAAGGAGAAAATGTCGGTTACCAGCATTTTCTCCTTTTCCCACAATGTTTTCAAAAGCTTTCTTTCTCAGGGTCATTAAAACAAGGGATTGTGTGGTAAAGGGTAATATCTGCCCCTTCAATCTAAAACTGTGACAAAAAACCCATCTTGCTTTTTAGTCAACAAAGAGTTTAAATGGATTGATAGTGAAGAAACATTATTGAATAACTTTTTTTTAAACTTTTTTAACCACACATGTCCTAAGTTTTAACAACCCAAAGAAAGAAGCCTTTTGAAAATATTGTGGGATAAAGAGAAAATGTGGGTAACCAGTATTTTCTCCTTTTCCCACAATGTTTTCAACTCAATTAAAGGCAACTTCATTACATTATATGTGCCACCTTTGATACGTCATCTGCAAATGCTTTGGATTTTAATTAGTCCAAAATTTTGTCATACGGTATAAAGTAAATACCACAAGGGCATAGTGGCTTTTATACACACATGTGCGTATAAAAAAAATCGCGACCAAAGATGTAAATCTCAGTATCATTCGCATATACTGATTTTTCTCTAGGCCTGTGACCTTTTCAAACTAAAAAGATTGGTTAAATTGATGCACTGATGACTTGGGAATTCCACTATGCTTTACATTAAATGCCCCCCCCCTCTCCCCAACCCCGGCGTATGGATATTTAAATCTTGGCTCCACCTGTGTATCATTCTAGGATGGAAATGCTTCTGTCACTGTGACTGGTAGTATCAGCGGCCTTACAGAGGGACAACATGGCTTCCATGTTCATCAGTATGGCGACAATTCAAATGGTATAACTTTTTTTCTTCCTACCAGAAACAGTACTATAATATCCTTTCATTGATAACACAATACTCAAGAATGTTCAGAAATCACATGTCTGTCAGTGTGGAGATAATTCAAATAAGCCATGCTCTGTGAAAAGGAGGCATAATGTATTTGCAAAAATTATCAACCCAGGTTAGCCTGCGCAGTCCGCGCAGGCTGACTTAGGCCGAAACTTTTTGCTATAGGTCAATTTCCTGCAAGTCCAAGGACCAGTTTACCTCACGATTCAATCGGTCGTTAGACAAAAACAGACCTTATGGATCCATGACCACGTAATATCTTGCTTGGCGTCATACATTAAGGAGATGTATTAAGCCCCCTTTTGCCAGAGCATGGCTCAAATGGTATGTGACTTTCTTTCTTCCTGCCTAAAACATCAATATAATATCCTTTCATTGATAACTTAATATTCTTGAATGTTCAGAAATCTCAGACATCAGATTGAGTTTTAGTGGTTGCTGGACTGAGCTCAGGTAGCGCAGGTGGTAGCATAGAGGACTTGAGAACAGGGGGTCTCCGGTTCGAATCCCCAGCTCAGACAATTTCCTTCCAAGGATTGATGAGTCGTTGCAGCAGGATTAATCCTCTCTCACCGCTGGTCATTATTTCGATGATGGTTATGTTGAAAAACAGTCAGTGGCTTAGGAAGAATACTGTGGGAAGTACTGGTAACAGAAACTCCAGGACAGCATGAATAGGTGCGGTGGCTGTGGTGATGTAACTGACATAATGTTGAAAATGGCATTAAACACCATACAATCAATCGATCAGTGCTTTTTGGTCAAAAGACCAAATGATTTGATTAGGTATAGTTTATGCTCAGAGACAGCCAAGAAAATTGTCATCCTGTGTATCCTAATTATTGAGATGTGGGATTTTTAACATTGCTGTCTAGAGTTTGATCTGATCTTGAACCACTTATGAATGGATTCTCCTTTGGCAAAGCATTTTTTCCCAGTGCAGAAACAAATAGATTATACATGCAGTCTGGATAAGTGTACATGTTGTCTTCTTGATATTCAATAAGTTAATTACGTGAAATACTCGGACTGTCCTAAATGAAGATGTGACATTATCATATGTACCATAAATGTTTCTCTATATTTCTATGCACTGGTACTTTCCTATGTATTGCCTACTTCATTTAGTCTGATCCTGATCTTTAACCTGAATATGTAAGTAGGCATATAAATAGAACTCTGACTATCATTTGGGAAGTTTAGTTCGCATTCGCTTCAGTTATGGAAGACTTGAGCTAGTTCTCTGTTAGGTACTTATATTATGCACAGGTAAGCAATTTAATTCAGGCATACTGTAACAAATATTTTTTGTGACCATTCGGGACATATGCCAATAAGGGATGGCAGCCCCGTGCAGTGCTAAGGTTAAAAATAAAATTTTAATTTATCTAATTGACGTTGAGCTGGGTCGGATTAAATGATGTGGGCAATATTGCCGCTATATACTTAGCAGTGGTACATCATATTTTTTTCTGGTCAACATTCTTCATTCCATTCTTGAAATTAATCTTGCGTCAGTTAATACCAAAAAATATAAAAGGAACAGATCAGCACTGGCAAACACCAACTTTCATACCTTCTGATGTAATTCCAGTATGGGGGAGTCTGAATTTTTGCATTTGGTTAACTCTTTACCAGATGGCAAAATTTATAACGACTCAGATAAAGAAGCCTTATGAAAACATTGTGGGAAAATGAGAAAGTGCTGGTACTCTATCAAGAACAAGTTCCACTTGAGCCACCTTTAACCCTCAAAGCACCTGTCACGACTTTAGTTGCATTTGTGGTCAGTGTAGATCAAGATCAGGCTGTTCAAAACGTGCGCTTTGCTGAATCACTGTAGACAAAAGCAACCATTGAAACTGCATCATTTGGGTTGTATTTCTAGGATGAAAATGTCAGATCGGTTTATTCTGCGCTCTAAGGGTTAATTTGTCGTATCTAAATGCTTTGATTTTGGACAGGTCTAAAATTTGGTTGTTTCTAAGAGTTAAAATAATTTTATGTATGTGCTTGTATTCATCATGATTGGATCTTGTAGGAATCTATTTTGAGTAAGCCTGAATTCTGTGGATATCTGGTAAAGGAGCAAGATTTGTCAAAAGAGGAGGCTGGTCACACAGGAGTGTCATTGGGCAAAGTACTGCAGAACCAAGTCTTCTCATGCTGAAATCCATGGAATACTTCAATTTAAGTAGGCTTTTGACATGATAATACTGACACTGTCATAGGTAGAATAAAACAATGTTCTAACAAGAACAAAAGCCCATGTATAAGTGAAGTAATTATGTTGTAGTTATAAGATTACTTTTGAGTAGACAGTTTAGCTTTTTAGCTCACCTGAGCACGAAGGGCTCAAGGTGAGCTTCCATGATTGTGCTGTGTCCATCATATGTCCTGCGTTATCCATCGTCTGGGTCATCAGCATTTACTTTGTGTGCACTCTAGAGGCCACATTCTCAGCCAGATAGTCATGAAACTTGGTCAGAATGTTTGTCTTGATAAAATCTTGGACAAGTTGGAAATTGGGTCATGTTGGGTCAAAAGTAGGTCACTGGGCTAAACCTTCGAAAAACCTTGTGTGCACTCTAGAGGCCACATTTTCAGCCTGATGCTCTTGAAAGTTGGTCAGAATGTTTGTCTTAATATCTCGGACAATTTCGAAATTGAGTCATGTTAGGTCAAAAAGTAGGTCAATGGGCCAAATCTTAGAAAAATCTAATGTGGACTCTAGAGGTGATGTTTTTCTGCCTGATATTTTTGAAACTTGGTCAGAATGTTTGTCTTGATGATATCTTGGACATATATCCGGTTCAAAAGTAGGTCACTTACTCATGTGTGTTACTTCATGAAAACCAGGATCTCTCCAGCTCTATTAACCCTTTACCAAACGACAAAATTTTAGACTGGTCCAAATTGAAAGAGTTTGCAGACGACAATTTCAAATTAGATGAAAATGGCAGAAAGGTCACAGAAAGGGTAGAAAACACTGGGGGAAAAGGAGAAATTGCTCGTTACGAGCAATTTCTCCTTTTCCCACAGTGTTTTCAAAAGACTTGTACTGCAGACACGTGAAAACCAGGGCTTGTTTGGGAAAGGGTTGACTTTACTCAGCTGAGTGCTTTAGGGCTAATGGTCCTCTTGTTTTCATCTTTCTCAGAATTTTTTTTTATAAACAGCGAGATATTACTATTAGATAGACTTTCCTTTGTAAGCATAAAGGAACTAAAACATTTCATTCGGTATGTATGTAGTATTTGGGCCTTTGAAAAACATAATGGTTGATTGGCAGTTGGAAAGTGTATCTATTTTTAGCACACCTGAGCACAAAGTGCTCATGGTGAGCCTTTGTCATCATGTTGTGTCCAGCTTGCATTGTAGATAGCCTTGTGTGCACTCTAGAAGCCACATTTTCAGTCTAATACTCATGAAAATCAGTCAGAGTGTTTCTCTTGGTATCTTGGATTAGTTTGATATTAGGTCACATCAGGTCAAAAAATGGGTCACTGGGACAAATCTTAAAATAACTTGGTGTGGACTCGACAAGCCACATTTTCAGTCAAATGCTCATCGAAATTAGTCAAAAGATCTGTTTTGAATATATCTTGGACAAGTTCAAAATTGAGTCACATCAGATCAAAAAGTAGGTTAATGGGACAAATCCTAGAAAAAACATGTGTGCATTCTGGAGGCCACATTTTCTCACTGATACTCATGAAAATTGGTCAGTTGATGATATTTTAGATGTGTTAAAAATGATCAAAAAGAGTAGTTCACTGGGACAAATCTCCGAAAAAACATTGTGTGCAATTTAGAGGCAAAATTTTCAGTCCAGTACCCATGAAAATTGGTCAGAATTATTGATGATATCTTGTGCAAGTTTTTGAATTGGTCAGATGGGGGTTAAAAAAATAGATCACCTATAAAAAAGATTACAAAAACCTTGTGTGCACTTTAGATACCACATTTTCAGTCCAGACCTTGTATAAGTTTATAAATGGGTCAAAGATGAATGCAAAGTAGGTCACAGAAAAGAATTATGTGCACTCTAGATACTACATTTTCAGACCAGACTTTGGATAAGTTTATAAAGGTCAATATAATGTTAACACAAGTAGCCGAAGTAGGTCACAGCAAAGACTTGTACACACTCTAAATACTACATTTTCAGTCCAGACCTTGGATAAGTTTATAAAGGTCAATATAATGTTAACACAAGTAGCCGAAGTAGGTCACAGCAAAGACTTGTACATACTCTAAATACTACATTTTCAGACCTGACCTTGGATAAGTTTATAAAGGTCAATATAATGTTAACACAAGTGGCCGAAGTAGGTCACAGCAAAGACTTGTACACACTCTAAATACTACATTTTCAGACCTGACCTTGGATAAGTTTATAAAGGTCAATATAATGTTAACACAAGTGGCCGAAGTAGGTCACAGCAAAGACTTGTACACACTCTAAATACTACATTTTCAGACCTGACCTTGGATAAGTTTATAAAGGTCAATATAATGTTAACACAAGTAGCCGAAGTAGGTCACAGCAAAGACTTGTACACACTCTAAATACTACATTTTCAGTCCTGACCTTGGATAAGTTTATAAATGGGTCAAAGATGAATGCAAAGTAGGTCACAGAAAAGAATTATGTGTACTCTAGATACTACATTTTCAGACCTGACCTTGGATAAGTTTATAAAGGTCAATATAATGTTAACACAAGTAGCCGAAGTAGGTCACAGCAAAGACTTGTACACACTCTAAATACTATATTTTCAGTCCAGGGTCTGTATTCACCAACCATCTTCAAGAACAGTTTAACCCATTACCAGACGACAAAATTTTACCCTTGTCCAAATTGAAAGCATTTGCAGACGACAATTCCAATGTGGCTCAATTGGTACAACTTTTCTTTGATAGGGTAGAAAACATTGTGGGAAAAGGAGAAAATGCTGGTTACCAGCATTTTCTCCTTTTCCCACAATGTTTTCAAAAGGCTTCTTTCCCTGGGGCGTCAAAAGGCGTCATTGTGCAGTAAAGGGTTAATCTAATTCTGGACTTATAAAGTAACACATCTTCGGATTGGCTTAGCCAAAAGGTTTTGATTGTCTGAACCTTTTTGGCTAAGCGTAAAGGTTTAGTGGGGTCCTGCGTGGCTCAGTGGTAAAGTGTAGGACTCATAACCTGGAGGCCCCGGCTTTGAGCCTCACTGGATCCACTTTGTCTTTCATGGGAATGTCCTTGGGCAAGACACTTCAGAGCTCTAGCGTAGTACTGGTGGAACCCAGGAATTACATGAATTTGTGAGTTGGCACAGTGATATGACTGAAGTTATGTTGAAAGCGGCATAAAACACCATTCAGTCAATTAACCTAAAGGTTTAGCCTATCAGGAGTTGTGTTAATTTCAAATTTGGAAAAGTATTCATTGAGAATAAGACTAAGAGTGTTCTTAAGAATGGTTGGTGAATACAGACCCTAGACGTTACGAATCCCAGATCTCTTTACTCAGGTGAGCCCTTTAGAGCTTTAGGGTAAAAAAAGTTCTTTTGTTAGAATAAAATTTCTAACTGTTCTCTTTTATATTTCTTGATGCCAAACCAAATTCAGTAATAAAAGATGATGGAAATTTAATTTGAAAATTTTGGAAAGCTGCATTTTTACTTCCTGATTGAAGAGAATTATCACACAAATGTGACAAATATGATGTTAACCCTTAGAGAGCACTGAATAAACCTATCAGACATTTTTATCATAGAAATATGACCCCAATAATTGCAATTTCATGGATGCTTTTGTCTACAGTGTTTCAACAAACTGGACAGTGTAGATCCAAGATCAGGCTGCACAGAATGTGCAGCCTGATCTTGATCTACACTGGCCGCAAAGGTAACTGTAGTCGTGAAAGGTGCTTTAAGGGTTAAAATACTTTTTAACACTTTACCACACAATCCCAAGTTTTAACGACTCTGAGAAAGAGGCCTTTTGAAAGTATTGTGGGAACAGGAGAGAACACTGGTAACCAGCATTTTTTCCTTTTCCAACAATGTTTTCTGGCCTTTTACAGAAAATCTCACAATTTGAGCCATATATAATTTGTTGTCTGCAAATGCTTTCAATATGGACAAGTGTAGCATTTTGTCATGTTGGAAAAGAAGAAAATGCTGGTAACCTGCATTTTCTCCTTTTCCCACAGTGTTGTCAAAAGTCTTCTTCTTTAGGGTTGTTAAAAGTTTGAATTTTGTGGTAAAGTATTAATGTCTAAACGAAAACTTTTTTGCAGGTTGTACTTCTGCTGGTGCCCATTTCAATCCACATGGTAAAGAGCACGGAGCACCAGCAGATGAAAATAGGTCTGTATTATTTAAGACATAATCTTCTTTCTACCGTGGTTTATCATTCAATAAACCACGGTTGTGAGCTATGAGGCACAATAAACAATCCACCAGGGCGATAGCCCAAGTGGTTTATTTATTGTGCCTCATGAACCACTTGGGCTATTGACCTCGTGGATTATTTATTGTGCCTCATATCTCACAACCACAGTTTATTGAACTATGAACCATGGTAGAAAGAAGATTATTTGGATTCTAACATGACCATCTCTTGGTAAAAGGAAAACAAGTTTATTCTTAGTATACAAAAGCAGATGCAGATTAATTCTTACTTTACACAGAATATAGAATGGAATCGATTTTACCACGCTTCCACTGCACTGTGTTTATACAGCCGAATATCATGTGTCAAGTTTGAATTATTGAAACATGGGATTGTTTGATAAATGTGTAGCCTTTCAGCTAACAATCTGGTGTTTTTACAGCACTGAAGAAGGAAGCTTTTGAAAACATTGTGGGATTAGAAGAAAATGCTGTAACCATTTAACCCTTTCCCTTTCAGTTCCCGAGTGTTAATGATCAGGAAGAAAAAGGCTTTTGAAAACACTATGTGACAATCCCAGAGTTTTAAGAACCAGGAAGACAAATACTCTGTAAAACACTGTTGGACAATTCCTGAATTTTTAATGACCAGGAAGAAAAAGGCTTATGAAAACATTGTGGGAAAAGGAGGAAATGTAAGTAACTTGTATTTTCTCCTTTTCCCATAATGTTTTGTACCCATTCAAAAAGATATTCAAGCATTTAACTCACATTCAATTTGTCATCTGCAAATGCTTTCAATATGTTCTATTTTAAAATTTTTTTGTTTTGTAAAGAGTTAAATATATAATTTTAATATCATTCTGTAAATTAAACTTTGGTAAGATGGCAAAACTTTTTACTGGTCCAAATTCAAAGCCCTTTTAAGATGACAAATGTGAATCAAATGATGGTCTGTGATAGGGAAGTAAACATTGTGGGATAAGGAGAAAATGCTGGTTACCAAAACTTTATTTCTCAAGGTAATTAAACAGGGAATTTGATAAAATTTGAAAATACTGACAGAAACTGACACACATTTTGACTATCAGAGTTGCTGCTGCCCTGATTTAAAAAGAAAATCATTGGTAGTCAACTATCAAAAGTGGAACCCATACAACAAAGGCAGATAACTATCAAAGTATTTTTGACTCAGTTATGCCCCTTTTTTTACTAAACATTTTCACTGAAAATCAAGCAATTGCAGCAGAATGTTGGCAACTGCATAATTATGGTGCTCTTGTTTGACTCTTTTTTTTTTTTCACTGAAATAATTTTTTCACTTAATGTTTATGCGCAGTAAAAAATTTTTTTTTCCTCTCTAAAATGGCAAAAGCAACAAAATGTTGTCACCTGCATCTAGGATGCTTATTTATGTCACTTTTTCTTGTTACTGATACATCTATTTTCGCCTTGTTCTGTGAATAGGGGTTTTCATAACATCTTTGTAGTGCATTATACCTAGGAGGTTGTCATACAATAAAGACCCATTTTACCTAACACCCAGCTGAACCACAAGGTAGGATGAAGTAGAATGGTCGTTTAACCCTTTACCAGACGACAAAATTTTAGCCTCGTCCAAATTGAAAGCATTTGCAGACGACAATTTCAGTGTGGTTCAAATGGTGCAATGTGTCTTTGATAGGGTAGAAAACATTGTGGGAAAAGGAGAAAATGCTGGTTACCAGCATTTTCTCCTTTTCTCACAATGTTTTCAGAAGGCTTTTTTTCCAGAGTCTTCAAAAGGCGGCATTGTTCAGTAAAGGGTTAACATTCAGAAAATTTACTAATAGCAAAAAGCCTGCACAGGCTAACATGGATTGATACTTTTTGCAGACGTGTTAAGCTCCATTTTTTTCAGAGCATGACTCATTTGTGGTGGTCATGCCAAGTCCCCATAGCTCAGTTGGTAACGTACAGGACTTGAGAACAGGAGGTTGCTGGTTCCATTCTCGGCTTGGCCAATTTCTTTCCGAGGATTGATGATAGTCATTGCGACACGATTCATTCCTCTCTCACCGCTGACCATTGTTTCGACGATGGTTACTAGTATGTGGAAAAGCAGCCAGTGGCTTGGAAAGAATATTGTGCAGAGTACTGGTAAAGGAAACTCCAGGAAAGCATGGATAGGTGCACTGGCCACAGCGATATAACTGAAATAATGTTGAAAATGTCGTTAAACACCATACAATCAATCAATCAATTGTGTAGTCTTGTTGTAATATTACTATATTTCAGGCATGTTGGTGACCTGGGAAATGTGACTGCCGGAGCAGACGGTGTTGCTAACATAGAAATCACAGACAGTAAAATATCACTGACCGGGCAGCATTCCATTATTGGAAGAACAGTTGTAGTACGGTCACTAAATGGTTTATTAGCTTGGCTGTTTTCAAAGAAAACATCAAGGTATTGTCGTAGCCCTGTCTTCGCCATCTGCGTGGTCGTACAAAAACTTGGACTTTTTTTTGACATCTCAGTTATTATATTGAACATATTTACTTCAAACTTGGACTAGTTGTTACCTATTAACCCTTTCCCAAACAACAAATTTTAGACCCTTCCAAACTGAAAGAGTTTGCAGACGACAATTTTAAATTTGATGAAAATGGCGGAAAGTTCTCCAAAAGGGTAGAAAACACTGTGGGAAAAGGAGAAATTGCTCGTTACGAGCAATTTCTCCTTTTCCCACAGTGTTTTCAAAAGACTTGTACTGCAGACATGTGAAAACCAGGGCTTGTTTGGGAAAGGGTTAAAAGGGGAACGCATTTAACACTGGCAGGTAACCCTTTACAACAGAATCAGGAGTTCTCTTGAGTTCACTTTTTCATGTGTTTCCTTGGTTTCCCTATGTATTATGCTGAGTCTCTGCAGTGTATTGCTGAAGGACACACCAAGAAGACTAGCAACATCAGGGCAGATTAAACAAAGCATTGCCTTTAGTCTGGCAATTTAATTCTTTACCACACAACAAGGATGACCAAATTGAATGCATTAGCAGATGAAAATTTAAATGTGGTTAAAATGGTTGAAATTGATTTTGATAGGATGAAAAGCATTGTGGAAAAAGAAGAAAATGTTGGTTACCAGCATTTTCTCTATTTCCAGCAATGTTTTTAAAAGTCCCCTTCCTCAGGGTCATTAAAATTCAGGATTGTTTGGTAAAGGGCAAACCAATGAACTGGTCAAGCATAACGGCTCAGTCAGAACCACACAGGGCTTAACCCTTTACCAGACAATTCAATGTTTTCAGGTCCCAGAGGAAGAGGCCTTTACAAAACATTGTGGGAAAAGGAGAAAATGCTGGTAACCAGCATTTTCTCCTTTTCCCACAATGTTTTCTACCCTGTCAAAAAACTTAAAGTTCATTTGTACCACTTTTAAATTTGTCGTCTGTCTGCATATGCTTTCAGTTTGGAAGGGGCTAAAATCTGTCATTTGGGAAAGAGTTAACTCTTTACCAGATGACAAAATTTTGGACTGGACTAAATTGAAAGAATGTTGTCTTTGATAGGATAGAAAACATTGTAGGAAATGGAGAAAATGCTGGCTACCAACAATGTTTTCAAAAGTCATTTTCTTCAGGGTTGTTAAAACTCGGGATTGTGCGGTAGTGGTACAAAGGAGGTAGCTTGTTTTAATCCACAGATTAGCTTATTTCTTTCCAAAGATTGATGATGGTCATTTGCAACAGGATTAATTCCTCTCTCATGGCTTATCATTGTTTTGATCATGGTAATTTTAGAAAGTAGCTGATGGCTTTGGAAGAGTAGAATGTACTGTGTGATGTATCGGGAAAAGCCAAACCAGAGAGGCAAGGATGGGCAAACTGGCCGCTGTAATTTAACCAAAACAATTTTGAAAATAACAGTTTACACTATACAAAGAAATGCAAAATGCAAATGCAAAAATGTGTACATTCACCCTCAATATTCTGCAGAAACTAGAATGGGGAATTCTTAAATACCTGGATAAATGAATTGGCCAGTGTCATGTGACAGGTAATTTTTTAGCTCCACTGTCAAAAGACCAGCAAGCTTATGCCATGCTCTGTGTCCATGCTCTGTGTGTGTGTGTTAACTTTTAATTCAATAATCTTCTCCAAAAATCTAAAGCAAAATATCCAGCATTTTTCCCTTTTTCCACAATGTTTTCTGCCCTTTCAGAAACCTTCAGTTTATTGGAAGAATTTCAACTTTGTCAGTTGCAGATCTTTTCAACTGTGAACAGTCTAAAATCTGTAGTTTCAGAAAGGGTCAGCCATTGTGCTGTAGAGTGATATGGGGCTAATATGGCCCCCTTGTTTGAAAAAAAGGGAGCTATAAACCAAATCAAAAAGGTATAAAGCCCTTTTTTTTTTTCACAGGTTCATGCAGATGTTGATGATCTTGGACAAGGTGGCCATCAGCTGTCAAAAACAACCGGCAATGCTGGGGGCCGTCTGGCGTGTGGTGTGATTGGAATCGCCCAGTAACCTCCATCCAAGAAACTTGACAATAAATCCTTCCAAATAGATAACTGCACTTTCAAATCACAAGTCTATCTCTTAGATGATTGCTTTTTGGTTTTCATTTTCAGGTCTATACTTCACAGATAATTGATCTTTGGTTTCAATTCATTCGATTCTTTCAGGCCCTTTAAAAATTTTAGATTTGTCCTTTTGTATTGCTGTCAATATTGGAGGATTGATGTCAATGTATAGAACACAAAGCTATTATTATAAACCCTTTGCCACATGCAAAATTTAGACCTATGCAAACCCAAAGGATATATGCAGATGCCATTATAAATATGGTTAGAACTGTGACAGTTGTCTTTGATAGGATAGAAAACATTGTGGGAAAAGGAGAAAATGCTGGTTACCAGCATTTTCTCCTTTTCCCACATTGTTTTCAAAAGTCCTCTCTCTGAAGGTCGTTTAAAGTCGGCTTTGTGTGGTAAAGGGTTAAAGCTGATACAAAAGGTTTTGTCAAAAAAGAAAGCTGTTTTTGCTTAGCAGCATTTTGTCTTGTGCCACAATGTTTTGTAAAACTTCTTCAGGAACAAGGGCAGTGAGAGGTTTTTGAGTCAGGGAAAGGATATAAATTCAAGTTGGCATTATTCATATTGTATTTAAAATGTAACCTATCTGGAAAATTGATTTTTTTTCTTTTTTTGGAAAAAAGGGTTCTTTTTTTTAACGTTCAAAAGTGAGAGATATTTCTTGACCATTTATCATACAATCCCTGTCTTTAAATGGAGGAATGCTTTTTGAAAGCATTGTGTGAAAAGGAGAAAATGCTGGTAACCAGCATTTTCTCCCTTTCCCACTATGAATTCCACCCTTTTAAAGACATATCTCCTATCATTTCAGGCATATTTAATTTGTGGTCTGCAAATATGTCCAATATGGACAAGTAAAAAAAAATGATGTTCCATTTAGAGTTAACCCTTCTCCAAGCAACAAATTTCTAAACTTCAAAATTAAGAGCAAATGCAGATGACAAATTCAGAATTGGTTGATTTAAAACAAAGCTCTCTGATAGGGTAGAAAACTTAAAGTTTATGAGAAAAATAGAAAATGCTGGTTACCAGCATTTTCTCCTTTTCCCCACAATGGTTTCAAAAGCATTTTCCTTTAAAACACAGGATTGTTTGGTAAAGGGTGAAGGGGCTTGATATTAAGATAAAAGTGCTTTGATTTTAAGGATTTATATACATGTACATAGATATGAGCCATGCTCTGACAGAAAGGGGGTTTAATGCATCTCAGTGATGCATGATACCATGCAAGTCGTCACATTATTATGGATCCATTTATGGATCCATAAAATCCATTTTATATAACAACTGACTCAATCCAGTGGTAGAATGGTCCTTTGACATGCAGAAAATGTAAAGATGGCAAAAAGTTTCAGCCCATATCAACTTGTGCAGACTGAGCAAGCTGACATGGGTCGATACCTGTTTTTGCAAATGCATTAATTTCCCTTATCACAGAGCACGGCTCAATTATTTCATTCCACCATCTGATCTATATCCAGATCACACTCTGTAGCCAGAATACTTTATATCACAAATGAGACTGAAAAAAAAATGAGTTTGGCATGAGCCAAGAAAAGATAGTTATAGCGAGAAAGAAAGCTATTTGTAGCAATGTTGTGTCAATCAGGTGTCTCCAGTGCATCAGTTTTTGTTCCATACAAACAGCTTTAATCCCTTTTCAAGCTAGCTAATGTTTCAATGGCCATGGGCAGAAGGCATTTTGAAAAAGGAGAAAATGCCTAGCCTTTTCTCCTTTTCCAACATTATTTTCTACTCTTTCCAAGACAAATCTGGTTGTTGGAGCCACATTTACCTCGTCAACTGTACTGTGCTTTCAATATAAACAGGTCTTACTTTTTTGATGCGTTTTTTCATGTGTTAGAGTTCACAATTATGAAAATTTCTTTACCTTTAAACTTTTTTAACCCTTTTACACACAATCCCGACTTTTAATGACCCTGAGGAAGAAGCCTTTTTGAAAACATTGAGGGAAAAGGAGAAAATGCTGGTAAACAGCAATTTCTCCTTTTCCCACAATATTTTATACCCTTTCAAGGACAAATTTCATCATTTGAGCCAGCTTTGTCATCTGCAAATGCCATAAATTGGACTAGTCTAAATGTTTGTTGTTTGGCAAAGGATTTAGAGAAATATTTGTGCCAGTAGGTCATTCAAGCAATAAGACAGCTTATTAATACTACCCAGGCAGGGTTCTACACTGTTAGCTGTTGTTACGTCTGATGTTATTGATTTGTTACATGTATCTTAAATATAAGAATCATTGTAGAAAATGTTGCCAGTGAATTTGAAGTCCAGCTTTTTCATTGTCTTGAACAACTCTTTTTATTTGCCAACTAAAACTAGTCCGGCTTTTTCCAATGCCTTGAAAAAGTACAGTTCCAAGGCCACTGAAATACCACTTTGTTCAAAATTAAGCAATAGGTAGCAGATTGTGTATATCCAAGATCAGAATGCAGGTTCTTTGCAGTGTGATCTTGATCTACACCATCTTTTATAATCTCTTTAACTCTTTACCACACAACGAAATTGTGGACTTGTCCAAATTAAAAGCATTTGCAGATGACAATTCAAATGTGGCCAAAATGATGGAATTTGTCTATCATTGAGTAGAAAACATTGTGGGAAAAGGAGAAAATGCTGGTTACCAGCATTTTTTCCTTTTCCCACAATGTTTTCAAAGGGCCTCTTTCTCAGAGTCGTTAAAATTCGGGATTGTGTGGTAAAGGGTTGAGCTATTAAGTTGCATTAAAAAAGTTAAGTCCAAAGTCCCAAAATCTTTTTTTATTTAAAGAAATCAGCATTCACATGGACAGCTAGATGTTACATGTATTTTACATAAGAGTGCTTTATGAGAATTATTTGTATTTTAGCCATGTTCTGGAAAAAGGGGGTTTGATGCATATCTGTGATGCATTAGACTTAGCAAGTCATCACATAATTATGGATCCATAAAATCCATTTTGTATAACAACTGACTGAATCATGAGATAGACTGGTCCTTTGACGTTCAGAAAATTGACCAATAGCATAAAAAGTTTCGGCCAAGGTCAGCCTGTGCGGACTGCACAGGCTGACCTGGGTCGATACTTTTGGCAGATGCATTAAGCCCCCTTTTCACAGAGCCCAGCTCATTTGTGTTTGAATAAGTGTGTGTTTGTATGAATATAGTAAGAATTTAAGAATAAAAAAAAAGCAAAATACTTTCTGTGTTGGATTTTTTTTGCAAAGTCACCATTTTGTCTAATTTGAGACTTTACCCAGATACAAATAGCCACATTTTAACAATCATTGAAAAAAGGCCGAAGGAAACATTGTATGGTTAACTCAATACTACACAATTCCGAGTTTTAACAACCCTGGGCAATTGGGCTTTTGAAAACACTGTGGGAAAAGGAGATAATACTGGTAATTAGCATTTACTCCTTTTCCCACAATTTTTTCTAACCTTTCAGACACAAATCAAATCATTTGAACCACAATTAATTTGTCGTCTGCAAATGCTTACAATTTGAAACAGTCTAAAATAATGTCGTGTGGTAAACGGTTAAGGGCTTAACCAGCATGTTCTCACAAAGTTTTCTACCCTATCACAGACAGAGTTTTGGTTAACTTCATGTACTTCTTGAAACAAATTTGAATCCGACAACTAAACAAGAAATATCTTTAAATAGATGGCATAAATTTGCCAGCAAATAGGCAAGGGCTCTTCGATTAAAATGTCTACATTTTTAACCTCAGGGCCTCATAGAATAAACATGTCTACATTTTGACGAATCACAAATTTCTATTTATTCTTTTTTTTTTATAAGTACCAAAAAGTAGGTCAAAAGCCAGCACATTCAGCTACGCGGAGAAAAATATATGTGTAGAATGTTTGTTTTTATTGGAGTTTAACGCCGTTTTAACAGCTTAGGTCATATCACGGTGGTCAGTGCACCTATGCATATGTTTCTTGGTTTTTTCACACCAGTACCGACTACTTTCTTTCCAAGTCACTGACTACTTTTCTCGCATGAATCGGAGGTTGGAGACGAAAAATCGCCGAAAAGAAAGCTTGCCTCAACAGGGTATCGAACTCACAACCACCAGGTAACGATTCCGATACGCTAACCGGGCGGGCTACTTGGAGAATGTTGATCAGCATTTCTTTTTAAGCTTTAACCCTTTACAAGATGACAAAATTTTAGACTCGTCCAAATTTAAAGCATTTGCAGCAGTCAACAAATTAAATATGGCGCGAATGGGAACTGTTGGCTTTACTAGGGAAGAAAACAACGTGGGAAAAGGAGAAAATGCTGGTACACAGCATTTTCTCACTTTCCCACAATGTTTTCAAAAGCCTGTCCAAGGTTGTTAAAACCCGGGTTTCCGTGATTAAGATTGACTGATTGATAATATGATGTTTAACGCCGTTTCCAACATTATTAAAATTATATTGCGGTGGTCAGTGTACCTATCCATGCTTTCCTTGAATTACTATTATCAGTAGTTCGCGCAATATTCTTTCCGAAGCTACTTAATGCTTTCCCACATGACCAACGAAACAATTAAAAGGGATGAGAGAGAAATGAATCCTGTCGCAAAGACTACCATCAATCCTCGGGAAGAATTTGGCCGAGCTGGGGATTCGAACCAATGACCCCCTGTTTCCAAGTCCTGTACACTACCGACAGCGCTGCCAGGGCTCGAATATATGGTTAAGGGCTTGATAGCGCGGAGTTACCTCAATTTTAAATCTAAAATTGATTCAAACATTTTATTTTTATATTGAAAGTCACACGTGATCTAAATCACCATGTGATGACCAAATTTTTTAGATGTGCTCTTGTTGGCTCTACTGGCCACAAGTAATTGAGCTGATGTCATTGCGCTGTGATAGTTTGTTGATTGTTTCGACGTTTATTGAATAATCTTCTCGGAAATCATTGAATCAATTTTGTCCAAATTTGACAGAAATGGTCCCTGGAATTCCTTGTCAAATTTGGATTCGAATCAACAGCTGAGAATAAAGGTTGTTATTAAGCCTGTGTAATGGTCGAAGGGAAATAACTCAATCATGATATGTAAAGTAACCGTTTATCTCCCTTGATAATTTGATAAGGTATGGTATACTATCGAGTTTTCTGCACAGAAATTGTTCAATTTTTGGTCACAATAAAATTATTTTTGTTTTTGTTTTGCTCAGATGTGTTTATTATTAAATATTAAGCAAAACTTTTATTGTTGAATATTTTGTTCCAAACCTCATATTTTATCAGCCAGAAAAGTTTTCGAAATTTTCTTATAAAAGAAAAAAACTTTTTGTCAGAGTTCATAAATATTTGATGTGAATGATCCTTAAGCAGACTCCCTTCACTGATGTCATCTTTCTTTTTTGCGCGGGGGGGGGGGGGGGGGGGGGGGGGCGGGGCTTGACTTATTTTCTCACAGTACAAAACATTTTTGTATTACAGCCTCCTTACGGAATAATGTCTGATAAATAATTTATAAATCTGTAAGGCACTAGAGCGATACAGGACCTTCATGGCCCTCTTGCTATATTATTGATTATTATTGATTATTATTGGAGGCCACATGGTCAGAAATGGAAACTGATTCAATATCTTAACCCTTTGTGAAATCATACCGAGTTTTAATGACCCTCAGAAAGAAAGTTTTTAAATAGTAATGTAATAAAATGCTAGTTAAAAGCATTTTCTACTTTTCCTACAATGTTTTCCGCCCTATCAAAGACACTATCATTTCAGCAACATCTTATTTATCGTCTGCAAATGCTTTTAATGAGGGCCATTCTTGTAAATAAAATTATCTCCCTTACCAGATAAAGACCAAAGGTAACCAGATAACAGATTGGTCCTTTTACCTGTATTCCTTTGTTTTTATCCTTGATTCTTTTGGGGATGTTGCGATAAAAATAATTTGATTTATGACATTATGTAAGGTCCCCATGTAATTAAAGCAAATCATGTTCTCAATCATCAGAGAAATGTATATATCTCGACTTGTAAAACAATCTAGCCCGATTTTCCAGAGATATTATCTCAAGAATATATTTGTGTAGTGCAAGAAAATCAAGGATAAAATCCAAGTAATCCCCTGATCAGGACCAATGTAGTAATGGAGAGGAATCAAGAGAAATAACTGAAGAATGGCTCTCATTCCGATGAGTCTAAAATTTTGCCGTATCATAAATAGTAAATTAATGGATATCCAAGTGCTAAAATAACGGCTTGGCTTGTTGCCTCATATATACGACTTTCAAAGTAGGTCAAAGTAGACACTTAGAATGTGGGAAAATAAGAAAATGCTTAACTCTTTACTAGAAGCCAAAATTTCAGACTGCTTCAAAATGTAGCATTTGCCGACGACAAAAAAAATGTGATTGAAAAATTGAAATATGTTTTGGGAAGGGTTAGAAAACATAGTGGGAAAAGGAGAAAATGCTGGTTACCAGCATTTTCTCCATTTCCCACGTTTTCAAAAGGCTTCTTTCTCAGGGTCGTTGAAAGTCGGGATTGTGTGGTAAAGAGTTAAGCCGATATTAAAAACCTGAATTCGACTATTTCAAATTTACTTTTTGGAGGAAAAAAATCTCCTTATCGGACAGTGTAAATACAAGATCAGACCGCACGTTCTGTGCAGTCTGATCTTGATCTACACTGTCCGCAAAAGGTCAGCGAGTTGCGCTTAGCAGCCTAAGGGTTAAATATTCTAGGAAGCAATAATCGAGAGTAATCAATATATGAGCTATGTTCTGTGAAAAGTGGGCTCGATGCATTTGCAACAAGTATCGATTCAGCACTCGTCACAACTCGGCCGATTCCGTACCTACGTCTAACCTCGTCCGTATAAAGGAGGTTGCCATTTTGCACTACCAATCACATGATCTTAAACATAGCGGCGCCCAAGTAAATCGCTCAACAACGTTATAAACAACCACGGTGAAGTTATTCACAACTATCGACCTGTTGATGAAAGCTCCCAACGGAATTGATAAACCACGGTAATAATTGAATGTGCAAAGTGTTTACCGATGGAAATATTCTTAGAAAGGTATCGATAGAAAAATGTGACTTATTTTTTCTTTTTGAAGAGGAGCCTTAGAATTTTAATAACTGTAAAACGGTGAATTTCCGGCGAAGAAATGTACCGTGTAGGTGCATATCAAGGTACGAGATACAGCCGAGGGACTTGACCACCGCATCACCCGAGGTTTGCCGAATGTCGATTCGGACAAGGTTAGATGTAGTTACGGAATCGGCAGAGTTGTTACGAGTGACCTCCTTTATACGGACGAGGCTAGATGTTGTTATGGAATCGGTCGTGGTGTGAAGGCTGAAGTTTCGCGATGCCAAGCGTTGTTAATTCTCAGTCTACGTCAGGACACACACATTTGTCTTGCATTATTCCATTGTTTAGTCGACAAAACTTAAGTCTTACTATAGACTAGACTATTTCAATAGCAATTGGCAACGACAAATCAAATGTGGTTAAAATAATTTTGGGCTGTCTTTGAAAGTAGACAAACAAAATTTTCATACCTTAACCACACAATCACATGCTTTAAGGATCCCGAACCGAAGAGAAAAATGCGTATGTAACCAACATTTTAACTCTTCCCGCAATCTTTTCTATTGTCTTTAGAGAGACAAAAAAAAACCAACATATTTTGAACTACGTCTAATATGTCGTCTGCAAATGTTTTCAGTTTGGTTAAATCTTTAGTCGTTTGGTATAGGGTTAAGAGACACAGTTCCTCCTTTTTCCAGCGATGTTTGCAAAAGTCGTCTTCTTTAGTGGCGGTAAAAATACGGTTTCGTCCAGTAATGGGTTGCCAAGGAGATGTCAGTCACGTTCGATTTGACCTTTTATTCTTTACCAGACGACAAAATTTTAGACTTCTTCATTTTGAAAACATTAGCAGACGATATTTTAAATGTGGTTCATATTATAGGATTTGTGTTTGAAAAATCAGAGGAATTTGTAAGAAAAGGAGGAAATCCTGGAAAATTTTTCCACCTCCTTTTTTTTCTCATTATTCTTCTTCTTCAGTGTGGTTTATACTCTACCACACGATCCCGAGTTTTAACTATCCTGATGTAGTAGGCTTTGAAAAACAGCGTGGGAAAGGGAGAAATGCGGATGACCAGCACTTTCTCCTTTTTCTACAATGTTTTTTATCCATTCTCAGACAAATTACATCATTTCGAGCCTCATTTAATTTGTCGTCTGCAAGTGTTTTCAGTTTAGACAAGTCTAAGATTGTGCCGTGTGGTGAAGAGTTAAAACAAGTGATTATCTGGCAAAGGGTAAAATGTCGTTTCAAAGCACTAATTAATATTTCATATACGGCCGCGTTTTTTCTCTCATGTCCAAGCTTTTCGTCATGTATCTGTTCACCAGTGACTTTACGCACGTATATTTTAACATAGGCTTTTTGAAGCTCCGTTGGTCGATCACGGAACACCTAAATTTTCATTGGTCGATCATCGAACTCTGTTACTAAAAATAGAACAATGGTGCGTCACCTCTATATCGTATAAGCCATGCTCTGGCAAAAAGTGGTTTAATCCATTTGCAAAAAATATCGAAAAATATAATTATTTCATGCTTTCCGGTAGGAAATCGAGAAATAGCGGTGAAAATATTTTTCGATATTACACGGGTACGACCGGTGAGAATACCGATTTCATTTTTTTTATGGAAGTCTCGACAAAAAAAGGGGCTAGAAGCATGAAATAAATAGAATATTTGTTTTTTTTTTTTGGTGAAAGATCGAAATTTATTTCATCGAGTGAACATCATCGGTAATATTTTCACGAGTGGCGCCACTCGTGAAAATATTACCGATGATGTTCACGAGATGAAATAAATTTCGATCTTTCACCGAAAAAAACAAATATCCTGTAAGTCAGCCTGCAGAGTCCGCGTAGGCTGACCTGGATCGAAACTTTTTGTTATTTGGGCAAATTTTCTGCATGTCAAAGGACCAGTTTACTTCAGGATTCAGTCGGTTGTTAGACAAAGTGAATTACATGGATCCATAATTATATGATGACTTGCTTTTGCCAAGCCGCCGTAGCTCAGTCGGTAGCGTACAGGACTTGAGGGCAGGAGGTCGCTGGTTCGATCCCCGGCTTGGCCAATTTCTTTCCGAGGATCGATGATAGTCATTGCGACAGGATTCATTCCTCTCTCACCGCTGACCATTGTTTCGACGATGGTTATGTGGGAAAGCAGCCAGTGGCTTGGAAAAAATATTGTGCGGAGTACTAGAAAAGGAAATTCCAGGAAAGCTTGGATAGGTACACTGGCCGCCGGGATATAACTGAAATAATGTTGAAAACGGCGTTAAACACCATACAATCAATAAATCAACGATGACTTGCTTGGTAATATACATCACGCCGATGCATTGCTTTTGCCAGAGCATGGCTCGTATATAATACGCCAAAACCCTAACCCTTTCGTAAATAATACTATATACAGGCGATGCGCCAATGTACTAAATTTAGTGACAGTGTCCGATGATCAAGTAATGAAAATTTCGGTATTCCGTAATAGATTAATAGATTTTCAATGGCTATGATTTTCCATAAACAAATACAGGAACACACCAACGACAAGTAGATTTCTCTTTTTACCGCAATGCTTTCACATGCTTGAAGTACTGGAAGTTTATTCAGCGACCGTCTTTGTCTAGTTATAATTATCATAAAAAAAAAAGTAACGCAACTTCTGATTGGCTAAACCATTTGGTTTAGCCAATCGGAAGTTGTGTTATTTTGAAATCCACATTATTTTGAAATTAAAAAAATTCTTCAGGATGAAACTAAAAATGTTCTTAAAAATGGTTGGTGAATACGGACCCTGGGTCCATATTCACCAACCATTCTTAAGAACCGTCTTAGTCTTATTCACCAAGATTTTCTAAAATTGAAAGTACCAGGTAACACAACTTCTGACTAGCTAAACCATTTGGTTGAGCCAGTCGGATGTTGTGTTTTTATTTTCAAATTCAGAAAATTCTTTAGATTAAGACTTAGAATGTTCTTGAGAACAGTTGCTGTATACGGTTCCTGGTCTTCTTTTTTTACCAGTATTATCAATTCTAGACTCTGTCACTTGGTATTTATCTTGAACATTTATTAAACGAACGAGGGCAAAAATCACCTTAATGTTTAATTCTTTTCTAAAAGATAGTATCTTGGGCTTATCCAAATTGAAAGCATTTGTAGACGACATCTCACAAATGGCACAGAAGATAGAACATGCCCCTGAAAGGGTAGGAACCATTGTGGGAAAAGAAGGAAATGCAGGTTACAAGCATTTTTGTCCCCATTATCCCATAACGTTTTCAAAGCCTGGCTTCCCCCCGGTCTTTAAAACTCTGGATCTGTCTGTTTACACAACACCCATTCTCCATAAATTATCTTTAACAGGAAACGACTTTTTCTCGACAAAAACGGAAGATCGCCCACAGTTACCGATCATGTTTGATTACGTCGTCTGCTTCTTACAAAAACGTCTGCTTCACAGTTTCCCAGACGATGAAAATTTAGACCTCTCCAAATTGAAAGCATCTGCAGACGGTAAGTCCAATGTGGCAGAAATGATGAAACTTGCCCTTAACTCTTTACCAAACGGCAAAAAATTGGACCAGTCCAATTTGAAAGCATTTGCAGACAATAAATTGAAAGGAGCTCAAATGATGATTTCTGTCCTCGATAGGGTAGAAAACATTGCGGGAAAAGTAGAAAATGCTGGTTACCAGCATTTTCTCCTTTTCCTACAATGTTTTCAAAAGGCCTCTTTTTTAGGGTCGTTAAAACTCGGGATTGTGTGGTAGAGGGTTAATTGAATAGGACACATTGTGGGAAATGGAGAACATGCTGGTCACCAGCATTTTCTCCTTTTTCTACAGTGTTTTCAAGAGCCTTCACGACAGGGTGTTAAAAGTCGGGATTGTGTGGGTAAGAGTTAAAACAGTGAAAAAAAAAAAATCGTGGAGGAAAATGCTGGTTCCGGTATTTTCTCCTTTTCCCACAATGTTTTTAAAAGCCTTCCTTACACACAGATCTTCCTAACAAGTAACCAGACAATAAAATGCTGCAGGTGTGTAAACTGAAAGCGATTGCAAACTACAAAATGAAGAAAGCGATTGCAAACTACAAAATGAATTCTGCTCAAATGAAAACATTTGTCTTTTAAACCCTTTCCCACACAACAAATTTTGGACTGGTCCAAATTAAAAGAGTTTGCAGACGACAATTTTAAATTTGATGAAAATGGCAGAAAGTTCTCCAAAAGGGTAGAAAACACTGTGGGAAAAGGAAAAATTGCTCGTTACGAGCAATTTCTCCTTTTCCCAGAGTGTTTTCAAAAGACTTGTACTGCAGACACGTGAAAACCAGGGCTTGTTTGGGAAAGGGTTAAATAAAATGTTTCAAAAAGCCTTCTTTCTCAGGGTCGTGAAAGTGACATTCCGAATCAGATTTCGTTTCGCAAAGTTTTTTTTTTTTCATGAACATCCTAACAAAGCCTGGTAATTATTATTCACGTGCAAAAATGGACTTAACACCAGAATATAGGCAGAAATATGCATGTACGTATGTAGATAACAAACCGAATTACGTTACAAACTTTCCCACCCCATTTGAAACACGGCAGCACTTATTACGTATGGAATAAACACATTTATAACACAGAAGAACTTGTTTCCCTAGCGGCTTGGTTCCAAATAAAAGATTTGAAGGTCGTGGGTTCGAATCCCAGTGCATTATTCAGTTTTTCCCCTCCAACTCACAGTAAACTTCGCAGTCACGCCATTAAGATTTTTTTTTTAACAATATCAATATATACACTTTCTCCTTTAAAAAAAATGGGATGAAAATCTGATTTTATGCTGCTTTAAAATGCGGGATCGTTTGGTGAAGTATCACATCAAATCATCGGTTTCTGCTTCATGTACAAAAGATAAAGATCTGCATAAAGCAACGCTGTTGACATTAGAAAGCTAAACGTCTACGGTGCATATTGATCCGCATATCTCTCAAACGTTTGAACGGTCTAGATCCAAGTTCAGAATGTACGTTCTTTTCAGTCCGATCTTAGATTACACTGTCTGGGAAAGAGCACTACAGATAATTTGCAACGGTCTAAACCCTTTCCAAAACAATACTGATTTTAACAAACCTGAGAAAGAAGGGTTTTGAAAACATTGTGGTAAAAGGAGAAAATACTAGTAACCAGCATTTTCTCCTTCTCCTACAATGTTTTCCGCCCTATCAATGTTTTCTACGATATCATCTCATACGTGAATATAACTGAATAAGGATGGCAGCGGCAAAAACACCATTCAATCAAATTTTACCCTATGAAACACCTCACCCTCAATTTTGGCCATATTCAATTTGTCGTCTGCAAATGCCTTCGATGTAAAGGGGTCCAAAATTCACCTCGTCTGACAAACAGCAAAACTTTGGACTCGACCGAAGTGAAAGCGTTTGCAGAAGGCAAATTAGTTGTAGCTAAAAAATAATATCTGTCTATCAAAGGGTAGAAAGCATTACTGGTAGACAGTATCTTCTCCTTTTCCTCACACTGTTTTTTTTTTTAAGTCGTCTTCTTGAAAGTTGATAAAAAGTCTTCTTCAGGGTCGTTAAAACTCGGGATTGTGTGGTATAGAGTGGAAGGGTTCTCGGCTTTCAAGGCTGTGTCACAATCACGGAGATAATTCCTGCGACATTTTATTTTCCGATATTGTCGACAAGCGCGGAGCCATTCCCTTTACGTGCCTCGATCTGTGTGCCTTCTCTTATCTCTGTATAGAACCCACTCGATAGTGCATGGTGCCGTTGCGTAGGCAATAGGCCTAATCGATTTTTTTCCCCTCCCTTCCTCTCTCTTCCCATAGTGCTCTGCGTCGCCTCTTAGAAGAAAATACGGAATTAGTCTGGTCGACATTTTGTTCTGGTGTTTTTTCCCACTGACTTTCTTTATAACAGCTGGTGAGTTATATTTCAATTATCTTTTACTTTTTTTTTGGTCTTAGAATTTAAAAACAAATTAGCAACACTGGAATTTTAAACTATCGTTGTAAAAAATGGGTTATCAACATGAGTTTAGGTTAAAAAAAAAAAAACACACACACACACAAATGCATGTGAAAACATTGTGGCAAAAGGAGAAATTGCTTGTTAATAGTAATTTCTCCTTTCGTCACAGTGTTTTCTTTTTAAATCGACTGTGAGACAAAAAAGTCGTTTTGTAGCTGATAATGATCTGTGTTGTTTTCACTGTTCCTGTTGATGGTGATGGCATTGCTGCTACTTATAACGATGATAATAATAATAATAATAATGATGATGATGATTGTGGTGGTGATGATGGTGCCGACTTTTTGCTATTGGTGAGTTTTCTGCTTGTCAAAGAATCATGAATCGGTCGGTTTTACCAGTCAGTTTATCGATCGGTAAATTAAATGTTCGAAACAGTGATATTATCGAACCATAATCCACCAAATGTTATTTCTTGATAAACTGCCGATAAACATGAAATAATACTTTTTTTAGAGAGAGAGAGAGAGAGATGTTTTCTTGACAATTAGATTTATGCGTCTATTCATGAGTCTGAAAAAAAGAACTGTTCTACTGAAGAGTAAAAACCGGTTTGTCATAGTTAAGAATTATGTAGCAGACGATGTTCTCTGCAGCCTGATCTTAATCTACGTCGCCAGCAAATGCTTCTTTGGTCGCCCTTTGCAGCCCAGGTCCTGTATTCAACAATCATTCTTAGTATCATTATTAGTCTCATTCTAGATTCGGAAAGTAACAGAAAATCTGATTGGCTAAACCAAAACCAAATGGTTTAGCCAATCAGAAGTTGTATTACTTTCAATTTAGCGAATTTTTCAGAATAAGACTAAGAATGGTCTTAAGAACGGCTGGTGAATAATGACCCTAGACTAAAACAATATGGCAGAGACATAGTGTTGGCAGAAAAGTATTAAAAAAATCTCGCCATGTCCAGTTGCGTTATTAATTATGTATGGATATCTATTGTTTCTGCAAACACGCTGTGTTATCATTTGCCACCTTTCCTAGATTAAAAAGCTTCCAATGGAGAGTGTGTGTGTGTGAGAGAGAGACAGACAGACAGAAAGCAAGACAGACAGACAGACGGACAAACAGGGACAGACAGAGAGAGCGAGAGAGACAAGCAGAGAGAGAAATGAGAGACAGACAGGCGGACAGAGAAAGGTAGACAGAGCAGAACAGACTGACAGCCCAAAAAAGAAACGTGTATCAAATTTTATGTCCTACACTTATTTCGATGCTGGGTACACCAAACAAAAAGACTAAAAGACCGACAAATAGAGAACCAAGCCCAGTGTTTTATTCCACTGTTAATGCACAGCGTGTCAGTTTTATGAGATTCTAAATTTAGGCGACGCCAAACAGACAATGTCCTTATGTGGACATTAGCCCTTTCAGTGCCATAGGCGAAAACCGGGGCTTTTGTGAACGGCACAGACTCAAGTTCAGACGGCACAGAACGCCGCCATAGAGTAATTAGATGCCTATTTTAAGCATCTGTCGGGAGAAACGCAGACTTTGGATTTGAAAGTGAGCCATGCTCTGTGAAAAGGGGGCTTAATGCATCTGCGAAAAAGTATCGACCCAGGTCAGCCTGCGCAGTCCGCGCAGGCTGACCTGGGCCGAAACTTTTCGCTACTGGTCAATTTTTTGTATGTCTAAGGACCAGTCTACCTCATGGTTAAGTCGTTTGTTTAAAAAAAGTGGCTATTATGGACCCATAATCATGCGATAGCTTGCTTGGTATCATGCATTGCGGAGATGCATTAAGACCCCTTTTGTCAGAGTATGGCTCAAATAGAAAGATCAGGTCATCGATTGATAGAGTTACCTTTCATTCATCGTTGCCAATGGTTGCCCACATGGGCGGCGCTCCCAGAAGGTTGTTTGTTATGTTACGAGGGATAGTGCAGGATAAAGTACGATACCCATCCGAAGTTACGCCTGGTTCTTTGAACGCGCATGGTGTGCAGCACGGTCACATGGGACCTCGATTTTAGGCTCATCCGAAAGACTACTAGTTAATCTAAAGTAGGCCAGCCGTGGGGCAAGAACCCACGCCTTCAAGTGGCCAAGGACTTGTCCCTCACAAGTGTCACGGGCTACCACTTAAGATCGTGTTGTACTCTTAAGTTTTTTTTACCTCGGCTGTGTTGAAAGAAAACTCGAGGTATTGTCACATGGATCTCCATTCTATAAACCTCGGATGATTCGTTGATCAAACTCATCGGCTGTATTAAGATACGTGATATGTACCTACCTTGGCGGTACATATCTTCGCCGGAAATACACCTCTTTACCGTTCTTAAATTTGTAAGGCTCCATTCAAAAGAAAGAAACCATGAGTCACAACTTTCTATCAAAATCTTTCTAAATACATTTCCGTTGACAAACAGTTTGTATATTCATTTTCAACGTGGTATATCGATTTCGTTGGCAGCTTTGACCGACAGGTTGATAGATGTGAATAACTTCACTGTGTTAATGTCGTTGCTAATCGATTTATATGGACGCAGCCATGTTTAAAATCATGTGACTGACAGCATCCTATTTGATAAGAACGAGGTTAAATGTACATTCGGCATACCTCGGGTGATCCGGTGATCAAATCACTCGGCTGTATCACGTAGCTTGATATGCACCTACACGGTACATTTCGCACACCTCCGGAAGCACACCGCTTTGCCGTTATTGAAATTGTAAGGCTCCTCTTTAGAAAGAACGCATGAGTAAATTTTCTATCGTTATCTTTCTAAGAGTATTTCAGTCGGCAAACAGTTTGTACATTCAATTTTTAGCGTGGTTTATCAATTCCGTTAGGAGCTTTCATCGACAGATCGATAGAAGTGAATAACTTCACAGTGGTTGTTCATGTCGTTGCTAAGCGATCTACAGGGGCGCCGCCATGTTTAAGATCATGTGATTGGTAGTTCAAAATGGAAGCCTCCCTTATACAGACGAGGTTAGATGTAGGTACGGAATCGGCCGAGTTGTGACGAGTGGTTAAATGTAGTTACGGAATCGGCCGAGTTGTGAAGAGTGATGGATTTCTAGGGGCCTCTACGTCGACTAAGTCGTGGTACGAAAACTTTGATATTTTCTCACATCTCTGTTGATACAAAAGATATTTACGAGCACTTCGAACCTTGCCTATCAAAAGGGGGACTGATACTAAAAAGAACAGGTAATCCTAAACTATTTTTGACACAGTTTTGCCCCCTTTTCGACTTAGATTTTTCAAAAAAGCACCTGCAGCCATAATGTTTTATTTTCGTTCAACCCTTTACCATACGACCCCGAGTTTCAACGACCCTGAGAAAAGGTTTTGAAAACATTGTGGGAAAATGAGAAAATGCTGGTTACCAGCATTTTCTCATTTTCCCACAATGTTTTCTCCTCTTTCAAAAATTAAATATCAACATGTGAGATACATTTAGATGATTCTCTGAAAGCACTTTTAATTTGGACAGGTCTAAAATGCCGGCGTTTGATAAAGAGTTACGTAACAGCAAACTGTCACACTCTAATGATATTACTCTACGAAATGCTAATATTTCTGCAAATAAATCATAATTTGGACAAAATCAAGTCATAGATCTATGTTTACTTTAAGATAAAATCATGATAATGTGGCATAAACGCCAAACAAAGGGCGATCAATTGTTGAATCGTTTCGTTATTTACTCAGAAATATTCGAAAGCTGCCACGGGGCTAACTAACGTGGAATTATCAGAAAATCAATACGTGTAGGCTTATTGGTTTTATTTACCCTTTCACCGTTGGGCGCAACTTTACTTTCTTTTAAGGACAATATAGACCAAGATCAGACAGTTTAGAACGTGCAGTTGAACGAAAGACCAACATTGTACACTGTTTTATCAAATGTTCTTGCACATACAGCCTGCAAATTGCAATGTTTAGGTCTATTTAATTAACAGTTGAAAATATACATGTTACTCATGTCGCGCTCTGAGGGTTAAATCCATCAATAATCCCAGCTTCTCGGACTTCATTATTGGGTTTATTTTTCGAATTATACCAGTTAAATCACAGACTTATTCAGACAAATTTGTTTTGTTTTTAAAAAACAGTGAAAATTTATGTTCAGCTTGCCCAGAACGTAAAGTCTGATCTTGAATCTAAACTGTCCAATATTTTTGTGAGATTTTCTGGCCAAGCAGGTATGGAATCGAAACAGCTGATTGATGGTGTCAGTATTCAATATTTTGCAGGCGTTAATTATGATTTATCTCAATTTTGCATCAAAATGAAATAAACAAAGATTGATCGATCGATCGATTGATTGATTAATTGACTAACGGGCTGTTTGATTGATTGCTTGATGGATGGATGGATGGATCGACCGCCCAACCGACCTACCGACCGACCGCACGATTAATTTCGGTGACTGAGTGACTGACTGACTTACTGACTGACGGAAAATACGAACTGACTGATAAACTTACTGACCAACTGACCGACTGCCTGAAGGATGAATAGATTGATGGTCTGACGGACGGACAGAAAGAGAAAACAACAGACGTAGGACGACAACTAAAGAGCGCTATTTCTGCATGTAGAAACTCTTTACTATTATATCGTCCCTTCTGCAAGTGTGAAAAAAAAATTATGACACCTTCCTAACAATAGATCTGAAACACAATGATTATTGAATGTGTAAATGGATGTCACTCGCAACAATTTCCTATGGGCTTAACCCTTAAGCTGCTTATCGCGACCCACTGACCTTTTGCGGACAGTGTAGATCAAGATCAGACTGCACAGAACGTGCAGTCTGATCTTTGATCTACACTGTCCGATACGGTATTTTATTTCCGGTGAAATCAACTTTGAAACCGCAATGTTTGGCCTTTTAGTATTGAGTAGAAATTTGCATTTCAGTTATTCAGCAGCTTAAGGCTTAATGTTTCCATTACTATACCCATTTGAATGTACGCCCACAATGAAACGTATCATCGATAAACATCTTCGGACTCTTGGCCATGCTACAAGAGGGTATTCAGGCGCGTTTCGCAACAAGGGGACTTGAAGAATTACCTTGTCTCTTTTTCTTTATGGTTTGACTATTTGGTCATCTCTCCCTTTTTATATTATATTATTTCTATTCATACATATTGTTTCTTGTTGACTAGGTTTTTTATGTAATTCCTATTATTTCTGCTTCTGATCGGTAACTATAGGTTAACTTTTTTTTTTTTTACAATTTGGTTACTTCACTTTTGATATGTATATACACATGTGGCATCATTCATTGAAAAACTTACATTCTGACAAGACAATGTACTATGTATACGTCTAAATAAAATGTCTGTTCTGTTGTGTCTTTTCTGCTACAAAATTTTAACCTTCACCATATCGGAGGCATTTTTCGGCGTAGCTAAGTGTGCTGGCTTTTGATGACCTACTTTATGGTACTGATAAAAAACGAATAAATAGAAATTTGTGATTGGTCGAATATGTTGACGTGTTTATTGTAAGGGCCCCTGTGGTAAAAAATGTAGACGTGTTTATTCTAAGAGCCCCTGCCCACGAAAAATCTACATATCCTATTTAAAGATATTTCTTTTTACATATGAAGCTGTTGACGAGTTACTGGATTTGTCTTTGAAAGGGTAGAACCATTGTGGAAAAATGAAGAAATGCTGGTTACCAGCATTTCCTCCTTTTCCCACAATGTTTTCAAAAGGCATCCTTTTATGGACCGTAAAAATACTGAAACGCTGGGTAAAGGATTTTTCTTTATTAAGCTGAGTCAAAATAATCAACGGAAAACGCCATTCCTCGTGACCCAGGACTACTCCCCAACGAGAGATAAAAATCGGAAAAAGGTATATAAAAAGAGGTTATTTGTTTTTTTCGGTGAAAGATCGAAATTTATTTTATCGAGGGAACATCATCGGTAATATTTTTAGGAGTGGCGCAGGCACGAGTGAAATATTACTGTATGATGTTCACGAGATAAATTAAATTTCAATCTTTCACAGCAGACAAAAAAATTATATTCTATTTGTATCATGCTTCTTACCCCTTTTATGTCGGGACTTGCGAGGTACAGGGGAGCAGTCGGTATTTCTATACCAGTGAGTTTATATATCGGTAAATTCACTGGTCGAAACGGTGAAATTATCAAACTATTATCCACCATTATTTCCCAATAAACTACCGAAAAGCATGAAATAATATGGTTTAAATAGTTAACCTTTTAACGCACAATTCCGAGTTTTAACGACCCTGGAAAAGAAAGCCTTCGAAAACATTGTGGGAAAAGGAGAAAATACTGGTAACCAGCATTTTCTTCTTTACCCACAATGTTTTCTTCTTAGTGATAGGCAAGTTTCCTCTTTAGAGCCAGCATTGATCTTTCGTCTACATATGCTTTGAATTTGGGTAAATCTACAATTTTGTCGTGTGCGAAAGAGTCAAAAGGGTATAAAAGACTGCAAACGAAGATCGGACTTCACAGTATTGTAGGCTGATCTTGGCCAACAAAACTTCGTAAATGGCATCAATGGTGGAGATTTTTCAGTAAACGGGTTGACTATGAATATGAATACCAAATGATTCCAGTGGGAACAATGGAACTTATCTTCACTTTAAACAAAGCGTAACATCTGGTGTTTTGCCGTAGAGCTAAGCATTTTTTGTCCTAGCAATATATATCAAGATCGATCAATCGATCATTTACTAGATATATGCCTCGATCAATCGATCAATCATCCATTCAGTCAATTGGAATGGTCTCTGGTAGGTTTCAAGATAGCCTGTACGGTAAAGGTTAAACAGGGAAAATAATGTCTGTCCGTTGCTATGTTACTCCAAAGGTTTGCCCTTGACATTTACCTCCGGGAGAGAAATCTGGACAGGAGGCCGAAAAGCTTTATTATATGCGATTCTAATTGTCTGATACATTCCGAAAGTTGCCCACACAAATTGCATTAGTCTGACCAATAATTGACTGCCTTGTTCAGGCAACTGTCGCATGGTTTATTCCTATTGCAAACAATACCGCATTTTGATGACGGCCAGGGGAAAAAGGATTTTGCTTTTGAAAACATTGTGGGAAAAGGAGAAAATGCTGGTAACCAGCATTTTCTCCTTTTCCCACAATATTTTCCATCCTATCCTAGACAGGTCCCTTTTTAGCATCATTTGATACATCGTCTGAAAATATTTTCGTTTTGGAAAAGTTTAAAATTTTGTCACCGGGAAAAGAGTTGAATGAAAATACAAGTAAAAGAGTTGAATAATAATAATAATAACAGTAATAATAATAATAGTTGAATGATAGTAATAATCTTACATTGTAATAACCGCGATTCGGAGAACGGCTAAACTTTGATGTTACAAACATGTTATACTGCAGCTTAAAACTTAAAGATATATCCTTACTGCCAGAGAGAGAAAAAAAAAAAAAAAAAACGCTGTTAAAACCGTAAAGTTTGTAAAATGGTTCAGAATTTAGTCAGCTGTGTAAACATAGATAAATTACAAATATGTATGGTGTAAGGGATGGATAGTAATATATACTTATTTCAACAGCTGAAAAATTAAATCCACTGGAACTTATAGGCTTGAGCAAACTCACAGAGGCTATGGATCCAAGATCCAAGATCTGTGCAGTCTGATCTTGATCTATACAGTCCGTAGAAGCGCATGCTTTCACCTAGTGACGTACAACGTACATCAACGTACATCATGGGGGTAGATATAATACAATATAGGGCTAGAATAGGTGCTTTTGTGGCCACAATGTCTAAGAGAAAACATCGTGTCTATAAAGAAAAAGCGTATTGCCGGAACGTGAAGGGTCCAAATATTCACTGGAGAATGTTTTCTACGTGTATAATGTTGTTATGTATATTGGGGTCGTACAGACTATTGCTTGCAGTGGCATCAAATATACAGGATACATTTCTTGTATCCGACATGAACATGAACACAAGTACTGTGTGTAACAAACAAATAAACGACTACCAATTTCTTGAAAAAAATGATGAGAAAACTTTGTCATACGGTACTTTTACAACGTACTTTGAACAAAGACTATTGCAATCTTGCGACGTGGAATTGAACCCGGGACCTTTAGCTGACGCTGCTGGTGACGCTGCTGGTGTAGATCAAATCCTTGAAGCCATTAAATGTAGTGAGTCCCGACTCCTCAACGAGATACAAAGTGTCAAAAGCGATATTTCGTATCTTAAAACAGAAATGATAGGGGTAAAAGAGGAATGTTTAAGTGCCGCACAAGACATAAAGGTAATCAAGGGAAAGCAGGCCCAGTTAGAAGGCACTCTTACTACTCTTACTACTATAAACGAGGAAATATATTCGATTAACGATAAACAAGAAAACACTCATTTAGACGTGGAACATTTAGACAACGAATTGCAACGAAAGTGTTTGGAAATAGATCAGCTAAAATTAGACCTAGATAGATTAGAACAGTATTGCAAAAGAAGCTCAATGAGAATATTTGGTCTACAGCCATTAGAACATGAGAATGGCGATACAATTAAAGAGCAGATTGTAAACGAAGTGCTAAAAGTTGCATGTCCAGACGAATTATGGGACCAGTCTGCGATAAAAAAAGCATACAGAGTTCAAGGTAGACAAGGTCCTTATATGACAATAGTTACTCTAAAACAAGAGGAAGATAAATTTAGAATATACGCGGGCAGAGAAAGATTAAGGAATAACAGTGTGAGAGTAAGCGATGATCTTACAAAAAGGCAAAGACAGGAATTGAAGTCACTAAAGGAAAAGGGAAAATTTGGGTATTACAGAAACGGAAAGCTACAAATTAGAGAAAGATCAAACGAATTAGAACAGAGAACAAGAATATTTATAAAAGGGAACAGGCGAGGTAACAATAGGCATTTAGGAAATCAAAGTACAATCACAATAAACAAACACACGGACGAACAATTAAATAGTACAGCAAATCCATACGAGATGTCCACAGAAATAGAAAGTAGTATAGAAGAGATGGCAGATAACGTTGAAACCAGGAACAACATAGATGCATAGCAATCACTGATTAGTACATATAAGATACCACACAATATTAACATTTTGACATGGAATGTTGAAGGACTCAGTTCAAAAATCAAAGATCAAGATGTCATTGAATATTTTAAGAAATTTGACGTATTTGCACTAACGGAAACGTGGTATCAGTACATAGATGAGCTGGAAAACTTGCTTATAGATTATTCTTGTTATTTTGTTAAAGCAACAAAACGGGCGATATGGGGGAGAGCTATGGGAGGCTGTATTGTTTATGTGAGATCCGCTTTAGCTCAGTATATAGAACGGGTCTGGACGGATAGCCCATTCGGTGTATTTTTTCGTGTAAAAAAACAAGTGTTTAACTTACATAGCGACTGCATTCTAGCATTTGTATATCTTCCGCCGGACCAATCACCTTTCTATGAATCATATAATGAGAAAGGCGTCATCTTACTTGAAGATTTAATGACAGAAAATGAACTCCTAGTCAATGGTCTGCCGATAATTATAATGGGGGATTTGAATGCACGAATCGGACAAAATCAATCAAAAGAGTTTGATGAACGTTTAATCTCTTCCGGAGACAGTGATCAACCATTCAAACGTACCTCTTTAGATAGACATATTAATAAATTTGGAAAAGACCTTTTAAACATGTGTTCCACACATAAACTATACATATGTAATGGCTTATTGGGCGCAGATAAAAACGTTGGGAATTTTACATTTATAGGGTCAAATGGATCTAGTGTAATAGACTACTTAATCTGCTCGGAAAGTGTACTACATTATATCAATCAGTTTGAAATAGGTACGAAAACTGAGTCGTCTCATTTCCCCATTATATGTGCCCTAGAATCAATGGTAGAAATGAATATCCCAACACAGAAATACAAAAAAAATAAACCCGGTAAAATCCGGTACGAGTTTGACGATAACAGTATTACACAATACAAGAGTAACCTTACCCTAACATTTACCAATACATTTATCAATAGGTTTTGTGTTCGAATCGATAGTGCGGAACATGATATAAACGACATTGTGTTTGATCTAGATAAAGTTTTATTACAATGTGCAGATACATGCAAAAGGACAAACAAATACACTAGCAGACAACAGCCTGCCTGGTTTGATAAAGCATGTGCTTCGCTAAAAAGACAAAAATATAAGAACTTACGTATTTATAGAAACCACAGGACAGACCGGAACTTAGAATTATATAGACAATCGAAACGACAATTCAAAGCCGAATGTGATAAAAAGAAAAGTGAATATCAAGCATCGACGCTTGATGAACTTATAGACAATATCAAAGATTCCAAATCATTCTGGAACAAAGTAAACAGTCTGACAAAAAATAAGCCAGTTGAAAATTCAATAAGTATGGAGGACTGGAAGGACCATTTCGAAAATCTGTTCGAAGATGCAACAGTAAATGACTTAGTGGAAGGCGAATCCAGCAGTTTAAGCGATATAATATGTGAAGAAGACCAGCCATTGGATGAAATTCAGGATCATATTTTTAATTCCGAAATAACAAACGAGGAAATACTGAAATCGGTCAAATCACTCAAATCTGGTAAAAGCGCGGGAATGAACGGTATTACCCCGGAATTCTTTATACACGGAGGTGAAATTATACTCGTTATTCTAAACCGATTATTTAATAGAATATTCAGTTCTGGTGAATACCCAACGTCATGGGCAAGTTCTATCATAGTACCAATACATAAAAAAGGTGATGTAAATAAAACTGACAATTATCGGGGGATTTCGCTTCTTGATGTGCTTGGAAAAATTTATTCAAGTGTTATTAACAGACGCCTTACTTTTTATATGAACATATACAATATCATATGTGAAAACCAAGCTGGATTTAGAGAAGGATATTCCACCATCGATAATGCGTTTATCCTTCAGTCCGTGATCACCAAAATATTAAGTGAAAGGAAAGGAAAGATTTATATAGCTTTCGTAGATTTTAAACAGGCTTTTGACACTGTAAATAGAAATAAACTTTGGTCAGTCATGCAAGAAAATGGTGTAAAGGAAAAGCTATATAAATCAATTAAAAGTATGTACGGTATAGTAAAAGCCCAGGTAAGATCGAACTCAGGACTAACGGAACCAGTCATAAGCAAAGTGGGCCTTAAACAAGGCTGCTTGATTTCGCCGGCAATGTTTCTCCTTTTCATCAACGAGTTAGCGAAAGAAATAAATAACAGCGACCTCAAAGGGATACAGCTCTTCCCGGACTTAGTTCAAGTTCTAATTTTATTGTTCGCAGACGACGTAAGTTTGATATCTGACACGGTAGTAGGTCTACAAAGACTACTGAATAAGTTGCATTCATTTTGCTTATCGACAGGTTTAATAGTCAATACATCAAAAACCAAAATACTTGTGTGTAAAAAGGGAGGTAATTTGTCGAGCAAGGAAAAGTGGTTCTATGGAAATCATCGATTAGAGGTTGTCAAAAAATTCAGTTATGTTGGGCTGTTGTTTTCCCAGAAAATATCGTCGTATGAAATGGCAGCCGAACAATCGTTAAAGGCTAAAAGAGCATTCTTAGCTATTTTATCTAAACTATATGAATTTGGCCAGCTACCTTGTCATGTGTTTTTCAATATATTTAATACCAAAATTATTCCAATTCTTTTATACGGAGCCGAGATTTGGGGTAATATCGACCAGACCTCAGTCAATAGGTTACAAACATACGTCTGTCGTAGATACATGGGTGTAAACAAGACATCACCTACAGCAGCAGTTCTTGGAGATTGTGGTCAGTATCCAATTAAAACAGAATACTTTAAAAGGAGTATTAAATATTGGCTGAAAATTCTGCAAATGCATGAGGCCAGACTTGTAAAAAAATGTTATATTATGTTGAAATACCAGGATGAACTTGGCTATGAAAACTGGGTAAGCCATATTAAACGCATTTTACAAAATAACGGATTCGGTTATGTGTGGGATCAGCAATGTATTATGAATGAGCGTTTATTCCTCTCAGAATTCACCCAGAGAATAAAGGACCAGTACTTACAAGAGTGGTATTCGCAACTAGAAGCCAGTCACAAACTCTATTCCTATAAGTTCTACAAACTTACATTTGTACACGAACGATATTTGGATATTTTGAAAATTCGAAAATTCAGACGGGCGATGTCCAACTTCAGATGCTCTTGCCATGGCCTAAATATCGAAAGGGGTCGCCATCTAGGTGTACAGACTGAAGACAGATTATGTACTTTATGCAATATGACTGTAGAAAATGAATTTCATTTTATGTTACAGTGTGAAAAACTTCAGGTTGTTAGACAACAATATATTCCTGAAAAATACTGGCGTAATGCAACAGTCCACAATTTTAACATTCTTATGTCGACAAAAAAGGCCGAAACTATCATAAAGATTGCTTCCTTCATTTATTACGCAAGCCAGGTGAGAAAGGAACTCTTATCGTAAGTCATCGTCTGTCTACCTACCTCTGCTGAAAGAATGGATGATATGAGTGGGACATCTATTGTTCATCAAAACGATGGATGCCGCATCGTGCCATCCACTTTGCTATCCTTATTACTGTATAAACGAGTGTTAGGTTGGACTATTTACTTCCATATTGAAAGCATACACAGACGACTGTTCAAACTTGTTTCCAATGAATTGTTGTTCTCTGCTGAGTTAGAGAGCATTGTGGGAGAAGGAGAAATTGCTCATTATGAGCTGTTTCTTCTTTTCCCCACAATGTTTTCGGAAGACTTCTACTTGGTTGTTAAAGGTTTGAATAAATGTAATATGTTCAATTACGCAGAAAGCAGGCATTGCTACATTCAGCGAGTCGTAACAGAATTTACATTTCTTGTTATAACCTTAGTATTATTTTTGAAAAATTATAAAATACAGAGTGGAGAGGTTTTAGCCTCTTTTATTTCATTTCGACAAGAAACTATCATCACTTCACCTGTACTTTTCTCTTCTAAATGGTCCCTTACCCTCTTCTGCACTAGGTGTCACGTGAGACCAATGCAGACAGTCTGGTCTGGTTCCGGACACTGTCCGATCCTGACCTCCACTGCTTGCACTGGTCGATTTTAGTTATTCCATTCATGCGCTACATAAGTTGAAATGGCAGGAACGGGATGGGGATTATAAAAACTAGTTATATATAAAGGTAGTTAAATCTGTATACAGGTATATTTCTCATGAAAATAATTTATTACTTTATTTATTACTACTAGAGAACGATACACACCGCTACAAATATGACTTTTTGTAAAAAGATGTTACATGTTGTATTGGGCCTCTGGCCTTTCATCAATAAACTATTTGTATTTGTATTTGTATTTGCATCGAAAGGGTTAATCTTTAACCAAAAAATCACGTGTTTTCACAGTGCTGATGAAGAAGGCTTTTGAAAACGTTGTAGGAAAAGGCGAAAATGCTGATAACAAGCATTTCTCCTTTTCCCTTAGCATTTTCCTTTCATTTGAAGACAAATGAAACAAGTTATTTTGTTGAAAGCATAGACAGGTGCTCTGGCCGCCGCGATATACTGAAACAAGTTATTTCGTTGAAATGGTATCCTCCGCCGAAAAGATCTTTTGTGATAGAAACATATAAGAGGTATTGTGTTTTGCATGTACACTTGGCCTTTTTGAGATGGTCCATAATGAAGTTATACATTAAGCCCCCTTTTTACATGACATTAAGTTAAATAATTTTTACGTTAAATAAAAGGAAATAATGATTGCCTGTGGCTTATGCTAAACAATTTAAATATGAAGTTTCATAAAATTTTGTCCGGTAGTTAAAAAGATATTGGTTCATAATGGAAATATACATCAAGCCCCCTTTCATGACACGGCATTAAATCTACAAAAAGAAAAGTATATCGGCGGACTATCATAAGGAACATATGTATGAAGTTTCATCAATTTTCGTCTAGGATTTTAGAAGATATCTGTTAGGACGGACGGACGAATGGACGGACGGACGGACGGACAAACGGACGTACATACGGACAACGCAAAAAGTATCACCCCGCCCCCCCCCCCCCGAAATTCGGCGGGAGATTAAAATTTGAGGCTTATCTAATTTGTCGTCTGCAAATTGTATAAATTTGGCCCAGTCTAAAATTTTGCCGTCTGGTAGAGAGTTTATATATGTATTCACTTTGGCGAAATCAGTAAAGCTATTCCTTATGAGAATTTATTCCTTTTGCCACCATGTTTTCTGACAAAGAAATACTTCTGCAGAAGGTCATGTTTTATGGCGGAAAAGTCGAAAATGATACTGTCAAATTAAAGTTTCATGATACGCAATGTCACGTGTACACTACGCCTAAACTTATTGAGTTCAATAACTTGTTTAACAACAAAAAATGGCAATTTATACAGCAGGCCTACTAAAAGAATAAATATTTCATGAAACATCAGAGTATGAAGATAAAGACATAACACTTACTTTTTGAAAAAAAAACCATGGGCATAGCAGTTACAAAAGTCTTTGATAATTATGAATCGCAAAAATAATGGTGTTATCTAAGGATGTTGGGAGAATGTATGACGAGGCTTGTCGAGTCATGCTTATATATCCCTTTCCAACACCGAGTAACGCTTATATCTCCCTTATATCTCCTTATTCAACACCGGAGTCATGCTTATATCTCCCTATTCAATACCCAATTCAAACTTATATCTCCCTTATGTTTACTAGTATATTTACTAGTATATTTTCCTTTCCAACACCGAGTCATGCTTATATCTCCCTGTTCAACACCGAGGTCATGCTTAAATCTCCCTATTCAACAAACCCCATCATGCTTACTAGTATATCTCCTTATTCTACACCGAGGTCATGCTTATATCTCCCTATTCAACACCGTCATGCTTGTATCTCCCTATTCAACAACGTCATGCTTATATCTCCCTGTTCAACACCGTCATGCTTTCATCTCCCTATTCAACACAGAGGTCATGCTTATACCTCCCTATTTAACAAAACCACAGTCATGCCTACTAGTATATCTTCCTTTCCAACACCGTCATGCCTATATCTCCCTATTCAACACCAAGGTCATGCTTATATCTCCCTGTTCAACACCGTCATGCTTATATCTCCCAATTCAACAACAAGGTCATGCTTATATCTCCCTATTCAACAAACCCCCAGTCAAGCTTACTAGTATATCTCCCTATTCAACACCGTCATGCTTATATCTCCCTCTTCAACACCGTCATGCTTTTATCTCCCTATTCAAAACCGTCATGCTTTTAACTCCCTATTCAATACAGAAGGTCATGCTTATATCTCCCTGTTTAACAAAACCACAGTCATGCTTACTAGTATATCTTCCTTTCCAACACCGAGTCATGCTTATATCTCCCTATTTAACACCGTCATGCTTTTATCTCCCTATTCAACACCTTCATGCTTTTATCTCCCTATTCAACACCGTCATGCTTATATTTCCCTATTCAACACCGTCATGCTTATATCTCCCTATTCAACACCGAGGTCATGCTTACATCTCCCTATTCAACAAAACCCCAGTCATGCTCACTAGTTTATCTTCCTTTCCAACACCGAGTCATGCTTATATCTCCCTATTTAACAACGTCATGCTTATATCTCCCTATTCAACACCGAGGTCATGCTTACATCTCTCTTTTCAACAAAACCCCAGTCATGCTTATTAGTTTATCTTCCTTTCCAACACCGAGTCATGCTTATATCTCCCTATTCAACACCGAGGTCATGCTTATATATCCCTATTCAACACCAAGGTCATGCTTACATCTCCCTATTCAACAAAACCTCAGTCATGCTTACTAGTTTATCTTCCTTTCCAACACCGAGTCATGCCTATATCTCCCTTTTCAACACCGAGATCATGCTTATATCTCCCTATTCAACAAACCCCTGGTCAAGCTTACTAGTATATCTCCCTATTCAACACTGCCATGCTTATATCTCCCTATTCAACACCGCCATGTTTATATCTCCCTGTTCAACACCGTCATGCTTTTATCTCCCTATTCAACACTGTCATGCTTTATCTCCCTATTCAACACAGAAGGTCATGCTTATATCTCCCTGTTCAACAAAACCCCAGTCACGCTTACTAGTATATCTTCCTTCCAACACCGAGTCACGCTCATATCTCCCTATTCAACATCGAGGTCATGCTTATATCTCCCTATTTAACATCGAGGTCATGCTTATATTTCCTATTCAACAAAACCCTAGTCATGCTTACCGGTAGGCCCTATATCTTCCTTTCAAACACCGAGTCATGCTGATATCTCCCTATTCTACACCGAGCTCATACTTATATCTCTTTATTCAACATCGAGGTCATGCTTTTATCTCCCTATTCAACAAAACCCCAGCCATGCTTATATCCCCCTACTCAACACCCGAGTCATGCTTATATCTTCCTATTCAACACCCGAGTCACGCTTGTATCTCTCTATTATACAACTGAGTCATGCTTATATCTTCCTGTCCAACACTATCGATATTTTGGATAGTCACATGTTCTTGTGGCAATTTGGTCGACCACGTACTGTTCACTCTTTCACTGCCGTTCGCGATCTTAGATGTATTTTGCCTGTACATATGTGCAGTTTGATCTTGTTCTACACCCTCCGAAAGAATACTCATTTAACTCTTTAATAAACGACTAAATTGTAGACGTGTCCAGAATGAAACCATTTGCAGATGACAATCGAAAGAAGTTGTCTTTCGTCGGATAGAAAACATTGTTGAAAAAAACAAAAACAAGGCTTCTTCCCCAGGGTCGTTAAAGCTTTGGATTGTGTTGCAAAGGGTTCGTGCTATCAAACTTAACGAAATCTACTTGCGTAGTCATCAATTACGAGTTTGGCAGAATTAAGATTTGGCAGGATAAGGTCGAACTTAATGATAACCCATCTGTGTACATCGACAGAATCAATATCAGTTACTAGACATTACGTTTATAGATTTCTTTCAAGAAAAGAAAGTTGCACTAAACCATTCGCTTTGCTATCATCTTAAATGGTTTAGGGCCCGATTTCATTCCAAGATTACCCCCGATGCTTGGTACCTGTATCCCACCTTCTGTCTCGGGATAAAAATTGAACTTTTGAAACAGAACTGTAGTTAAAAGAAACAATTCAGTTCTTGCGAGTGTTTCTCCAAGACATGACCTCCGACCAAGAGAGAAAGGAATAAATTCCTTCGGAATAACAACTTCAGTATGATCTTCGTCTAGGAAACGTTCTGGTCTGAAAACCTCTGGTTCCTTCATGAAAGATCAAGTCTCTTGATGGAGTATGTGGTGTAGCTAGAGGGGCCACATTGGCGAAACGCAGTGTTTCCAAAGTTGTAGCATGAACGTATGGCATTCTAGATTTATCGTCGAGGCAGGGCAGTTGCTCAGTGCCTAGTTCTTTGCTAATCTCATGAAACAATCTGTCCTATATATGTGAATAGTTCAAAAGATAAAGCCAGGTCCATCTAATTGTTGTAGCAGTAGTCTCGCTTCCGGTTCCAATAATTTCGGAGCATATTTGGAGGATATTGAACTGTGAGAGTAGACTTTCATTGTCACCATCTTTTGCTCAAGCTTTGTCCAAATTTGTTCAGCACATACCAAGTAAAGAATCTTGATAGGCCTTTGTAAATTCCAGATATGGCTTCAAACCTTCCAAAATTTCATTCAACACAACACGGGATTTTTTAAGCCCAAATACATCGGAAGACCAAACACATATGGAAATTAATTTGCAAAGAGATGTAGACGAAGGATATCTCTCGCAGATTTACTGATGAGTTTCATAATTCTGAGAATGTCTTTGTCGCCATGCTCGAATCGGTGCTTGAATAAAACTTGGCTTATGACATTTGTTGACGTAACAGTGATATACATGTATTCATCAATATCGAACGGTTCAGTGAGCTGTTCAATTGTATTTACAAGTTCAACGCCTTCTGAATTTATAATACTTTCTATATTCTGTTCACCTCTTTTGAAACACAATTCCTGTAAAGCATTCTGAACAAATAATCTTCGATTTTTCCACAATGAGCCGTTTTCAAACACGATAAATGGTTCATTTACAACGATTTTAAGGAAGTTGGAAGTTGGCCTTCTTATAAACAAAATGTCTTTTTTAATCAGAGCATCGTGAATAGCGTCTAAGCCATTCAAGAAGATAGTAAGTTCATTGCCGATATACAGACCGAATATGTCTCCATATTGATGGCGTAACTTTTCCAGCTGTCCAAAGAGATTCTTGCCGGCAAGACTAAGTAAGTTTCCTATTACTGGAATTAATGGAGGTCCAGGCAGTACCCGTGCACACCTCCGTGTCGTAGAGTACACAAGAAGAAATGTCAAAATAAACGCCAAAATGGCAGTTAAAGTGTTTTCATTTACAGCCGCGAGAAATTCCATTTCTAACTGTTCATTTGAGCTGCTAGTTAACTTGACATGCTGTAAGGAATATTTTATAACCCACAAACACAAAAACAAGCTTTAAATGTCTGAAAAATGAAGTATTCTAATTCTCCCAATCGTCAGGGCAAGACCATCGGAAGTATGTTAAGTATTGTCTTTCATAGGGACACCACTGCACTCAATGCAAACGGTAAAAGAACAAACAGTCATCTCATTTACATGACGAATACTAATGTATTATATGTAAGCTACCTGTTCACTCTTTACTAGAGGACAATTTTTTACAATGTTATAACTGGCATGGACTTCCCGACGACGAAATAAATTTAGCTCAAATGTCAGAATTTTAGTTTAAAAGGATAAAAAAAAAAAAAAAAAAAAAAAATATGTGTTAAAGAAGAAAATGCTTGTCACCAGCATTTTCTGCTTTTCTCATAATGTTTTCCAAAACCTTCTCTTTCAGGGTTGTTAAAACAAGGGTCGGTTTGGTAAAGGATTAATTCACGCTCTAACGAATAACGAATAACTCAAATTTAAAAAAATATATTACTCAGATAATATTGAGGACAGGTTCGTGTGCTTTCATTGTCAAAATAGTTCGGAGCTTTTATATCAATGATTAAAGATAATCCTGATTGTACACTGCGCGATCTTTTCAGATATTTTTTCACCAAAACGGGCTTGGTAATTTGTATTGTTAGTTTCTTTTACTGAAATAGGGTTCGAAACGCTGGTAAACACCAAACAGGCATATGAGCCATGCTCTGTGAAAAGAGGGCTTAATGTATCTACGCAGGCTGACATGGGTGGAAAATATATGCTACTGGTAAAATTTTTCGATGTCGAAGGAGCAGTCTAACTCTATTTTCAGTCGGTTGTTAGACAAAATGGTTTCTATGGATCCCATAATTATGTGACGACTTGCATGGTATAATGTTTATCTTTCAACTAGCCGGATATCCATGCAATAACACCCATGCGATATTTTTTTTTTTTTTTTTTTTGATATACCACGGATATTTATAGATTTTTGATATACCACGGATATTTATAGAACAGTAATTTCCAGTGACTCCGCCCCCCTATCACCATTTATGAATGAAATGAATTCCAAAAATAGTAACGATTACTACAGAAAGCCCGCGAAAAAAGAACGATGTCATAGCACGCGTGCTATTTTCCGATGATCTGCCTACGTAATTCCTGCCCGTGACGTCATTTGAATGCTCGTTTACCGCGTCTTCTCAAATAGAATAATCCCAAGCGATCTCAGTCGCAATTTTCGGACGTGTAATTACTACGATAAAGTACTGTGTCTGTGGGTAATGCAATTTTAAAATGGGAGTTCCGATAAAAAAAAAACTTTTAAAATGTATTTGTCAGCAACATGTTTCACATCTTTACACAATGAGTACAAATCAGAGGTTAAAAGATAAATAGAATACGTACATAGTGTTGTCGTAGATCAAAAATATCTAACTCGGTTGTGAGAATTGATAATTGTCTCGCCAAGGCGAGACAATTATCAATTCTCCCAACCTCGTTAGACATTTTTGATCTACGACAACACTATGTACGTATTCTCTATATCACGGATATGCATTACACCACCTTTTGCCAGTTTGTTTGTTTTGGAGTTTAATGCCATTTTAAACAGCTTAGGTCATATCACGGCTGTATCACGGCTCTCAGGGCACCCGCACTTGTGTTTCTTGGCTTTCTCACACTAGTACTGACACAACTCTCTTTCCAAGTCACTGTGTACTTCTCTCACATGCATCACAGGTGAGAAGCAAAAAATAGCCGGAAAAAAGTTTGCCTCAACCGGGTATCGAACCCGCAACCACTAGATCATGAGTCAGATATGCTAACGACTGAGCTACCCGGCTGGGCCTGTTGCCTTGAACGGGCTGCGTTTGTTTTGCAGCAATCTTGAGGTTAAACAGTTTTTCGGCATGGCCATGGTATGTCAATAAACAAGTACAGATTACACGATGTGCATGATCATACTACATCAGCTTGACATTCCCAAATAGCTAGCTCAGCTACTAAAACTACAGATCCGACATAGAAAGAAATACCAAATTTGGTATACTGACAAAAGTTTTGCAATCAATATCTGTTTCGAGACGAAATACTCTCCATATACCATCTTCATAAGTGCCCGTTTGATGTATGGGAGTTGTAATCAATGTGCTGAAGTAAGGTCGTTGAATAAGCAAATGTCTCATTTTACTGTTGTCAAACAACACTACTGTGTTGAAGGTGGCGGTGCTAGATAAATGAAGTGCGCGTGATCCTGTATAGTATTCTGAGCAAGCAATCTTCGATCTGTCCACAACGAGTCATTTTCAAATACAATGATTGGTTCTTTTACAAGTTTATGGCAGTTCGAATTTGGTCTAAAGTGCCCTTTTTAATCAAAGCATCGTAAATAACGTTAAAGCCGTTCAGGAAGAGAGCTTGTTCAATGACGATATACAGACCGGAAAATATGCCAATATCGATGGCGTAACTTTTCAAGCTGTCCAAAGAGATCCTTGCCGGCAAGACTAGGTAAATTCCCTATTACTGGAATTAGTTGAGGTCCAAGCAGTACCCCAGTACGCCTCCTAATGTTAGAGTACACAACAAGAAATGTCAAAATAAACACAAAAAATGGCTGTTGAAGTGGTTTCATTTACAGCCGCGGGAAATTCCATTTCGAACTGTTCACAAGTATTAGATGCGCTTCTATCATGAAAACTCTAAGAATCTTCTAGTTCCTAATCATGAGGCGTAGGACTACCAAATTTGTCATGTACCTTCATCTGATGGACCCTTACTAAGATTCCACAGGATATGGTTCTTGGGTAAAAATTGACCTTGCCCCAGGGGAAACAAATTTTACATGTCCACGGGCTTATAGTGTAAATACTATAAAATTCTTCTCATACCTAACCATAAGGTCTAGGGCTTCCAAATTTTGTATATAGCTTCATCTAATAGACTTCGAGCAAGATTGTTCGGGTGATAGTCCTGAAGTCAAATTTGACCCCACCAAGGCAGCTACAAGTTTTTTACACGAGTTTACAACTGAAAACTTTACAAATCTTCTTATTTCCTAACCGTACGACATAAGAGTGCCAAATTTTGCATGCATGTTCATCTAGAAGACCTCCACTAAGATTGTTCAAATTATAGCCCTGGAGTAAAAATTGAACCTGCCCCACAAGTCACATATTTTATATACGCTTATATGGCAAAACCTTTAAAAATCTTCTTGTTCCTGACCGTGAGCTACAGCTTTTGTGAATGCTATTATCTAGTAGGCCTCTTCCAAAATTATTCAAATTGAAACCCTGGTGTGAAAACTGGCCTCACTCCATGGGTCATACATTCGATATGCGCTTACTGAGTGAAAACTTAAAAAATCTTATTGCTCCCAACCTTACATCCTAGGGCTGCCAAATTTGGCACATATATTCACCTAGTGGATCATTAGTTTGTTCAAACTTTATTCCTGGGATCGAAATTAGCCCTGCCTCACGGGTGTTATGTTTTACAGGGGCTTTACTTTGAAAATATTCTTGTATTTAACCAAAAGGCCTAGATTTGTATTATTTGGTATGTCATTTTATCTTCCTGACCTCTACCGGGATTCAAGTAATTATAGCTCTGTAGTCAAAAATGGCCTCGCCCTGGGGTCACAACATGCTTTCACATGGGCTTTTTGGATACAAAACTTTCATAACATTCTATTTCAAAACTATTTGGCCTAGACTTGTAATGCTTGGCAAGTATGGTTTATGTGTATTAGGCAGTAGAGCGATACAGGGCCATCATGGCCCTCTTATTTGATATAGCATTGCTCAATTGCTTCAAGTGGAAGTAAGTTGGCCATAGATCAATTTGAGGATCTGAGACATCTGAATCATGCTCTATAAAATAAAGGTTTAATGAATCTGCAAAAAGTATCGACCAATGGCAGCCTGCGCAGTCCGGACAAGCTGACCTGAGTCGATACTTTTTGCTATTAGTTAAATTTGCATGTCGAAAGACCATTCCATTTATAGACAAAATAGATTTAATGGATCCATAATTATGTGATGACTTTCTTGGTATAATTGGTATAATTCTCCATAATTATGTGATGACTTTCTTGGTATAATTCATTACTAGGATGCATTAAACCCACTTTTCCCGAACTGTGGCTCATATATCCATACTGATGCGTCCCCAGTAATACTTTCCCCCATTTTCGTGTTACGGTATCTCATCAGCTAGCTGGCCAGACTTATGGCGGCGTTCCATGGTTGAAGCAGGAGGAAGATCGTCGCCAAGGAAACTTTAGCATTTATTTATTTTAAAGTAAATGACAATTACCGGCACAAAATACACATAAAAAGCAGTCATAATGTTTAACAGCTGCGTAGTACATTACAAATCATCATAATCATATTTATCATCGTCACCATCATTCTGCTTAGTTACCATAAACATCATCATCGTGATCGTTATCATCAAGGAAAACCCAAGGCTAAACGTCATTAATTCAGACTATGATATTTCAGCATCATCATATAGATTATAAATAATCATTACAAAAATCCTTATCAGTATCTGTTCGCAGATATCATATTTGTCACATAACCTGAAATGTTCGAACTGTCTAGTGGGTTGTATGTAATAGTATTAGAGGCAGTAACAAATAGATAAAACATTAAAATAAGTCAATGAAATTCACTGTCGAGAATATCACTTTTTACCTTATCTTCATTAACATGATATCAATATACAGAGGGTTAGAAACAGCTTTCAGCGATAACATCTATCTTAATCAACAACTTAATACAAATTTTATTGCAAGTTCAGTAACCTAATTTCTGATTCTATACAGTGCCAGACATGAATTGACAACCTGCAAGTTCGATCAGTGCCAGCCATGGTAAGAATGCACCTGGCAAAAAAAAAAAAAAAAATTTCCAACGTCAAATCACTGAAAGATTACCTAATAATTTCAATGAGTCCAGTAACGGTGATATGAATAAATAACTAATCGGTATTGGATATCTTTAAATATAAATTCAGTGTACTGAAGCAAAGGAGAAAAAAAAAACATTTTACAACGTAAGGCTGTTTCCCGAAATTCCGCGTCAAATCTTTTGAGTTGTAAAAATATATCTACGAGTACATTACGATTTGGGCAAAAAGAATTAAGTTTTTGGAATCAATCTGTATAACTCTACTCAAGGTTTCGTTTTAAAAATAGATATGAAGTCATAGTACTCTTTCACACGTTCATTAATGTAAAGAGCAAGCATAAATTGATAATTCACCATCTTTTCGATAGAATGAGATAAAAATTACAAGAACAGAAGGCATCAAGTTTCACAAATTTCTAACTACAAAATACATTATCTTGAAACCCTTCTTTTTGCAATCACCTTGAATGGTTTAGGACTCCATGTCAGGCCAAGATTTCCTTCGATACTTGGTATCTTACCTTCTGTCTCAGGATAAAACTTAAACTATTGAAATAGGATTGTCGTCAGGAGAAACAATTCAGATCTTGCCAGTGTTTCTCCAAGACAGGACCTCGGACCAAGAAAGAAAGGAATAAATTCTTTTGGGATAACAACTTCAGTTTGATCCTCATTTAGAAAACGTTCCGGTCTGAAAGTCTCTGGATCTTTCCATATCTTCGGATCTTTCAAGGCAGAAGTCAAATTTATCATAACAGTACAATTTTCTGGAAATAAATAACCATGAAAGATCAAGTCTCTCGATGTTGAATGCGGGACAGCTAGAGGGGCCACATTGGCAATGCGCAGTGCTTCCAAAGTTGTGGCATGAACGTATGGCAATCTAGATTTATCTTCAAGGCAGGGCAGTTGCTCGGTGCCAAGTTCTTTTTTAATCTCTTGAAACATTCTTTCTTGTATATCTGGATTCCTCAAAAGATATAGCAACGTCCATCTAATTGTTGTAGCGGTGGTCTCACTTCCGGTTGCAATCATTTCATAACACATTATGAGCATATTATACTTTGTTTTTGTCATCTCTTTCTCTAGACTCGTCCACACGTGTTCTGTACATACCGAGTAAAGAATCGGGGTTTCCTTTGGTAAGTTCCAGATATGGCCTTAAACTTTCAACTACGTTCACATACGAGACCTTGTTGAACTTTTCATACCCAAATATATCAATTGGAAGTCTAAAGAGAAACGGAAAACAATTCGACAAGAGCAGAAAACGAAGGACACTCTTCCCAGATTCGCTGATAAGTTTCATTATTCTTATAATTTCTTTGTCACCATGCTCGAATCGGTGCTTGAGTAAAACTTGGCTAATGACATTCGTTGAAGTAACAGTGGTATATTCGTCAATATCGAACGGTTCAGTGAGCTGTCCAATTGTATTTACAAGTTCAACTCCCTCTGAATTTATAACACTTTCTATATTCTGTCCACCTCTTTTAAAACATAGTTCCTGTAAAGATTTCTGTGCAAACAGCTTTTGCTCTTTCCACATCGAGTCATTTGCAAATACAATAACTGGGTCTTTCACGACGAGTTTGTGGAAGTTTGAATACGGTCTTCTTACAAATACACTGCCTTTTTTAACCAAAGCATTGTAAATTGCGTCAAAGCCATTCAGGAAGATGTTAAGTTCGTTGCCGATATACAGGCCAAATATGTCTCCATATCGATGGCGTAACGCTTCCAGCTGTCCGAAGAGATCCTTGCCGGCAAGACAAAGCAAGTTTCCTATTACTGGAATGAACTGGGGTCCAGGCGGTACCCCTGCACGTCTCCGTGTGGTGTAGTACACGACAAGAAATGTTAAAATAAACATCAAACTGCCAGTTAAAGTGTTTTCATTTATAGCAGCGATAAATTCCATTTGGAACTGTTCTTTCGATTTGAATTTATAATTCACATTCCTTCAAAAATATTGAAAATTAAATCACAGCCACCTAACTAGTGATGAAACCAAGTAGATCTAGATCTATATCCAAAGATGGACACCACTTTCAAGGTTAATTTTAGAGGAAAGTTAGTAAAAACTCAAACCAGAGGTCTTTCTCATTTCGTGAACATGTCAAGAGTATTCGATGCGATATCAACTTGACTATTGTGTAAAACCGGTGTGTTTTACCATGGAATACGATCACATATGCCACACGACACAGTTGAATACCTTCAATACTGGGATCTTAACATACCGTCTGAACACTACACCTACTGATGACTTCTTTAACTGCTTTCGTGTAAAGTGTAAATCGGTGTCATACAGTGTAGCATCTGCAGTCCGAGAGTTGAACTTAGCTTTCTGAAATTTATCCGAGATAATCTGGCCAAAACGGCACTAAAATAACGACAATCCAGATTTTGCTACCACCGACAATCGTTTTCATTTATTAAGCAATTTAACTCTTTACCAGAGGACAAAACTTTAGACTTGTCTAAAATGAAAGCGTTTGCAGATAACATATTAAAGATGACTCAGTTCATAAGATTTGTCTTGAATAGGATCGAAAACATTATAGGAAAAGGACAAAATGCTGGTTACCGGATTTTTTTTTTCCCACTATTTCATTTTTTCTGCACGGTTGTCAAAACACGGGAGTGTTTGCTACATAAAGAGTCGTGTGTAAATGCGAATCACTTCCTTGTGAAGAAAAAAAAAAAAACGGAAATTTATCAAACATACATAAATCTGTAGATTTAATCCCTCACTAGAAGACAAAAATTCGAACTTGTCGGAATTAAAAGCACTTGCAGACGAAAGTAATGAATTTGGCTCCAGTGATAGGATTTCTCTTTAAAAAGTTGGAAAACATTGTGGGATAAACAGAAACTGCTTGTTTCACAGGATTTCTCTTTATTTCCCAGAATGGTTTCAAAATCCTGTGAACCATGCTTTGTGAAAAGGGGGCTTAATGCATCACTCTCCTGAAAACGCTGTAAATTCCGGTTACCAGTATTACCTCCTTTTCTCATAACGTTTGCTACCATATTAAAGAAAATTCTATTCCCATGATATGGTCAAAATATAGTTTTATGATACACAGTGACACGTGTGCACTGCGTATAAAGTTACTCAGTTCTAATACTTGTTTTTACAGCACTTTTGGAAATATGTACAGCAGGCCTACTTAAAGAATAAACGATTCATTATGTGGCACTGTACATCAGAGTAAGAAAAGTAACGACATAATAGTTCTACTTTCAAAAATAACCATGACGTCTAGCTGTTACACAGAGCTTTGATAAATATGGCCACCAAAAAATAACGATACAAAATTGCTGAAAAGTTATAGATACTATTATCTACTGTCTAGATATATTTAATGTTATCTGAGGATGTTGGAAGAATTTCTGACGAGGCTTGCCGAGTCTTATATCTTCCAGTCTAACACCCCCAATCTTTTGGATAGTCATATGTTCTTGTGGCAATTTCGTCGACCACGTACTGTTAACTCCTATACTGCCGTTCGATCATAGATGCATTTTGCGGACAGTGTAAAGCAATATCCACTTGCTCTACACTCTCCGCTGCTTTATTAGTCATTTCGGTCATAAAAATACCCATGAATATTTCAAGCCGATAGTAAGAACCCATATTTTGCTATTTCAAAGGTAGGTTTTGGGGAAGAATATCCCTCGAACGGACAGTGTCGATCAAAGATCAGACTGCACGTTCTGTGCAGTCTGATCCTGATCTTGATTGTTTGTAAAAGGTTTCTGTGTCGCGCTTAGCAACCTAAGTGTTGAAATTGACAAAGTCGTCCGCTTGAATTCCCAGAGAAAAGGTTCGAGCTTTATGAGAATCCATCTATGCACATGGACATAATGAACACCAGTTACGAGAAGTAACGTTTTCTAATGTTTTTTTTTTTTTTTTTTTACAAGTGGCTGTACACCCTTCTCGTTGCTATCATCTTGAATGGTTTAGGGCTCCAAGTTTGGCCAAGATTACCCTCGATACTCGGTAACTCACCTTCTGTCTCGGGATAAAACTTGAATTTTTGAAAAAGGATTGTCGTCAAGAGAAACAATTCAGATCTTGCCAGTGTTTCTCCAAGACAGGACCTCGGACCAAGAGAGAAGGGAATAAATTCCTTTGGGATAACAACTTCAGTTTGATCTTCATTTAGAAAACGTTCTGGTCTGAAAACCTCTGGATCTTTCCAAACCTTCGGATCTTTCAAGGCAGAAGTCAAATTTATTATAACAGTACAATTTTGTGGCAATAAATAACCATGAAAGATCAAGTCTCTTGATGGAGAATGTGGGACAGCTAGAGGGGCCACATTGGCAATACGCAGTGCTTCCAAAGTTGTAGCATGAACGTATGGCAATCTAGATTTATCGTCAAGACAAGGAAGTTGCTCGGTGCCAAGTTCTTTTTTAATCTCATGAAACAATCTGTCCTGTATATCTGGATTCCTCAAAAGATACAGCAACGTCCATCTAATTGTTGTAGCGGTGGTCTCACTTCCGGTTCCAGTCATTTCGAAGCACATTTTAAGCATATCAAACTGTATGAAGACAAGGTCATTGTCACCAGCTTTTTCTCCAGCCTCCTCCAAATGTGTTCTGTACATATCAAGCAAAGAACCATGATTGTCTTTGGTAAGTTCCAGATATGGCTTCAAACCCTCTAAAATACCATCCACTCCTTTGTTGAAATTTTTAAGCCCAAATAAATCGATCGGAAGACTAAACACATACGGAAAACAATTTGCAAAGAGATTTAAACGAAGGATATCTTTCGCAGATTTACTGATGAGTTTCATAATTCTGAGAATGTCTTCGTCGCCATGCTCGAATCGGTGTCTCAATAAAAATTGGCTTATGACATTTGTTGACGTAATAGTAACGTATTCGTTAATATTGAACGGTTCAGTGAGCTGTCCAATTGTATTTACAAGTTCAACTCCTTCTGAATTTATAATGCTTTCTATATTCTGTCCACCTCTTTTGAAACATAATTCTTGTAAAGCATTCTGTGTAAACAGTCTTCGCTCTTTCCACAATAAGCCATTTTCAAACACAATAATTGGTTCTTTTACAACGAGTTTATGGAAGTTTGAATTTGGTCTACTAATGAACAAACTGCCTTTTTTAATCAGAGCATCCTGAATAACGTCAAAACCATTCAAAAAGATAGTAAGTTCACTGCCGATATACAGGCCGAATATGTCTCCGTATTGATGGCGTAACGCTTCCAGCTGCCCGAAGAGATCATTGCCGGCAAGACTAAGTAAGTTCCCTATTACTGGAATAAATGGAGGTCCAGGCGGTACACCTGCACGCCTCCGTGTCGTAGAGTACACAACAAGAAATGTCAAAATAAACACCAAAATGGCAGTTAAAGTGTTTTCATTTACAGCCGCGAGAAATTCCATTTCGAACTGTTCATTTGAGCCGATACCATGCGTGACCCATTGTGAGAAGTTTTGTTAACATACAAACATCAAATTAAGCTTTAAACGTCTAAAAATTCAAGTTTTATAACATTCCTTTTAACACGACTGTCCATAAAAATAATATATGACAACTCAAACCTAAAAATAAACCAGAGTAGATTACGACCGATTGTGTTCATGGATATTGTCCCTTTATCCAGATCTTACTACTAGTAAATTATGGTCCAACAAGAGATTGGGTCTTACAATACTCCCTTGGCCTTTGGGTGCTAGAAGTGAACACAGGAGTTTTTGCGGACGGAACGTGCGGGCTGATGTTTGTGCTTTCTTGTACAGTGTAACTCGACGTATAATTGCACAGACGTGCAAGAAACTTTTCAAATGCTTTTTTTTTTTTGTCTGAATCGTAACTGACCGAACTTAACCTTTTTTCATATTTTCGTCCCGACTGCTTGTATTTACAATGTACTTATCAAAGTTTCAAACGAGTGTTATAAGGTGTCTCTAGAAAAAAAATCTCAAAATATTGTAAGAAGACTCCAGGAGGTTCTTTTTTTTTTTTTTTTTAACATTTAGCCTAATAGGAACCCAACAAGTTCATCGCTCATCCACAAAGATTTCATACTTGCACAAAAAGTGTCAAATTATTATAAGAATATGTATCGTTACATTTGAACACGCACAATTATTCTGTTTTCAAGGTACTTTCCGTCAGAAAATACCAGACTATGATGATTCAGATTCGCACGACAGTTTCTCTCTGCATTCTACATCTAACCTTAAAATGGTTCACATGATTGTAGGCGTAAATGCCAAAACCCCAGTTATAAGGTTGCGAACCCTGTCGTCAGGGCAAAGCCATCGCTAGTATTTTAAATATAGTGTTGGCCTTAATAAGGAGATCGCTGCACTCGAGGCAAAAGGTAAAAGGACATACGGTGACTTTAACAACATAAAGACCGCCCATTCATTATATGTTAGCTACCTGTTCACCGTTTACCAGTGGGAGATTTTTTTTTCCATTTTTGCAAGTGGACAGGATTTCCAGACGAAAAAATAATTTTGGCTCAAATGTTAAAATTTGATTTTGAAAGCGTAGAAAACACTGTGTGAAAAGAATAAAATGCAGCATTTTCCGCCTTTCCCACAATGTTATCAAAAATCTTCTCAAAGGTCGTTAAATAGGGAACGGTTCGGTGAAGGATTTATTCATGCTCGAACGAATAAGTCACATCTATAATACACCTGACTTGCATCATATTGAGGCCATGTTCGTGTGGTATCGAGTACAGCTAGGTGAAATTACACTGTATACCAAAGACGTCTTCTGGGTGGCCGAAGGCTGGATAAAGGGAAGCACGGATGGGGACACATCCCCTCGTCCAGAGTGGACCTATGAGCGATTCAAATACATTTACAAGACCACACTTAAAAGAAATTTGCTTAAGTAGGGGGTACACTGGTTTCACCATGTCTGTCTTTCTGTTTGTCCGTCCGTCCGTCTTGTTTTCGTTTCCGTGCTTTAACTCAAAAACCGTTTGGCCTAGGACCCTGAAACTTTATACATGTGTTGCTCATGACCCAAGAATGTCCCCTAATGTTTTGGGATCACATGGATCAAGTTTCAAGGTCACAAGGGAATGTTGTTTGAAGTCGTTTCCGTGCTCTAACTCGATGGCTGTTTGACTTAGGACCCTGAAACTTTATAAAAGTGTTGCTCATGACCCAAGCAGGTGCCCTATTGTTTGGGGGTCACATGAGTCAGAGGTCAAGGTCACAGGTGAACTTTATTTAAAAATCTTTTCCGTGCTCTAACTCAATAGCTGTTTGAGCTAGGACCCTGAAACTTACAAGTATTGCTCATGGACCAAAGATGTGCCCAAATGTTTTTTAGTCACATGGGTCAAAAGTCAAGGTCACTGGTGATTTTTTGTAATTGAAAATCATTTCTTTTCTCTAATTGTCCTGCTTTAGTGACAAGGTGCGGGGGGGGCGGGGGGCGGTATTTGCCCGCATTGCGACAGGTCTAGTTTACATAACGAAACCATTCTCTCTAGACTCATCCGGCGAACGTTACTTTTTAGTAAAGGACAGCTCAACAGACTCGTAAGCGCATAAGAACTCTTTTTTGTGAATCTTTAATGGCACGACACAGTGTTAAAAGTTATAATAATTATCTTGTGAATGCCTTTTCTACAAAGAATATACCATTTACTCTTAAAAACAACGACAAAATTGTAGACTGCTCCAAACTGAAAGCATTTGCAGACGACAATATCAGTGTGAATCAAATGATGTAAATTCTCTTTGATAGGGTAGAAAACATTGTGGGAAAAGGTGAAAATGCTGGTTACCAGCATTTTCTCCTTTTCCCACAATGTTTTCAAAAGGCCGCTTTCTCAGGGTCGTTAAAACTCGGGATTCTGTGGTAAAGGGTTAATAACAATAACAACAACTACAAAAAAAAAAAACGTGGTTTTACGACCCTGAGGAAAAATGCCTTTAAAAACACTGTACGAAAAGAAGAAAAAGTTGTTAACCAGTATTTTCTGCTTTTCCCACAATGTTTTCTTTCCTTTCAAAGACATTTTTTTTTTTTTATCATTTATTGATATTTTTGTCAAACCGTCAATGTTTTTAGTTACTAAAGTCGGAGCCTATTCGCACCCAGCTTCTAAATAGGAGCAACAAGGATACTTCTCTATGCTGGAGCGTTTTACGTCGTTGTTGTTTCGTTATCTTGATGTTGTTTAAATAAATTAAACAACAAGGCATTCATATACAAAACTGAAATAAAAGCCATAACTTGGTACAAAATTTGAGTGCTAAGCCAGTTCACACGAACCTGGTGTCTAAAAATAAACAATGCTTATATAAAAATAAGAGCATACATGAATCGGAGGTTCAATAATTCATCGATCACGGTAAAAACTCAATGATTGTAGTCACATTCGCCCGCCCGGGTAGCTCAGTGGTTAGCGTGTCGGACTCGTGACCTGGTGGTTGCGAGTTCGATACCCGGTGAGGCAAACTTTCTTTCCGGCGTTTTTTCGCCTCTTACCTCTGATGCATGTGAGAAAAGTAGTCAGTGGCTTTGGAAAGAAAGTTGTGTCAGTACTGGTGTGAGAAAGCCAGGAAGCACATAGGTGCGTCGCTGACAGCCATGATATGACCTAAGCTGTTAAAATGGCGTTAAACTCCAATACAAACCAAACCATGTAGTCACATTCAATTTGTCCTCTGAAAATGTTTTTAAATTGGATAAGTGTAAATTTTGTTGATAGGTAGAGAGCTGACCCACATATGATAAAATGTCAAAGGTTCTGAAAATTCAAAGTACTGAAAAAGGGCGTAACTGTGTTAAAATTATTTTGATGGTTAATCCGCCTCGTCGTATTTTCCAACGCACGATACTCAGCATGTTCGAACGTCCGACACCAAAGCGTCATTTTCATGGTAAAGCAAACATGAGGCAGCTAGTATTGAAATTTTAATATTTACATATATTTAGAGTGTTTGGTTAATAACTTATTTTTTGGTCATGTCGCTTTGCTATCCGCTTTGTTTTCCCACATTTAAAGAATTGCCTGTGTTCGAGTGTTCTCTATGCCAAATAATCCCGTGTTTTCACTAACCCGAGAAAAATGAGGGAAAATGAGAAAATGCTGGTAACCAACACTTCCTCTTTTTCCAGCAATGTTTTCTCCCATTTTAAAGATAAATTCCATCATTCGAGACACACTTTATTTTGTGTCTTCAGATGCTTTTATCTTGAACAAATCTAAAACTTTGTCGTGTGTTGAAGACTTAAAAGATTTTTTAAAGGGCGAGGGAAGGGGGGGGGGGGGTGAGATAAATGATATTATCACATAAAATCTGTGTAACGCTTTCTTGAGTGATCGAGAAATGATACAAAAACAAGTTTTCAGGTATCGAGATCATGTAAACGGTTGCAGTCGGTGTTAGTTGAAGATAAATGAAGTGCGCGTGTAATAAATTACCCAAACACGGAATACGAAGTCGATGAAGTAAATTTATCCGTATAATTTAGTTTTATGTGATAAGTACAATCCTGTTTTGTTTGGCTTTCGTCATGTTACCTAAACTCAATTACTAGGATAGCTAACATGAGTCCAAATGTTTTGCTATTTAGATAAATTTTCTGCATGTCTAAGGAACATTCCACTTCATGCTTCAGTCCTTTGATCGACAAAATGGATTTTATGGATCCATAATTACTTGCTGGTATAATTGATTACATGTACTAAGATACAATAAACCCCCTTTTTCCTGAAGCGCGGCTCATATATCTGAGCTCTGACGTTAGGGGCTTTATTGCATCTCTGCCATGCATTATAACAAGCGAGTCATAATATAGCAATGGATAAATAAATTCCATTCTGTCGAACAACCAAGCCCCCGTAGCTCAGTCGGTAGCGTACAGGACTTGAGAACAGGAGGTCGCTGGTTCGATCCCCGGCTTGGCCAATTTCCTTCCGAGGACTGATGATAGTCATCGCGACAGGATTCATTCCTCTCTCACCGCTGACCATTGTTTCGACAATGGTTATGTGGGAAAGCAGCCAGTGGCTTGGAAAGAATATTGTGCGGAATACTGGTAAAAGAAACTCCAGGAAAGCATGGATAGGTGCACTGGCCGCCGTGATATAACTGAAATAATGTTGAAAACGGCGTTAAACACTATACAACCAACTGTCGAACAACCGGCTGAATCTTGAGTTAGAATGGTCCTTGGATGTATGCTGAAAATCTATATTTGAGCCATGCTGTGTGAAGAGGGGGCTTAATGCATCTGCAAAAAGTATCGACCCAGGCCAGCCTGCGCAGTCCGCGCAGGCTGACCTGGGCCGAAACTTTGTGTTATTGGCCAATTTTTGGTATGTCCAAGGACCATTCTGCCTCATGATTCAGTCTATTGTAAGACAAAAAAGCATTTCATGGATCCATAATCATATGTTGACTTGCTAGGTATCATGCATCACGGAGAGGCATTAAGTCCCCTTTTTGCCAGAGCATGGCTCATTTACAAAACAGCACAATAGCCTTGTAACAGGCTAATCTAAGTCGGTACTTTTGGCAGGTGCATTAAACCCCTTTCTCACGTAGCATAGCTCATATTTATATTCTTGCGTCCCCAGTTTCCTCTATTTCATTGCAGTTTCTCTTCAGCTAGCTTGAAACATGTCCCGGCAATCCATGGTTGCAGCAAAAGGGAGAATGAGCGTTGGGTAAACTTAAACATTTAATTCATTTATTTCACTGTAAATAAAGACCATCGGCACAACATTTACATATAAAACAATCATACAATTTAGCAGCTGTGTAGTAATATTGAAAACAAAACCTAAACAATCATCTATATCTATCATCGTCACCGTCAGTCTGCTTGTTTACCAGAATCACCACCATCAAGGAAAACTCATACATGTCATTAATTTAGACCTACTGATAATAATTATTCATATTTATTTCATGTCCTGAAAAATCGAATGGACAAAACGTTGAAAAGGTTAAGGAGATCTTCTGTCAAGAACGTTATTATTATTATTAATAATCTTATCATCAATAACGTGATACTGATAAGATGTACGGAGTGTTGAAAACAACTTTCAATGATAAGATCCATGTTAATCGACAATTTCATACAATATTTATTGCAAATTCAGTGACCTAAATTCTGACTGTTCATATGCAATGCCAGACAAGAATTGACAACCTGCATGTCTGATCCCTGCCAGCCATGGTGAGAGTAGCCCTAGCAAAAGCATTTTTAAAGGTCAAATCACTGAAAGATGACCAGATAATTCGGGAAAAAAAAGCCCCGTCACAATGATATGAATAAAAAACTTAATCCGTATTAAAAAACCATCAAAGAATAAAAACAATTAAGGAGACAGAAAAAAATAACAACCTTTGAACACTCTTTTCAAAAAGTCCGCGCCAAATCTGTTGAGTTTTAAAGATAGATCTACCTTACATTTGGGCAAAGAGGAATTGAATTATTGGAATTAATCAGAGTAACTCTACAGAGTCCCAGATAGAGGGAGTGATTTTGATTTCAAAATTGAAAATATTAGTTATTCTCCACTAAACCCTATGTTATGGGTACTCATTAGAATCGTCTCATCGAGACGATTCTAATGAGTACCCACAACATAGGTCTGGAAGAAGAAATAATGGATTTAGAATACCATCACTCACTCTTATCTGGAGCTCTGACTCTAATCCATATTTAGGTAGACAACAGATATGAGGTCATAATACTCTTCGAAATCACATGGTCATATAGGAATACTGCGCTCGGCATACTGTAAATATCTAGCATGAATTGATAATTCACCATCTTTTCGATAGAATGAGACAAAACTTCCAAGGACAGAATGCGTTTAGTTTCACAATTATTTCTCACTAGAAAATACGGTGACTTCAAGCTCTTCTTTTTGAAATCACCTTGAATGGCTTCGGGCTCCATGAAAGGCCAAGATTACCCTCGATTCCTGGTATCTCACCTTCTGTCTCGGGATAAAACTTGAACTTTTGAAAAAGGATTGTCGTCAAGAGAAACAATTCAGATCTTGCCAGTGTTTCTCCAAGACAGGACCTCGGACCAAGAGAGAAAGGAATAAATTCCTTTGGGATAACAACTTCATTTAGGAAACGTTCTGGTCTGAAAACCTCTGGATCTTTCCAAACCTTTGGATCTTTCGCAGCAGAGTTCAAATTTATCATAACAGTACAATTTTGCGGAAATAAATAACCACGAAAGATTAAGTCTCTTGATGGAGAATGTGGGACAGCTAGAGGGGCCACATTGGCAATACGTAGTGCTTCCAAAGTTGTAGCATGAACGTATGGCAATCTAGATTTATCGTCGAGGCAGGGCAGTTGCTCGGTGCTAAGTTCTTTCTTAATCTCATGAAATAATTTGTCCTGTATACCTGGATTCCTCAAAAGATATAGCAAAGTCCATCTAATTGTTGTGGCGGTGGTCTCACTTCCGGTTCCAATCAATTCATAGGACATTTTTAGCATACTAAACGTTGTGAAAAGACTGTTTTTGTCATCTCTGTCTCCAGCCTCGTCCACACGTGTTCTGTACATACCGAGTAAAGAATCGTGGTTTTCTTTGGTAAGTTCCAAATATGGCTTTAAACTCTCAACTACGTCCACATAAACGACCTTGTTGAACTTTTCATACCCAAATAATTATTATATCAATGGGAAGTCTAAAGAGAAACGGAAAACAATTCGACAAGAGCTGAAAACGAAGGACACCTTTAGCAGATTCGCTGATAAGTTTCATTATTCTTATAATTTCTTTGTCACCGTGCTCGAATCGGTGCTTGAATAAAACTTGGCTAATGACATTCGTTGAAGTAACAGTGGTATACATGTATTCGTCAATATCGAACGGTTCAGTGAGCTGTCCAATTGTATTTACAAGTTCAACTCCCTCTGAATTTATAATACTTTCTATATTCTGTCCACCTCTTTTGAAACACAGTTCCTGTAAAGCTTTCTGAGCAAACAGCCTTTGCTCTTTCCACATCGAGTCATTTGCAAATACAATAACTGGGTCTTTCACGACGAGTTTGTGGAAGTTTGAATACGGTCTTCATACAAACATACTGCCTTTTTTAATCAGAGCATCGTGAATAACGTCAAAGCCATTCAAGAAGATAGTAAGTTCATTGCCGATATAAAGACCGAATATGTCTCCATATTGATGGCGTAACGCTTCCAGCTGCCCAAAGAGATCCTTGCCGGCAAGACTAAGTAAGTTCCCTATTACTGGAATTAATTGGGGTCCCAGTGGTACACCTGAACGTCTTCTTGTGGTATAATACACGACAAGAAATGTCAAGATAAACACCAAAATGGCAGTTAAAGTGCTTTCATTGATTTCTGCGAGAAATTCCATTTTGAACTGTACTTTTTGCTGATATTATGATTTACATTCCTTCAAAAATATTAACTATTAAATCACAACCAGCCAACACTGAACTTGAGTATATTCAAGTATAGACACCACTTTCAAGGTAATTTTTAGAAGGAAGTTAGTATAAACGTCAAAATAAACCAGAGTTCTTTCTCATTTCGTGTATATCCTACATGTCAAGAGTATTCTATGCCATATCGACAGGGCTAATGTGTAAAACCGGTGTGAATGACCATTGAGTATAATCACGTCTGCCACATGACATGGTCGAATACCTCCAATACTGGGATCTAACAGATATTTGAACCCTTTACCTACTGAAAACAACTTTGTCTTCCTTTGTGTATACTGTAAATCGGTGTCAGGCTATACATGTATATAGTACGTGTAATCTAGTCTTTGACCTGAGCCATCCGTAATACGGGTAAAATAATCTTGCCAAAATGGCACTATTAACCCTTTACCAGACGACAAAATTTTAGCCTTGTCCAAATTGAAAGCATTTGCAGACGACATTTTCAACGTGGCTCAAATGGTGCAATTTTCCTTTGATAGAGTAGAAAAAACATTGTTTGAAAAGAAGAAAATGCTGGTTACCAGCATTTTCTACTTTTCCAACAATGTTTTCAAAAGGCTTCTTTTCCAGGGTTTTTAAAAGGCGTCATTGTGCGGTAAAGGGTTAATGACAACCCAGACTTTACTAGCGACCGACGATGGATTTCATTTATTGAGCAGTATAACTCTTAACCAGGCGACAAAAATTTAGACTGGTCAAAACTCAAAGCATTTTCAGGCGACAAATCAATAGTGACTGAAATAATGGGGTTCGTGTATAACTAGGTTAAAACACCGTGGGAAAAGGGGGAAATGATGATTGTCAGGATTTTCTCTTTTCCTACAGTGTTTTCAAAAGCCTTCTTCCACAAGGTCGTTAAACACGGGAGTATTTGGTAAAGGTTTAAAAAGGGAGTAATGACAGAATGTATGAATACAAAATATACCCCTCGGTACAGGTCTTATTTAAATAAGCCATGCTCTGGCAAAAGAGATCTTAATGCATATGAGCCATGCTCTTGCAAAAGGGGCTTAATGCATCTGCGTATTGCGTGACAGAAAACAAGTCATCGCATGATTATGGATCCCTAAAGTTCATTTTGTCTAACAACCGACTGAAAAAACATGAGGTTGACAGGTCCTTGAACATACAAAAAATTGACCAATAGCGAAAAGTTTCGGCCCAGGTTAGCCTGCGCGGACTGCGCAGGCTGACCTGGGCCGATACTTTCCGCAGGTGCATTAAGTCCCCTTTTCACAGAGCATGGCTCATATCTGTGATGCATTGTACCAAGCAAGTTATCACATAATTTACGGATCCATGAAATCCATTTAGTTTGACAATCGACTGGTTCTGGAGGTAGAATGGTCATTTGATATTCAGGAAATTAACGAATAGCAAAAAGTTTCGACCCAGGGCAGCATGCGCGCACTGCGCAGGCTGACAGGGGTCGATACTTTTTGCAGATGCATTAAGCCCCTTTTTCACGTGGCTCAAATATCTAGCCAGTTTAATGGATCAGATGAATAGATTTCGTACATGTCTATTATATTACGACTTCATGATTGTTCTGACTGTCAAACCAGGGTGGGCGGGCGGTTACAAATGCCGTAAGAGCAATTTAAAGTTTTCAAAGGCGCTTTTAATGTCTAACTGTTTTCCAAACGTCAAAATTCTAGACTGGTCCAAACTGAAAACAATTTGCAGACGACAAATGAAACATGACTCAAAAACCGAAACTTGCCTCAGGAAGGGTAGAAAAGATTGTGGGAAAAGGAGAAAATGTTGCTTACCAGCACTTTCTCCTCTTCCCATTCTGTTTTCAAAAGTCCTAGTATAAAAGTGGGATTGCTTGATAGATGGTTACCGTTTACCAAACGGCAAGATTCTAGACTTGTCCAAATCGAAAACATTTGTAGACGAAATATCCTACCTATATAACTCAAATGATGTGATGATCAGAAAACATTGTAAGGATAGGAGAAAATGCTGGTTACCAGCATATATTCCTTTTCCTACAAAGTTTTCAAAAAGCTGTTCCTTCAGGGTCATTCAAACTCAGGATTGTGTGGTAAGGCTTAGTACAACCATAGGCCACTGAAACTCCATTGGTCTATTACCGGAAAACGAAATCTTCCTTAGCGGACACCGTTACTATAAATAGCACATTGGCAACTGCCTCTATATTGTATGGTATAACCAAACCCATAGAAAGAGAACTGGTTTTTCAAGAAATGACAAAAAAAAAAAAGAATCTTTTCATGCGACTTTTGTCTTGTGTTATAGCAGCTAAAAGCCGGTTGTAAAATAAAGGGCCTTAAAACAATATCCTAGATAGACTTATATCTTGCAATTTGATAGGATACGTTTTAGAAGAAAATCGCTGGAAGAAAAAAAAATGTATGGATTTCTAGGCAAACCTAATTGTTGCCATAGTAACGACGTAATTGTTGAGCTTTATTTCGGAAATTTCTCTGTCGTTGACAACTGACAAACATGACTGACCATTAGCAAGACACGTCCTAGCACTTTCCGAGACGGGCATCAAAGTAAATAATTGATCATTTAACCACTTATCGAACAATTCTTTGTTTTAACGACCCTTTAGATAAAGGATTTCGAAAACATTGTGGTAAAAGGAGAAAATGCTGGTAACAAGCATTTCCTCCTTCTTCCACAATGTTTTCCTCCCCTTAAAAGACAGGTTCCATTTATTTAGCTAAATTGAGCCATGCTCTGGCAAAATGGGGCTTAATGCATTTCCGTAATGCATGATACCAAATGAATACTCACAGAATTAGGGATCCATTGTTAAGATCCATTATATTTAACAATCGACTGTTACATAAGGTAGACTGGTCCTTTGACATACAGAAAATTGACCAACAGCGAAAAGTTTCGGCCCAGGTCAGCCTGCGCGGACTGCGCAGGCTGACCTGAGTCGATGCTTTTCGCGCATGCATTAAGTCCCCTTTTCATAGAGCATGGCTCATTTTATTTTGGCGTCATCAGATGCTTTCAGTCTGGACAAGCCTTAACCCTTAAAGCACTGAATTAATGATTTTGACATTTTTAATTAGGAAAAGAAAGCTCGAAATATTGCTATTTCATGGCTGTTTCTATTAGAATTTGTAACATAGTAGCGGACAGTGTAGATATAAGATCAGACTGCACGTTCTAGGCAGTCTGATTTTGATCTACACTGTATGCAAAAACTATTTAAGTCGGTTCCAGGGCTTTAAGGGTTAAATTTCGTCGTCTGACAGAGAGCTAACAAGAACAATAAGTTAGTATACATAGGTAAATTCTGAGAGATGTCTGTAATAGTGCATGAATGCCGAAAACTGGAATAGAAACAGTTTCAATTAGCCCTGTCGAGCAATCAGAACAGCTTGCCTCGATATTTTTTCCAATGTAACCCTTTACCACACAGTCTTGACTTTTATCGAGCATGAGAAAGAAAGCTTTTAAAATCATTATGGGGAAAAGGAGAGAATGCTGGTAACCAGTATTTTCTCCTTTTCCCACAATGTTTCCTTTATACCTTTTAGAAACAAATACGGTCATTTGAGCAATATTTAATTTGTCATCTGCAGAAGTTTTTAATACTGAAAAGTCTAAAAATTTTCTCATCTGGTAAAGGGTTAAAACACACCAGTTAACATTTCTATGAAGACTAAGAATGGCAAATATATCGGATTCGTGTATCTTTTTACAGATCAATCCTGTTTTTTTTTTACAGTCCTTAAGAAGGCTTTCTCTCTTTTTTCCACAATATTTCCTTCTCTTTCATAGACAAAGGGTCCTGCGTGGCTCTGTGGTAAAATGTAGGACTTGCAACCTGGAGACCTCGAGTTCCAGCCTCATTTGATCCACTGAGTTTTTCGTGGGAGTTTCCCTTGGCAAGACACTTCAGAGCCCTAGCTTAGTACTCATGAGACACAGGAAATACATGTACATGAAAATGTGTGAGCTGTCGCTTTGATGTGACAGAAATAATGTTGAAAGCGGTGTATAACACCAATCATTCAATCAGTTCAAAGACAAATTTCATCATTTGAAGCACATTTGATTTATGGACGGCAAATGCTTTCAATTAGGACGAGTCGGAAACTTTGACATCTGATAAATGGCTAATGCAGACTGACATTTAAGATGATTATTTGAATAAATGAGCCATGCTCTGTGAAAAGGAGGCTTACTGCATCTGCAAAAAGTAACGATTCGGTTCAGCCCGCGCAGTCTGACCTGTGTCGAGGCATTTTGCTTTTGGTAAATATTTTGCATGTCGAAATACCATTCTCCCCCAGGATTCAATCGATTGTTAGACAAACTAGATTTTATGAATCCATTAACATTGTGAGGACTTGCATTGGCAAAGTGCATCACGGAGATGCATTAAGCCCCCTTTCGCCAGAGCGAGGCTCAAATTCGTATACAAGAACTCTGACCATTGGGAATGACTTTTTTCTTTTTTTTTTCCTTTCTATTTTCGAAGAAATACGATTTCACGGTTCAGTATATTAGTTTCATCGAAACAGAAACTCGGATATAGAAATAACTTCTGCCTGAAGGAATACAAATGTCCTCACTGGTGTTGTTCTCATAGAATCCTCTTCTTACCTCAATTAACCTTTTACCAGACGACAAAATTTTAGCCATGTCCAAAATGATAGCATTTGCAGACGACAATTTCAACGTGGCTGAAATGGTGCAATATTTCTATAATTATAGGGTAGAAAACATTGTGGGAAAAGGAGAAAATGTTGGTTACCAGCATTTTCTCCTTTTCCCACCTTGTTTTCAAAAGGCTTCTTTCCCAGGGTCGTTAAAAGGCGGCTTGTGCGGTAAAGGGTTAAAGTTCTTCTCATTCTTAAAGTACAGACCGTAATATTGTAGAATCTGCGTCGTAGTAGTTTAAAAGAGACACAAATATTTTAACCCGTTACAACACAGTCCCTAGTTTTGATGACCCTTAGACAGAAGGCCATAAAAAAATATGAACCATGCTCTGGAAAAAGGGGGTAAAAAGCATCTCCGTGATGCGTGATACCAAGAAAGCCGTCACATACTTATTGACCCATATTAGCTACTTTTTTTTCACAACCGACTGTATCATGAGGTAGACTCGTCCTAGGACATACAGAAAATTGACCAATAGCGAAAAGTTTCGGCCCAGGTCAGCCTGCGCGGACTGCGCAGGCTGACCTTGGTCGATACTTTTCGCAGATGCATTAAGTCTCCTTTTCACAGAGCATGGCTCATATATTTACTTCCCTCTTAAAGATGAAACCAGTTTAGCTATATTTAATAATATATTGTCTGCAAATGCTTTTGAATTGGACAAAAACCAAAATTTTTATCGTCCTGCAAAGATTTAGTTCGGCACTTTGGCCATATTGAAAATTCTCATTCCTAATTCGGTTGGATTGTAAAACCTCTATAAAACCATAATATGTGGGAAAACAACTATAAAGAAAATATATATAGAGGATACTTGAGTTTTTTTTTTTTTGGTGAAAGATCGAAATTTATTTCATCGAGTGGCTGCGCTACCCGTGAAAATATTATCGATGATGTTCACTCGGTAAAATAAATTTCGTTCTTTCACCGCAAAAAAAACCCCAAATATTTTATTTTTTTCACGCTTCTAACCCCTTTTTTGTTGGGACTTTCATCAAAATCCATTACAGTTATGTGCGGTTATTCCCCGTGGCGTACCCACGTCACATGATAACGCATTACAATATTACGTAAAGCGCGAGAAATATAGCGTAAATTACGTCATATTTCCCTCTGGTTGAGTGGCACGCGCTTTTTACCTAAGTAACTAGTGCGCAGAAACTACTGTTTCCGCCTTCAAATGAAGAGTTACAAAATATGAAATCGGTATTTTTCACTGCTCGTAACCATGAAATATCAAACCATAATCCACCATTATTTCTCGATAAACTACCAAAAAGCATGAAATAAGATTATTTCCTCTCAAATATTTATATAAGCCATGCTCTGGCAAAAGGGGGCTTAATGCATCTCCGTAATCCATGATACCAAACAAGTCAACACATATTTATGGATCAATAAAATCCATTTTGCACAACAACCGACTGATTCATGAGGTACCCTGGTCCTTTGACATACAGAAAATTGACCAATAGCGAAAGGTTTCGGCCCAGGTCAGCCTGCGCGGACTGCGCAGGCTGGCCTGGGTCGATACTTTTCGCAGATGCATTAAGCCCCCTTTTCACAGAGCGCGGCTCATATATATATATATATATATATATATATATATATATATATATATATATATAAGCCATGCTCTGGCAAAAAGGGGTTGATGCGTTATACCAAGCAAGTTATCACATAATTATGGATCCATAAAATACACTGTATCTCATATCAGACTGAATATTGAGGTAGAATGGTCCTTTGACACGAAGAATACTGACCAGTAACAAAAAATATCGACGTAGATCATCCTGCGCGGACTGCGTAGACTGACTACCTTTTACGGGTCATGACTCAAATATTGCGTAAAAACGAGGCGACTTTGTGAAAGCAGGTACTTGCTAGTGTGCTTTAGTGATAAAACATTCCTGGAAACATTGTGGCAAAACGAAAAAAAAATCTCATTACGGGCAATTTCTCACTTATTGCCAGAAGGTTTTCAAAAGTGACTTGCTACAAGACCGAAGGAAGTTGTATCAGTTTTCCGTCGAGCAAATTTCAGTACATGTGTGCTACCACCACTGTCGTATCGAGTTTACAGTTATCTTTTAATTTCGCTAATATAATTCAAAACTTTAATTTGATTTTCAGATTCCAACAAAAACAATGAGAGCGGTGACGTTCTTGTCACTTGTGGTGTTTGTTTACTCGGCCCCACTGAGTGACCAGACCTCAGGAAATGAAGCCGAACTGGAAGGCAATAAAGGTATAATGTCTGTCATGTGTCTTACCTGTCTGTCACCCCTTGGTTTCACACCTGTTACCGACTCAGATACCGCGCTCGACCCGAAAGTTAAAACATCAATACAAGATTGGAAACTTGTAGCCAGTATATTTTATAATTGGAGAATCCCGAAAACAGTGTGGACAGTGTAAATCAATATCAAACTAATGTACCCAAAACCTATGGTCTTATCTTGGATCTACATTGAAATTCTCCTTCATATTGAGACAAAATGACCCTTTAAGAACATCTTAGGCTTTCTTGCAGTCACTTAATTCATCCATCAAACTGTTTGGCCACCGTAGCAATTAACCCCATTTCCAAATGTTCCAATTTTTAAACTGTTGACCAGCATTTTCTCCCTTTTCTACAATGCTTTCTACCCTTTTGTTGCCAAATCCCAACATTTGGACGATTCTTAAATTTGGTCGTTCAGTATAGAGTTAACTCTTTACCAAACAATCCCGAGTTTTAACGACCCTAAGAAAGCAAGCCTTTTGAAAACATTGTGGGAAAAGGAGAAAATGCTGGTAACCAGAATTTTCTCCATTTTCCACAATGTTTTCAACCCTATCAAAAAACAAATATCACTCCTTGAGCTATACTTAATTGGTCATCTAGAAAAGCTTTCAGTTTGAACAAGTTTTTTTTTTTTTTTTTGTCTTTAATTTTTTATTATTTACAGTAGAGTTAGTCAAGAGAGCCAAAGAGGTGCTGATGTACGAAAATCAACAAGACGGGCTGTCAGACAAATCAAAGAGATCAGAACCGAAAGAAACTGAAAGCACAGTAGATAGACAAGGTGAAATTCTAGCAGCACAACCTGTTGATATCGTAAATGACAAGGAACCAATTGATGACGCCACTGAACAGGACATCAATGTCGACGATACACTGCCCATAGATAGAAATATGGTTACCGATCCTCTGGAATCTGGAGAAGACACTGGGTCTGAGGAAGAAGTTCCTCAAGATGTGGAAGAAGAAATGGAGACAGAGTCGATGGAAGATGTCCCAGAAGAGGTTGGTAATGATGTTGAGGATGTTGTTGATGATGATAAAAATGGGAATGATGACGACGAAAGAATCAAGCCAGATTTGGCCCCTGAGGCTCAATTGTACGAGAACTACTGGGATAGCATCGATAAAGGTAAGTTAGCAACTGATAACCCTTGAAAACGTATAGACGAGAGAGAGAGACAGACAGAGACAGAGAGAGAGAGTGGGTGGAATAGATAGATAGATAGATAGATAGATAAGTGGGTGGGTGGACGGACGGACAGACGGTCAGACAGACAGACACATTTTGTCGACCAAAAATAACCAAGGAGTACATATTTTGTGCAGCAACAGGTCTTATTACTCATTACAAGTACTCCACTTTTTCACGAGACATGTCCTTTCAAGTGAGGGACATATTTCTAATTTTTAATGATGACTATTTGCATCACAATGCACAGAACTCGCAGTCTGATATTGGACCTGTACCGTCCGCTCGTTTAGTTAATCATATAAGATAAAAACCCTTTCTAAGTTGCAGCGGCTTGTATTTTCAGCAGTCGGAAGAGATCCAATTTATAATTGAGCCATGCTCTGGCAAAAAGGGGTTTAATGCATGTCCGTGCTGCGTTGTACTATTCAAGCCATCAGATAATTATTGATCGATACTAGCCACTTTTTTTAACAACTTACTGAATCAGGAAGTAGGCTGGTTCTTGGACATACAGAAAATTCACCAAGAGCGAAAAGTTTCGGCCCAGGTCAGCCTGCGCTATCCGCGCAGGCTGACCTGAGTCGATATTTTTCGCCAAAACATTAGGCCCTCTTTTCACAGAGCATGGCTCTTATATATCTGGCACTGAAAAAGTTAACTCATTAACAATGGACAAAATTCTACACTTGTCCAAAATGAAAGCATCCGCTGTCTACAAATTGCATATGGCTCAAATGATGGGTTTTGTCTGTGAAAGAGTAAAAAACAATGTGGGAAAAGAAAAAAAAAATGCTGGTTGCCAGCATTTTCATCTTTTTTCACATTTTTTTTTTAAAAGCCTTCTCTCTTAAGGTCGATTATAAACCCAGTTTAATAAAACTATATACATATTTTTTGCTCTGAAAGCGTCAACTCTTTAGCAAACGACAAAATTTTAGACTTGTCCAAATTGAAAGCATTTGCAGACGACAAATAAATATGACTCAAATAATGGACTTTGCCTGTGAAAGATGGAAAACACTGTGGAAAAAGGAGAAATGCTGATTACCAGCATTTTGTTCTTTTCTTATAATGTTTTCAAAAGCCGTCTCTCTCAGGATCGATTAAATACCAAGTATATATAACACATTTTATGCTAAATGCGCCAACTCTTTGCCAAACGACAAAAAATTTGTCTGTGAAAGAGAAGAAAACATCGGAAAAAAAGGGGGGAAATACTGTTTTCCAGCATTTTCTCCTTTTCCCACAATGTTTTAAAGGGGTCCCTTTCCTGGGATCGTAAAACCACAGGCTAGTTTAGTAAAGAAATAATACAAGATGGACTGAATCAACCCTTGGCTAAATAAGTTGAGTGAAACTTTGGAGATGATAGTAAATACCCAAATTTTGCTATTTCAAAAATACTTTTGGAGGGAAAGATATCTCTTTATCGGACAGTGTAGATCCAAGATCAGACTGCACGTTCTGTGCAGTCTGATCTTGATCTACACTGTCCGCAAAAGGTCCGTGAGTCGCGTTCGGCAGCCTAAGAGTTAAGATAGAGCTAGTTATTTTTAATATTCAACGGAATATCGTATTCAGAGAGCTTATCTTTATCGATTTGTGTCTTTATATATCTACAGTTTATTCTGCAAAAATCAATTCGTGGTACATCGTAACCCTTATCTTAAAATGGAACTTTCAAAACGGATAGTAAAAACACGAGTAATGTTATTTCGGAACTTTACTTTTTTGGAGAAAAATATGTCCTTATCGGATAGTGTAGATCCAGGATCAGACTGCACGTTCTGTGCAGTCTGATCTTGATCTACACTGTCCGCAAGAGGTCAGTGAGTCGCACTTAGCAGCTTAGCGTTTAAAATTTTACCAGACGACAAAATTTTAGACTTGTCCAAATTGAAAGCGTAAGCAGACGACACAATAAATGTGTCTCAGAAAATTGAAATTTGTTTTTAGAAATGTGGAAAATATTATGGGAAAAGGAGAAAATGCTGGCTTCTGACGCTTATCTTTATCGATTTGTGTCTGGAGATATCTTCAGTTTTCTTCTCCAAAAATTGATTTGTGGAAGATCTAAAAGATGAAATACAATATTGGTTTTACTATCATGTTAATTATCTTGGTGGACAGAGCCTCAACTGCAGTATCAGTGATTAATTAATTAACCCTTTACCACACAACCCCGAGTTTTAACGACCGTTAGGTAAAAGGCATTTGAAAACATTGTGGGAAAAGAAGAAAATTCTGGTAACCAGAATTTTCTTCTTTTCCAACAATGTTTTCAACCCTTTAGTTTAAACATATTTATTTTAGATCGATTGAGAAACAAGTTCTTACAACTTATACTAATCTCTCTCGATTCTGCTTCCTGGAAACTACATCAGTACTCGCGCCGAATGTGTGGGCCAATGAACAGTACCAAAGTTGACATCCTCTCCCGGGTATCGAACTCAAGACCTTTTGATTACGAGGCGACGCTCTACCTCACAACCACAGACACCACACTTTCAACCCTTTCTGATACCATCATTTGACAAACATGGTATCTGTCGTCTGCAAGTGCTTTGAATTTCTGACCAGTCTTTAGAAACTTTTGTCGTTTGGTAAAGATTTAAGCCTGGTTTATCTAAGCGACATTCAATGTGCTTGTACGGACTTTGTAGATCAAGATCAGACTGCATTGTCCGATACGTACGCTGAGATTTTTCCCGCGAAAGGAACATTGGAATTGCAATACAAATGGCATAAAACTTTTGTTTTATTTCGATGTATTTAGCAGTTATGGGCTAACAAAAGCACGCTGGAGCATGGCTAGGAAGAATTCCGCTTTGACCTTTTAAACTATATCAGTAATTTTTTATTGGATATGAAATGAATTAGACTGACCACAAGATGCCTACCTCCTCCTCCTCCATCTTCCTTTTTCTTCTCCTCCACTTTTTCCTTTCTCTTCTCCTTCACCCCATCTTCCTCTCCTCCTCCTCCTCTTTCTTCTTCTTCTTCTTCTTCTTACTCTTCTTCTGCTTCTTCTTCTTCTTTCAGACCCACCTGTACCTGCACCTGTACCTGCACAGGATATATATGATCTGACATGAGTTGGCATTTGAGATAAAAAAAAAAAATACAATAGGAATCTATAAAAAAAACATGTTGTAAAGCAAAACTTTGGCAAGCTTAATTGCATTTTTTTTTTTTATTTTTTTGTCGACGAGTTTAATAAAATTTTACCTCAAAAGCCGACGAGTGTCAGATTCCTTTTATCAAATAACTGTATCTCAAAAACCATAGTCAGCGATGTCTTCAAAGATACATGTGTATTGAAATTTACATAAAGCGTATTCTCTTCTTTGACAGGTACGTACATCTTCGACGAAACATAGTACTAAGAAACTGCATTTAATGATTTTGTCTCGAATCTAAAGTTATACAATACGCAGTGTTATCACGATCGTCAGTTTTGACAGATAAATTCACAGAGAGATCTGGGTCAGCAATGCTTTAGAAGTGGGACGTATGGTTACAGAGAATGTACCAAATGCTGATCTGAAACGTGTGTAAGCATTCGGCAAACCTCGGGTGATCCGGTGATCAAATTCCTCGGCTGTATCACGTAGCTTGATGTGTACCTAGACGGTACATTTCATCGCCGGAAGCACACCGATTTACCGCTATTGAAAATTGTTAGGCTCCTCTTAAAAAAGAAAACATGAGTCACAGTTTTCTATCGATATTTTTCTAAGAATATTTTCGTCGGCAAACAAGTTTCTACTTTCAATTTTTTAGCGTGGTTTATCAATTCGGTTTGGAGCTTTCATCGACAGATCGATAGATGTGAATAACTTCACCGTGGTTGTTCATGTCGTTGCCGAGCGATTTACAAGGGCGCCGCCATATTTAAGATCATGTGATTGGTAGTTCAAAATGGGAGCCTCCTTTATACGGATGAAGTTAGATGTGGATACGGAATCGGCCGAGTTGTGACGGGTGGTGTGTAAGATAAGAAAATTCATGCCTGTATTCCTTGAAGACATTTATGTAATAAAGGAGTTTCTAACGAGTCTCAGTGGGAAACAAGGTCCACTGAATGCCAATATATCGTTAATCCCCAAGACGGTACAAATATTACTTCGTTTGAAAAGATACATTTCTTGTCACCATGGTAATAATTTACAATTACCATTTTCGTATCAGGTATTCTACCGTTCATTTGAGAGGTGATCTGGCCGCTTATGACTCTGTACCAGACGCCACAAAATTTTGCCATGTACACATTGAAAGAATTTGCAGACAATAAATTAAATGGTGGTTTAAATGATGGTGTTTGTCTTTAGAAGGGTAGAAAGCATTGGTGTAGAAGGAGAAAATGCTGGTTACCAGCATTTTCTCCTTCTCCACCAATGTTTTCAAAGACGTTTTTCCTTGTGTTTTTAGAAACACGGATTGTGATGTAAAGGGCTAAATATCTATTTTGACAGCGAGACTGTGTTTCGAAACAACTGCGTGCCAATAGTCGTGTTAGCTTAATTATCACTGACCCAGTCTACGACCGTGAGTTCGTGCTATATAGCGATAGTGTTTATCTTTGAAAGGGTAGAAAACCTTGTTGGAAAAGAAGACAATGCTTGCCACAAGCGTCTTCTCCTTGGATTCAACAATGTTTCCAATCAGCTTTCTTCTCCGGGATCATAAAAAACCGGGACTGTTCGGTAAAGTACTAAGCGTATAGTCTGACAGGGAGCCAACAGCAGACCAAAAGTCGTGTTAGAGTAGTTATCACTGAAACAGTCTATGGCCGTAAGTGCGTGCATAAACAATTTTCTCATTAAAGCTCGAGCGATGACGTCATATTTAATCTCAAAAAAATTGGCAGAGTTACCGATTACAAAGCAAACCTGTTATTTTACTCCAAATTTGTTCCTTTTTTATTTCACATGACCGTCCAGTTTCCTTACGTTTGCAGAGAAAGGTATATTTTGTATTATTTTAGAATTAGGATTATGTCACCGCAAAAAAATCAAAGCGTTGAAAGCACTGGTGTGGCATTTGTCAAGGGAGACATTGTGCGGAATTAATAATTTGAAAAATAAACCACAGAAATATCCACTTGAACGTAAACCTACTATATGGTCATGCACAATCCAACAGAGTAGTGTGCAATTTTGTGGGGCGAACAAGTACTGGAGAACAAGTCCAAGAACGAATAAGCCCAGGAACGAACTGGTTTGGGACGGAATCGAGCAGTCAGGAAACAAAGATTTCGTGTATCATTACGCCAATAGATGACCATAGCGGATCAAGCGTTTTTCGATAAAAAAAAAAAAAGTATTTCCATGATCGATGACCCAATCCAATTTATTTCAATACGCCAGTTTCATATCCTAGTGTTATCGAAACACTTATTTGTCGTAGAAAAATTGAGTTTAATTGGGTTTACTTCCTTCGGTTTTGCACAAAATACGATACATGATTTTCAAAATGCCGTATTGAACTCATAGTGGCATTGTCTTCGACAAATGCCGCAAAAACTAAACGGCCCAAAAGGCACAGTGGCAGCCAAATATAAACAATGCGGGTGTTGAAATGCTTTTTAAATTTAAACCATACCATTTAAAAGTATGGAAATTATTGTGAAAAAGACAATCTGCTTTTGAATGGTTGTTCCAAGTGTTGGTCGCTGGCAGAAAAAAAAATGAATCTTAAAACCGGGTAAAAAGTTGCCAGTTCGATTTATCTTTTGTTTACTTTTACCTAGTTTTAAAATTTATCTTAAAACACGTAGACCGACTTTCTAATAACAGATTGTCATCTTCACTATATTTTCAATACTTTTAACTGGTATGATTTAAAGTTTAAATGCATTTTAACAACCGCATTGTTTACTTTTGGTGTGCTTTTGGGCCTTTAAGTCTTACTTGGAAATTGCCAGATCGACAAAAAATCTAAATAATTATGCGTAGTACAGACTTAGGCACTTCTATTGACGTCTTGTTTCGCAAATCGGATTTTCCTCGCCGGCGTACCTTCTCCATTATGAGAGCTGAATCTAGTTAAATATTCCGGATACGTTAAGAATTCAGTTCAAGAAATCATTAATCCCTTAGGCTGCTAAGCGAGACTCAATGACCTTTTTTAGGATAGTGTAGACCAAGATCAGACTGCACAGAACGTGCAGTCTGATCTTGGATCTACACTGTCCGATGAGATGATTTTTTTTTCTCCAAAAATTAAGTTTGAAATAGCAACATTTTGGTGTTTACTATCGACTGGAGAGTTTCATGTAACATGTTTAGCAGGTTAACCGCTATGCTATTTTAAACTTATTTTTGGAGAAAAAAAATAAATCTCCTTATCGGGCAACGTAGATCCAAAATCAGACTGCACAGAACGTGCAGCACGTTCTGTGCAGTCTGATTTTGATCTACACTGTCCGCAAAAGGTCCATGAGTTGCGCTTTTCAGCCTAAGGGTTAATGGTTAATCCCCAAGGAGTATACGCAATACCAAACAGAAAATTCCCTCTATCAAACAGTCCAGATTTTTAACGACCAAAGTTTGGAAGGCCTTTTTGAAATATTCGAGAAAAAGGAAAATATGCAGGTAGCCAGGATTTTCTCTTCTGTTCACAATTGTTTCTTCCCTTCAAAAGAAAACTTCAGTTTATGAGTCATCATTAATTTGTCATCTGCAATTGCTTTCAATTTGGACAAGGCTGAAATACTGATGACTGGTCAGGAGTTAAAGACCTTTAGAAAGAAAATATTGTGAGAACAGGAGAAAATACAAGGGACCCTTTTTTTTTTTTTTTTTTCTTTTTTTTCCAGCTACGCTTGCTACCCTAAAAAAAGACTAATTCCATCAGTTGAACTACATTTTCTTCCCATATGATGTTTAGCCAAATGTTTTTCGGCGTAGCTGAATACGCTGGCTTATGACCTACATATAGTATACCCGTATTGATATTATCGAATGAATAAATTGAAATCTGCGATTGGTCAAAAGTGTGGACATGTTTATTCTGCCTGCCACTGCGGACCTATTTCAGGACAAATTTACACAGTGTATCGTTTTTAAAATATATTTCTTGTTACCCACTGAGCACGTTTCTGATCTATTGTTTTTACGCTAGGGGCATTACGTTCAATTTAAGTCATTACGAAACGACAAAATTATAGACTTGTCCATTTTGAAAGCATCTGCAAACGAAGAAAAGTTGACGCAAATCGAAAGACAGAATCTGCTTTGCAAAGGATGGAAAGGATTGTGAAAAAAGGAGAAAATGTTGGTTACCAGTATTTTCTCTTTTTCCCACAATGTTTTCAAAAGTCCTTTTTCCTTGGGGGTCGGTAAAATTCAGGATTTGTGTGGTAAATTGTTAGAAAAAAAGGAAACCTCATGACAAAATTTTAGTCTTGTCCTAATTGGAAGCATTAACAGACAATAAAGTGAATGTGGCTGGAATTATGAAATTTGTATATGAAAGAAAAGAGAACATTGTGAAAATAAAAGAAATTGCTTTTTTCTCACAATGTTATCAGGTGCCTTTTTTCGCAGGATCATTAAGACACGAGACTGTTTGATAAAGAGACGCGGAAAAAAATGTGAAGGAAGAGAAGAATATATCTGAAGACAATTCCTATAAAACATTAAGAAGAATCGAGAAATTGCGTGTTTACTGACACTCCCTCATTTATGATGGCGTTCTGTGTATGTCGTCTACTACCTCCAGCTTATAAATAGTTTTTAACTCGTAAAGTTCATTTCACAACTGTGGTTGCTTTTGCGGCCCATGTAGATCAAGATTAGAGTGCAGGAAATGTGCAGTCTGATCTTGATTTTACTCTGTCCGCTGTTCTTAGACACTCTAACAAAAAGACCCTTTGGAACGGTAGATTTTCGAATGCTGAAGTTTTCTGACTGAAGAGTACATTTCGTTTAGTCGGCGCTCTAACGGTATATGTACAAATGGTGCTCATTAGGAACCAAGTTGTGACTTACTGATCGACAAATACAGCGGTAAAGCGAAGACAAAAAAACAGACAGACAAAATGACAGACGGACAGAAAGACGGATGGATGGAAGGGCGTGTGGGTGGGCGGACGGACAGACTGACAAACGGACGGGCTGGCGCGGGCAGGCAGACCCAACCTGAGCAAGAAAGAGAAAAGGCGACAGATGGATGGATGACGTCACGTGGATGGCAGAATGGTTAGAAAGTTACTACTATTAAGAATTCATCTAAGAATATCGAGTACCTTTCTGACTACGCTGCTCAACCACCGAAAGAGTCGTAAAAAACCCATTTAGAGAAAAGGAGGTCGCGCTTAATATCATAGAAATGGTTCTTAATTATCTTGCTCATTTCTCGTCACCATTCGATTTTCAGGAACATTCAAGTACCACTCTCAGTCTAAATATCAATATTATATTCTGGTTTGATTTTGATTGTTTGAGCCAACGGTAACACCCTTTTTTTTTGGGGGGGAGGGGGAGGGGCGGAGATAGAGCCGAGACTGCAGCCTTGTCTAAATGAACAAGATTCTGTACAGTTTAAACAAACCTGTATGTAACATTGTTATTAATTGAAGCAAAACTAGTATTCTCCTTTGCAGCGACAAAACCATTTTCTGACAGGACATAACCATATTAAGACCGGCTAAAACAAAACCATATTCTAACCGGCTAAAACAAAGGTATACCTTGGTATGCTTAGACAAAGCCATATTCCATTGGCTTCATAGAAATTCACAACCTAACCGGTTAAGACATGAACCATATTTTGGAAGACTTAGACAGAATCATACTCTGAAAGGCTGAGACAAAACCATTTCTGTGTGGCCTTGACAAAGCTATACTTTGACTGACTGAGACAAACCCATATTCCGACCGGCTGCAGTAAAACCATATTTTGACAAGCAGAGATGGAAAAATATTATGACTGTTTCAAAGCAATCAATTTCCTGTTAAAATTGGACTATCCTAACGACTGATACACATTTTGGATCCAAGGCAATACACACTATTCACCAACCATTCTAAAAACTGTTCTTATTCCTACATGTAATTTCAATACTAGGCTAACCATCCTATTGGCTGATACGCTCTGGCTCGGCCTATCAGATACTTGGCCATGGAGTTTTAGATTTAGAAAGGAATTTAAAATGCGTATGAATACGAGCAAGAGTTGCACGTTCTGTGTTGTCTGTCTGGCCTCGACTTCCACTGTCCGCAAAGTTTGACTCTTTATTAGTCGATTTCATGTGTTTTCTGTATGTGACAAACAAGCCGTAAAACCGCCCATGTATCTATGAAGACCAAATATCCGCGTAAAAACGCCATTTTGCCACTGTAACAAATATGGAATTGATACTTCCGGCCTGAATCCAGTGTCTTTTCAAAATATATCTTTAGGTGCAAGTTTACAGGTTGACGACAACACTTTAGATATGCCAAACATCTAACCGGCCACTTTTGTTTTTCCTGTAAATTTGACCAAGTAACATACAGGTAAATGAAAACAAATTGTAACATATATCTGGACGTTAGCCATGGTATTGTAATGAAAGTACTCCCGATTTTGCCAACACAATGCATCTCTTTTCAAAAAGGGCAAACACCTGGTTTGCGCATGCGTGGTGTCTACCAGGCAAAACAGGTTACAAAGAGAATCATAAACTACTGAAATTTTGTCAGCAATAAGAAAAAAAAAAACACACAAAAATTATTTTTTTGCACAAAAATATATACTGAGAGAAGGAGCAGTTTTCACAAAAAATGATTTTTCAGTTTTCAATGTTGAGTGAATGAATGTTAAATAAGTTGCTTTCAAAAGTACAAGTCAAAAAATTCTTCTCATGCTTTGGATGAGGTATGCTTTTACACTGGTCAATTATTCTCCAAATATTCAAAGCAAATGAACTGTTTCTTTTCTGGACAGCGAATTCCAGAAAAGGTCTAAGTGGAATTTAAGCTTAAAAGTGGCCGTTTAGAAGTTTTGTTCAGTGTATGTTGGAAGCATTACAGACGAAATGTAGAATATTTGTGATATTTGTCTTTGAAAGGGTAAAAACATTGTGGGAAAAGGAGAAAATGCTGGTTACCAGCATTTTCTCCTTTTTCCACAATGTTTTTAAAAGCCTCCTACTTAAGGGTCATTAACACTCGGAATCGTTTGGAATATAGTCTTTAAAGACGTCTGCAGTTGATTAACCGTCTCAGAATAAATCACACTGCAAATTATCATAAACGGTATTCAACCCATGGCATTTCTTGGAAATTTGCACCTAGAACTACATTTGGAAAGTATGATGGATACGACCAGAATGGTTCAAATCGATATTTTTGCCATTGGCAATAGCAGACTTCCTAGCAGAAATCACATGGATTTTTCAAAAGACAATTCGAGGCAAAAATATAAGTTATTCTGTTGAAGAGTGCGGTAGCTCAGTCGGTTACGTACAGGGCTAAAACCTTAGGGGTCGCCTGTTCGTTCCCCAGTTCGGCATAGTTCTCACCGGGGATTAGTCATTGTGACAAGATTAATTTCTCACCACTGTAACATTTTGATAACGATGCTTGTATGTGAAAGCAGCCAGTGGCTTGGAATGATTGTTGTGCAAAGCACTGGTAAAAGAAACTCTAGGAACGCATGGATATGTGCACTGGCCGCAGCAATATGACTAAAGTAGTGATGGAAACGGCGTCAAACACTCTTCAAACAAAATTTTCATTAAAATTCTTTAAAGAGACAAAGATCAGGGTCCGTATTCACCAACCATTCTTAAGAACGCTCTTAGACGTATTCTTCAAGATTTTCCAATTTTGAAAGTAACACAACTTCTGATTGGCTAAACCAAATGGTTTAGCCAATCAGAAGGTGCGTTACTTTCAAATCTGGAAAACTTTGGAGAACAAGACCAAGAATATTCTTAAGAATAGTTGGTGAATACGGACCCAGACAGATGTTCAGCTTGACAGATGCTTAAAAGGTTTTCAACCAGATTGAAGATTTCTTTATAATGGTTCACAAAGGTTCCCCTAGGGAGCATGCAATGTTTTTCGATTGTTCGGTCTTTTATAGGATCATTTGAGAGCTCTAGTACACGTAAGAAGATTGTTTTAGGCGTTTGCAAGAATCAATTAGGCAGATTTGTTTTATTCGTTTGAATGTGATATTAATGCGCTTTCATTTGTATCTTAGTCATGCAACGGCAACAGATCACGAATTTTATGCTTTTGTTTATACAATAGGACACTGAAAATCCATTGGTCTAACACGGAAGACCAAAATTTTGATTGGTCGATTATATGACATCCTAACTAAATATAGCACATTGCTGCCAATTTGCTATTTTAGTAACGGTGTCCAATGAGTGCTAATATGCTATTTATAGTAACGGTGTTCAATGATCAAACAAAAAAAAATTCGGTGTTCCGTGATAGACGAATGAAGCTTCAAAGGCCTGTGGTTATACAATTCATACATAGCTAGTGGGGTGGTTTTGCAATGCCTTTCCCAAGGGTAATCCAACGTGATCCTCGCCCAGCGCAGCCAACGCGAATCAAGCCAGGGGTTTCTGATCAAATCTAACGCCTTTACCATTGAGCCACGGTAGCAGAAATAGATCTACCTATCGGTAGATAGAATTAACCCTTATACTGTTAAATAAGTTAAATAAAACTTTCAACTCGATCGTAAAAATCCGAATAATGTTATTTCAAACCTATTTTTTGCAATAAAAAGCATCACCTTATCAGACAGTGTTGATCAAAGATCAGACTGCACGTTTTGTGCAGTCTGATCTTGATCTACACTGTCTGCAAAAGGTCAGTGGGTCGTGCTTAGCAGCCTAAGGGTTAATCAGTTTCATTCGGATCATTTCTGCAGACAACCTCTTGTTAGCAAATGAAATCAATTCCTCCTGGCATCCGACTGTTTTAATTAAAGGCCCAGTAGCGGCCAAATGTAAACAAGGCCGATGTTAAAATGCATTTAAATTGAGACCATACCATTTGAAAATATGACAATTACTGTGAAGATGGCAATCTGTCATTGGTCGGTCGGTCCAAGTGTTAGTCGCTGGCAGAAAAATGAATTTTAAAACTAGGTTAAAAGTTGCCAGGTTGCTTTATCTTTTTTTTACTTTCTGACTGGTTTTAAAATTCATTTTTCTGCCAGCGATTAACACTTGGACCGACCATACAATAACAGATGAACAACTTCTCAATAATTTCCCTGCTTTTAAAAGGTATGATTTAAATCAAAATACATATCATTAATAATACCTGCATTGTTTACTTTTAGGCCATGGCAAAATGGGGTTTAATATATCTCCGTGATGCATGATACCAAGTTATTCATCACATGATTCTGTATACCTAAAATCTGTTGTATCAAACTACCGGCCCGCCAGGGTAGCTAAGTGGTTAGCGTATCTGACTCGTGACCTAGTGGTTGCGAGTTCGATACCCGGTTGAGGCAAACTTTTTTTCTGGCGATTTTCGCCTCTCACCTCTGATGCGTGTGTGAGAAAAGTAGTCAGTAGCTTTGGGAAAGAAAGTTGTATCAGAACTGGTGTTAGAAAGCCAGGAAACACATGGGTGCGTCACTGACCGCCATGATATGACCTGGGCAGTTGAAATGGAATTTAACTCCAATACAAACAGATCAAACAACCTACTGAATCATGAGATGAACTGTACCTTTCACAAGCAGAAACTTCACTAAGTGCGAAAGGTTCTGGCCTAGGTCAGCCTGTGCAGACTGTGCCGGCTGACCTGAACCGATACTCTTTGCAGATGCATTAAATCCCCTTTTCACACAGTATGGCCCAATTCATTAGACAACATAACATTTCCGATTGTATTGAGAGTTTGTGGTGCCTTGCGGTGAAGTCAGACCACAATCAGATTACAAAGAGAACGCTGTCTAATCTTTGATCTGCATTGTTCTTTTTTGTCTGAAAACGAGAGGGGAAGCGTCCTTTTTACTTGCAGTATTTCGTGTCTGCTTTTAATTTGGGAACATCCATTCCATGTATTCAGCAATTAATCCCTTTATCAAACAATCCAGAGTAAATAACGACCTTGAGGGGCGAAAAAAGCTTTTGAAAACATAGTGGGAAATGGAGAAAATGCTGGTAACCAGCATTTTCTCCCTTTCCCACTATGTTTTCTACCCTTTGAACGACGAAATTCGTCATTTGAGCCACGTTTATTTTGTCGTCTGGAAAAGCTTTCAGACTGAACGAGTCATAAATTCTGTCGTCTGGTAAATGGCTGAAGGTTGTATGAATAAATAAATAACGTCTCGTTTTTCCCCGCCAATTCGAGAAAAATTTACATAATTGTGATTGAACTAAGTTCCGTATCTACCAACCATGTTAAGTATTGTTAAAAGTGAAAACTCTCAGACAAACAATCTAATTGGCTGAGGCAGAACGTCTCGACTGATTAGATTGTTTGTGTGGGAGTTATGGATTGAAACAATTCTAGGAACTCTCTGTGAAAACAGCCCCATTCGTCTAATTGACTAACCATTTTAAATTCAGTTGTAATTATTAATTCTAAGAGAAGCCCTCTGATCGGTCGAGACCGTCTGTTTCGGCTAATTAGATGGTTAGTCTTAAAATTTAGAATTAGGAATATATTAATGAATGATAACTGCAACCCCTCGGCTCTTATTCACCAACTATTTTTAATAACATTCCTGGCTTTATTCTCAATAATTATGTAACTTTCAATGTACAAATGTAACGCAATTTCTGATTGGCTTAACCAGGAGAGCTAAATTTCTAAGCCAATCAGAAATTGAGTTTCTCTCTAAATCAAAAATGCAGGTTCATATGGTCTGTGAAAAGGTACCCTGATATCTGGGTATCTTCCGGTTTTATAGTATCATAGTATTAGAGTTGATAGCTTGCAAATTCTTAACCCTTTACAGCACAAACTAGTGTTTTAACTATTCTGTGGAAAATGTTCTTGAAAACATTGTGGGAATCGGAGAAAACCCGGGTCACCACCATTTTCTCGTTTTTCCACAATGTTTTCAAACTTTTCTAAAGGCAAACCACATTCGAACCGCATTTAATTTTGCATCTGTAAATGGGACATGCTCTTTGAAAAGCGGGCTTAATGCATCAGCGAAAAGTATCGACCCAGGTCAGCCTGCGCAGTCCGCGCAGGCTGACCTGGGCCGAAACTTTTCGCTATTGGTCAATTTTCTGTATGTCCAAGAACGGTTCTACCTCATGATTAAGTCGGTTGTTTAAAAAAATTGGCTATTATGAATCCATAATTATGTGATGACTTGACTGGTATCATTGCTCACGGAGATGCATTAAGCCTCATTTTGCCAGAGAGTGGCTCAAATGCTTTCAGTAAAGATAAGTTTAAAATTTTTGTCATTTGATGAATAGTAAAACCATAAAGACTCAAACGCAAATATGCTGAACTCAAAGATTTCAAGTTACAATTATGCTACAGATCAAGATGAGACTGCACAATACGTGCTGTCTGATCTTAGATCCATTCCGACATTTGCTCTGTGTGAGTGGTAGGGCATGTGATATTTATACCTTCAGGTGTGAAGATCTAATATTTTAGGACCCTCCTGTAATAGCATTAGCATCATGTCAGCAGCAGCATCAACAGCATACGGACTATTGCCTTTTTTGCTTGCTGTCTCAAACAACACATCATCGTCATCACCACTATCATCATCATCATCATCATCATCATCATCACAACCACCATCATCACAACCATCATTATCATTATGATCACAACTATCATCATCATCATCATCACCGTCGTCGTCGTCGTCATCATCATCATCATCGTCACAAACATCATCATCATCATTATCATCACAACCATCATCATCAACAACATAAGGATTATCACCTTTTCAGCTAGCTGTTTCAAATACATCATCGTCATCACCACGGATGTCACTATCATCATCTTCTTCTTCTTCTTCTTCACCATCATCATCACAACCATCATCATCAGCAGCACCATCATAACATTTTTTTTATTTCACATTGATGTTACTGATGTTTAATCATATCAAAGTGATACTGATAAAGATCATTTTCTTGTATATTCCAGGCAACGGTAACTACCTACTAGACCTGTTAAACAGTCAATACGGCGGCTGGCAGACTGGCGGCTATCGATACCCGTACAACCCAATTGACTACCGGAACGCCGGGCGCTACAGACGAAGCCGTGTAAATCGCCTGCAAGCGATCCCAAAAAGCCGAGTATTGAAACGTGCTCGCCGTATTAAGAGGGACCTTTACTTCGCATCGGACATCCTTGGCCGAAAAAATGACCCCTTTGAGGAACGGTATTTGGAAGCCCCTTATGGTAACGAAGAGATTGATGAATTGAGTGACGATGACATAAGATATCTGGTAAAACTACTGGACAACGCTGAGAGGTATGAGGACGATGAGGGTGCCGCGGATGAATACGGCGGTCCCATTTACTCACCCTATGCGGACTATCTCGGCTCCGATCTCGGGGACGAAGCGCAGTTTTACATTCCGAAGCGTCAGGCCGGATTGACGTTTGTCCCTGGGCTGAAGAGAAGTTCGGACTTTTTCCCGTATTTCCAGGAGCCTCAGTCTCATTTTCCCCTGTTTGTGCCTCAAAAGCGAAGTATGAAAGATTACGCTGACGCGTATCGAAGGTTGATGGAACTTGCTTCAGAGCTAAGGGCGGAGCCATACTATCCAGAGGATGAATACGACTTTGGGGTAGGTGTTTTATAAAACCTCTTCTTTTATTGCAAATATCAATTTGTCCTTTTGCTGCATTTTTACACAACTATATATGTATAAAACACTGACTGTTATTGACTTTCTACATGTTGAATGGAGGTTTTTAGATCTGAAAATTCGTTTCAGGAGATAAAAAGGTCGGCAGCTATTGCTCTCTAGTCAAATTATAATCAAAAGCAACTTTATTGCTTGTTTCGATTTTCGCAAGCCAACAACTTCTATTGAAATCAATCAACACTAAATTAGTGCCTTTCACAACTTTATTTGCCTTTATGGCTAGTGAAGATAAAGATGTGACTGTACAAAAAGTGCCCTTCACAACTTTATTTGCCTTTATGGCCAGTGTAAATTAAGATGTGACTGTATAAAAAGTGCCTTCTACAACTTTATTTGCCTTTATGGCTAGTGAAGATAAAGAGGCGACAACACAAAAAATGCAGTCTGATGTTTGATCTATACTACCCGGTTTGCTGAGACATTCTGAACAAAAGGAAAATTAAAATCTGCACTCGTGTAGGTTTCAGTTCTAGACTAAAAAAATGTTCGTTGGATATATTCGGCACTCCATATAAACTTTGGTTATCTATTAAAAAGCCCAAAACAAAAGGAACCACAGACAGTTTCAGCTTGAAATTGTTGATTTGGGTTTTTATATAGCACCAGTCTCAGGCGACGATCAATATATAAATAATAAGAGTAGTTTTGCACCCCCCACCCCCCTGTGTTTTTACCGGGTTTGATTTTCTGGCGTGAATGATATAAAATGGGTTGCAAATTAGAATCTGGCTGTTGCATACGTACACCAACAAACCAGTCTGTTGCCTCCGAAACGATCTGAACTGAGGTATCTCTTGACCTCATGGAAGCGGCTACTGATCGAGCTGTTTCAACCTCTTGTAAGAAGTATGAGACGAAGGCTGCAAGCTGTTCTGTAAGCCCTGGGCGGAAGTACTTAATGTTGACTGATTGTGTGTGAAAATAGGCCTTAAATACCTATTGTGTTAAAATGGTGGAAAAAGATATTTATAGATTTTTAAATCTTTCTGCAGAGGAACATTTCTTGTTGAATGTACACATACATATGTAAATTGGAAGAAAATTACATGAGCCAAGCTCTGGAAAAAAGAAGGTGCAAAAAGTTTCGACCCGTGTCAGCCTGCGCGGACTGCGCAGGCTGACATGAATCGAAACTTTTTGCAGATGCGATGCATTAAATCCCCTTTCCACAAAGCATGACCCAAATATATTTCTTTTCTTTTTCGATCTTCTTCAGAACTACTACAAACGAAAATAAATCTACAGATGTGACCAGACGAGGTGGATGTCTGAAATACGTCTGCTCCCAGAAAATAATGATAAAAAATTATCCATAAATTCAGCACGACGATCAATCCCCGTTTTCCGTGTAAATTTCGACCCACGCCGTGTCAAATTTGTATCTGTGAAGAACTGACATATCGGATTTGTTTTCTGCGCATGTCGCTGTTTTCTCTCATCCCGTTAAGTTTCATTTTTATTTTACGCATTTTGTCATTTGGATTATGAGTCATGCTCTGTGAAAAGAGGGCATAATGTATTTGCAAAATGTATCGTTCCAGGTCAGCATGGGTCGAGACTTTTTGCTGTTTGTAAATTTTCTGCGTGTCAAATGATCATTCTACCTCATGGTTCAGTCGATTGTTAGACAAAATAGATTTTATGGGTCCATAATTATGTGATGACTTGCTTGGTATAGTGTTTTATGGGGATATATTAAACCCCCTTCTGCCACAGCATGGCTCATTTACATTCTTTCGTTGCTAACCAAATCAGTTCGATTATTTTTGGAGGTCTAAAGATTTCTACTGTACTTGAAGTTGGTTACAGCTCAGCCTCAAGAAGCGGAAAGTGTGGATCAAGATCAGACTGCACTTTCTCGGAATCTGATCTTGATAAGCACTGTCCAGAAAAAACTATTCAAACTATTATTTAAGTCACCATTAACATGGAAAGATATCAGCTAATGAAAGGCCGAATAAAAAGAATTGATTTTTTTAATCATAGCAAAAATGGTGTACTTTCAGTGTTATTTTTGTCAGGAATCATCTAATAAAACGGAAGGTAGAGATCCAAGACCAGACTGCTCATTCTGTCCTCAATTTAAGGTTTAATCTGTTCCCCCCTCCCCTATTTTACTCACCTAAGCACTTAATAATTGAAAAATATTTAAAAAAAAAAAAAAAAAATGTTATGTCATGTATAATTTTTCTAGACTATTTCTCAAAGTAGCGGAGAGTTTAGAATCAAGATCAGACTGAAAAATAAGGTCTGTCTGATGTTGGGAATACACTGCTATTTCAAACACTTTTTGTAGAGGGTTGATCCAAGATCAGACTGCATGTTCTGTGCAATCTGATCTTGATCTATGGTCAGCGAGTCGCGCTTAACAGCCTACGGGATAAAAAAAAAAAAGATATGTTTGATGAATTCGAGAAGGAAACTAGAGCAATTTCATTTCCGCTTATTTGCAACGGCTGAAATTTATTTGAGCCATGCTCTGGCAAAAGGGGGCTTAATGCATCTCTGTGATGCATGATACCAGTCAAGCCATCACATAATTATGGATCCATTATGGCCTCTTATTTTAATAACCAACTGAATCATGAGGTAGACTGGTCCTTGGGCATAGAGAAAATTGTCTAATAGCGAAAAGTTTCGACCCAGGTCAGCCTGCGCGGACTGCGCAGGCTGACCTGGGTCGATACTTTTCGCAGATGCAATAATCCCCCTTTTCACAGAGCATTACTCATTTAAAATTCGTTTGTTTATTATTTCGACGTTTTTGTAAATTTCCACCAAAGGGAGGTAACTTTTGACGTATTTTGTATTGAACCAAAATTGTTCTTTTTTTTTTCTTCTTATTTTACGATAAACGATAATTTACAGAAAGCAACACTCAAACAATTTGGGTTGGTTAAGTTTATGTAATTTCGAATTGTGTTAATTTCAACTTCTTGACGCATTCATGTAATAGCATAGCTGTTTCCATTTACCCGTGTCTTGCCCGAAAGTACATTTAAAATAAAAAACTTATACATGAGTGGCGTTCTGAAATAAAGAGGTTTAATGCGTCTCCGTGATGCATCGTACCAAGCAAGTCGTCATAAAATAACGGGTCCATAAGATCCGTTCTGTCTAACATCCGACAGCATCATAAGGTAGACTGGTCCTTTGACATACAGAAAATTGTCCAATAGCGAAAAGTTTAGGCCAAGGTCAGCCTGCGTGGGGTCGATACTTCGTTGGAGATGCATTAAACTCCCTTTCCTCCGATCGCGGCTCATAATTATGATTTTGGTCACTCTTAAGCGGACACTGTTGAGACAACAGTTGAGACAGCGTTGAGACAAGATCAGACTGCACGTTCTGCGCAGTCTGATCTTGATCTACGCCGTCCGCAAAAGCTACGATGTCGCTGTTGGCAGACAAAAGCAGTCTAAGGGCTAAATTTTCAATGGTTACATAAAAGATTCTGGTTGTGAACGTGCCTTGAAGGCAGTTTGTTGTTTGTCATTATCTTGTGAACGTAAACAAGTATTGTTTGTCTTTATTTAAATACCCAGTTATCTGCCCTTTGTCCCTCGACCGACAGAGTGAAAGAAGCTTTGTGGTGTTACGGTTGAATGGAAATATACCCCGCTTATAACTTTATTTCAGTCGTATCATGGCGACATGGCGTTGCTATGAGATAAACCGACTTCCTTGGTTACCGTTGCAAAAGGCTCCCAAACAACTGCTGTAAATAGTATACATATAGCAGAAGGCCACTTAAATCGTGATGTCATGACCGTTTCTCTCTATTAAATTCCAGAAATACTAGTATTTTCTCTTCATATGTTTCTGCCGATGATGAATTCTCAGTAAGAAATTTATGGATACTTGACCTAATTTAAACAGGGATATGTACACATAGTGTGAATTTCAGGGGCTACGGACAATGTAATACCTGTGCCGGCAAAGTTTTTTGAACTTCAACGAGAATAAATGAAACACCTCATAAACCTCAGTTTTGCCTAAGAAGAATAGAATGAAAGGTGCTTAATATTTTCGTAAGGCTTGTTAGCTTGTCTCAGCATCTTATTCGATAATAAATTACTCGCACACTAAATTACAAGCATTTTAAAATATTTATAGATTGCCTCATTGAACAGAGTTGCCTGATGATTTTAAAATGCGTAAAATGTGCTGTCAATTAACAATCTTGTTAATATCATTGACGGCAGTTTGTTTTATCTTTTGATATACTGTAGACAACGGGTGGTCGAGTGGATTACAGCGGCAATCTAACACACATTCTATCAGTTAACAGTTTATACCGTCATATGGCAGATGTGCTAATCCACTTAAATATGGCCAAGTCAAAAGTTGATTTAATTAACATAAGTTGCCTTTTGAGGTGAACTTCCAAAAGTGTACAAAACAGACCTTAGTCTGTTTCATAATTGAAATCTACATGTACTTTCTGTAAGAAATACACGTAAATGCGCTTGATTGAAGTAGCAGATGGTCTGAATCCAAGAATAAATTTTTTTTTTTTTTTACTTTTTTACTCTGATCTTTTTTTTTTTTTTACTCTGATCTGTAGGACCGATCTGCAACTACACATCTTTCAGCATTCTTCACGCGCCAGGGGTTAATGCTAACGTCAAACTGAAACATTTATGGCAAGTGCCTCTTTTTGGATGTGCAGGGGTAATTAAACAAGGCTAGATATTTTAGTGAATGTACCTTCTTTTTATTAGTATTTCATATATTTCTACCTTTCTTTTCCATTGTAAAGCATTTTGTGTCTCTTTCAGAGGGAAAAGAAACCAGCATTAATTAATCCATTGCGTAATATGGCATTGGTCGGTACTCTTTGCTCATGTCCCATTGTCAGTCATAATCATTATGCAAACTTGTGGCCTCTGCGTGTATCTCACGTAAGCCGTAGACGTTTGCAAAGCACATCTTTTAAACTTTTTCCTAAGTTCAAGCGTTGTAAATACACATAATACCATACTTCTCCAACATTAACAGTCGCTTGTTTGGGAGCCGAAATAGCAGACAGCAAGGTTGCACATCAGGCCAAATAAATGCGATTACCTGATTGGTCAAATATCGATTTCCACGGATCCATGTATTCATTCACATGTCTTCTGGAAACCACTAGTACTCGATTGGGATCTGAAATGCCTTAACTAAGGAAACTCCAACTTCCTTATTTTCAACATTAAAAACCACCTTGCCACAAAGGATTTTATTCTTTTGTTTGGTGCTTAGTGCCATTTTAAAAATCTTTTAGTCATGACATGTGGATCAAGTATGGTTTTTCTTATCTAAAGTTCACCCGGTCATAAAGCAGCTGTTGTAGCCCGAGCCAAAGGTGTTAGAAAAGACAAATAAATGATCAATATCCACGCACATATATCTTCTTTTTTACGATTTAAATAGAAAAATTAAATCATGGATATATTCGAATCGATGGTGAAAAAAATGAGTAGGTGTAGCTTTGCCTGTTGCAGGCTGCACAGTGTGGTACAGGACACAGGTGAACGGCGAGGGACGGTGGCTCAAATTATTTGAGCCATGCATTGTGAAAAGGGAGCTTAATGCATCTAAAGAAACTATCGACCAGGTCAGCCTGCGCGGACAGCGCAGGTTGACCTGAGTCGATACCTTCAGCGGCTTTAGCTGAACGTTATTATGATGTCAATATTGGAAAGCAGCCAGTGGTTTGGAGAGAGTGTTTCGGGAAGAAACGGTGAAAGAAACTGGTCGAAGTTCTATGGTGGGCCAACCAGTTTTCGAGGGACTTAATTCACGGTTTTAATTTACGCATATTTTAAATGAAGTCTTGAGTATCAAAGAATTAAAACCAAAAAATCAATTTTAAATGCATCTATACCAATAAATTCTACTTGAATCATGCATATTCGGCGGTAATGACATATTTCATACTTAATTCTGGTGCCGGAAACTGAATACCCCAGTATAGGCGCACGGGAAAACCCGACCTCAATCCTTTTGGGGCTTTCAATATCTATATAAATAAAGAGTTGAATAATATTATGTACACCAATACTCAACGACAATGTTTACTACCCAAGAGGAAACTGTCTTGAACAATGTAACTGAAACGAAACGTTCTAAGAAGTGATTTCTCTTCAGTTTTTAAAGCGCGATGAAATGGACAGATGAGTGTCATGGCGGCCAGTGGCACTCTTATGACAACAGCACCTGATTACCAGAACAGCAAATATTAAGACATTTTGGTCCCTGCTTTTAACTTGTGTATGAGCCGTGCTATAGAAAAAGGAGGCTTAATGCATCTCCGTGATGCATTATCCCAAGCAAATCATCTTATGACCATGGATCCAAAAAAGCCACTATTTTTAACAAGCGACTTAATAATGAGGTAAACTGGTCCTTAGACATACAGTAAATTGGCCAATAGCGAAAAGTTTCGGCTCAGGTCAGTCTGCGCCGTCTGCGCAGGCTGACCAGGTCGATACTTTTCGCAAATGCATTAAGCCCCCTTTTCACAGAGCATGGCTCATATAAGTGTGAGAAAGATTAGGAATCTGAAAGTACTGAGTGGCGTAACAAAAGGGTTGGAAACATTTACTCTCAGCTATAGCGAATGTTCTTGAAATATTGTTTAGTCACAAGTGACCGAACGACATAGGTCACAAAATTCTCTGATCTAATTATAGATCGGAATCTTGTCACATCAATCCAGTGCCACCATATGACTTTTAAGGACCAGCACTGATTCTGTCACAAGTTGGAAACGTTTTAGGATTAACATTAAATGTAAGGAGAAGGAGAATATAAATTGGGTATGTATCGAGTTGAAAAGGGTAATAAGAAATTAGTCAGTATAAACGATCTTTCCGTTAGAAACATGCATACCGTCTTATTTCTATCGCATTTTGTAAACCAGGAGCAGTATCATTGTTGTTCGTTGTCTGCGCATGTCATGTTCTTCGAAGATTGACCTGTCTGCTATGACGCATCACTTGATAAAAAAAATGGACATATATCTATACGCGGTGCATAAATTGCCGCTTGAAAAATGCAGGCGAAAATGGCAATAAATAATGTCTGTGGAAAAATCAAGCCAGTCTTTCGCTACAAACTTCTTAGAAGACGAAATGATTTCAAACGGGGAAAATATTTTTTTAGAATACCAACTGTTTACTGCAAATCTCTTTCAACAGTTTCTAAATATGGACATGTGGAAAAACGGGATTTGTGCAACAGACTGACAACAAAAATAACGTCCCACCTTTCTGGGCTTATACCGGGGCTTTTCTCCAAGCTTATAGGAGCTTATGTTTATAAATGGCTGTAGCAAAGCTAGCCATGGCTGGATGAATCGTACAAGGTAGGTTTTAGAGAGTTAACGTATATTTTATCTTGAAATTCGTTGCATTGATTCCCGCCTCAACAAATAGACCGGTTCTCTACCCAGAATGCCCATATCAGATAGGTGATGTATTTGAAAAATGCCACCTGGCGGAGGGTATTGACTGTTATGTACATTCAAATAAGTGGTTCACGCAATACAGTGACACCATTCACTTCATTATTCGCAAGAAAACTCGGATATCATTTCAGGTTCGAAAACGGGTAACCTTCAACAATAGGACGGGCGACGGTATCGCTCGTTTATGTGGCAGTGTCCAGTGTGCGAGACAATTTTTGTCCTTGTAATTGTCAAACCCACGAAACATACGTGTAGATGAGCTTTCGGCAAGAAGTATTAAGAGCAGCCTTCAACTCTTTACCAAACGACCAAATTAACAGCCGTCGCTGTTTCTTTTTTGTTATTCTTTGTAATCTTTCTATTTCAACTTTTAGCTCTCTCTTACTGCGTTTCTTTTCTTTTTCATATTTTATTGTTGTTGTATTTGTACATACCGTTGTTAGAACTTTATAATTTGTGCTGTAGGGGAAGGCCAATTCTAAGTTGTGAGAACTTGTGGCCCAACCCCATTTCAGCTTATGAAATAAAATATGTTTAAACTATTTAAACTAGACGGCGTATTAGATTTGAATCAAACAATCTGTCTTTGAACGGGTAGGAAACATTTTGGGAAAAGAAGAAAATGCTGGTTAACCAGCATTTCCTCCATTTCCAACAATGTTTTCAAGACCCTTCTTTCTGAAGGTCGTTGAAATTCGGGACTGTTTGGTAAAGGGTTACAACGGATGTGAAAGACGTTCAGGGGAGGTAATTGAGTTACAACTGCAATGCAGTCTTTCTACTAGTTGCCCTTGCTTGAAAGGTGACACAGGACTGTTGGAAGATGTTTGAATATTCTTTCTGGAATGTAGCTATGCGACAAATATAGATCTTGCAATCGTGTGACGTATAACGTCATTTGTACCACGGAATTCTTTATAAATTTACATATTAGCCATGCTCTGTGAACAGGGGGCTTAATGCATCTGCGAAAAGTATCGCCCTAGGTCAGCCTGCGCAGTCCGCGCAGGCTGACCTGGGCCGAAACTTTTCGCTATTGGTCAATTTTCTGTACGCCAAAGGATCAGTGTACCTCATGAATCAGTCGGTTGTGACACGAAATGGATTTTATGGAACTATAAGTATGTAATGATATGCTTGGTATCATGTATCACGGAGATGCATTAAGCCCCCTTTTGCCTTTTGCCAGAGCATGGCTCATATTTAAGAATAAGTCGCTGAGCCGGCCCTTATTTTAAGCTTACACGGACATAGCTGTGTTAATTAGTAGGTTGTCGTTCTTAAAGAAGTGAATTTGTCAAAGAATGCTGTGGTTTTTAGGAATGTGCGATTATTCTAGGTCTAGTATTTATGAAATGAAAAAAAAAACACACACACACACACAATATTTAGTGCGGGTGTCAGAACGCTAGGTGAATTCGTATCTGCCAAAATCTGAATTCAGACGGATATTTGACCTGAAACTACGCAGTTCTAACAACCAGCAATCTGAGAACTTGACCTTTTACTCCACCATAATTCACATACCGTAAAACTGATCAATAATAACCCACTCAACTAACAAGTTCTTTATTGCAGTGTTTGTTAGTGCTGTAAAGGGTAATAGAGCTCTATGAATCTCGAACATTTAGTTTACACCAAAGCAATATACACGTAGATCCCTACAATCTTCAGTTGGTGTGGAAGCAGTACTAATGCCTGGGACGTTGTACAACGAAGACAATATAGAACATAGAGTTAGTCAGACAATATACACGAAGAAGGGTACTGGAAAGGCGGAGACAATATAAAGAGTGTGAATTGAAACCAGGTTGTCAAAGTTTTAAAATTCAAATCACACTCCTTCACTTCTAAGATACACGGGGCTCTTCTCTAATTATAAAAAGACCATGTGCACGTACTCCAAAGTTTATATCTTCAATCCAGTTCTCATAAAACATCTTCGGAATTCCACAATTTTTGTCTTGATGATATGTCAGACAAACTGAAAAGTCAGTAACCTCTCGTCAAAAAATTGGCTACATAGTCCAATTATATATATATAAAAAAAAAACGTTATGGGCACTCTATGGGAGTATCTTCAGTCCAACGCACATCAAACTAGGTGGAAATGTTTATTTTGAATTCTGATGAAATACTGCACATATTTGAAATTGATTGCCCTGGTAAACATGCTGCTCATTAGACAACACAGGTAAAATGGTTAAAGACTGGTGATCATGCTATTGGGTTATATTGTTTTTCTTGAGCTGTAACAGCCACATTCTTAGTGCCCAAAACTTGAACGGACACCAATTGATAAAAACAAATTACTTCCAAAGGATATGTGGATCACTGAGTCAAATATCTGTGTGTGCTCCAGCGGCTACATTTCAGTCCAATGATCATGAAATTGCCCGGATATTAATTTTTATCTCAATAATAGTTTTGACAAAACTGAATATGGGTCACCTATGGTTAAAAGAAAAAAAATGTTTTCAGTAGGTCAAATCAGAGGAAACGGTACTAGTGCTGTAGAATCCATTTATGCTCAGTCCAGTGCTTGTGAAACTTTGTCAGGCTGCTTGAATTAGATATGGGTGAGTTGCACAAGGGCAATTTTGGTCTAAGATATTTCACTGGATTCCAGAAGCCAAAGTTCAATCGCATTCCATACTCATGTTGCCTAAATGGTCCTATTGTAAAATTGTTCAAGGGGTTCTGCTCTGTTTCTATAAACTTCATAGAAGCTTCAAAACTGAATAGTTACATTTCAAAATCACCGCCTCAGAAACTGTATAAGCAATTATACCCAAATTTCATATCCAGCATCCTGTATTTGGAAAGGACAATTATTCAAGTTAACCGACATATAAATGTAAAACAACATGGTCCAGTTATAGAAAATTAGTGTCATACAAAAACAACATGTTATAAATCTAGAGAGAAAATGTTTGCTCTAATGAAGTGAAATTATTTAGAATGATTGTTTTAGCAACATGTATAAGAATTAAGATATATGTGTACTTTCAGTCACCAAGATTCTACAATAGAAGAACATTTTTTATCAACCTAGAGGCTTAATTTTTGTCCACAATCTTTAGAGGCATTATTACCCTAGGGAGGAACTGCAAACTCAAAAGTTGTTTTATATTGCTTTTACCTTTTCATAACCGTGTTTTAAATAAATTCATCCGGAGTAAGAGTTTTACAGCTGTTCCTGGTGCAAATTCTCGCAACATATATTTTTCTTCAATCGTATTTTAATATTTATGTTTGTATTTTTAGGATTACAACTCATAAATATGCTTGCACATAATACTATCTTTTTTTTTTTTTTTTTTTTTTTTTCGTATCTTGAATGTTCTTGATAAATTTGAATTTTAAAAAAGGGTCAAAATTTCTAACCCATTACCACCAGGCGACTCTCAGGACTATCAGTCCTTTGATTGTATGTGTGGGGGAACCGTACTATCATCGCCTCTTCCGGTTTCAAAATTTCTTGGTGTTACGACGTACTCAGCTATGAAGACATATTTATTCGTTGATTTTATTTCTATTGATACTGACCATCCTGTCATCGGAGGCTGACCAACAGGATAACAGGTAAGCTATCTCGAAATTACTACAAAGGTGTTGTCGGCAGGATGGTCACTAGCAAAGGAGAGGTCTCGTGATAGAAGACCAGAGGCCAGCAATCGGAGGTCAGAGGCAAACAAAAAATACATAGTACCAGAAACACTTGTATTATATCAATCGAGGAATAAGGGTGACCAACCAAGGGAAGAGAGGGTCTCTCTGAGACAACAAAAGTCTCGGAGTTCCCATCCGAATGTGAAATCACAGAAGGGGCACTCAGCTAACGAGCCTGGACATTTAAGAAAGAACTCGATTGCGATTTGTTAGACACAATCGTAAAAGGAAAGTCTCTCTAGAAGGAAGTTTTCAGGAGAAATAATACAAGAGAGTAAAGAGATCCAAGTGCCCATTTCAAGGTCATGACGCAGAGGCATGGCGTGTAGAGCGCCATGTTCATCAGAGGCATATTCCGGCCATATTTCATGACTTGGATACAGAAGAAATGATGAGAATTCAGGAGTTTCAAGGCAAACGATTAGAAGCTTTGCAAGTCTTGGCAGACATCATTATGGTTCAGGATGGGCAGCCGACACCAAAGTCAGTCAGCAAAATGACAGACAAGAATCTGCTTATCGACCCCTCATCGGAAATAACACCTTCTAGCCAAAAGGCGATGGCTAGGTAGTGTCAATATGCAAGATGGGAAGTCCCTGAGCAGTTCACGTGGTGCCGACTATTAATTCCCCAGCTGTGCTCATTTATTGGAGACCAATGGCCTACATCATTGACCATCTTGAGAGAGGATGTTCGAAAGATTCTCTCCGAGAACAAGAGAGGTCATTCCAATTAAACTGGACCTGGGGCTGAACCCAGCAAGAGGAAAGGTACCTTGGAAGAAAAGAAATGTCTGTGAGACTACAATCACCGAAATCACCAGTTCTCCTCAAATAACGAAAGCTAGTGACTTGGCAACTCAAGCTAGTTCTACTTCTGTCAGAAGAGAGAAAGAACCCATTCCCAAGGAAGCCGTCATGGTACAGGCAGAAGAACAGGTGAAGCGGCCATAGGGAACCATCCTCTGTTTTTACTGAAGATATCTGACATTAAAAGCCTTGACCGAACATCAATACCATGGCCACTTTCTTTAGCATATTTCCAAAATTTTTGTTGGAGTCCAGGCATCTGGGGCATGCGCCGGGGTACATTCCAGGTGTCAGGACGTGGTTGATGAGACATTTCTTACTGATGATTTCAAATACCAACACAATTATGAGTGATGAAATTGTCACTCGTGACATTCCTTCACCTTGCTGATTGAAGCTGCAAAGTTGGCTATAAAACTAAAACGTAGCTAAAAATTGTGTAAAATACAAGGTATAAATGCGTTTTTGTATTTTTACTACACACATTACAGCAATATTTCCTTAAACTTTCCGTTAGATAAAGCATCGGCGAAGGGGGGGGGGGGGGGGGGGAGTAGCCTTGGTCCGGATCCCCCAACCCCCCGCTAGAATTTTCAAAGTAACCGATGTCTACCTGAAATTTTGACCATGTATGAATGTAGCAATAGATGTTAGATCTGCGCCAAAACATAATTCAAATCCACTGAGAACCAGTTCTAACAACTGGAAATGCTTTTAAAAATAGTGTTTAATGTATTAAACCGGTTGTGTCCCAAATGTAACCAATGCTCTAGGTTATGGTAGCACAGCACAACCTGCAACAGTAGTTTGGGAGCACTCCTTGTAAAACACCAGATTAGTAAATGCTCCGACAGGTTATATCTAGGTCATGATTGATATATTCAATCATGTCACACGTCATCATTACGTTTACAGCTATATGAGTCTGCGTGATATCAATAGCTGACACTAGCTCTAGATCCACGACGGACTTCCTTTTTAATGTTAAATCCTAACATAAAAAACTATACGATCTAACTGATAAGAAAATGATATATATATATTTTTCTCACAGTCGATTCAATTGAATCTACTGTATTTTCTGTATGTTTTTCTCGCATTCTATGTATTTCAATTGAATCTCTTCAACTAATGATCTATTCGATTTTCCGGAAACACCCCCTCCCCCCGGAAAAAAATCCTAGATCTGCCTCTGTAGAGTATAGTTGTTATTGCATAACGATGGACTTTTACATGAATTTTCAACACAAAGTAATATCTTTTAGCACGATACATGTAGCTCGGTTTGTAGAGTACCCAACTATGGTCGAAAGTAGTTGGTTAAAGGCCCAGTAGAAGTAAGAAAGGGATAAAAACGGGTGCTGAAATGCATTTGAATCTCATTCATACATTTTAAAGGTATGCAAATTATGGTGAACATGATTGACAGTCTGTTATTCAAAAATCAAGCAAAATGTAAACAAAAAATAGAGTGACCTGGCAACTTTTGACTTACTTTTAAAATTCATTTTTCTGTCGGCAACTAACATTTGGACAGACTGTACGATAACAGATTGACATTTTTATAGTAAATCCCAGACTTTAAAATGGTACGACTTACATTTAAATGCATTTTAACACCCTCATTGTTTACTTTTGGCTGCTATTGGGACTTTAAAGTCTCAACCTAGGTATCTTTTCGAGCAGTTTTTTTTTTTTTTTTTTTTTTTTTTTTTTTTCAATCATAGGGTAAACAGTCCTTTTGATTTCTCCTTTCAAAAACTCTCAACGTCCTACCCCCACCCCCGCTCAAAAAAGGGGGGGGGGGTCAAAATCTGGTTTAATTAATGCCCCTTTGAACTTTCAAACAACTGAACAACAGGCGACTCGCAGGACTATCAGTCCTTTGATTTGGACATCTGCGTAATACTTGATTTGCGTTATCCGATACCTCCTGTATAACCTGAACAGCTGTCCCGAATAAAGTGCGTCAGAACGTGCAGTCTGATCTTTGATCTACACTGTCCGATACGGTATTTTATTTCCGGTGAAATCAGCTTTGAAACCGCTATGTTTGGCCTTTTAGTATTGAGTAGAAATTTGCGTTTCATTTATTCAGCAGCTTAAGTGTTAAGAAACGATACAATGAAAGGATCAATTCTTCATGCAAATTTTGTTCAGATTCGTCTGTCAGGTATGACAGACGGAGAAATTTACAAGAGATTTTACTCAATAGATTGTCTCAGATTACTGAAGCAACTGCTGTTCAGTGGCTGTCTCAACGTTTTGCTAATTATGGGCCTTTTTATCAGCCACTGCAAAGTGAAAGGTCTGCAGGTAAAGCTGATGGACTTTCGAAGTTTTTTAGCAACTGCTTAATTTCTTTTGTTCACAGCTTTATTGATAGATGTCTTGTCTGTAATGACGGCCAATCTTCAGTTGTTTCCTTTGATTCCTCTCTAGTACTACATTGGTGCTGATGAGGAGATTACTTGGATTTTATCCTTTACTTTCTTGCAGAACACAAATATGTTCTTGAGATAATATCTCGGCTAAATCTGGTTCGATTGTTTTATAAACCGATGTATATACATTTCTATGATGACTGAGAACATGATTTGCTTTAAAATTTCATGGGGACCTTACATTATAATAATAAATCAAATTAATTTCATAGCAACATCCCCAAGGGAATCCAGGATAAAAACAAAGGAACACATGTAAACGGACCAATCTGTTATTTGGTTACCTTCAGTCTTTATCTGGCAAGGGAGATAAGTTGATTACAGGAATGGCCCTCATTGGTATACACAGTTTGACTTCTCAAAAAAGAGTAAATCTCTCTCACGTTAGACCACTGCAAAAAAAGACTCTTGATACAATGAAAACAGGTTCTGAAAATGCAAGGTCTGTTCGTAATGAATAAGGCTAGGTCTCACAGTCCTTTACCTTTTGACAGATTTGCTAAGATACTGATAAATGATTTTTCTGATGAATATCCAGATTATGCAATAGGGCCTAACACAATAATGTCAACATTATCCATAAAACCCTTAAAGGGCGAAATCTAATTATTGTTATGCATTGGTTCATATGTTAGTAGTAGGTAATAAGGGCTTAACCCTTTACCACACAATCCCGACTTTAAACGACCCTGAGGAAAAGCCCTTTTGAAAACATTGAGGGAAAAGGAGAAAATGCTGGTAACCAGCATTTTCTCCTTTTCCCACAATGTTTTCTACTCTTCCCGAAACAAATTCCAATTTTTTAGAAACATTTATTTTGTCGTCTGCAAGAGCCTTCAATTTGATTGGTCTAAAGTCTTGTCGTCTGGTAAAGAGTTAATTGAAAAATGGCGATTATAAGGACTGTAACTGCCTACCTCTGGTCACTGTGCACCCTCCAGAGGCTAGCCCCTTTTTCATACGTCTTCATTTTTAACTATTTTCATGCATCGGTTCACATATTACTACCCTTGTGCAATTTGTCTTCATTTTCGAGTGCTGTTTTTTTCGTTCATATCTGCAGCCTGCCTTGTACAAATTGTCTCAGATGATTTCTTTTTCTAGTATTATATTGTACAGTGTACATGTATTGCAGTGTGCACTATGGTTAAGATAGTCTGAGTTACCTGCCCCTAACGCTACATTGTCGGGTCAGGCCAGAAAGCGCAATAATGGCGGCCTCCATGGTGACCTCAAGCGCAGCCCAACATCTTGCGTGTTTGTCCCCATTTCATGTGATCCAGTTTGATTAGTGAATAAAATGATATCAAGTTTGTACAAAAGATATATTAGCGAATCGAAAATGTGCTGTTGAGGTATGGTTTAAGTATAAATTGGACTATAAATAATTTTTAAAAGTAGCCCCATTTTCGGATGTTATATAGGTCCATTGACATTTTGGATACTTAAAGTATTTCTTATATGTAGTTTTTTTCTAAATAAGAACGACAATTTAAAAAAAAGGCTCACTGTCATCACTTTATTGCAGCCTATCTGTTTTTAATTCAGCTTGTGGTTCGATTTTACCAAGTGAAATAACAATATCGCGTTACCTCTGCATATTACCAACGGGGACCGCCATTATTACGCTTTGCCTGACGTACTTTTGAAGTGGGTACCAGACTATGGTTAGGGCCATATTGCCATCCCGTGAATCGGATCTTTAGTGCGGTAAAGTTTTAATTTACTTTCTACCGGTGTACAAAATTTTAGAGACATCCATATCTTAAGAACGCATTTATAAGACGACAAATGTAGCCTGGAAAATCGGAGTCTTTACCTATATAACAATCCTTGTAAATATAACCAGCATTTTTTTCTTTTCCCATTAGTCTTCTCTTCAACAGGGGACTATTATGATTGGTAAGGAGTGATTTTTTAATTAGTATATGTACATCATTCGAAACTTTAAAAGCTGGTCATGAAAAAAAATCTAACCTTGTAATTTTGTCTCTGAATTTTATGGGTTTTTTTGTGTGTTTCTTATGGAAAAAATACATTCTGCCATTAACCAAGAAGAAATCTTTGTACATTTGTAGTAATAAGACATGCACATAAACAGTAAATTCAGGTATTTGTATTTGGATTGATTGATTGATTGGTGTTTTACGCCGCTTTCAACATTATTTAAGTCATATGCACGGCGACAGCTCACATATTCATGTACTTCCTTGGTTTCGCTAGTTCTAGGCTAGGGCTGTGAAGTGTCTACCGTAAGACTTTCTGGGCTAAGCCCCCGTAGCTCAGTCGGTAGCGTACAGGACTTGAGAACAGAAGGTCGCTGGTTCGATCCCCGGCTTGGCAATTTTCTTTCCGAGGATTGATGATAGTCATCGCGAAAGGATTCATTCCTCTCTCACCGCTGACCATTGTTTCGACGATGGTTATATGGGAAAGCAGCCAGTGGCTTGGAAAGAATATTGTGCGGAGTACTGGTAAACAGAAACTCCAGGAAAGCACGGATAGGTGCACTGGCCGCCGTGATATAACTGAAATACTGTTGAAAACGGCGTTAAACACCGTACAATCACAATCACCGTAAGACTTTTTGGAGCAGGTAGTATGTAGGTCAAAACAATCCCACATGAAACCTGGTCAAACCAGACGCAGTCGTTGAACAGCTTTGTGAAAGGATATTTCAGCCTCGACATCACGAAAAAAATCTACGTTTAACCCTTTACCACACAATCCCGACTTTTAACGACCCTGAGGAAGAAACCTTTTGAAAACATTGTGCGAAAATCAGAAAATGCTGGTAACCAGCATTTTCTCCTTTTCCCACAATGTTTTCCACCCTTCCCAAAACAAATTTCAATTTTTTAATCACATTTATTTTGTCGTCTGCAAATGTTTTCGATTTGGACCAGGCTAAAAATTTTGTCGTTTGGCAAAGATTTAATATGTCTAATCCGGTTTGACTGTGCCTGTATTACATCTCTTACGAACATGAAAGTTCGCAACAAATACAAATACAAACCGCCATGGCTGGGATTCGAACCCGTGCGGCAAAGTTCCCCGTTTATCGAGGACTAAAAGACTGGGTCCTGAGTTAAACGATGCGATACAGACTAACTTGACTGCAGACATAAAGATCTATGGATAGACAACGTGTTTATGCTTGGAATAGTGAAACGTGACAGTTTATTGAAGTCTGTCTAACTGTAAAATTGTGCAATAAACAAAGTCTGTCTAACTGTAAAATTGTGCAATAAACAAAGTCTGTCTAACTGTAACATTTTTCAATAAACAAAGTCTGTCTAACTGTAACATTTTTCAATAAACAAAGTCTGTCTAACTGTAAAATTGTGCAATAAACAAAGAGACAAGATCAACATATAATTGATTAACAGACATAAAGACCATTTCATAAGCCTAAAAGTTGATTTCCTTGGTAACTTTGATAGTCAGCTTGTGAACTTCAATCAATCTTAGATATAAACACCATTCTGTGAAGTAGGTCTCCCGTTCTTCAATTTAAATGTAAAATATGGAAATGATCCATGCTTTTCGAAAAGGGGGCTTAATGCATCTGAGAAAAGTATCAACCAAGGTCAGCCTGCGCAGTCCGCGCAGGCTGACCTGAGCTGAAACTTTCCGCTTTCGGTCGATTTTGCATTACCGTGATCCATTATACCAAGCAAGCCATTACACAACTCTTGATACATCAATTCCATGTTGTCGATCTATGTTAGTCTGCACGGACTGCGCAGGCAGACCTGGGTCGATACTTTGTGCAGATGCATTTCCCAGAGAACGGCTCACTTATATGTAAATATGCATGACCTGGATCCACTTGCCCGACCGGCATTGAGGCTATCCTGAGAACATAATTCTTATCAGTAATTTTTCACTTACCTTCGTTTTTTTGTTTAACTTATTAGTTTATCCAATTGTCATTTGTATGCATGTTATTTCTGTTCATGACCGGAAAGACACTGTCTTCTCTACAAACTAGCCCCATATATATATATATATATATATATATATATTTTTTTTTTTTTTTTTTTTATTAATGGTATTATTGAAGACTTTATCCTATGTACGTTAATCAAAAGGGAATGGCCGAAGCTAAGTTGTTAGAACTTGTGGCCAGACCTTTTTGCCTTATTAGATAAATACTGTTTATGTTATATAGAATACTTTGTAACAAAAATATGGCAATAAAATATGTATAAACTAAATATGTAAATATTGTATGTAATTAACTACATGGAAAACTGCCTCATCGATATCACATGGGTCCTTCACATACTCAACTTCACATTTAACTTCATCGTCCTTGAGACCGTCCAAGAATCTTCTCACCAAGTCTTCTTGTCTTGTCTGTATATCACGCCCCTTATGGGCCTTATCGTACAAACATTTCAATTCCGAGGCATATTCTTCTGCTGTTTCACCTGACTTTTGATTTCTGTTACTAAATTTTGCTGCAAAAGTTTTGGAAGTCTCCACCACTCTGAATCTACAATTCAGTTCAGCAACTAGTAAGTGGTAGTTATTTAGAGCTTCTGGTCTTAGCTGTGTAAAAACAAAGTCACCAGCACTACCCTGCAATTTTGGGAGCAATTCATCTAATTTGTCCTCTGAGTTCCAACCTTGTCTGTTAGCTACAGCTTCAAAACGGTTAAACCACACTCTCCAGTCTTCTTTTCCACAAAAGGGTGGTATTTTTATTGGCCCAGAACAGTTCTGTCTACGCTGAGGTCTGAAGCTTCGCACACTTTCTCTTTCCTCATGTTGATTCGAAACATCTCCCCTACACGGTTGGCTAGGTGAGTAGTTTCTACATTCTCCATATCTTGATTGCTGACAGTTTGCATAAGTTCGATTCCTTGGCTCGAAATGATCTGGCTCCCTTTGCGATATTGTTTGTTGAGGTAGACTAATGCTCATTCTTGGTTGTATGCGGCAGCTTTCATTTTGATTTTGCTCAGCTTGCGTTAGATCTAGTTGATGAATATTTGCTTCGGCTCTAGCAGGGTGCTTTGAACAGCTGTTCATATTGGTCAGGGTGTCAGCTATACCCTTCAATACTCCTGTGATCTGAGTCTGCATTTGTACCATTTTATGAACAGCTTCTGCCACATTTGACTGATTGCAAGATTCTATATTTCCTGTGACAGGGCTTCTGTCATTTTCTGTAAAACTGCTGTTTTGAATGCTATTTTCTGTAGGACTAGTCAAGAAGCATGGGCCTGTACTGGCCTGCGGGGTAACTTGTGCTTGGTCTACACTTGTCGGTAAGTTGAAAAAGACTTCTGTTTCTTGTTCCGAATCTGTATCACACATCTTTATTTGGCTGTTGAGTTCGATCACTGGATCTATGTGTTGCAATTACAAGATCCCACCTCTGCCACCAAAAATATGTAACAACTTATGGTAGAGTGTTTCCTTATGGGGTTTCAATCCCAGCTCAGGCTTGGATTTAACAATAAAATGTGAGAAACTAAAGATGACTTCCGTCTCTCCGTTTATAAAATGAAATTCTTAATAAACCACAAAATTAAAATTATAGACTAATTTATTCTCTCTTTCTCTCTTTTTATCTGTTGTAACTTTTTAAATAATCTATTGTTAAATGATAAAACTCAAAATGAATAATGATTTGTAATGAAAATAAATAACGGAGGGTTAACCTCAGATCAACTGTTTGGAAGTCCAGCACAGTCTGTGTTCTGCCCTTATATACATACAGGCAGTGCACAGAACGCTGGTGTGCGCCGAAAATAACGCACCAAAGAATCTGTGCGAAATAACGTTCAAAACGCACATATTACAATGCGCACGTCAAAGTGCACAAGGAAAGCTGTGCACTGCACCAAGAATCCTGTGCATTTCGCCGTCGCCGGCCCGATCACTCAAAATTGGGTGAAACTTTACTAAGTTGATTGAAAATTAAACCTAAATGCATAAAATAATAAACTTTAAATGTTAATAATTAGGACTCGTACTTTGGATTACAAAAAAGACTGTTTTCTTTCCTAGAAATTTACGATTGTTAAATCTGACAGTTCTCAGAGAAACCAAATTCAAGGCGTCCGCGCTTTGACAGCTCCACCTATCCCATGATGCATTGCCAAGTAAACATTTTCAAAATGGCCGTGCTAATGCTTCAATATCAAACACGACTGCAAATAAAAGGAAGTTACAACGATTACGGATGATGACAGCAGGTAACTACTGCATAGAAATAATGTTTAAACCCCAGAGATAAAGCAAAATACAATCGTGACATGTATCTCCGACGAGTAAACACGAAATCTGCAATTATTCATGAGAAAATAGTCGGTCATAAATAGGTCAAAGCTGTCAAACGAAAACGGATTATTACATTACCCCCCACTTAGAGTGTTGTAGCTCCTGCTAACACTTAAAAGATAAAATAGAATAGAATTTTAACAGTAACACTTGCAAATCTAGAGTCCGTTTTATTGTGTTAGCGTAAGAGAACGTCCAGACACTCATATTTGTTTAAACTTTAAAATCTGTTCCACAGTCACCTGCATAAGCTTATGTATAACTAGAATTTCACTTTTCACTGTTTAAATTAAATGTGCTAAGCACAATGTCACATTAAATAAAAAGCACTATTTGAAGATGAAGTGCACTATACACTAAATAACTTGCACTAAATAACTTGTCGAGTCCAACTTTAAATTCACTAAACTTTACATTTAAAAAAAAAAAATGAACTTCAAATCTATCTGTGTCTGTCTCGTCTGTCCTTGTGTTGACTGTGCTCTCGCTCTCGTCTATGGTAATGTTGTGTGTTTCTTCTATCCTCCCTCTCAGGCTGATCTTCTCGTGCTCGTTTGTAAGAATTGTCTTGAGTCTTATGTCTGTCCGTCTTTTCGTCGTCTAGTTTTCTCTTCCTGTCTACTCTGCTGTGGCCGGAATGGGCCAGGGACTCGCTCATGTCCTTTACCGTTTTAGCCAGTTGTAACAGGGCGGCCTCCTGACGTCTCAACGCCTCTGTGCTTGCCTCAACAGCTGTTTTGATGTCCAGCAGGAGCCTTTTCCTTTCAGTTGAGGAAGCGGAGGAGACTGATGTAGATGATGATGATGATGATTTTGCATCTTCCCGAGGTAGAACAGGCTCAGACGTAAGAGGCTCAGGCCTTTCATCTAACGTTGGAGTGGCCTCAGCATGGCTTTGCTCGGGAAGATCGTCTTCATAATCTAACAATTCTTCAAGGCCAGTCTCTAATGGTTCAGAGGCTCCAAAGGGACTCTTCACTGGTTGTTGCGCTATAGTTGGCTGCGCTAGCTGCGCCTGCTGCACCTGCTGTGCCTGACCTATCCCTCCTGTCAAAACTGTGCCCAACAACTGTTGAAGCTGAGCTATCACTGGGCTCTGCAGTATCTGTCCTGCTACCAGATTGTTGCTCGTACTCAGCAGGAGTGGGGACCCTGGCAACAAACCCCCCGGAAAGCTCGTTTCTACTGCCTGGGCCAGAAGATCCTTCCCCTTAGACTTACTGGCCCAATGTCTGGCTGACTCCTCCGCAGACAGAGCTACCATATCTCTCTCCCCAATTTCGTACGGAGACTTGTTTATCACTAGCATGTCTGGCAAATCTTGGACCCCTTTTTCTTTCAACATAAGGGCATGGCGAGAGAAGGTTTTCACATGCTCTCTTAGCTCACTCTCCTTAAAACATCGAAACAAGCACAGCTTACAATAACACGGCACATCATCTAGACTGAGGTGGTGCTTCAAAATGTGGTTGGTCACCCGATACTTGGCCTCTATATAAACTTCATTCTTCTTGTGCAAACAGCGCAGACACCGGTAGGCCCTCCTCTTAGCTTCGGTTTGTTTCGATACCACAGACATGTTCTGCAAGACAAATTGGAACGAATTTTAAATAGCTAGAAAGTCAGAACTTTAAAATGACACTGCCTGGGGTCATACATAGCTCTATACCATATTCTCCAATCCAAGTGACAGCTTCTATGGCAATTTTGGGAATTAACCGCAAATAATAATACTACTGCTTTCATAGTCAGACAACAACCCCATACCATCTTGAGCATTCTGCATGATCCCAAGCCTTTCACTTCTCATCTCAACTTATGCCTTTTACCATACATTTAAAACCATCTGCTCTACTTTGTTCGTTTCACTGGTACAAATACAGCTGACTCTTAGAACTTTTGCATCCCTCTGACTCAAATGGTACTTTCTCTCTTGCCATATACAGTTTTCAGAAAAGTGCTATTTCTTTAGACCCCCTTTTCTGCAATGTTTGCCTTATGCATACTGTGACTTGTTTCCTTTCATATTTTCAGTGCTTATTAATCGCATTAAGTCAAAATTATATCCTAATGTTTCTGACTTGTCAAGTAATTGTAATAAAACCCTAAGAAAATGTCTGCGTTCTTTTTTTTTAAAAACGACCCAACCTCATAGTAAGTTTCAGACATCAACTTATATGAATATCAAATCAATGTAACAGTTTCAAATGAAAATGAACCTTTAACTAAATAACAAATGTAAGTTTAACGACACAGTTCCACTGAACCTTGCACAAGCTATTTCCACTGGACACTGTAACATTAGTCATTTTAGTTTAGAAGTTATAATGTCATCATTAAATTTTCACTAACACTATTTACACTTTTGCTTATTTAACACTTTACATGCTTTGTTTATCCAGTTTGGCACTTTATTTCCCTCATACCGCTTAAGCTTGTCATGGTGGACAATTTTTTCTTTCCCAGATTTATCTATCTGGACAACAAAGTTTATATCGTTAAGAGACTGTTTAACCAAAAAGGGTCCCTCATATGTTCTCTCTAATTTGTGTGCAATTCCCACTTTATGTCTTTCAGATAACATCCATACTGCATCTCCAGCTTTGTAACTGTTGTGGACAATCTTTGTATCATATATCACCTTGTTTCTTTGCGCTGCAGCGTGAAGATGATCTCGTGCCACCCGATGTGCATGTTGCATGCGAGATTTTAGTACATCAACATAATCGCTATATGAGGTAATACTTGCGTTGTTGTAAATGGTATTGCTACCGTACACCAATTCAGACGGCAACCTTACTTCCCTTCCCATGGTTAAAAGATTTGGAGTTAAACCTGTACTCTCATGTGGTGTAGATCTGTAAGCACCTGCTAAACATCCCAAATGCTTGTCCCAATCATCTTGCTCTTCACACAAATATGCTTTTATCATGCGTACCAAAGTCTTGTTAAACATTTCTGTCTGGCCATTACATTTAGGGTTCTTTGGGCTGGTCCTGACTTTCTTGATCTCTAACATTCTGCATAGATCTTTGAACACTCTACTTTCATAATTTCTTCCTTGATCACTCAGGAGCGACAGTGGACAGCCCCATCTGGCTATAAAATCGTTCAGAACTCTAGAAGCGCATGTCTCTGCAGTCTGGTCAGGGACTGGGATTACTTCAACATATTTGCTAAAATGGTCAGTGAGGACTAAGATGTATTTGTTCCCTCTGGGTGTCACTGGTAATGGTCCTATGTAATCTGTTGCTACAACATCACATGGAGCTCCAGTGGTTATAGTTCCTAATGGCGCCTTGGGTTTCTTATTGGGCTTCTTAATTGATGCACAGGTGTCGCACTGGCTGATGTACATTTTAACATCGCTTTTCATCCCAAACCAATAATATCGCTGTAGTAGCCTCTCATAAGTCTTTTTACACCCCATGTGTCCGGACAGTAACGAATCATGAAATTGCACAAGCACAGTTTTCTTCATGCTGTCAGGTATGAGGAGCTGAGTATGACTACCGCATCCATTTTTCCTATTAAAACGCTTGTACAAGATACCATCTTTAATTTCCAAAATATCCCATATGATCCAATAATGACGTGTTGCAGGACTATGTCTTGCCATAGTGCTTGCGCTGGGTTTGCAGTCCTGTATTTTTGCCTGCAAAATGGGCGATATGTCAGGATCTTTGGACTGGAGATTCCTAATTGTAGACTGATTTTGTTCACTTGCCCAAGACCAGTTATTCTGGTCCCCTACAGACTGGTGTCCCTTTTCCTCTGGTATGCTGGAGGGTCCTGGTTTAGGTTCAGAAATGGCTCTTATAAGGTTATCATTTGTTATATCTTCTTCAGTTTCTCTGAACTTCTTATCCATTAGTCCAATGTGTTGCATGTCATTTGCTCTTTTGATACATTTCTTACAGGGACCGCATTTAAGGTCTTCGTCCATATCTTGCAGAGAGCAGTCACAGTCTCTGGGATTGTTACAACGTGAAAGAGCATCACAATGGCCCTGTTTCTTGCCTGACCTATATTCAATTGCAAAGTCGTAATGCGAAAGAATCTCTATCCATCTTGCAATCTTCCCTCTAGGTTCTTTCAGTTTGAAAAGCCACAAAAGGGCTTGGTGGTCACTTCTCACAATGAAATGCCTGCCTAAAAGATACTGTCTGAAGTACTCCACAAAATAACGAATTGCGAGTAATTCTTTCTCGGTAATACAATAATTCCGTTCAGGTTTGTTGAGTGCTCTGCTAGCATACGCTATAACCCTTTCACGTCCGCCTTGAATTTGTTGCAGTACTCCTCCTATTCCCACATCTGAGGCATCCACATCTAAGATGAAAGCACCTGCATTGTCTAAAGGGTATCCCATTATGTCGGATCCAACAAGTAGGTCTTTAAGTTTTTCAAACGATTTTTGACAGTCATCTGCCCAGATAAACTTTTTCCCTTTGCGTGTTAGCTCCACCATTGGGCGTACGATTTTTGCAAAGTCCTTAACAAATCTGCGATAATACGAACACAATGCAACAAATTGTTTCACTTGTTTTGCATTTGCTGGCACTGGCCACTCAACTATTTTGGCTATGTTTACAGGGCTGGGTTTAACACCAGAGCTGGACACAACCTGACCGAGGAAAGTCACTTGTTCTTGCAGCATTTCACATTTCTCAGGTCTTAACTTTAAGCCAGCTTTCTGAAGACGGTCAAACACCTCTCTTACTCTGTTAATGTGCTGTTCAAAGTTAGTACTAAACACAATTATATCATCTATGTAAATAAGACAAGTCTCCCACTGAAGACCTTGAAGTGCAAGCTCCATGGTGCGTTGGAAGGTACTGGCCGCATTATTCAGCCCAAATGGCATTCTCAGCATTTCGTAATGCCCATACTTGCATACAAATGCACTTTTCTGTATGTCATTTTCTTTCAGAGGTATCTGGAAATACCCACTCGTAAGGTCAAATGTACTAAATAGCGTTGTCCCTGCTACTGCATCAAGACAATCCTGAACTCTGGGCAGTGGAAATCCATCTGGTTTTACCAGGGCATTGACTTTGCGGTAATCAACACAAGGCCTTACGCTTCCGTTCTTTTTTCTTACCAGAACAATAGGACTGGCCCATGGGGAAGTGCTCTTCCTAATTACACCTTTAGCAAGAAGGTCCTCTATTGCCTTTTTCTCCTCACTAGCATAGGCCATAGGTACACGTCTGGGGGGTTGTTTGATCGGGAGGGCATCGCCAGTGTTAATCGGATGTTCAGCAAGGTGTGTCAGCCCTAAGTCCCACTCACTCTTTGAAAATATGTCTTGGTAATCATTTAGCAAGCTAGCCAGGATACATTTCTCTGTACAGTTTCTGTCTGCTGATGATCGACTGAAGAGGTCTTTCAAGTGTGCAGGTACGCTTTTGTCTGAATTGCCTGCATTTTTAACTTCTCTCAGACCTTTGTTTTCTTTGTTATCAATCTGGACTCTACGGATTGAATGGTTGTTTCTTTCGTTACAGGAACTTTCTTCCTCTAACAATGTAGTTTGTATTTTACTGATTCGTTGTGCCTGTGCTACAACTGCATCTTGATTTATAGTGACTGATGTAGGGAATGGGTTCAAAACCCGCACTTTACTAGTCACACAATTGTTTATGTCAACAAGTACAGATGCCATCTGCAAAGGATAGGTTTCCTTGAAATGAACCGTTGGTTCTATGATAAAATCTGAGTTTTTGTCTAAGTCATCACTCTCGTTCCGTTCAACGTAAACATCCAACAGGGCCTCACTCTGTGGTGGTATAACAACATGGTCTGCCATGGTTACTTTTCTAACACTGTTTCTCATTCCGATCTGGATACATGGTATTTCTTCTCCTCTAAAGACGATCTTTGCCTTGCTCAAGAGGATGTCAGCTGGGCCTTGCTCATCATCTTGCAGTATGTCTACACCAAGAAGTCCGTCATCCTCAATATCTGCGACAATCAATTCCTTTCGAAGCTGAATTGGCCCAATTTTGACGTTAAAGATTGCTTTTCCATACTCTTTTATTGGCATTCCTCCGGCCCCTATTAAGCAATTTGTTTCTGTAAGTTTAGGTCGTTTCTCTTGGGGAATCCTTTTATACACTTTCCCAGACAGAATGGTTTTTATTGCGCCAGTATCTGTAGTAAATATGAGTTGTGTCCCTTCAATTGTGCCCTTCACATATACACCTTCACTGTAAGATTTTCTCCTTCTGATGATATACCGTTTTTTATCTAAAAATTCAGCTTCTGTTTTCTGGCCTTCTTTTACTTCTACTGGGGCATCACCTCGGCCATCTGGGTCAGCCCATTCTCGTTTAAATGATTTCTGCTTGTACTAGCAAACATCGTATTTTCCTGATTATTGGTCTGCCTTCTGTACGTGCTAGGTTTTCTTTGAGGACAATCTCTGATGAAATTACCAGGCTTATGACAGTTATAGCATTCTTTTGACGGCTTTCTTGTCGAGTTATTTTCAGTAAGAAGGCTAATTTTATCTAGTATTTGCTTAAGCATGTTTCCCATCTGTGGTTCTTGGTGTGGGATGAGTTCTGTATCTTTAATCTGCTTGTTTAGGTTTTGTGGCTGTTTCTGTTCTTTCAGTTTTGTGGGTTTGGAACGCACTTGGCATGCATATTCTTCATCACTGTCATTTTCACCCTCTTCACACTTTGAGTTTTTTGCACTACGTACAAATTTCTTCACCTTCTTTTCACCATATGGGGATTGTGATAGTCTTTTTCTAGTTTGTATGTAATTAACTACATGGAAAACTGCCTCATCGATATCACATGGGTCCTTCACATACTCAACTTCACATTTAACTTCATCGTCCTTGAGACCGTCCAAGAATCTTCTCACCAAGTCTTCTTGTCTTGTCTGTATATCACGCCCCTTATGGGCCTTATCGTACAAACATTTCAATTCCGAGGCATATTCTTCTGCTGTTTCACCTGATTTTTGATTTCTGTTACTAAATTTTGCTGCAAAAGTTTTGGAAGTCTCCACCACTCTGAATCTACAATTCAGTTCAGCAACTAGTAAGTGGTAGTTATTTAGAGCTTCTGGTCTTAGCTGTGTAAAAACAAAGTCACCAGCACTACCCTGCAATTTTGGGAGCAATTCATCTAATTTGTCCTCTGAGTTCCAACCTTGTCTGTTAGCTACAGCTTCAAAACGGTTAAACCACACTCTCCAGTCTTCTTTTCCACAAAAGGGTGGTATTTTTATTGGCCCAGAACAGTTCTGTCTACGCTGAGGTCTGAAGCTTCGCACACTTTCTCTTTCCTCATGTTGATTCGAAACATCTCCCCTACACGGTTGGCTAGGTGAGTAGTTTCTACATTCTCCATATCTTGATTGCTGACAGTTTGCATAAGTTCGATTCCTTGGCTCGAAATGATCTGGCTCCCTTTGCGATATTGTTTGTTGAGGTAGACTAATGCTCATTCTTGGTTGTATGCGGCAGCTTTCATTTTGATTTTGCTCAGCTTGCGTTAGATCTAGTTGATGAATATTTGCTTCGGCTCTAGCAGGGTGCTTTGAACAGCTGTTCATATTGGTCAGGGTGTCAGCTATACCCTTCAATACTCCTGTGATCTGAGTCTGCATTTGTACCATTTTATGAACAGCTTCTGCCACATTTGACTGATTGCAAGATTCTATATTTCCTGTGACAGGGCTTCTGTCATTTTCTGTAAAACTGCTGTTTTGAATGCTATTTTCTGTAGGACTAGTCAAGAAGCATGGGCCTGTACTGGCCTGCGGGGTAACTTGTGCTTGGTCTACACTTGTCGGTAAGTTGAAAAAGACTTCTGTTTCTTGTTCCGAATCTGTATCACACATCTTTATTTGGCTGTTGAGTTCGATCACTGGATCTATGTGTTGCAATTACAAGATCCCACCTCTGCCACCAAAAATATGTAACAACTTATGGTAGAGTGTTTCCTTATGGGGTTTCAATCCCAGCTCAGGCTTGGATTTAACAATAAAATGTGAGAAACTAAAGATGACTTCCGTCTCTCCGTTTATAAAATGAAATTCTTAATAAACCACAAAATTAAAATTATAGACTAATTTATTCTCTCTTTCTCTCTTTTTATCTGTTGTAACTTTTTAAATAATCTATTGTTAAATGATAAAACTCAAAATGAATAATGATTTGTAATGAAAATAAATAACGGAGGGTTAACCTCAGATCAACTGTTTGGAAGTCCAGCACAGTCTGTGTTCTGCCCTTATATACATACAGGCAGTGCACAGAACGCTGTTGTGCGCCGAAAATAACGCACCAAAGAATCTGTGCGAAATAACGTTCAAAACGCACATATTACAATGCGCACGTCAAAGTGCACAAGGAAAGCTGTGCACTGCACCAAGAATCCTGTGCATTTCGCCGTCGCCGGCCCGATCACTCAAAATTGGGTGAAACTTTACTAAGTTGATTGAAAATTAAACCTAAATGCATAAAATAATAAACTTTAAATGTTAATAATTAGGACTCGTACTTTGGATTACAAAAAAGACTGTTTTCTTTCCTAGAAATTTACGATTGTTAAATCTGACAGTTCTCAGAGAAACCAAATTCAAGGCGTCCGCGCTTTGACAGCTCCACCTATCCCATGATGCATTGCCAAGTAAACATTCAAAATGGCCGTGCTAATGCTTCAATATCAAACACGACTGCAAATAAAAGGAAGTTACAACGATTACGGATGATGACAGCAGGTAACTACTGCATAGAAATAATGTTTAAACCCCAGAGATAAAGCAAAATACAATCGTGACATGTATCTCCGACGAGTAAACACGAAATCTGCAATTATTCATGAGAAAATAGTCGGTCATAAATAGGTCAAAGCTGTCAAACGAAAACGGATTATTACAATATTCTTAGTCTTATTCTCCAAGATTTTCTACATTTGAAAGTAACACAACTCCTGATTGGCTAAACCAACTGGTTGTGTTACTTTCAACTGTAGAAAATTCTGGAGAACAAGACAAAGAACGTTCTTAAGAATGGTTGGTTAATACGGACACAGCGCACTAACCACTGAGCTAAAGAGAATTCTCCCCAACGCAGTTGCCAGGTATTGATTTTATACGGGAAAGCTATGCCGTAAGGAAGGAGTGATCTCCCGTAATTCATCTGCATGAAGTAGTCATAGATTGGTTACCTCCCCTGATACAGCAAGCGTATAGGGATTGGTACAGGCTATTAAAAACGGGCAGAATTCTGCCCGTCTACTTTTAGAACAGCCATGTCGCGAGACTAAAGGGGAGGACACTCTCACTTCCTGAGCAGGGGATTTTCCAATATTTTTGAGGTTACGAGTACGTGAATTGTATATTTGGTATCACCTTTTAATGTTTATGTCTGCTAATATTCTTTTTAGTTTCGATTACCAATTTCAAATTGTGCAAAATATCGCAGTGTTACCTATACAGCCAAACTGGAAATGTGTAAGCTTCTCTGATTGGCCATCCTGTGATATACATTTGGCCCAATGGAAAGCAACGACACAATAGCCTGTGCCAGTTGTAATACGTATATCTACAACGGGGACCAGTTCATGAAAATCAATCAACTGATGTTCAGTTTGATATCAACATGTTAAATGAATAGAAAACAATGCAAACATTTACAGATCTACTACAATGGTAAAAGATAAAATGGTTGTCATAAAAAGCGTTTCAATAGCAATACATCAAAATAATCTCTGCATTCAGGTAAAAAAATAAAACATTGGAAAGCATTCAAATACACAGCTTGTAGATACCATTATTTCGTAGGTCGATTGCCAGCCTCACTGCGTTCTTTGACAACACAGGATTCTGCCATTTTCCAGCAGTTGAACAGATCGGTTTGCTTTACAAGAATATAAAACAATTCTGAACAACACTCGAAAATATAATAGATAACATCACAGTTAAGATAAATAAACATAGATCGCGTATTGAACGCTATAAATTAGCTGCGGGTATCAATCAACAGCTGTGGCGTACTCTCATGAGACCAATAGGCAGCCAAAATACTGAACGGTTTTATAAAAGACAGAGGGGAAATGTCAGGACAATATCATATATATTGTGAGTTAAATGTTGTATCTGTTAATGGTGGAAAAAAGATAAAAACTATTAGATTTCTACACACTAGCAACCATGATTTCCGTATGTTTTGTTGCCACTGTGTAGAAATATTGTACTTAAAAGATAACGAAAAGCAGGTGAACGCTATTTGGAATATCTTGCGAACGTGGAAAAAATTAACGAGGGTCACACAAGGTATTTCTAAGATTTGGCCCTGTGACCTTCTTTTTGACTCGACGTGACCCAATTTCGAACTTGTCCGAAATTTTATCCAAACAAACTTTCTGACCAAGTTTCATGAGTGTAAGGCTTCAAATGTGACCCTTAAAGTGCACACAAGCTTTTTCTAAGACCTACTTTTTGACCTGACGTGACCCAATTTTAATCTAGTCCAAGATTTTAATCAGACAAATATTCTGACTAAGTTTCATGAGTATCAAGCTGAAAATGTGGCCTCTAGACTGCACACAAGGTTATCTATGATTTGTCCCAGTGACCTACTTTTTGACTCGACATGACCCAATTTTAAAATCAAACATTCTAACCAAGTTTCATCAGTATCACGCTCAAAACGTGACCTCTAGAATGTACAAAAGTTTTTTCCAAAGATTGGGCCCAATGACCTACTTTTTGACCCAGTGTCACCCAATTTCAAATTATTCCGAGATTTAATCAAGACAATCATTTTGACCAAGTTTCACAAGTATCAGGCTGAAAACGTAGCCTCTAGAGTGCATGCAATGTTTTTCTAAGATTTGACCCTGTGACCTCCTTTTTTACCCGACATGATCCATTTTCGAACTAGTCCAAGATTTTATCTAGACAAACATTCTGACCAAGTTTCATGAGCATCAGGCTGAAAATGTGGCCTCTAGAGTGCACACAAGCATTTTCGAAGATTTGGCCCTGTGACCTACTTTCTGACCCCACGTGACCAAATTCAGAATTTGTCCGAGATTTTATCCAGACAAACATTCTGACCAGGTTTCCTGAGGATCTGACTGAAAATGTAACCTCTAGAGTGCACACAACCTTTTTGGAAGATCTGGCCCTGTGGCCTACTTTTTGATCCCACGTGACCCAATTTCAAAATTTGTCCGAGATTTTATCCAGACAAACATTCTGACCAAGTTTCCTGGGGATCTAACTGAAAATGTAACATCTAGAGTGCACACAAGGTATTTCTCAGATCTGGCCCTGTGACCTACTTTTTTACCCCAAGTGACCCAATTTCGAACATGTCCGAGATTTTATCAAGACAAACATTCTGGTCAAGTTTCATGAGGATCTAGCTGAAAATGTGGCCTCTAGAGTGCACACAAGGTAAATGTTGAAGACCGCACGACGCACGACGGACGACGAAAGCTGGACACAGCACGATCACAAAAGCTCACCTTGAGAACTTTGTGCTCAGGTGAGTTAAAAATCTATGAAATTCAGTTAAGAAGCTCTCTGCATCATGGTGCACCAGGTCTTGCCTCGATTTGAGTAGCGTAACACTCTCTTCCTTGGACAGCGAAAGATGCGAAAAACTCGTGCAAGCAATGTTGTGAAATTGAGTTGCACACCTCACCATACCATTAGGTAGTCTTTAGATACACAGACGCATCACTTTCCAGTATTTTGTTTCTTTCTGGAAAGCATTCGACAATGGTACAGCTGACAGAAGTTCAGTGGGGTTGGGCTGTTGCGATGCTTATACAAGACCACAGGCAAATACATGTTGCCACACACTTTGGTGTCAATGTTTGGACTAAAGAACGGCTTGTTAGACGTCAAAGGCAAACTAGGCGGGTAACCGACAAACCTAGGTCTTGGTGTCCGCGAATTACTTCAAAACGTCAGGACAGACGTATTCGTCTCGCACATTTACGCAATCGTCACCTGACTGCCACTGAATCTGCCCTTAATACGGTAGGTACGCATAACCGTCAAATCCATACAATTCTAAAACTGTACAAGTATTCGATTGCGTGAAGTTTGCATGCTCGTCGCCCGTACGTTGGTCCGCCCCTTACCGCTGCCCGTCGCCTGCGTCGTTTGGCTTGGGTGGCGACACATGCACATAGAATATTCCTGTTGCGGCAGTTGATGCGTCGTCATGTACACCGACGTTGTAGGGGAGGTTTTACCGACTGTTGCATTGAAGAGAGGGATAGATTTGGGTATGCATCAATTATGGTGTGGGACAGGAATCTCTCATAAGGGGTTAAATCACCATTTGTTGTAGTACAGGGCAATTTAACTGCCCTAAGGTATAGGGATGAGACCCTCTGATCTTATGTCGTCCACTCCATGCAGCAATCTCTGGCAGGGTTTATTGAACTGCAATATTAAAACTCTTTTGCAGTTCAATAAACCCTGCCAGAGATTGCCTCTTTTACCTTGTTGTTTGCGTATTGTTGAAAAGGGAACCTTTCGGTTAGACTCTGTTAATGAGAGATAATTCTGAGTAATACTTTCTCTTACATTTTGAGTGCCAATATTCCACAATGTCTCAGGACATAACGTTTATTCTAATATTCATTGATGGGTCATGCATAAATAAAATAATTTCAGACCATACGATGAAATCTAAAAAGGAAAACAAAATAGATCAGCAAGGGATTTTTTTACGACAATGAAACCTTTCAACTTTAATGCTGTGTCGTCGTCAAAAGGCGGGGTTTAGTCACCCAGTCCGGATGCTTTACCACGCCCACCTACTCTCACTATGAGTAATTTAATAAAACCCCAGTTTCTTGGCTTACATTGTGATAAAACGGATTGTTCCGCTAGACAGACATAAATAATATATCCAAATTTAAGACATGATTCCATTTTTCATTGTGACATGAAAACGAAATTAAGTGGTTTTACTAACCGTTTTCTTTAAGACAATGAAGTAGTAGCCTGCTTTTGTTCTTCATATTGGTTTTACGCAAGACAAAGCGAGTACCAAATTTCTTACATTGAATGAAATAGAAAACTCAGGACCACTTTTCTCAAATATCGGGAAATTCCTACTTTGACCGTTACTTTTTTTGCATAGTTTACATATAATAGCCAATCACAAAATGAGTAACGATTCATTTCATTCTATTACTTAACCCTTTCCCAAACGACAAATTTTGGACTGGTCCAAATTGAAAGAGTTTGCAGACGACAATTTTAAATTTGATGAAAATGGCAGAAAGGTCTCAAAACGGATAGAAAACACTGTGGGAAAAGGAGAAATTGCTCGTTACGAGCAATTTCTCCTTTTCACACAGTGTTTTCAAAAGACTTGTACTGCAGACACGTGAAAACCAGGGCTTGTTTGGGAAAGGGTTAAGGATGTTCAAAAGAGAGCTCATACAACTACGCCGGAAAATAAAAACCTAGTACATGTGTACTTCATCGATTATGTTCGAATGTTTTACAACGCGGTAGTAAATATCTTTTAATTGATAACTTGTTGAGCGATGTGGCAGGACACCATCTGTGTAATAGAAATGAGCCACGCTCTGACAAAAGGGGGCTAAATGCATCTCCGTGATACCAAGCAGGTCATCACATAATTACGGATCCATAAAATCCCTTTTGTTTAACAACGGACTGAATCACGAGATAGACTGGTCCTTTGACATACAGAAAATTGACCAACAGCAAAAAGTTTCGGCCAAGGTCAGCCTGCGCAGAGCATGGCTCAAATGCGTTTAGGTATTTTCACCCATGCTACAATGAGGACGAATTCAGCGGGTGTGATTTCGATTTGACAAAAGATCTTCTAGTTTTTGTGGCATTTGTCGAAGACAATGCCACTATGAGTTCAATACGGCATTTTGAAAATCATGTATCGTATTTTGTGCAAAACCAAAGGAAGTAAACCCAGTTAAACTCATTTTTTCTACGACAAATAGGTGTTTCGATAGCACTCAAATATGAAAATGAAAATGGCTTATTGAAATAAATTGGATTAGGCCATCTATCATGGAAATACTTCTTTTTTTATCGAAAATAGCTTGATCCGCTATGGTCTTCTGTTGGCGTAATGATACACACAATCTTTGTTCCTGACCGCCCGATTCCGTTCGTTCCTGGGCTTATTCGTTCCTGGATTTGTTCGCCAGGAATTGTTCGTCCCATAAGATTGCACGCTACTCTGTTGGATTGTGCATGACTACATAGTAGGTTGAAACGTTCAAGCAAATATTTTGAAACTATTTCTGTGGTTTATTTTTCAAATTATTAATTCCACACAATGGCTCTCTTGACAAAATGCCACACCAGTGCTTTCAACTTTGATTCGGAAACTGCAGTCAATATGTAATTTTGGTAGTGATTCGACTTGGTTATTGAGTTATTGAACAAATACGTTCATTAGGCCCCTTCTTCAAGTTTTTAATCGGTCGGTAGACCGATTAGAGAGATGGCAAACTTCGGAAACCCGTCCGCTCAGGGCAAACTCATGTAACTGCAACTCGCAACAGCTTTTACTTACAGCGTTACTGCTGTGATGACCTTATTACAAAAACTACTTTTGACCCAAATAAACGCACTTTTGACCCAGATAAGCACAGGAATAGTAATTAGCGGTAAACAGGCGTTAAGTAATGTCAAGTAATCCCATAATGACTTTTAAATTGTGTAATAAACGGCGATTACAATTTGTTTAGTATTGAAGTATGTCATAATTACAGTATTATCAAAATCTCTGGCCAGCAAAAACTGGAACTTTGGTAACAGTTTACTTTCAACACGATTATAAGAAATAGGGTCAGTGATTAGCAACAACTTTATGAATGAAACGAGTGCGAATCAAGTGTATCGGGTGATGTGAACACATCTTGTAGTCGTCTGCTGTCCATATCATTCGGCAAATTTCGAGTAATCCGTTGATAGTTATACGGAGTTACGGGATCGGCCGAGTTGTGACGAGTGTTCTCCGTATATGTAGCAGGTGTTGAAAAGATAATAGGTCATTTTGGTCTTGAGAGGTATAAACTCGCAACAGAAAGGAGTTTGTAAGGAAACATTGCTTTAAAAGAATTTGAAAATTTAGATTGCTCTGCCTAAGAGAAAACTGATGTAAATGCAACTCGTAACAGCTGTAAGTTTAAAATAGTAACCGGCCGTTGGTCGTTTAATGCAGGGATCGTATATGTGAGGCGAAGCGTGTGAAGCTGTGGGGACAAAGGGTATAGAGTTGTGTGAAGGTTATGGCCCTCGCGTAGAGGCCATTACGTAAACATTTTCAGAATGGACTGGCGATTCACCGCTTGCAACCTTAGTACCCAAACTGTCCATTCACAATACTGACTGATTACGCATCTTTCAGCGTATGATGTATTAACCCTTAGTGCGACTCACTGACCTTTTTGCAGATAGTATTGATCAAGATCAGACTGCACAGAATGTGCTGTCTGATCTTGGATCTATACTGTTCGATAAGGAGATATTTATTTTTTCAAAAAAGAATTATTCGGGTTTTACTACCGAATATAGAATTATTCGGGTTTTACTACCGGTTTGAAATTTAATTTCAATGTTTTAGCGGGATAAGGGTTATATTGTTTTCACAGCCCCTCTTCCTCTCCTTCCTGCCATGGCACTACCATTTTACACAGTCACTTACATGTTTCTTCTTGGTGAGTTTCTACAGACTGGAATCAATCTGTTAACCCTTGACCAAACAATCCTGTGGGGCTTTGAAAATATAGTTGGAGAAACTGCATGTATTCAGCATGTTCTCTTTTTTCCACAGCGTTTTTCACCCATTTGAAAGATTTTCAAAATTTTGTCAAGTAGAACATTTTCATCGAGGATAAAAAACCCTGAAACTGTAACACAAATAAGCTCACTGATATCTTCTCCATATCTGAATCAACGGACCAGGAAAAGAGTCTTTGCAGAGAGTGCAGATTCAAACTAGACTGCTCAGAACATGCAGTCAGATCTTTGATCTGTCATGCCAGTTTTCTGAGTTATTCTACTCAAGACAGCAATGGTCCTGCAATAATTAGGCTGCTTTTCCAAGCTTAACATGTCTATTTTAACAATTTAGCGCTCTAAGCGTGCAAATGTCAGCAACATGTTTGTCTTATCAGCTATTCCATATTGGTCGATTCTCATCCTTTCCGAATTTCAGATAAAGAGATCAAGGCTACCGCAGTTATCCTCTTGCTGATTAGAATGACTCAAATACAATTACCTTTGTTGGCTATGGACAAGTAAAGTCGCTTTTGAAGACAATAAAAGATAAAGATCAGACTGTCCTTTGAAAGAAATGCAATTCAATATCACAGACGTTCATATCTTAGATCCAATTGTCTGTTTATTTGGGATGTATATGGGAAAAAAAAAACGACCATGAAATTGTAGCCTAATGTTTGATATTGTTTTCCTGACTATAAAAGGCTAGTCGATTAACTAAGTGTTTTAACTCTTAACCAAACTATCCTTTTCTAATGCCCACGAGAAAGAAAGTGAAAACATTGTGAGAAAAGGGGAAAATGCAGGTTACCATTTTCTCCTTTTCCCATGCTTTTTTACCTTATCAATGATTCAAATCATCTTTTGGTCTACATTTAATTCGTCATGTGCAGATGCATTTGATTTGGACAAGTCTAAAATTTTATCATTCGGTAAAGAGTTGACGGTTAGGGAGCTATTGGGTATCTACATTCTTTGAAAGTATAATGTAGGAGAAATTTGCCAGAGGACGTTTTGACTGAACGATTTGGCCCGCTAAAAATAGGTAGGACAGTTTGTCAAGATGAATAAGATGTCTTGTTAAAAATGGAAAAAAAGAAAGGCCCACAAGCAGCAAAAGTAAACAATTCCAAAGTTATAATGCAGACATATGTTATACGGCTTTTATATGTTACAATACAGTTACCAAAGTTGCCAAAGTTACAGAAAAGAATATATGTAGTTTTTCACTCTTTTAAAGGCTTGGTAGGTACTGCTGTTCATGATGAGTGATATCTAAAACTTGATAATGGGTATTGCTGATCAGAATTGTCACATATTTTTTACGTTCAATTGCTGTCGGCTGGCAAACATAGCCTATATTTTAACCAATCCTTAAACTACTAATTTGTAAAAGACAGTTTAAAAAAGTGGGATCCTACGTAGCTCATTTTTAACAGTGTAGGATTTTTTGTCCTATACATAGTTCGAGCATCTACCATTTGATTTGTGATTTCAAACCGCTGTAGTTATTCAGTGTCGACCGATTACAGTGCTTACAGCACTTTGATTAACCTTATCTTGACAGTCTGTTCCCCTCTGTACATTCCTTCTAATTTCCAGGTCGAAGAGCCATGTATGGCGATTCATCTGTCCGCCTACTTCTTAGTCAGTCTGAATCGAACCATGGTATTTTCTTACATGTATTACCGTGTGAATTCCAACTCTGTCTTCACTTGCAAAAATCGGTGTTTACATGTTTTAAATACCAGTAGATATGAGTTGGGATCTGACAAAAGGGGGTTTAATGCATCTTCGTTATGCATGATACCAAGCAAGTCATCACATAATTATGGATCCACAAAATCCATCTGACATCCGACTGAGTTACTAGGTGGACTGTTTCTTTGACATGAACAAGAGCAAAACGTTTCGACCCGGGTCATCCTGGGCGGATTAAAGGCTGACACTGGTCGATACTTTTTGCAGGTGCATTAACTCTTTACCACACGACAAAAATGTAGCCTTGTCCAAATTGAAAGCATTTGCAGACGACAATTTCAATGTGGCTAAAATGATGGAATTTGCCTTTGATAGGAAAGAAAACATTGTGGGAAAAGGAGAAAATGCTGGCTACCAGCATTTTCTCCTTTTCCCACAATGTTTTCAAAAGGCTTTTTTCCTCAGGGTCGTTAAAAGTCGGGATTGTGTGGTAAAGGGTTAAACCCCCTTTAACAGAGCAATAGATTCCACAAGGTTATCAAATTGCATCTTCCCCCGGGAAAAAAAACACGAGATTGTTTGGTGAAGGGTTGATTAACCCATAAGCTGCTAAGCGCGACTCACTTTTGCAGACAGTGTAGATCAAGATCAGACTGCACAAAGCGTGCAGTCTGATCTTGAATCTACGCTGTTCGATAAGGAGATATTTTTTTCCAAAGAATAACTCTGAAACAACATTATTCGGGTTTTACTATGAGCTTGAAAGTTTTATCTAACTTATTTTGCAGGATAAGGGTTAACACATTACAACCGGCAAACAAACTTTTGAATCTTGCAGCAGACCAGTAATGAAAGCATTGTGACATAAGGAGAAACTTCTTTTACCAATATCTCTTCACTTAATTTCGTGTGCAATATCTTATTTTTTTTTTTTTTATTTCACAAGAAATTTTAACTCTTTACCACAGGACAGAAAATTTAGACTTGTACAAATTGAAAGCATTCGCAGACGAAAATTTAAATGTCGATCAAATGATGGAATTTGTATCTGATAGGGTAGAAGACATTGTCGGGGAAATGAAAAAAGGATGGATACCTAGCATTTTCTCGTTTTCCCACTATGTTTTCAGAAGGCTTCTGTGTCTCGGGGTCATTTTTTAGCTCACCTGAGCACGAAGTGCTCATGGTGAGCTATTGTGATCGTGCTGTGTCCGTCGTCCGTCGTCCGTCGTGCGGTGTGCGTCGTGCGTCGTCCGTCGTCAACTTTTTACCTTGTGTACGCTCTAGAGGCCACATTTTCAGTCCAATCCTCATGAAACTTTATCAGAATGTTTGTCTTGATAAAATCTCGGACGAGTTTGAAATTGGGTCATGTGAGGTCAAAAACTAGGTCACTAGGTCAAATCTTAGAAAAACCTTGTGTACGCTCTAGAGGCCACATTTTCGGTCAAATACTTGTGAAATTTGGTCAGAATGTTTGTCTTGATAAAATCTCGGACGAGTTCGAAATTGGGTCATGTGGGGTCAAAAACTAGGTCACTAGGTCAAATCTTAGAAAAACCTTGTGTACGCTCTAGAGGCCATATTTTCAGTCCGATCCTCATGAAATTTGGTCAGAATGTTTGTCTTGATAAAATCTCGGACGAGCTCGAAATTGGGTCATGTGGGGTTGAAAACTAGGTCACTAGGTCAAATCTTAGTAAAACCTTGTGTATGCTCTAGAGGCCACATTTTCAGTCAGATACTTGTGAAACTTATTCAGAATGTTTGTCTTGTTAAAATCTCAGACGAGTTCCACATTGGGTCATGTGGGGTCAAAAACTAGGTCACTAGGTCAAATCTTCGAAAAACCTTGTGTACGCTCTAGAGGCCACAGTTTCAGTCAGATACTTGTGAAACTTGGTCAGAATGTTTGTCTTGATAAAATCTCAGATGAGTTCCAAATTGGTTCATGTGGGGGTCAAAAACTAGGTCACTAGGTCAAATCTTCGAAAAACCTTGTGTACGCTCTAGAGGCCACATTTTCAGTCCAATCCTCATGAAACTTGGTCAGAATGTTTGTCTTGATAAAATCTCAGACAAGTTTGAAATTGGGTTGTGTGGAGTCAAAAACTAGGTCACTAGGTCAAATCTTAGAAAAACCTTTTGTACACTATAGAGGCCACATTTTTTCAGTCCAATACTCTTGAAAAATGACCAGAATGTTTGTCTTGATTATATCTTGAAATAGTACGAAAATGTGCCATGTTGGGTCAAAAAATAGGTCACCAGGTCAATCTAAGAAAAACGTTGTGTATGCTCTAGAGGCCATATTTTCTGCCCAGTACTCTTGAAAGTTGGTCAGAATGTTTGCCTTGATAATATCTCTGACTAGTTTGAAAATAGGTCATGTCGGGTGAAAAACTAGGTCACTAGGTCAAATCTTAGAAAAACCTACTGTAAGCTCCAGGAGCCACATTTTCTGTCTGATACTCTTGAAAGTTGGTCAGAATGTTTGTCTCGATGATATCTCAGTCGAATTTGAAAATGGGTCATGTTGGGTCAAAAACTAGGTCACCTGGTCAAATCTTAGAAAAACCATGTGTACACTGTTGTGGCCACATTGTTTGTTCAATACTCTTTTAAAGTTGCTCAGAATGTTTGCCTTGGTAATATCTTGAGTTTGAAAATGGGTCATGTTGGGTCAAAATCTAGGTCACTAGGTCAGATCTTAGAAAAACCTTGTGTATGCTGTAGAGGCCACATTTTCAGTCCAATACTCTTGAAATTTGGTAAGAATGTTTGTCCTGATGATATCTTGGACTAGTTTGAAAATGTGTCATGTTGGCTGAAAAAATAGGTCACTGGGTCAAATCTTAGAAAAACCTAGTGTACGAATGACTCTCAGAAAGAAGCCTTTTGAAAACACTGTCTGAACATGAGAAAATGCTAGTATCCAGCATTTTTTCCCTTTTTCACAATGTTTTCTACCCCTTTGAGAGACCAATTCCACAGCTTGATCCACATATTATTTGTTTTATGCAGAAGGTTCAGACTGATGAATTTAAAATTTTATTGTTTGGTAATACATATATCTCACAAGACGTTGGAAATTGGTTGTGCTTGGTCAAAAGGCTCAGGTGAGCGACTCCAGGGCCATCATGGCCCTCTTGTATGCTATAATGCCTAAGCCATAATTAATATTAGCTGTATTTTGATCTGTTTTCTTAGCCAAGGAGAATGGTGTTAAATCGTCTACACAAGAAAGCAATATTCAGCCAAAGCGGTCGTTTTTTTAATGGTTGTTTACTCGCTTCTTTTCTTATGTGTTTGTTTTAGTCGCGTTTTCAATGCTGCAAGGTTTTGTACTTTATTCTTAAATGCGTCGAAACCTGTAGTGCAACCGGGAAGAGGATATCCTGTTTATAGAAATGTTAATGCAATGAATCAAGTAATGCTGAATTTGGGTCCGCCTGTAGGATATGGATCACCCATTCTTCACGTTGGATTTTTAAAGGTTCACAAAGCCGGCTCAACAACAGTACAGAACCTTCTCTTCCGGTTTGCAATTCGTCATAACCTTACTCTACTACTTCCGGTCACAGGTGGCCTAATAAAAGTACCGGAAACAGCGATGCCATTGAAGAATGGGGACCATTATGACATTCTTGCTAATCATGTATTGAATTGGAGTGATATTTTTTTTACTTTTACCCGAAGATGCGGTCAGAATTGCCATAATCCGGGATCCGTTAGAGCGTGCAGTCAGCGCTGCATACTAATATAATTATAGGTGCTACCTATGAACGGGAAAAGCATTTACTATTAACCAATTAAGTACTGCTGTTGATTATCCAAAATGGCAACTATTTGTTGTAAATGAAAAAGCTTTCTACCATGAAATAAAAAAAAACTTTTCCTTACTTTGTATTCAGAGGTAAACCAGTGTATATCTAGCTGCTTCTTCAGAACGCTCAGGAAAGAGGATTTTTTAATCACTTGCTAGATCTACGTTTTCTGTCAACCCCGATAATAGAACAGAATGTTCTCTAAGGTGCAGCCAAATAGTGAAGAGATGTGTTTGTATGCTACTAGTTACTGTACATGTATATTCTGTAATATTGCAGACCACAGAGCCTTTTTCGATTCTGCCAGATGTATTATATCAGAGAAAAAGACAGCTTTGGGCCATCAGACCACTGCCCTATTTGGCATAGCCTACCCTTAGTACTTTAGACCGATGATATGATTATAATTGTTATCGATCTACAGTTAGACAGGGGAGCAAAATAAGTGAATGGATCTCTGAAAGGCTTACGGATAAATACACTTTCATGGCAAAAACAGTGGATGAATATATTGTCACATTTTCTTTTCTATCCCCATTTTATTTCATTAATAAATGAGAAAAAGATCTAATGTCAAACTCATTTGTTTAAAATGTAATGGTTGAAAGGACCAGGCGCGAGAGTGCATTGTACGTAAACTATTCAAGGCTAAGGCAACAGACATCATTTGTAAAACTGTATGACATTTACTTTTTCAAATAATTGCTTTGAAAGCTACACAGTTTAGAACTATTACAATCTGTAGGTTTTAATATTCAAAGTACATTCATTACAATAAGTTCTGTCATGTGCATTGAAAGTAACCTGCTATTGGGTTTGACAATTTGTTATTTTCAAAAATGTTTATCATTGTTTCAGAATGAATTATCAGACATTTGTTCGGTGAACCAAGAAATCTTTTCCATTGTAAAATTTATAAGTCACAAATGGTGCATTTTGTGATTATGAATATGTCCATAAGGACTGAACTATTCAACGGTTCGACTCTTAAAAACAATCATCTTAATCAATGTTCAACTGTCCTATTCTCAAGTAGATTCGCACCTCTCTTACCTGTAAACTTGCTTGCGATCTAATATTCGGATAGAGCTACCTGTTGAGCGTCAACACTTTTATTTCTTTAGCAGAATTTCGAAAGACAGAAAGTACCAATCCTATAAGCTACACTATAATTGACATTTCGAACTACCGTTTATAATTATATGTTACATAAGTTCTTGCCCATTTAAAAGGATATACATGTAGATATAATTGCATGTACTATCTAGGATGTATTGACCTTGATGATCAAATACATAAAATTTGAGTCATGCTCTGGCAAAAGGAGTTTAATGCATCTCCGTGATCCATTGTACCAAGCAAGTCTTCACATAATTATGGATGCTAAAAAATCATTTAGTCTAACAACCAGCTCAGTCATGAGATAGACTTGTCCTTTGGCAATAAGAAGTTTCGACCCAGGTCAGGCTGCGTGAACTGCGCAGGCTGACCTGGGTCGAAATTATTTGTGGATGCATTAAGTCCCTTTTCACAGAGCATAGCTCATTTATTAGTGAGCCACGCTCTGGCAGAATGGGGATTAATGCATCTCCGTGATGCATTATACCAAGCATGTAATCACATAACTGTGGGTATGTAAAAATCCATGTTGGCTTAAAACTGACTGAAGCTAGCGGTAGAATGGTCTTTGAACTCACAGAAACTTTACAAACAGGAAAAAGGTGTGGATATATGTCAGCCTGTGGACTGCACAGACTGACATGGGTTGATACTTTTTAACAGATGCATTAAGCCCTCTTTTCACAGAGCATGACTCAAGTACATGTACAACTGTTTAGAAAATCACAGCTAAACAAATACTGGACATGCATATCCCGTTACATTTTTCCACATCTTAATTTACATGTACTTGTCCAAATGGTATTTCAGTGTCAGATCAACCCTATAACCAGTGAAACATTGGTAATTTGTGACTAGATCTAATGAATTATCACAGTGATGTTTATTAAATACTGTTGAAAGCAGGATAAAACACCATGCAAACAATTAGAATGCTAATTAAGACCGTTACATGACAGAAACGTTCTTTAAAACCTTCAGAAAAGGAGCCTGATCTGGTTTCGAGACCTTTTAAAAAACGTTTCTAAATCCACTAAATTGTGGAAATCTTTCCATTTACTCGCCGTATATAGACTGTTTCATGCAATTTTCGATATACATGTTAGATCTATCTTCTTATGTTTGTGCACAAATCAAACCGAACTACGTTTGTAAACATGGACCTGTGAACGGTATACAGCTTGAAGATGAGGATGCAGGATACTTGTTTGTCTGTCATTCGTTTTATGTGATAAATAGAATCTCACATTCGTGTTCATGTACAGTATTATCATTTTTATCAAACTCGTTGACTAAAATGTATTTGATGCTCGCCAAGGCTCGCGTCATACATTTTTAGTCAACTCGTCTGATAAAAATGATAATACATAAACGCTCATGTAAGATCCTCTATATAGATCTACCCAAATATTGCAATTTAAATGATCATTTCTTTACAGAAAAAAAAAATCATCATGTTGGTAGTGTAGTCCTACGACAACACTGAATGTTCTATGCAGTCTGATCTTGCTCTACACTGTGGCACTCTGAAGCCCATAAATCGACACTAAGAAATTCGACAAATGTACACTTCCGAAAATAATTTTACTGTAGGTCTCTATTTATATATTTATCGTTTTATTTATTCATTTTTCTGCTCGCAATCAAAATCCACCATTTCTATTTTCATTTCAATAAATTTTGATAAACAATGAGGTGAAAGCCATTTAGTTCTCGAGCCGTTAAAAAACAAAAAATCTCTGTCGATACAAACACTATAATTTAAAAGAGTTATTCTTTGAATGTTGTATGACGTCAGGATGACGTCAAAGTTCGCTAGGAGTATGATTTTTCCCGCTAGGTGATTTTCATACAATTTATCTATTCTGACGGAAACACCGGATCGATTCTAACGGTAACACCGCTACTAGCAACCTGTTTCGATTTAAACGATTAACCTGAATGACTTGAAAAGGGTAACATCGCCAGAAGTATAGTAAAATCCAAGATGGCTCCATGAAATGGGAGCTGAGATTTGACTTTCACGGGTATATATCTACTTATATTTTTCGCGTTACATAAAAGCGGGAAAAACCGTAAAACGGCTTTTCCCGTACTATAGAGACGTGTTTAATACACGATATCTAAATAGAATTCCAGGGACAAGATTTATAAAAAATTTAATACTTTTTCCACAGGAATATGATACCAATTCTTTTAGTCATACGAAAAACACAATGGGAGCAGACTTTGCTCTTCAAAACAGTAAGAACCGAATGAAATATAACCTCGATCGCTTGAACTCAGAATTCCAGCTTGTAATGGTGCTAGAAAAATTTGAAGACTCGCTCGTTCTCCCAAAGAGGATGCTACATTGGTCTGTTCAGGATGTCATCTTTCTTCCAACGAATACCCTCCCAGGTTTTAACCTAACAGATAAACTTCGTCAAAAGTTTAGAGAAACTTTTTTTTTTTTTTTTTTTTGGATTATGCCATTTACGAGTATTTTGTGCCTAATTTAGAAGCAAAAATCAAAGCTGAAGGTAAAACCTTTCAAGAGGAACTATCACACTTCAAGAATGTTTTGTTACGGGTGAAAACTTTTTGTCGCGGTCATAAGGGCGTCTTAACGGTCTCAAAATCACAATGGATTTTTTTTTCAAAGTTTTGTTTGCCACGTCAACTGGTATGATGGCCATCTCCCACCATACCTTACAATTCAATGTTAGTAGAAAGCTTTGGTTAATAATTCATATTGCTCATAATGGTATAGAAAATAGTCACCTAAAGAAGGATGTTTTAAATACTAATATCTAAAAAGATTTGTCTCTTAATACTAACTAAGATTGTATTATTACGTAACTATTCTATCCCTTAAATGTGGCTTTATTGACACAGAGAGAGAGATAGAGAACCAAAAACAAACAAACATAGAAAAACAAAATGGAAACTATTACGTAAGTGTGTGTGCATGGGTGTGTAGATATTGAGTAAGGAAAAAGAAACTTGTTTAAGAAAATAATATATATGGAAATGTTTATACGCTGTAGCATATGGTTTGTTTGATTTTCTTGTAATATATATATATTCTATATTGGCTCATGGGAGATTTTGAAAAACATGTTCTACAATTGTCATGTTATATTTGTCAACTTCATGCGTTTTCGTGCAGTTGTGAATATTTAAAATAAGGTTTAAAGCATTTTTAGACCAGTCCTTGTAGGTAACTTTTCTTTATTCCTACAGTGCTAAATATATTTTTTGAACTCTAAGAATAGACTGTCCAACTGAAGATTTTGTTTATACGTGCCCAACAGCAAGGTCCGACTATCAATATGTAAACCATGGACGAAAATACTTATTATTGTTGCAATAGTATCAATCAAAAACTTGGTGTGTTCACAGTCATGGAATAAATTTAGAATGGTTTCTTCATGTCTTTTACAAAATGAACATAAATTAGTATCTATCAATTTCATCTTAAAGAGCAGAGAATTTGTTGGGATGATTCTGTGTATTATTCTTGTCTGAAACCATTGTGTGTAAGTGTCTTTTGTGCATCTAAAAACGTTTCCATGAACTTGTTTCCAATCGATATTTACATTATTATATAACGAGTCCCATTTAACTCTGCTTGAAGGTATTTCATCGTTGCGTATCAAGCTATTGTAAACATATTTATTTATGTCAGTTCTAGTAAGTGTATGAAAGAAATAGCAGCTAATAAAATGATTTTGATATTTATATCTCTCCAACTTTTAAAGCTTCCATCTGCATTTAACACGTCCTTTACATATCTTATACCACAGTCATATAGTACTTTGTTATATATATGTTTAAAGTCTACCATAATATTCTTATTAAAAACACAGAGGCATGTTGACTATATCCGACAATTATGTAAAATTAGATTTCCAGATAAATAAGGTAAAAGATTTTAAAACATCAATCCAGAAATCATTTTTAATATTTCTAATGATTTTTTCGCAGTACATCATTCCAAAATTAAATAGCTTGTTTGTGTCAATTATATTATTTATGAACTTACAGCAATCACTTTTACCACAAGCAACTCGTTTTTTTTTTTTTTTTTTTTTTTTTTAAATCCATTTTATTTTCATACTTCTATTATAACTATTTATACATGTATCTATCATTTTTAGACCTCCTTCTATGTAATTCTTTGTGAATACAGTTTGTTTAATTTTAGCAGTACCATCCCATACGAATTTATAAAGTGTGTCGTTTAATCGTTTCATAAATTCATTCGTTGGTGACGGTAAACTTCTTTTCCAATAAGCAATACTGTTATTAATGTTTTTGAATTTATGTTCAAAATTAAGTCTTATCATTTTGTCTAGATCAACATGGAACTCGATTCCCAGAAGTTTAAACTGTGTTTCTCCCCATAATAATTTCCATTTTGTCTTAATAGATCTTGTACTTTATTTCTTTATTTCATACTGCCAATCCATATTAGTCTTGTTTTGTCGAAATTAACTTTCAAGCCAGATATTTGTGAAAATTTCTCAAGTAATTCTAGAGTACTTTTGAGTGATTTTTCTGAACCGTCTAAAAAAAGTGTTGTGTCATCAGCAAATTGTGATATGATGTATTCTTCTTTTTTTATTTTCATTCCTGTTACATTTTTATCGTATTTTAATTTGATATTAAGAATTTCAGTATACAGGATGAAAATATCAGCTGATTTTGAATCACCTTGTCGACACCCCCTTCTGACTTTTAAGTAATCTGATAGGAAACATTTATTAGTACGTATACTTCAGTATTATGTAGAAATAATTTAATTTATTCTCTGAAAATCGCACCGAAATTAAAATATTCTAGCGCCTTCTCAATAAAATAGAAATAAAAGGGAATCAAAAGCTTTTTCAAAGTCTATTAAACATTAAAAGTCCAGGTACTCGATGTTCTTCACAATGTTGCATGATATCATAGAATAGTCTTGTGTTTTCCCCAATAACTCTGTCCCTTAAAAACCCAGTTTGGTCTCCTGATATGATATGACCCAAAACATACTTAATTCTGTTGGCAATACTACCTGAAGCAAGTTTATATAAAACATTTATAATAACGAAATATAACGAAGTTCGTACTATCAATAAAGCGAATTATGCTTATAGCGAATTAAATCTGACGGTCCAGTGAAATTCGCTATATCAGAGTTTTACTGTAAATGCCTGTTTCCATGGCAACACTATACCCCCAAATTCTAAAAATTGTGACCTTTGTTGAAAATGATAATAACAGCTTTGGTTTTCTACTTTATGTAGAATCAGACCTAAATATTTGCAAATCTTTATCTAACATTCAGAAAATTTGGTTTTCATTTCCTTTTTTTGTAGAAATGGTCATTTAATTGCAATTTTGTATTCACAAGGGGCCGAAAAAAAGATTTCTGCAAGTAAAGCTGGGTTATGAAAAATACCCTTCCACAGATTTTGTCCATTTATTTATTTATTTTTTTTTTTTTTTAGAATCCTTGAAGTATCTTCTACTCAAATGACGTGTTCAGTATTTTACAAAACTACAGTTTCCGTGGCAACCATTATACATATCTACACTAGAGTTTTTTTGTTTTACCGAAAACTGACTTCGCAAAATTGTTTTGAAAACATACAAGCAAAGTCGTGTATTAGGAAACACAATAAAAGGTTTTTTTTTTTATAAGTTACATTTAAGTGACAGATCACCTGTTATCAAAGACCACCTATAACTGAAGATCAGTTAGGGTAAACGGTAAAATTTTCAAAATTATTTTAACTGGAGCCCCCAAAATGTCTGAGCCAAGCCCCGGTAGCTCAGGCGGTAGCGTGCAGGACTCGAGAACAGGGGATCGCTGGTTCGATCCCCGGCTCGGCAAATTTCTTTCCGAAGACTGATGATTGTCATTGCAACAGGATTCATTTCTCTCTCGCCGCTGACCATTGTTTCGACGATGGCTATGTGGGAAAGCAGCCAGTGGCTTGGAAAGAATATTGTGCGGAGTACTGGTAAAAGAAACTCCACGAAAGCATGGGTAAGTGCACTGGCCGCCGCGATATAACTGAAATAATGTTGAAAATGGCGTTAAACACCATACAACCAACCGGCCTAAAATATTTGAAGTATATAAGCTGGTTATAATATGAATTACTAAACCCTTTCAGCGCCATAGGCAAAAACAGGGACTTTTGCAGACGGCATAGATCAAGATCAGACTGCACAGAACGTGCAGTCTGATCTTTGATCTATGCCCTCCGCTTGTTTGGTCATGCCTATGTAATGAAAGTCTTCCGGAGACTCAGTGGATTGTATTTACAACCATCAAAAGAAGCAAAGTTTGTTTATTTGGCGCCGAAAGAGTTAACATCATGTAAGTATAACCCTGGATAAGAAACACCATTTTACTCTTTCAAGGCCGTAGGCGAAACAGGGGTTTAGCGGATGGCATAGTTCAAGATCAGACTGCACAGAATGTGCTGTCTGATCTTGCATTTTTTAATTCGACGACCCCTTTTCCATGGCTCGTTCGACGATGTTGATTTTTCATCGCAAGAATACGCTTCTGCACACCTTGCTTTAGAAGAAGTGGGTGGGGAACTGACAGTGACCTTCGTTTCTTCTGTCTCGCTAGTTATATACAGTCGGGGTTCTTTGTAGTATCATTTCTTGGAAATACTGACAGAACCCTTGTGATACAGTCTAAGTTATATTTTCTTGCAAAATGTCCTTTAAAGCGAAACATGGTTACGCAGTATATGATTTCGAGCCATACGGTGAAAATATCCGAGTACTACTCAACTATTTCCTTTGTGAAGATATCGTCCTTAATACTGTTATGCCTCTTAGTGCTCCAGATTTGATTTGAAAGAAATGAGACCATTCAAAAGGACGTACATCCCCGGACGAACAAGACCAGGCAAACAAGCACAGAGACGAAAAAGCTCGTTCCTATTCCTATGCGCACTGGGTTGCGCAAAGAAAATACCGAAAAACGTCCTTAATTTGGACAGGTCTGCAATTTTGTCTTTTGTTAACCCTTTACCGCACAATGCCGCCTTTTAACGAACCTGGGAAAGAAGCCTTTTGAAAACATTGTTCTAAAAGGAGAAAATGCTGGAAACCAGCATTTTCTCCTTTTCTCACAATGTTTTCTAACCTATCAAAGAAAAATTGCACCATTTGAGCCACACTGAATTTGTCGTCAGCAAATGCTTTCTATTTGGACAAGGCTAAAATTTTGTCGTCTGGTAAAGGGTTTAGAGTTAATTAGTCCTTAATTTTCAAGTTAATGCTTCTAATTGAGTCATTCTCCGCGAAAAGGAGGTTTAATGTATCGGGGGAAAAAGAAAAAAAAAGTATCGACCGGACTGCGCAGGCTTGGAATGGGTTGAAACTTTCTTTCTGTTAGTAAATTTTCTGCATGTCCACGGATCATTGTACCCCATGATTCATTCGGGTGTTAACCCTTAAGCTGCTAATCGCGACCCACTGACCTTTTGCGGACAGTGTAGATCAAGATCAGACTGCACAGAACGTGCAGTCTGATCTTTGATCTACACTGTCCGATACAGTATATTTTCTTTCCGGTGAAATCAACTCTGAAACCGCTATGTTTAGGCTTTTAGTGTTGAGTAGAAATTTGTGTTTCATTTATTCAGCAGCTAAAGTGTTAAACAAAATCGGTTTTATGAATCTATTATTACGTGATGACTTGTCTCCTTATAATGCATCTCAAAGATACATTAAACCCCCTTTTTTAAGAGTATGGCTTGATAGATGACAAGATGTCCAAATTGGTAGCAAAGCTAGTGCCAAAATGAATATGCCTAAATATTGGATGGGATTTGCTTTTGGAAGAGTAGAAAACATGGTGGACAAGAAATATCTTTAAAAAGAAAAAGATAGACGGCGTAAATTTGCCCGCATATAGGCAGAGGCCCTTAAAATAAACATGTCTACATTTTTTACCAATCACAGATTTCTGTGTATTCATTCGTTATCAGAACCAAAAAGTAGGTCAAAAGCCAGCACATTCAGCTACGCCGAAAAAAAGGGGAAGAATGCTGGTGAACCGAAATTCGAGCCGACAACTTCTTCAACAATGGCACGTTTAAATTTCAATGGAGCTATACGGTTTGCCTATCTTTCAGTGAAATAAAAAAAAAATCCGTCTTTTCAAACACAGGGCATTTTTTTCTGCCACCTTTCTCGAGGACTTTATTTCGTTTAATTAAATTCTTTATACCACACGACAATATTTCAGACTGGTCCAAATTGAAAGCACTCGCAGACGACAAATTAAATGTGACTCAAATGACTGGATTTGTTTCTGTAAGATTAGAAGACATCGTGGGAAAAGGAGAACATGCTGGTTACCAGCATTTTCTCCTTTTCTCTCAATGTTTTTAAAGGTCTGATTTTCCGGGGTCGTTAAAACCTGGGGTAGAGAGTTAATTTAAGCACAGTTCCTTACTTCCAAATAAAACATGGCGACTAACAGCAGCTATTGTGGTGTTTAACCTCCTAATACTTTCAATCGTCACTTCCTTTTTTTTCCCGTATCCCCTTAAAAAGAAATGCAACGCGTAATTCTTTGACCAGTTTGAATATTTGTGCCAAAGAAATTGTCTCGATATGGGCGAGGAAACCACGAGTTCACGCCCCCGCACTGTTATCAGGCTTGGATAACGTTGCGATAACAAGAAAGGGTATCGAATAGAATTATAGTTCCAATCCTCTGTGTAGTTTCTATAACCATTCAACCATAGTTTCAAAAACTCTCCGTCTCTCTTCGACATAATGAACTGGTTTCCTAAGTTCCTGGGATTATCCTCTTTACTCATAGAACAATCGGTTTTCCGTAAAGGGTCTATTGATTTGACAAGTGCAGCATCCCAGTCCATATACACACCGCCATATTCTGAAATGATTGGAAACTTACATTGGACCATGCTCTGGCATAAGAGAGCATTAACAAATCTCAGTGATACCAAGCAAGTCATCACATAGGGATCCGTAAAAATCCATTTTGTGTTACAACCGACATGAATCATGGGGTCGAATGGTCCTTGAACATGCAGAAAATAACTAAATTCAAACAGTTTCGATCCAGGTCAGCCTGCACGGACTGTACGAGCTGACCTAGGTTGATACGTTTTGCAGATGCATTGAGCCCCCTTTTCACAGAGCATGGCTTATTAGGATGAATAAGAGATAAAACGCTAAATAGGCTAGGAACATATATTTCAAAGGTATACACCGCTTTACCTATCAATCACATGACTGACGTCACAGGGGAAAATGGCTATTGAAATTAGTGTGGACAAACAGAGGAAAATGCTGGAAACCAGCATTTTCTCCTTTTCTCGTACCACTTCTGACCCTTCAGGACTTAATCCTATCACTGTCACCATATTCGTTTTGTAGTCCGTAAACGCTTTGTCGACGAGCCTAAAATTTTGTCTTATAATAAAGACTTAATTCAAAATTTAGGCTGAAACTTACCTACGTACCATGATTGATTGATTTAATGATATTCAACACCGTTTTCAAAATTATTTCATTTATATCGCGTCGGCCAGTGTACCTGTCCATGCTTTCTTAGAGTTTCTGTTACCGACAGTACTTTGCACAATATTCTTCCCAAGCCACTGGCTGCTTTCCCACTCAACCATCATCGAAACAATGATCAGCGGTGAGAAAGGAATGTATCCAGTCGCAGTGACTATCACCAGTCCTCGGAAAGAAATTGGCCGAGCTGGGGATCGAACCAGCGATCCCCTTTCTTAATTCCTTACCTGCGTAAGAGCAGCATTTCAAACAACTAATTCTAGCCTTCCGAACTGTTGCTCAACCAGTATTTAACCCTTAGAGCGCCGAATAAACCTGTCAGACATTTTCATCCTAGAAATACGTCCCAGATAATTGCAATTTCATGTTTGCTTTTGTCTACAGAGATTCAACAAAGTGGACAGTGCAGATCAAAGATCAGGCTGCACGTTTTGTGCAGCCTGATCTTGATCTACAACGCACTTATTGTCTTGAAAGGCGCCTTAAGGGTTAAAATATAGTAAAGAATATTTCCTCCCCCCCCCCTTCACTTTTGAAAAGATATGAGCCATGCTCTGGCAAAAGGGGGTTTAAAGGCGAATTTGCACGGTATGTTTTAACAGAATGATAAGGTAGGTCTAGTTTCAAGACAAGCCCGCGTAGCTCAGTCGGTAGCGTACAGGACTTGAGAACAGGAGGTCGCTGGTACGATCCCCGGCTTGGCCAATTTCTTTCCGAGGATTGATGATAGTCATCGCGACAGGATTCATTCCTCTCTCACCATTGTTTCGACGATGGTTATGTGGGAAAGCAGCCAGTGGCTTGGAAAGAATATTGTGCGGAGTACTGGTAAAAGAAACTCCAGGAAAGCATGGGTAGGTGCACTGGCCGCCGTGATATAACTGAAATAATGTTGAAAACGGCGTTAAACACCATACAGTCAGTATACAGTCTAATTTCAAGCAGATCTGTATTTTATACGGTATGTTCAGAAGATCTGCCTCCTATTATCTATTTTACCTCTTCAGTGAGGATAAATCACCACCTGTCAGGTGTGTAATTGTATGTGACTTTCCACAAGATAGGGGTCTGTTTAGCATATAGAAAACGAAAGTAAACATTTGGATAGTACTACAGGTATAATTACTATCAAGATAAAGGGCTGGAATCTACCATACTGAGCAATGATTACTCTGTCCTTTCTGAAAAAAAAACATGGAAAATATAGCGTGTCCTGTTTGCTCTGCTTTACAATTTTGCCAGCAAATCCACCATTAAGGTAGTACCATTCTAATGAAAAACAGCTATTTTCATAATAATATTATCCTAAAAAATGTGCTATGATTAAAAGTGAGTATTATTGTAATACTTTGACCGAGCCACTTTTTCCATTTTTTCCTTCTTAGAATTATCATTTATAACTCTAAAGCCACTCTATTCTCAATACAAAGAGAGATAATAATTACCTCCCTTTTCAGAAAACTAGCAGAAATATCATCAAATAATTTCAAGATAGACAACAAATGAATTTCTGGTCGGTTAGAAATGTTCAAAAATATTATATCAGTATAAATCCTTATTCGTCAACTAATAAGAAATTTTATTCCATGTTGCACTAGAAACGTTAGGATGGTAACACCTTAAAACATGGTTTACACGATGTGATCTAGCACATGTGTTGCAACAGATTTGAAAAAGCAAGTCGTGTAGATTGGCACATATTCTGGAACCAGAAAAAAAAACATTTTGTGTAACACACGACGAAATCATGAGGTAGTAAGGGCCCTTGACCAATATCAAAAGGTTTCGACCCATGTCAGCCTGCTTTGACAGCGATACTTGTTTTTTAGATGCATTAAGCCCCATTTTCAATGTACTATGTTTCGTGTATACCTCCATTTTCCACCCTATTTAACCCTTTCCCAAACAAGCCCTGGTTTTCACGTGTCTGCAGTACAAGTCTTTTGAAAACACTGTGGGAAAAGGAGAAATTGCTCGTAACGAGCAATTTCTCCTTTTACCACAGTGTTTTCTACCCTTTTTGAGACCTTTCTGCCATTTTCATCAAATTTAAAATTGTCGTCTGCCAGCTCTTTCAATTTGGACCAGTCCAAAATTTGTCGTTTGGGAAAGGGTTAAGTCATATCATGGAGGTCTGCGTGGCTCATCGGTAAAATGTAGGAATCGTAACTGGAGGCCCCAAGTTCGAGCTTCAATGGTTGTACTGAACTTTTCGTGGGAGTGTAAGTGGGCAAGATACCTGAACAGAGCCCTAGCCTAATACTGTTGAAACCGAGATCGTCCACGAATGTATGAGCTGTGGCCGTTTTATGACCGAAATAATGTTGAAAGCGGTGTAAAACACCAATCAATCAATCAATCAATCAGTCAGTCAGTTAGTCAGTCATATCATGATGCCCTGTGTTTCTGCTTTCACAGAGTTTCAATCAACAATACTTCCGCCAAACACTCTCTAGCTTAAAGTCTGTTTCTACGTTTAATTAAACATAAAAGAAACAATAAACGACTGTATTCTTATTTCACTAAACTTTTGCCATTGTCATTTTATGCTGAAATTTATCGCGATATAGAAATGTATTACTGTAGGAATGTGCTTGCAGAATTTCCCAGTATTGGACCTTTACCCAATAGGTACATACAATTCGAAGATCAAGATAACCGATCCCGAGATTAGAGCATTGACTGCATTTGGCCTGCAACACGCGAGGGGGGGGGGGGGGGGGTTCGGACATTTGTGTAGAAGTGTCCCGTCCCGGATTAGGCTGTGCAGTCCGCACAGACTAATCCGATGCGACACTTTTCATTCTTATATGATTTTCTGTACCAGCATTTTCTTCTTTTCCCAAATTGTTTAAAAAGTCTTTTTTTTTTTCTCAGGGCAGTTGACCCATAAGCTGCTAATCGCGACTCACTGGCCTGTTGCGGACAGTGTAGATCAAGATCAGACTGCATAGAACGTGCAGTCTGATCCTGGATCTACACTGTGTCCGATAAGGAGATATTTTTCTCCAAAAAATAAGTTTGAAATAGCAGTATTCGGGTCTTTACTATCGGCTTGAAAGTTTTATTTAAGTGATTTAGCAGGATAATGTTTAAATCAAGGTACTGTTTGCTGTAGGCTTAACCCTTTACCACACAATCCCGACATTCAACACCCTGAAGAAGAAGCCTATAAAGGGAAAAGGAGAAAATGCTGGTAACCAGCATATTCTCCTTTTCCCACAATGTTTTGTACTATTTTTCCTACAATGTTTTCTACTCTATCAATGACAAATTTCATCATTCGAGTCGCATTTAATTTGTCGGCTGCAAATGCTTTCAATTTGCACCAGTCTTGAATTTTGTCGTTTGGTAAAGTAGGTGGCATATTTCTCCCGCAAGATGTGAGATAGCTATCGTGATAATATGGTGGATATTTCTGCCACGAGATACGAGATAGCTATCATGATAATTTTAGAGAACTATCGCGATAAAACAAACTTTCCTGGAAATATTATCTAGCTATCAAAAAGTTTCACGATAAAAATATCGCGATATTTCTAACTGTTATCACGATTTTTTTAATCTAATTATAGATACCGTGAATGTCAGTTGTGGGCACGAGCGTAAAAGAAATCGTGATAACAGTCAGAAATATCGCGATAATTTTATCGTGAAACTTATTGTTATTTAGATAACATTTTCAGGAAAGTTTGTTTTATCGCGATAGTTCTCTAAAATTATCATAATAGCTTTCTCGTATTTCGTGGCAGAAATATGCCACCATAGTAAAGAGTTAAATGGTTTTATGTTCAGTCATGCATTTTATGACAAGGGCACTTACCTAGTAATGCTTGTATTCGCATGACATCAGCACCATGTTCTTTAAACTTCAGTTTATGTCCAAAGATGGAAGTAACCATGGATTCGTTTACGCTCACAACGTAAGGAAACTGTTCAATGAAATAGTCCCAAAACTTCCCTTTGGGAATATATGACCCGTGAAATATAATCAAACACGGTTTAAAAAAGCGAAGAACGCTAACAAAGCTGACAAACGTGAAAAAGTTCACTTCTACGTCTGCTATCCAAATGTAGTGCATCACATTAGGGACTGGTTTTTCGTCATGACAGCAATGGCGGACAAAATTTTGTAGGCACTCGTTGCCTGGCTCAAAAACTTGTATGTCGCTAGATGATGTGGTTTGTGTCATGAACATTTCCGGCTTGCCACTGCGACAGGAAATAAATGCTTTTTGTCTCAAAGAGTTCACCTTTAAGATGTTGATATCTGGACATGTAACGGTCTGTGTGAAAGTCCAGTCTCCGTCTCGAATGTTTGAAGTTTTACTCCAATGATTCCAAGATGGGTTTGCGTACATGTTACATGTTCCATGTTGTAAAGATGTAACTGAAATGAGAAGAAAAGTAAGTTTGATTGACAAAACAATACTTATACCACTTTCAACATTTTCTCAGCCATATCACAGAACCCCTAAATTATTTATCCTTGACTACTATGGCACGCGAGACCCCTTGTTTATTAACCCTTTCCCAAACGATAAATTTTAGACTGGTCCAAACTGAAAGAGTTTGCAGACGACAATTTTAAATTTGATGAAAATGACAGAAAGTTCTCCAAAAGGGTAGAAAACACTGGGAAAAGGAGCAATTTCTTCTTTTCCCACAGTGTTTTCAAAACACTTGTACTGCAGACACGTGAAAACCAGGGCTTGTTTGGGAAAGGGTTAATTTAAGTAATGTTGACAGGATCTTTAGAACTAAAGGAACAATTTGGTCCCGTGATTTTACGACCGGTGAGATTTTCTCCTTTTCTTACAACGTTTCTGCCTTTAACCCTTTACCTCACAATGCCGCCTTTTAACGACCCTGGGAAAGAAACCTTTTGCTGTCAATAAAACTTCCACTTTTCGACCTAGAAAAGTCGAAAAGTCGAAATTAGCCGATTAAAACTTCCACTTTTCTAGTTAGGACTAATTTTTCGTAGGATAAATTGGCCGCGTTATTAGTCATGTTTCGATTCCAGCTTTTGTATTCGTCTGGGTCCAAATACGAAGGACCGGTGACACAGGAATTTTTACCCCTACACCGGCTCCAACATTATTCGGTGCTGATAAACAAACATCCCGTGATAATCAGTCCTAACTAGAAAAGTGGAAGTTTTAATCGGCTAATTTCGACTTTTCGACTTTTCAACTTTTCGACTTTTCGACTTCTCTAGGTCGAAAAGTGGAAGCTTTATTGACAATTGTCATGTGAAAAACTTCCACTTTTCTACTTTTCGACCTAGCAGTTCAACGCGAAAAGTTGAAATTAGTACTTCCTAATTTCTACTTTTCTAGACAAACGTGAGGTCGAAAAGTAAGTTTTTTGACAATTGTCAGGTCAAAAACTTCAACTTTTCGACTTTTCGAGGTAACTTTTTTGCTAGAAAAGTGGAAGTTAGTGTGCCTAATTTATACTTTTCGAGTTCCTTCTAGGTCGAAAAGTGGATGGCGGAAACAGGATTCCGTACACAACCACCATAGTAGGCTTTGCAAAGTTTATTCATGTGTACTTTTCCTGTTTTATGGTCTCACGGATCGAGTACGCTTACGAAATCGAATTTTCCTTCGTAGTGCCACTACACACTGAAAACTGACGTCACTGAAAGCTGACGTCACTGAAAACTGACGTCACTGAAAATTCTGTATATAAAGTGCATTTCGGTGTATAAAATCAGTGCGATTCGACGCACTTTCATCTAAACATGGATTTAAACAACTTCAAGGTATAGTGTTATTTAGAGAACGGTTTGTGGGGTTTTGATGGTTTTTACTTGTAATGTTTTCCACCAATAAGGGTTATTTTTGCATTTCTACATTTTATTTGGGAATGGTGTAGTTAGGGATTAGACTGGCATTTTGTGCAGTCTGATCTCTATCTATACTATTCTCCATTAATGTTCAATAGAAAACCCATGCCTTAGAGCTGAAAATGGCAGTTTCATTAATATGTAAAGTCTGTAGATTACTTGAAAGCCATAGTATTTCTTACAGTACTAGTGTTTTTTATATTACACATTTCTCGTGATTTTGGTGGTTAAGCCACGTTGGCGCTTGGATTTTAGTGCTGGCCATGATGTTAGAGATGTCAGATGGATGTCAGACAGACAATAAAGAGAAAAAAAATAAAGTTAAAGTCTTTGTCTTTTCAACCTGTAGAAGATTGATAGCGATAGAACAAATTGGTAGCAGAGCGAGGTTGTGTCGCACATTAACCACGAACGGCACATATTTCTGTAAGTTTGAGTCGGCATAATTTGTCAGTCAACAATGTCGGTGGAGGAAAAAGAAGAGTTGGTCTCAAGACACCATGAGGAAGGTACTGTTTTAGAGCTGAAATTAAGAAAATCACGCAGCAAAGCTGCTTTTACTAGAGCCATAAATAGATTCAAAGAAGAAATGCAGAATATAACAGAAATTGACGTGGCAAGAAAATATTTTGAAAAGATTGATGAAAGCATGGAAATGGCCAAAATGTCAGTTCACGAACTTTGTCAGTTTTATAACAAGACAAATAAAACAGAAGAAATGGTGAAGTCATTCTCAGAAATTGATTTAATTGATGAGAAGTATGAAACGGTTGTAAAACTCTATCACACTTTAGTTGTGTTGAAGGCTCTGTTGAAGGTCATGTTAAAGATCCTACTACAGAGAGGATGGGTAAGAGTCAACTTGGTAGTGACTTGTGGAAACAGCTGAAGCGTGTTACCATCCCTGTGTTTGATGGTGACAAAACCAAGTACCCAGCGTGGAAAGCAGCCTTTTACAGCTGTGTGGATGAGGCACCTTCATCACCAGAATACAAAATGCTTCAGTTACGACAGTATTTGGGAGGTAACGCTTTAAAATCTATTGAAAACTTAGGTCATTCAGCTGAAGCTTATACTGCTGCTAAGGGCAGATTAGAGCGGAAGTATGAAGGAGTTACAAGAATAGTCAACAGATTTTTAGATGAACTAGAAAATTTCCACCCTTTAAAGAATGAAAGTGTTAAGGAATTGGAAAAATTTGCCGATCTTCTTGATGTGGCGGTGATCAATCTTAAAGAAGTAGATCACTGTGAAGATTTAAAAGATGGGTCTCTGTATTATAGATTATTAAAAAAGTTGCCACAGTCTATGCTTACCAGATATAATAGACAAATGAAAGAGAAAGAACTTGTTGAATCTGTTGAAACTTTGAGAGGCTGGATAAATGAGGAGATAGAATATGCAGTTAGAGCTAACGAAACAATAAATGGTCTATCAAGTCAAAGTAAGAGTAAAGCAAAATCTTTTTTTTCAGAAAATGATCATGTTCAGTGTGCATTTTGCAAAGAGCCTCATAAAATTTGGAACTGTCAGAAATTTAGAAATTTGAGTATGTATCAATGACAGATGGCAAAAAGCTAAAGAGCAAAAGTTATGTTTTAGATGCTTGAAAACAAACCATGTTGGAAAGAAATGTAGATTTGAAGGAAAATGTGGAATTAATGGCTGTGAAAAAACTCACAACAGGTTGTTACATAGAGAAATGCTCAATGCTGATGCAGCAGAATTTCTTCCAGCCACTGAAAAAGTATTTAGCACATGTAATACAACTTTTGTAGCCTTAAGAACAATTCCAGTTATTCTTAAGACCCAGAACAAAGAGCTGAAGATAAATGCCCTGTTGGATGACGGTAGTACAAAATCTTATTTGAATGAAGATGTTGCCTGGGAACTGGGACTTAAAGATAAAAGGAGTTCTTTTGAGATAAATGTCATTAATGGTAAATCAGAAAGAATTAACACCTCACTGGTAAACTTCACACTTGAAAGTGAAAATAGAAATACTTCTCTAGAAATGGAAGCTCAAACTATGAGAAATGTAACTGGAAAACTGAAACCAGTAGATTGGCGAAAAAATGCTCAAAAATGGTCACATCTTCAGGGAATTAGATTTCCAGCAATGAGCAAAAAGAGCAAAATAGATTTGCAGATAGGGCTAGATTATGTTGAACTACATAGATCATTGGGTGAAATACAAGGAGGTAAGGGTGAACCAATAGCAAGATTAACCCCTCTCGGCTGGACATGTGTTGGTCCTATAGAAAGTGATGCGACAAGCTTCTTTACATTTCATTCAAGGTCATGTACATCAAATAGAATTGATGAGACTTTGCAAAGATTTTGGGAAATTGAGAATGAAGGTATTGTTAAGAGTGAAAAATTGTCAATAAAGGACAAAAGTATTCTTTCACAAGCAGAAAGTAATATTACATATAAAGATGATCATTATCAGGTGTCATTACCTTGGAAAGAAATAAATCTAAAGTTGATAGACAATTATGAACAGGCTTTGAAACGTTTGCAGAGTACAGAAAGAAAATTGGCAAAGGAGACTGTTGTAAAAGAAATTTATGAAAGTACCATTGAAAGCTACCTAGAAAAAGACTATATTAACAAAATTGAAGACAGTAAGTCAAATGAGGAACAGTGGTTTTTGGCACACTTCCCAGTGGTCCGAATGAGCAAAGAATCAACAAGGTACGAATAGTATTTGACGCATCAGCTCGGTTCAAAGGTGTTAGCTTGAACGACATGATAGAGCAAGGTCCAAAGCTACAGAATAATCTTTTTGATGTTTTGACTAGATTCAGGAAATACAATGTTGCTTTAGCATGTGATATTCAGGAAATGTACTTGAGAGTAGGAATTGCACCACCTGACAGAAAGTATCAAAGGTTTCTTTGGAGATCATCACCAGATCAGGAACCATCACGGTATGAATTTAATAGAGTAGTTTTTGGTGTCTCTTCCTCCCCTTTCTTAGCTCAGCTTGTGTCACAGCATAATGCCAAATTATACAGAACTGCCTATCCACGTGCAGCTGAAACTGTTCTCAAATCAACATATATGGACGACAGCATGGATTCTGTTGAAAATAAAGAACAATGTATCAGACTGTATGAAGAACTCACTCAATTGTGGGGTAAAGCTGGAATATTTGCGCATAAATGGTTGTCAAATTCAAAAGAAGTTCTTGAAAAAATACCAGTTAGCAATAGAGCTCAAAAGGTAGATCTGTCAAAAGATGAATTGCCAAAAGTTAAGACACTAGGCATTTTATGGGAAGCTGAAAAGGATGTATTCACATTTAATTTTAGTCAGATTCAAACAAACATCTCAATGACGAAACGTGAATATCTTCAGAAGATTGCAACTTTGTATGATCCATTAGGATTTCTTGCACCATTTATCATAAGGGCCAAGTTGTGTATGCAAGATATATGGTTGTCAGGAATAGACTGGGATCAATGTGTACCACAGCAGATCATGATAAAAATCAGAAACTGGTTTGAGGAACTACCAAGTGTTCAAAAATCCACGTTCCAGGATGTTTAGCAGGTAACAATGATATGGAACAATTAACAATCCATTGTTTTAGTGATGCTTCTATCAGAGCTTATGGGTCAGTGGTATATGCTAGAACTGAAAATAAAGATGGAACTGTCTTGGTCAGACTCATAGCAGCAAAATCTAAAGTAGCTCCTCTTAAATCATTGAGCATCCCAAGATTAGAACTAATGGCAGCAGTTCTGGGTCTAGATTTGACACAAACAGTCATACAAGTATTAGAGGTACCAATTAGTAAATGTACATTTTGGGTAGACAGTCTGGATGTGATATGTTGGCTGCAAAATAAAAGTCGTGTATTTAAGACATTTGTTTCAAATCGAATAGCAGTAATTCAAAGTCAAACAAACCCATGTCAGTGGCATCATGTCCCAGGTGAAAACAATCCAGCTGATGTACTGTCAAGAGGTGTTAAAATTGACAGTTTGGTAGAAGACAAATTTTGGTGGGAAGGCCCAGCATTTATCAAGAATGACCAAAAAAGTTGGCCAAAAACAAACATTAAGGGAAAAACGTTAGATAAAAAAAAAATAAAACAAAAAGAATTAGAGACATGTAAATTATTGCAAGATAGTTACAGTGCTGTAGACTCCAGTAGTAGAAATCTTGAGAAAGAAAAAGAAAACTCATGGCTGTTAGATCCAGCCAGATATTCCAGTTGGAAAGAGCTTAAAAGAGTGATGGCATGGGTTCTCAGATTTCTTGACAATTGTAGTACTCAAAAAGAATTAAGACGGAAAAGTGAGCTGACTAGTGAAGAGTTGAAAGATGCTGAAGAGAGAATTATAAGAGATTGTCAAAAGAAAGAATTTACTGAGTACAAGACTATTCTTCAAGCTAAGACATTGCCTAAAGATAGTAAACTGTTACCATTGAATCCTATATTAGACACAAATGGACTGCTCAGAAGTAATTCCAGGTTGCAATTTGCAAAATTCATGTCTTTTGACTCAAAATATCCAATCATCTTACCAAGACATTCAAAAGTTACTAGACTCATAGTCAAATCAGTTCATGAAGAGCTAAGTCATGCAGGTACCAACCAAGTTTGGTCTCATTTGTCGTCAAGGTATTGGATAATACATGGAAGGGAGGTAATTCGTGAAGTTGAAAATGATTGTTTAGTATGTAGAAGGCAGAAGGCTAAATCAATGAATCAGATTATGGCACCATTGCCTGTCTGTCGACTTGGAGTTCCTATGAAAGCCTTTGCAAACATATCAGCTGACTACGGTGGACCCTTTTTTACAGTACAAGGATGAGGCAAGAGTTATCAAAAGCGGTATTTATGTCTATTTACATGTCTTGCTACCAGAGCAGTCCACTTAGAAATGGCTTACAGTCTTGATACTAGCACTTTCTTGAATGCCTTTTATAGAATGGTCAGTAGGAGAGGACTCCCATTAAAAGTTTATAGTGATAATGGAACAAATTTCATTGGTGCAGATAAAGAACTTAAGTCATTAGTATCATGCTTAAATAAACAACAAATAGCCAAGAAAACAGGAGATAAGGGTATTGACTGGCAATTTAATCCACCACAAGCACCACACTGGGGTGGAGTTCATGAAATACTAATTAAATCCTCAAAACGTTTTATCTACAAAATACTACAAGGTGCTGATGTATCTGATGAAGAACTGTCCACAGCTTTTGTAGGAGCAGAAGCATTAATAAACTCCAGGCCACTCACTTATCAGACAGCAAATCCAACAGATAGTCCTCCACTTACTCCAAATCATTTCTTGTTTGGGCAAGCTGGTGGAGAATTTGCCCCACAGTCAGTGGACACAACATATTTCAATCCAACAAATAGGTGGCGTAGAGTACAAGAGCTCATGAGACACTTCTGGAATCGGTGGCTTAAAGAATGGATTCCCAGTTTACTAACTCGGAAAAAGTGGTTCAATGAACAAAAAGACCTACAAGAAGATGACATAGTGCTGGTAGTGTCAGTAGACAGTCCTAGAGGTCAGTGGCCTTTAGGTCGCATTGTTCAGGTATTTCGCGGTATTGATGGTCATATTCGATCTGCAAAAGTACTGGTAGCTGGAAAAGAGATCGTTCGTCCAATCACAAAACTTTGTCAGTTAGAGTGTCAAAACTAATCTTCATACAAAAAGCGCTGTGTTTAAGAGGCATAATAATCCTCACGCTTATTTCAGTGATAAGTATAAGAAGCACACAGTAATGGTCATAATAAATCCTAATGCTAGAATTACAAACTTGTAAAATCAAAAAATACACTCGCCTATTTACAGAGAAGAATCCATAGACTTTCTGAAAATCTGACAGACAAGAAGACCTGGAGAAAGAAAGCAAGAAAAAATAGTGTATTTCAGTACTAAATGTACATGTATTTATTAAGGTAATTTCTGCATACCAGAGACAAGGCAGTTTATACACAAAAGTCATCAAAGTAATCAAAGAAAACTTTGTACAATGTTGAACATTATGACAATAGTATGTCTTAATGAGTCAAGATTTGCTAAGTTCTTCAGTGCAAAGGTACTTGTTTTCATATATTCAGAATCTGGAATTTCTGATGCAGGTTGAAGCATGCTATAGTGAAAGTTCAAGTTTTAGAATGTTAACATAAAGAAATAGAATTAGAATTTAGAATGCAATATATAGTTTTGCTAAATATAGAGTAAAGAACTCATATCTGAGGCAAAGTGTTACTGTGAATCAGAATAAGTGATGCCAGATTACATAAGGCATATATGGCAGGACTTGGAAAAGGGCAGCTGAATTGCTTTGTTAAAGATAAAAAGTTTGATAAATTTTGTGAAACTTCAACACTCCTGAATTTCTGTACAGTTACTTTGGAGTATGGAAGTTTTGAATATAGAAAGAAGTGAAAATAGACTTTTAGTACTTTAATAAGATTATAAGTACAAATAAAGGTATTAAAAGTTGTTAAATGAAAAGTTGATAGTAACCATTTACAGTTTACATCAAATGGCGAGATCAGTTAAAGGATATAGTCATTGGAAATGTTGTGTGCAAATGAGAAATTGCTTACCAGGTGCAGGTTCTGCATCTCACAACATTTTCAACAGTTAAACGACAGACAAATCAAAGACCAGAACAAGGGTTAAAATAAGTTGTACTTAGTGCACCATAAATAGTAAACTGAAAATGTAAACAAAATGTCAATAGTAAAAGTTAGTAGGACTAGCTTTTTTTTTTAAGTTAATAAGACTGTGTCTCATTAAGGTGGGGAGAATGTTATTTAGAGAACTGTTTGTGGGGTTTTGATGGTTTGTACTTGTAATGTTTTCCACCAATAAGGGTTATTTTTGCATCTCTACATTTTATTTGGGAATGGTATAGTTAGGGATTAGACTGGCATTTTGTGCAGTCTGATCTCTATCTATACTATTCTCCATTAATGTTCAATAGAAAACCCATGCCTTAGAGCTGAAAATGGCAGTTTCATTAATATGTAAAGTCTGTAGATTACTTGAAAGCCATAGTATTTCTTACAGTACTAGTGTTTTTTATATTACACATTTCTCGTGATTTTGGTGGTTAAGCCACGTTGGCGCTTGGATTTTAGTGCTGGCCATGATGTTAGAGATGTCAGATGGATGTCAGACAGACAATAAAGAGAAAAAAATTAAATTTAAAGTCTTTGTCTTTTCAACCTATAGAAGATTGATAGCGATAGAACATATAGTACTACTCATTTTATGATTTGTTGGCAAAAGTAAACGACCATTTTTTGCTTCAAACGACCATCAGTTTTATCATTTTTTTTTTTTTTTTAAGGTTACAATGCATGATAACGCTTCACGGTTTGTTTGCGTGATGAGGGGATGGCTCGTTTATACTTGAACGGCGATGCCATGACACTTGTATATAGCTCTTGCTCGATAAACGTTTCATTATCAGTTTATATTATTGTTTATGTTTGGGATAACAGGATTAAAATCATGTACCGTGACGAGATAATTTATAAACCCAACTCGATAATGTTTCGTGGTTCGTGGTTTTAAACAAGTATTCCCAAAACACACACAATAATATAAAGTGTTAATGAAAGGTTTATTGAGTTGGAGTTATACAAACAAAAGTCGAAAACAAAAACACACAGCATGGGTATGTAGTAGCGTCATTTTCAGATGACTAGTCCCTTTGGTCAGTTTATACCATACCTTACCTGTGTTTCAGTTCATTGGTCCCAGTATTTTCCCTCCAGTTTGGTCACATGACTTTTTAACTATTCTTATTCCCGCTTCAGTCTTTCAACTGTTTACTTGGCTAAGAATTGATAAGTGTCTAAGAGTTGATTTCTTGGAGAAAAGGAAGCAATTTGTTGTAAGTTGCCTTTCTGAGTTCTATTCTTCATAATTGCCAAGTCTTTCCTCTTTCATGATGATTTTGGAAGTTGTTTTAGTTCTCTGATCAGTTTACCCTTTTTCTTGTTTACATCCTAGTCTGATCCAGAGCCTTACCTTAATTAAGTTTGAACATGAAGGTAATCATCTTTTAACAACCCTCTTACCTTACTCTAGCTTGCACATCTTTTATTAATTTTTCAGCTAACCAGACAGCACAGAGATAGAGAGAATGGTCATTTTTGTTTAGAGTCTGTGGGAACACACTTAATTCCACAAATTGGTGAGTGTATTTTGTAGAAGCCATACTGTAATGTTTTCTATTATAGTTTGATATTTTTGACTTCACTTCATTAGCTTATTACAAGTACTATGCAATAAGTTATTATAGATCTACATGTCTGTATAGAGATAGATATTATTATAGTGATAATATTGTTGAAAACATGTTAAAGCGAAACGATGAGTATTGCATATTGTTTTAACCATTCGTAGTATTTCTTACAGTGAAGCTAGAGAACTGTAGATTTTCATGTATTGTTACTTAGTACCTTTTATATGTAATTTCAGGGTGTAAAGGGAACTTACCCAGCATAGACTTAAGACAGCAAAGAAAATAAAAGCTGTTCTTATTTTGACCAATCCAGACTTTGTTTTTATCTAATACCACAAAAAGAAGAACCCACTAACTCTAGGTCCGCATAGAGATATATAGAGGGACCTAGTACATTTTGGCGCCCAACGTGATTTGTGGACTTGTGGATACAATACATATGCCTGGATTATAAGATATCAGTGATTTACCTTGACGTTTATCAGCTGTATGCATGACCGAACATTTTTACTACTGTGCTGTACTGTGTCGTGCTTGATTACCCAATTTTACTATGGATTTTTACCTTGTGCTGACCTTTGACCTTACACTGAGGACAGTGTTTTGACTGGGAGGAGAGAGTCCTGTTAGTAACCCTTATTCCTTGTATCCGACCAATATACCAGAGGAGTGACTGTGTTGTTGTGCCAATTGTGACTGAAGTGTCCGGGAATCTTACTGTTTTATTTTGAAGAGAAAGTTATCATTTTGTAATGTGACTGTCAATTCAGTGATATAATATTTGTTGTTGTTGTTTTCTTTAGATAAGTGATAGTGGAGGGATCGAACTGTGTTTGTGAAGGGATCGAACCAGTAGGAATCGTGTTTATGTATTGATATACAGGGATCGAACCAATATATTTGTGCTTTTGTGCTAATATTTAGGATATAGACGGATATATTTGGATATTGGTTTGAGTGAGTACTATTTTTTTTGTAAAGAAAACAAACTTGGCTATTTTTTGCTGCCACATCGTGTACTCTACTCTTTTGAAACCGACCATATTCTTTTGATTTTTCTAAATTACCTTAGATTTTGTCATTCAGATAAGATTTTTTCCTATTTTTCTTTATTTTTCCATTATTTTGTAATTTTTGAATGTGAGAGATTCACTTCGTTGTTACTAATCCGATAACAAGTCTATTTTTTTTCTTTTACTTTTTCTCTATCACTCACTTTCCCCACCATCCACTACAACCTTGCACAGCCCAATCAGACCTTACATGAAGTTTGAAGTATAGTTTGCAACTAGACTAGCCAGATACTCGACATTTTTCCCAATTTTGAATATATTTGTTTATGCTTATTGAACACTTATCCGCATTTTCCACATTGATTGATTTTTAAAGTGACCTTTAACCCCCATTTTGATTGGTAGATTGATACTTCCTGTTTACTGCTGGACTTCCTTCCCATCAGTCAAACCCCTCTTCCTGTTTACCTTTTGTACTGGTTCCCAGCACTCAATAAGAAACCTGCTGTATACCTATCCAATTTTTCCATTGACATAAGCTGGTTCCCGGCTTGACAACCTTTGTATTTGATTTGCATATTTTGATTTTGATTGGTTGTTGACTTGGGAGAATTTCTTTTTCTTGTGTTCAACCTACATGCTTGTTGATTTTGATTGGCTATCGGTTTATTGTGTATTGACCCATTGTCTGACAGACTGAACAATAAATACTTACTGACTGGACTTTGATATAGAAAATATATTAATTAATTTACCTTTTTCTCCTTCGCAGGTAGAATTCCCACCATGTCTTAGCATTATTTAGTATACACTCTTGCTATTTGCTTATTGATATAGATTAAAGTAACCTGTTTTACTTTGTATGGTAAATAGATATTTACCTTTCCTTTAGAAAAAAGAAAACATTGTGCCAAAAGAACTGCTAGACTGAAAAAAACACTAGATACTTACCTTTGATTTACCTAATTCATTGAAGCAGAATAATTCTGTTAGATTGAAAAGAGACATTGATACTTACCTTTGCTTTAAACAATTCATTGTAGCAGACGAACTCTGTTATACTGAAAAAAAAAAAAAAAAAAACCAAGGTACTTACCTTTACTTCAAATGATTCAGTAAAACAGACGCACTCTGTTTGTTTGAATATTTGAAAAGAGCTCTTACTATCCATGATATAGAATTGCAGTGAGCAATTTTATATTTTTCATATCACTCAAGACACCTACAGTCATTTTTACTCAGTAAAGGCAAATTTGTTTCATTTGACATTAGGCCATATCTGACAATATTTTGTTAACATTGTGATCACGTAATAAAAGACATACTAAGAAAAAATATCAGAATACTTACCGTTGCGGCAAAAGTAGCATTTACACGACATTTTTTATTCGAAAAAGAGTACTCTCGGTTCTCGGTTCTTTGTTGCAACACGGAGATTTTTTTGGTTCGACAGAAGAACAGTAGCTGGTGAAATCCGAATCATTGCTGGAAAAAGATCATTGAATCTCATAGAAAGGTGTGAGTACTATGTAACCAGTGACTCAATACACTTGAGATAGGTAGTGATTGCTGTACTTAACAGTGCCAGCATATAGTGATAAGGAAGAGTGATTCCTTTAGTGACAGTGGTCAGTCACATTGTAAAAGACAGTGATTGCTTGTGTTAAGTGCTATTGTGATGATGGTGATTTTTGTGCTTAAATCAGTTGTATTTGTGCTCAGAGTTGCAAAGTGCTTATAATTTATTTCATCATTAAGAAGTGCACACCTTGTGAGACTATAGTTAGACTTGTGCGTAGCTTTGTGCTATAGACACTAGACCGTGATTATCATACTAGGCACAGACATGTGCGTAGCTTGCTGCTAATGACACTAACCCTTTGAGGTACAAATTATTGTGATTGTGATCAGCATAATTATTATAGTAAATAACTTGTGATAATCATACCACATTTAGAGACGTGTGCATAGCTAAGTGCTATATAGACATTTATCCCATTGAGGTACATATCATTGTGCCTGTGACAAAAGATACGTCTATTTTGTGATAGTGCATTAAAACATTGTGACAGTTAAACCATTCTGTGGAAAATAGGGATAGCCTGTAATCTGCATTCAACTTGATATAAGGATGGCAGAAAAGAATATAGAAGAGAAAAAGATAGGAGTTGCTGCAGGAGGAATCAGTGAGGAAGATGAAAAGTTGATTCACGCTTTTCATGACTTAGGTCTTTCACCACACGTTGAGACATCAACTGACTTAGTGGAATTTTTGGATAAGTTCGGAAAGATCCTATCAAGTCGAGAAACTTCAGTGTCACATCATTACCCCAAACTGTCAATCTTTTATGGGGAAGACAATAAAGGAGAAACGACATGGGAGGCGTTCAAGTATGAGATCACATCTCTTTTATCAGAACGTACTTTTACAAAGGAGCAGATATTACTCGGAGTTTGGAGATCTGCCAAAGGGAATGCTGCAGACATTTTAAGGAGACTTGGACCTGGTGTAAGCTTGGACGATGTAATAGGGAAATTTGAGAGCACTTTTGGTAACATAGAGACCAAAGAAAGCATTTTGAGGAAATTCTATTCTTGCCAACAGCAACCTGAAGAGAATATTGCCACTTACACTACACGTTTGGAAGAGATTTATTCGCAAGCTGTTTCCCTTGAGGCCTTGCCCAAGGATGATATGATTCTCCAACCTGTCTTGTTCCATGGACTTACAACAGATATAAAACATACAGCTACATATAAGAATGACACAATCCAGGACTACGACAGATTCAAAATAGAGCTTAAGAAAATAGAAGCAGATTTGAAAGCTGCAGATGGAAAACAATGTCATGCCATGACCACAGACAAGAAACCATCGGAATTGACAGAAGTAAAGGATTTGCTCCAGAAATTGAATGAAAGGATAGACAGATTAGAGTAACAACAGAGTGAAATGAGAACAAACCAAGAACTTGAAAGGAATAGGTCTTCGAGAGGAGAAAAAAGGTCACAGTTCAGACCGAAACAAAACAACAAAGGCAGAGGGCAAGACAACGACACATCCAACAGAGACCATAGACCGCTTGGATCTCAAAACTTCCTACCAACATGCTTTGAATGCAATGGAAAAGGACACATGATTACAGACTGCCCTAATGTAGTCCAACCGCAGTGCTACAAATGCCATAAGTATGGACACATTTCAAAGAACTGCCCAAACTAACAAGTGCCTCTGTTGTCGGGTCTAACCTAGGCACTAGAACAAATGACCCAAAGTTAGTTGGAGCAACCAATGAAGTTTCCATTGATTTAGAAAGAAAGCAGACAAGAGCTCTGTTAGATACTGGAAGCTGTGTCAGTACCATATCTGAATCTTTTTACAAGGAGAATTTACCTCATCTTGAGTTACAGCCCTTGAATGACTTAGTGAGAATAGAATGTGCTGATGGAAAAGAATTACCATATCAGGGCTATATAGAAGCCAATATCAGTGTGACAAATGGTGTTCCTAAAGCGTCAACCATACCTTGTTTGCTACTGGTGACTAGCGATACCAATTACTCCACTTGCACTCCTGTGATACTTGGAACAAATATTTTGGACTTACTTCTACAAGAATGCAAACAGAATTTTGGTCCACAATTTTTACAAAGAGCTTCTTTGTACACACCATGGTATCTTGCGTTCAGATGTCTAGTCATTCGGGATAAAGAGCTAAGTAAAAGTGGAAACCAGATAGCCATAATAAGATCAGTTGAGTCATCAAAGATCATACTCGGACCGAATGAAACCAAGACGATAAAAGGTCGAATAGATAAAGAATTAGGCTTTCAAACCACAACAGCCATGATTCATGAAACATCGGATTCATCATTACCAGACTTTATTGAACTTACTCCAGAAGTCATAAACTACACATACGGAAGAACAAAAGAGGTTAACATCACCTTATCGAACTTGACGTCGAACTCAGTAGTGATTTCTCCGAAAGCCGTTCTGTACGAACTTCAACCAGTCAACATTGAGGAGTCAAAGCTGGAATGCGAGAACATCAAAAATGATATATTGAAACAGGTCAACATTGACACAAACGATCAGCTGAATTCGGAGCAACTTAATCAAATCAACGAACTACTTGCTAATCACGTTGACATATTTTCAACCGGAGAAGGTGACATTGGCTTCTGCGACAAGATCAAACATCGGATAGACTTGATTGACGGAACACCATTCAAGCAAAAGACAAGACGAATACCACCTGCAATGATATCAGAAGTAAGACAACACATAGATCAGTTATTGTCAACTGGAATCATCAGAAAATCAAAGTCACCATGGCCATCAAATGTAGTGCTAGTCCGAAAAAGGAACGGAAAACTGCGCATGTGTGTAGATTACCGCATGTTGAACAACAGAAGTGTAAAAGACGCCTATGCACTACCAAAAATAGAAGAAATTTTCGATGTTCTGCAAGGTAGCAAATACTTTTGGACAATAGACATGAAGTCTGGATACCATCAGGTAGAAGTCGAATAAAATCACAAAGAACGGACAGCTTTTAGTGTAGCAAACCTTGGCTTTTATGAATATGTTAAAATGCCATTTGGACTCACTAACTCGCCTGCTACGTACCAGAGGCTTATGGAAGAATGTCTGGGAGATTTGAACATGACCATATGTGTCATATACCTTGATGACCTAATTATCTTCTCAGATACGTTCGAAGAACATTTGCATCGTCTGGACTTAGTGCTCACCAGACTTAAAGAATGCAATCTCAAGCTTTCGCCAGAGAAATACTTCTTTATACAAGACAAAGTGCCATTTTTAGGACATATAGTCAGCAAAGATGGAATAGAGACTGATCCTGCAAAAATAGACAAAATAAAAAACTGGCCAATACCTACCAACTATGATGAGTTGAGATCTTTCCTTGCATTCTGTGGATATTACAGACGCTTTATCAAGGACTTTTCAAAGATCACTCGTCCACTGGCTAAAATGTTACCACCAACAGTATCAAAGAGAAAGACACCAACAAAACCTTGGTTATGGACTGAGAACGAACAAACGATATTTGAGAACTTAAAAGAGATACTTACCAAACCACCGATTCTGGCTTACCCAGATTTCACGAAAGCTTTCGAACTACATACAGATGCATCAGGGAAAGGTTTAGGAGCAGTTCTCTATCAGTCAGACGGAAAGCTGAAAAGAGTCATTGCATATGCAAGCAGAGCTCTAACAAAGTCAGAGAAAAATTACAGCGCTTATAAGCTTGAATTTCTTGCAATGAAATTGGCAGTGACAGAGAAATTCTCTGGCTATTTGACTATGAAACACTTTACAGTCTTAATTGATAACAACCCATTAACATATGTCTTGAAGACTGCAAAACTGGATGCTACAGGACAAAGATGGGCATCGGCTCTAGGCGAATATGATTTTGACATCCAGTATAGAGCTGGTATGAACAACTCAGATGCAGATGCGATGTCAAGATATCCACATGATAAGCTGGATAAAGACACAGAAGCAATCACAGAAATAAGAAATGATATAGTAAAGGCCATATGCAGCAATACTGATACAAAACCACTGATTGAGACCATTTGTGCAAGCATAAACATTCTAGAAAGCACAGAAGACAGTGGACAGCCAATGGCACAAATAGAATTGAGAGAACTCCGAAAACAACAGAGACAAGACAAATTTATCGACCGCTGGAGAATAGCAACACTTGACAAAAGAATTCCAACAAGAAACCTTACAAAGGATGATTATGCAATGAGAAAGACTTTCAATCATCTGGTGATGAAATGAGGAGTATTGTACAGAAGAGTACAACAAGAAGGAGGAATACTAGAACAGCTAGTATTGCCCGAATGTTACAGGAAAGAAGTATTGAAAGGACTTCATGATGATGTAGGACATCCTGGAAGAAACAGAACCATAAATTTGGTTAGAGACAGATTTTTCTGGCCTGGGATGACAAGAGACATTGAGAAATGGATTGAAGATTGTGATAGATGTATCAAGAGGAAAAGTGGATCAGATATTAAAGCTCCACTGGTGAATGTGAACACAACTTATCCATTAGAACTAGTTTGTATGGACTATCTCACCTTAGAACAGTCTAAAGGAGGTATATCAAACATTTTGGTAATAACAGACCATTTCACCAAATATGCTATGGCTATTCCAACAAGAAATCAAACTGCAAAAACAACAGCAGAAGCATTCTACAACCATTTTATCTTACATTACGGAATACCAACAAGAATCCATTCAGACCAAGGAACAAACTTTAAATCAACTATTATCAAAGAACTTTGTAATCTAACAGGCATGGAAAAGACAAGAACTTCAATTTACCATCCACAAGGAAATGCAGGGCCGGAAAGATTTAACCGAACATTACTGGGAATGCTAGGAATGCTAGAAAACGAACAAAAGGCAAACTGGTCCAAGTACATCAATTCTTTAGTCTATGCATATAATTGTACGCCTCAAAGTTCCACCAAATACTCACCTTTCGAAATAATGTTTGGCAGGGCACCAAAATTACCCATTGACATCATGTTTGAGCAAATAACAGAAAGCCAAAACAGAACGACCAGAGAATATGTCGAAGACTTAAAAGATCGAATGGAGACAACACGAAAGCTAGTCCAAAAACATCTGGAAAAAGCAAAAGAAAAGCAAAAGACCTATTACGACCAGAAAGTCCTAGCTGCCAAGTTGTGTTGTGGAGATAGAGTCCTAGTAAAGATCTTAGCGTTCGAAGGAAAGCACAAGATCCAGGACAAGTTTGAAAAAGAGACTTACGTAGTTATAGAACAGCCAAATGAAGACATACCAGTCTACAGAGTTAGATCAGAAGTATCTGAGGTAGTGAAGACACTACACAGAAATCATTTATTTCCAATAGGAGATAAACTCATGGAAGAAAGAGCCCCACGTCCAAAAAAGAGGCTTTCCATAGAGAAGAAAAAGAGGAGTGAAGATGTGGCCACAAAGGAAGAAGATCGCAAGAAGGCGATGAACAGAGAGACAGAAAGAAGAAGAGACGAATATGAATCAAGTGATTCAGATGAGGATACCGAATTTGTAACGATTACAAATTTACATGGGGACGCCCATGATCCTGCAAAGGAAGAGAACAGTGAGAGCAGAGAAGAAAGTCAGGCTCCAGAGGAGCAGAGTAGAGAGGAAACCAGAGAGGAAAGAGTGACTGGTATAGAAAGATTGATAGAAGAAAATAGGACGGAAAGACCTGCATCAGAAGAAGAGAATTCAGAAGAGACAAATGCACAAGATTCAAGAGAAGACAATGAAAGAGAAAGAATAGAAATAGAGCAAAATATACCAAGTGCGGAAGGAAATATCCGAAACAGTGTGACAGAAGAACAAATTCCACCAAAACCTCCACCAAGACGATCACAAACAGAAAGGAGAAAACCTGTATGGTACGATACTTACCATATGAATCAGGTAGTGCACAGAACACAGGACTCAAAACTTGATGCTTTAAATATATTAATGTCATCAGGTATATTGCAAGAAATTGATAGAAATATTGCACACAATCTTGTAGATGCTATCATTAAATAAAATTTCTCCCAAACAGTTTTATTTTTTGTCATTCTTACTGAAATTTATTCAGTGTGTGGAAACACAATTTTTTCATGGGGTGGGAAGAGTTAAGCATTTATTGAAATTGCACAAACATTAATAACTGCTATTTATCATAATTTCAGATTTCTGAGGGAAATACATGTAGCAGGAAAGTGTCCGACCAAAAGTATTTTGTTTATTAATTCTATCCTATGTTGTAGGTTCCGAAGTGTTTGGTTCCTGCCGGAGAGAAATTTTCAAGTTACATATGTATGAGTGTGTATGTAGTTTATGTGTTATGCATGTTGAACTAATTTGACATGACGATGACGAGACGTCAATTTACAGACAAGGGAAGGATGTAGTAGGGTCATTTTCAGATGACTAGTCCCTTTGGTCAGTTTATACCATACCTTACCTGTGTTTCGGTTCATTGGTCCCAGTATTTTCCCTCCAGTTTGGTCACATGACTTTTTAACTATTCTTATTCCCGCTTCAGTCTTTCAACTGTTTACTTGGCTAAGAATTGATAAGTGTCTAAGAGTTGATTTCTTGGAGAAAAGGAAGCAATTTGTTGTAAGTTGCCTTTCTGAGTTCTATTCTTCATAATTGCCAAGTCTTTCCTCTTTCATGATGATTTTGGAAGTTGTTTTAGTTCTCTGATCAGTTTACCCTTTTTCTTGTTTACATCCTAGTCTGATCCAGAGCCTTACCTTAATTAAGTTTGAACATGAAGGTAATCATCTTTTAACAACCCTCTTACCTTACTCTAGCTTGCACATCTTTTATTAATTTTTCAGCTAACCAGACAGCACAGAGATAGAGAGAATGGTCATTTTTGTTTAGAGTCTGTGGGAACACACTTAATTCCACAAATTGGTGAGTGTATTTTGTAGAAGCCATACTGTAATGTTTTCTATTATTGTGATATTTTTGACTTCACTTCATTAGCTTATTACAAGTACTATGCAATAAGTTATTATAGATCTACATGTCTGTATAGAGATAGATATTATTATAGTGATAATATTGTTGAAAACATGTTAAAGCGAAACGATGAGTATTGCATATTGTTTTAATCATTCGTAGTATTTCTTACAGTGAAGCTAGAGAACTGTAGATTTTCATGTATTGTTACTTAGTACCTTTTATATGTAATTTCAGGGTGTAAAGGGAACTTACCCAGCATAGACTTAAGACAGCAAAGAAAATAAAAGCTGTTCTTATTTTGACCAATCCAGACTTTGTTTTTATCTAATACCACAAAAAGAAGAACCCACTAACTCTAGGTCCGCATAGAGATATATAGAGGGACCTAGTACAGGTATTATGGGACAAGGTTGGACGTGCACTCGGTGCATATTCGGTTATCTCCGTACGCTGTCATTATTATAGCCGAGAACCGTTACGAAAGTAAATGAAGGGCAAGTTGAATTTATGCATATTTATGTCATTACTTGTAATCGCTTAACTCTTTACCAACGAAAACATTTTAGACTGGTCCAAATTGAAAGCATTTGCAGACGATAAATCAAGTCTGTCTCAAATGACAAAATTCGTCTCAGAAAGGTAGAAAACGTTGTGGGAAAAGAAAAAAAAGCTGGATTACCAGCATTTTCTCCCTTTCCCACAATGTTTTCAATAACATTCTTCTTCAGGGTCGTTAAAACTCTGGACTGTGGTAAAAAGTTAACCAACTGCGTCATCGGTTCTATTGAAGCAAGATATGTACCTACTTTACCTGGTAAAGTTCTAATGGTTTCACTTTAACCAGGTGACACTAGATCGACGATAAACTATAGTGATCTTTTTTTTTTAGAATGACAATAAACGATGATACATTTAACCATTTTCGTTTATTTCAAAAGGAAATAAACATATGTTCCGCTTTAATGACAAGTTCCGTCAAGCGAAACACGTAATGTTAAGGTGTATTTGTGTGCAACTAATCTCATTATCTCCCGCTAGATGGCATTCTACAAATACACATCTATCTAATTTGGGCATCCTGGGTAGAGTAGCGGAGTAATTTTTCAAAACAACAACCCTGACTTTGAATTTCAAATGAAATAAACGTTTACTCAATAAAACGCTACCTGGTGCCATTCATTCAGCTATGATCGGCTAGCATGTAACCTATGCACCGACCATTTATTAAAACAGCCCCTACATGCTTTGGTAATAGGCTAATAGCTTCGATATAAGCCCTACTTTTCCCAGGTATACGGGGTATGGGTAATGCGTCATAGCAGACAGGTCGAATCTTCGAAGAATATAACATGCGCAGACAACGCGACAAATCTCGATTTGACGCCGCCATCTTGAATCTTGCAATTGAAGTGTATACGTGTCTACGCGCCCCCCTCCCCCTCCTCCCCCCCCCCCCCCCCATAGAGAAGCTGTGCAGTTCCCTGTGAGCTGCCAGTGTGCAGCAATATATAATCGGAGCGTATTATCCAATCAGATCGCGAGAAATATCTTTGCAGTTTATAAGTACTGTTTCTGCCTTTGATTGAAAACTTACGGAAATATGTACGTACACACATTCACAAAGTCAATAAAGTTTAGTGAAACAGAATTACGAATGTTGTAAATCTGAATATAGGTGTAAAGTTACGATAACTCGTACACAAAAACTTACGAATTGCTAGTCAAACGGGACCAAGGAGTATCTATACTTACATAAGTAATGCTTTCTCTTAACGCCGTAATTAATCATTGGTTTTTTTTTTTTTTTTTTTCTTCATAGCCAACTTTCGCGGACATGTAAAAATCGTTATCTGCCCATTTAACCTCTAATTTTGTATATAGAATTATGAAGGGCCCGGGTAGATAAACGTTTATAACTTCATCAATTTTCAGAATTGAAAATTTTCCCAAGTGAAGTAAGAAAATTCAGTTTATCCTCTTTCAAATGAACTAAGTTTTATAGGTATCATAAAAGAAGCTTTTAGTCCTTTTTTAACTTTAAAATTGCAGGTATGGTTTATATAGAATATAGAGGGAAATTGCATTTTCCGAAGTTAAAAAATGAAATATTTGTTGAATTTTCTTTTCTTGTGTTGAAATGCCAAAATTTTCCCAAGTGAGGTCAGAAAGCTCATTTATTTCCCTTTAAGTTGGTATATATTTTAGTCATATAAAAAAAATAAACTTTTGATCCTTTTTACAATTTATTAATGGCCCTATCCTACTTTTTACTTTTTTCGTGATTGTTCGGATTGTGCCGGAGTTTCGCGATGATAGCCGTTTCTCGCTGTTCGATAAGCCGCCTATCGGGTATCTTCATTGTGTTACGCAATGTTATCGTCAGACGGACCCCCTGCTATCTTTAGGATATATACATGTATCCACATAATTTGTGGACCAAAAATATACACCGGTTTGTTTGATCATGACAGTATCCCTAAGACATCATGTATTTTACAGATCTAACATAGGACCAGACTTTTGATATTTATGAGAACGTCTATACTCGATTTAAAACTATCAAGATTCAAATTTAGAAAAAGTTCAGTTGCTACCCTTTTCCACTCTTCAGCTTTTAGATTCACGTGTGTGGTGATTAATGCCATATCAAAAGTATTTTATGGCGACAGTTCACATATTCTTGTTTCCTGGCTACCTTAAAACTGTTTCCTAACCTGTCACATCATATTGAAGCTTGCAGGCTAGCTGTTATGCTTTCATCGCGACCGAAATTCGCGATAAAGTACCTGTAAGCCCTTGTAGACTCATGAAACATAACAGGGAAAAAGTGTCGTTTTGAAGTCTCTCTGTAGGGAAAACTTATCCTTAAACCTTTAGCTCACAATCCCGCTGGAACCGACTTAAGTTGTTTTTGCGGACAGTGTAGATCAAGATCAAGCACAGAATGTGCAGTCTGAAATGGGATTTTCACTGTCGGCTAATTTTTTGCACATTCTGGCCAAAACAAGCTTGAAATGACAATATTTCAAATGGCATTTCCTGTTTAAAGAGGTCCATTTCATTAATTCAGCATTCTAAGAGTTAACGATTATGGGAGAGAAGGCTTTTGAGAACGTTGAGGGAAAAGGTAAAAATGCTGATTAACAGCATTTTCCCCTTTTGACCCTTTTAAAGACAAATTCCATATTTTTACCACATTTTATATGTCTTATGAAATGTTTTCACTTTAGACAAGTCTAAAATTTTGTCATTCGGTAAACGGTAAATAAAAAATTTAATCGATTACTGTACAAATACAACTTCTAACGACCCTGCAGTTAATTGCTTTGGAAAAATTGGGGAAACCGGCGCGCTACTTTCTAGCAAGTTATCTCTTGCTTTTTCCGAAATGTTGGTTTTCTCTTTACATCACTCATACAGATTAGCCTAGTTTCAAATATTTTACTTTTGTATTACATGTATTAATAGTTAGTTCGTAACAGTCCAGTAATGGACTAAATTGTAGATCCGTCCATATTTAAAACAACGCAAACCTTAAAAAAAAGAATCGCAAAGAAAATCAAAGTGCTGTAAGCACTGTAATCGGTCGACACTGAATAACTACAGTGGTTTGAAATCACAAATCAAATAGTAGATGTTTGAACTGTGTATGGGACAAAAATCCTACACCTTACAAATGAACCACGTAGGATCCCCCTCCTTCTTAAAATGTCTTTTACAGAATTAGTCGTTTAACCATTGGTTAAAATATAGGCTATGTTTGCCAGCCGACAGCAATAGAACGTAAAAAATATGTGACAATTCTGATCAGCGATACCCATTATCAAGTTTTAGATATCACCCATCATGAACAGCAGTACCTACCAACCCCTTAAAAGAGTGAAGAAATATAAATATTCTTTTCTGTAACTTTGGCAACTTTGGTAACTGTATTATAACATATAAAAGCCGCATAAAAATTGCCTGCATTATAACTTTGGAACTGTTTACTTTTGGCTGCTTGGGGGTCTCTCATTTTTCCATTTTTAACATGACATCGTATTCATCTTGACAAACTGTCCTACCTATTTTCTAGCGGGCCAAATCGTCCAATCCAAACGTCTGCTTGCAAATTTCTCCTACATTATACTTTCAAAGAATGTAGATACCCAATAGCTCCCTAACCGTCAACTCTTTACCAAATGATAAAATCTTAGACTTGTTCAAATCAAAAGCATTTGCACGTGACCAATTAAATGTAGACCAAATGATGATTTGAATCATTGAAAGGGTAAAAAAAAAACATGGGAAAAGGAGAAAATGGTAACCTGCATTTTCCCCTTTTCTCACCATGTTTTCAATTTCTTTCTCATGGGCATTAACAAAGGATAGTTTGGTTAAGAGTTAAAACACTTAGTTAATCGACTAGCCTTTTACATTCAGGAAAACAATATCAAACATTAGGCTACAATTTCATGGTCGTTTTTTTTATTTTTCCCATATACATCCCAAATAAACAGACAATTAGATCTTAGGTATGAACGTCTGTGATATTGAATCGCATTGCGTTCAAAGGACAGTCTGATCTTTATCTTTTATTGTCTTCAAAAGCAACTGTACTTGTCCATAGCCAACAAAGGTCATTGTATTTGAGTCATTCTAATCAGCAAGAGCATAACTGCGGTAGCCTTGATCTCTTTATCTGAAATGTGGAAAGGATGAGAATCGACCAATATGGAATAGCTGATGAGACAAACATGTTGCTGACATTTGCACGCTTAGCGCGTTGAATTGTTAAAATAGACATGTTAAGCTTGGAAAAGCAGCTTTAATATTGCAGGACTATAGCTGTCTTGAGTAGAATTATTTGGAAAACTGGCATGACAGATCCAAGATCTGACTGCATGTTCTGAGCACCCTGGTCTGAATATGCACTCTCTGCAAACTTTTTCCCTGGTCCGTTGATTCAGATATGGAGAATATAATAGTAAGTGAGCTTATTTGTGTTACAGTTTCAGGGTTTTTTATCCTCGATGAAAATGTTCTATCTGACAAAATTTTGAAATCTTTCAAATGGGTGAAAAACGCTGTGGAAAAAAAGAGAACATGCTGAATACATGCAGTTTCTCCAACTATATTTCCAAAGTCCCACAGGATTGTTTAGTCAAAGGTTAACAGACTGATTCCAGTCTGTAGAAACTCACCAAGAAGAAACATGTAAGTGACTGTGTAAAATGGTAGTGCCATGGCTGGAAGGAGAGGAAGAGGGGCTGTGAAAACAATTTAACCCTTATCCTGCTAAAGCATTGAAATGATATTTCAAACCGGTAGTAAACCCCGAATAATTCTATGCCAAACTTATTCTTTTTTGGAAAAAGAATATCTCCTTATCGAACAGTATAGATCTAAGATCAGACTGCACGTTCTGTGCAGTCTGATCTTGATCTATACTATCCGCAAAAAAGGTCAATGAGTCGCACTTAGCAGCCTAAGGGTTAATACATCATACGCTGAAAGATGCGTAATGAGTCAGTATTGTGAATGGACAGTCTGGGTACCAAGGTTGCAAGCGGTGAATCGCCAGTCCATAATGAAAATGTTTACGTAATGGCCTCTCCGCGGGGGCCATAACCTTTACACAACTCTATACCCTTTGTCCGCACAGCTTCACGCGCTTCGCCTTACATATACGATCCTTGCTTTAAACGATCAACGGCCGGTTACTATTTCAAACTTACGGCTGTTTCGAGTTGCATTTACATCAGTTTTCTCCTAGGCAGAGCAATCTAAGTTTTCAAATTCTTTTAAAGCAATGTTTCTTTACAAACTCCTTTCTGTTACGATTTTATTCCTCTCAAGACCAAAATGACCTATCATCTGTTCAACACCTGCTACATATACGTAGAACACTCGTCACAACTCGGCCGATCCCGTAACTACGTATAACTATCAACGGATCACTCGAAATTTCCCGAATGATATGGACAGCAGACGACTACAAGATGTGCTCACATCACCCGATACACTTGATTCGCACTCGTTTCATTCATAAAGTTGCTGCTAATCGCTGACCCTATTTCTTGTAATCGTGTTGAAAGTTTGCTGGCCAGAGATTTTGATAATACTGTAATTATGCCATACTTCAATACTTGAAACAAACTGTAACCGTTATTACATAAAAGTTATTATGGGATTACTTGAAATTACTTAACGCCTGTTTACTGCTAATTACTATTCCTGCGCTTATCTGGGTCAAAAGTGAGCTTATCTGGGTCAAAAGTAGTTTTTGTAATAAGGTCATCCAAGCGGGTATAAGCGTTAAAACGCTGTAAGTAAAAGCTGTTACGAGTTGCAGTTACATCAGTTTGCCCTGAGCGGACGGGTTTCCAAAGTTTGCCATCTCTGTAATCGGTCTACCGACCGATTAAAAACTGTACTAATAGATTAAAACTGACACATACTATGAATATAATGGGGTAAAAGGAGTAATAGAAACGATTTCTCCTGTACCCGTGACTTATAAAATTAGCTGCTGCATTATTAGCAACTATACATCAGTGTCGTGAGATTGTGTTATTTAAGCATTACGAATGATGAATACTGCATATAAATATGTCTCTAGACTAAAACTGTTCTAGGATTTCTGAATTTCTATACTACTCACATGATTGGCTGCAACAAAACATCTCAGCCTATCATATGGCTAGTGCTGAGGTTTATAATAATAAAATGTGTTTAGAAGCGTACAAAAGAAATCAAACTTTGCAAAAAGTCTATCTCGGTTTGATTGATTGATTGTATGGTGTTTAACGCTATTTTCAAGATTATTTCAGTCATATTGCGACGGCCAGTACACCTGTCCATGCTTTCCAGAAGTTTCCTTTACCAGTACTTCGCAAAATATTTTTCCCAAGCCACTGGCTGCTTTTCCACATAACCATCTCGAAACAATGGTCAGCTATATGTTGGTATGAACTTCCTGCTAGTGGTATCCGTGTATATGTACACTGTCTGCATCAAACATAGCTTTTTGGGGGGAAAAAACTTTTTTTTTTCAATCTTTATCATCCCTGTAGACGGAGAGTGTCGACTCGAATCAGTTTGCGCTAATCGGACAGGACGCTTTTCGCATAGGCAATAAGGCCCTTTCTTTTCCATGGCTTATTCGATGATGAACAATTTGCTTTTAAATTACTTTCTGTTTCGTCTTGAGCACATTTTGTTCTAACTTCAGATGCAATGATAGGAAAATTGATCCCTGTAAACATGATAATGCGTTGACAGAGTTCACCTCGTGAGTAGTAGGGGAAGCGAGACTGGGTTGCTCCAACCCAGTCTAGCTACCCTGAGGGAGATTTTAACCTAGGGTAACTACCCTCGGGTAGTTACCCTAGGTTAATTCCGGTCGATTTGGGAAATTTTTGGTCGATTTGGGTAAAAAAATGGCTAAATTAGTCAAAGTATTGGTTAGAAGTAACTACTCACCTCGTGAGTAGTAGGGGAAGCGAGACTGGGTTGCTCCAACCCAGTCTAGCTACCCTGAGGGAGATTTTAACCTAGGGTAACTACCCTCGGGTAGTTACCCTAGGTTAATTCCGGTCGATTTGGGAAATTTTTGGTCGATTTGGGTAAAAAATTGGCTAAATTAGTCAAAGTATTGATCAGAAGTAATTGACAATTTGAAGAAAGATAGATCTTTCATGGTAGATGGTTAGCCCTGAAAAGGGCTGTTTTGTTTTGAGATTGTGTTTTTTCTCTCTAGTGACAGCTTTTCTTCGTTTTTTGGGGGGATTTTTGGGATTTTGAAGTCATCAAGATTATCAATGTTTTTCCCGTATTTACCCTGTCCTGTCAGTATCGGTGAAGGTCTCTTTTGGTCAACTTGCCGCTTGTGGAGATGGCTATCGTTTTCCTCTGATTTTCGTTTTGTTGTTCTTCTCGGTTGATTTTCTTTTGGTTGTTTTTCTTTCTTCACAACAGCTACGATAGAGTCCACTAGCTTGTGAAGATTTGTCTTATCAAAGTCAAACTCCACAGGAATCTTTACTGGAACTGCTGAAATGCTCTGACTTTGATAGCGTAGTGTCTCAATGTTTTTCCACAACCGTTCGGTGTTTGTGTTTAAAGTTTTAATCTCCTCCAAATGTTTAATGTTTCCAGTTCTTTTAAGATCCGAGACATCATAGAATCTTGTTTCGAATTTAACTGTTTCACCTCTTCGAAAATGTTATCCAATACTGTCGTCGGATTGATGATTGCTGAATTCATAGCTGATGAAAGAATGTCTCCATTGTTTTCCACTGGAAGGAAAGCGTCTAAGTTGAAATCGTTTAAGTTGTATTCCATATTGAATTTTTAACTTCCGAAATGTTCGAGAGCTATGAGTCAAAATGATGAATGTATGGGAAAAATCGGTGTTTTTATACGTCAACAGGAGGATTGACCTATTTTGACTTGGAATTAACGTTAACCAATCGTTAGTTTCGTTACATTTTTTTTGGATTTGATACTCTTGGACATTGTAGATAGATCATATAGTACGTTATGTTCTATCTACATGCTCTCGCCCACGTTCGCGCTTTTAATTCTAACGCAAAGTAGGTCAATCCCCCTGTCAAGCTATAAAAGAGACAGCGTTTTTATTCTTTTATTAATTCATTTCACGATGAAGAATTTCTTCCGCAAGTTGTTTTGTTGGAAAAAGATGAGAAGGGAAGAAGTGAAAAGACGAGAGGAGGAACAGTGTAGAAGAGAGGAAAAAGAAAGGTTAGAGGAGGAGCGAAAAAAGGAGAAGTTTAGGGTGCTTTGCGAGTTCTTCGCCAGGAGAGGGCATGACTGGAGAACCCACACTCCAATGGTACAGATGGGGAATATTTACCATAGTCTGAAGGAGTTTGTGCCACCTACAAACAATTGTGCTTGGGTGGCGAAAATGAATAAGCTCTACCCTTCACTGAAATGGTAAAGTGTATAGCTTATTTAGTTAAAAAACAGCCCTTTTCAGGGCTAACCATTTACCAAGAAAAGAACTTTCTTTTCAAATTGTCAAAAAAACAAAAAAGTCAAGTCCTATATTTTTTATATCTTTTATTTTAGAACTTTGAACTGTAAAAAGACAAAATGAATGAAAAAAATTTTTTCACTTAGTCTGTTTTTCTTTTTTCTTCGGAATGTCATAGAACTTTGAACTGTAAAAAGACAAAATGAATGAAAAAACTTTTTTCACTTAGTCTGTTTTTCTTTTTTTCTTCGGAATGTCAGATTCACATTTACTCTTACGTTTTCTTCCCCTTTCATTGTTTTTTAATACCATATCTGGACACATTTCATTCCCGTGTTTTGTCGTTTTGCAAAAGAAACGGTTGTTTTTGTTGTTTTGCCGTTTTTTCTTCTTTTCGTTGTTTTGACGTTTTTCCTCTCGTCTTTTTTCTATCAACACTAAATCTTTTGGTTCTTCCTTCCCGTTCGAACAACTCGACTCTGCAGAAAATTCGTTTTTTGTGGAATCTATGAGATTTTGTTTGTCCAGATTTTTCCGTAAAGTCTCTAATTTATCTGCTATTTTACAGATCTCTGAATCCTTGATATCCATGTTGTCAGTCTGCATGTCTACGGTCTGAGTTTCAATGGATGATGTACCCTGTGGTGAACTTTTTTTCCATGTATTTTCATTGCAGAATGATTTGCAGAATGAATTTACTGTCCCGACGTATTTCATATGTTGGAGTTTGACAGCTGTTGGTGAAATTTTGATGTCATGGCTGAGCGGGTCCACATAGACAAAAACATTTTCTCCTGTCTGCTTTTCTTTTTCTGGACATTGTCTGGCCCAATGCCCTGTTTTGTTGCACGTAAAACAAATATTTGTTCTCATGCCATCCACCCCATATCGTTTGTCGATCGTTGTTTGATCCAAAACTCTGTAGCTGGTCATGCGGTAAACATCTTTTTCTGCTAAATGTTGTTGGGATAAAAATGATCCCACGTAGACGCCGTTATGTTTAACTTGATACTTTGACGGAATATTGCTGATCTCATAATCGTGGGTGAATGGATTAACATACAATGCCATCCTCTTTCTAAGCGGTGATGTATTTTGTAGCTTGAACTCGCTCATTTTCTTTTATTAACTGTACTGTCTGAGATTGGTCAGAGGAATAATGAGATTTTCACAGTCGGCATCTCTATTTATACACTACTGCAAGGAAAGACTCAATAAATTGTTAGTTTTTTCTCGCTTCCTTCATTTTGTCTTCTCAACCAGAGCTGAAACGATGGCTAAAAGAAAAAGAATAGTAGATTATTCAGACAGTGAAAGTGACGATGAGTCATTTCCACCAAAAAAGAAAAAATCTTTACCGTTGAAAGAAGAAAGTGATAGTGATGACGAGTCATTTCCACTAGCAAAAAAGAAAAAAACTGTACCACTGAAAGAAGAAAGTGACAGTGAAGATGATATCTTTTCACCAAATATGTTCGTGGATAAAAAAGAAGAAAACAACAGCTCTACTTTGGATATGAAAAGTCTATATGACTTAATAGAAAGGGGAAAAAAGAAGTCAAGAAAATTTAGAACAGAATCACATGTATTGTCAGTGAGTTTTAAGAAATTTGAAGAATTATCACCCCAGAGCCTGCTTGGATTATTTGACGATGTTACCCATGAAATCATTCGAAAGTTAAATGCTAACCCGACAGATATGATTAGAGTTAGTATCGATCATCCTTCATTGGAGATGGGGATTCATATTCCCTTTTTAGCTACAGATCAGCTGCAAGGTGAAACTATATTGAATGAAATTGAACGAGTTTTACAGTCGAATACAGATTTTGTCTTGAACGACGGATCCATGACATTTGACATTACACATACAATACCTCCATGTGGTAACGGAAAAGTGAAATATAGATCGTCGGAATTGGATTCAAAGGTTTTTGCCAAGAAGAAACAATGCATTATTCAAATTAACAACCGTGATCAATTATGTTTTGCAAGAGCCGTTGTTGTGGGAATTTGCTACATTGAACGTGAAAACAACGAAGTATGGAATAGGAGGTGGAATAATATTCGTCGTTCAGACTACACTCTTCAAAAGACTGAAGCCGAGAAATTGATGAATGAAGCTGGAGTTTTACCAACACAGTCTGTAGGAATTGATGAATTCAAAAAAATTCAATTGTTTTTGTATGAAAAAGACTATGTCATTAAAGTTCACGACCAGCATTCCAAAACGAGGAAAATATTTGAACATCCAGAAGTGAAAACCAATAGTAAGATCATACATTTATACTTCCATCAAAACCATTATGACTACATCAAATCCATCAAAGGTTTTTTTTGTTGTACATATTATTGTGAGTTCTGTGATGTGGGTTACTCTCAGCGGGAAAATCATACTTGCTCAAAAATCTGCAAAGGTTGTTATTCTGAAGGAAAATGTCCATCAGATTCCAAAGAGTATGTCTGCTCCAAGTGTCATAGACGATTTTTTAGTGTTTTATGCTTTGAAAATCACAGAAATGTTCAAGGTAAAGAAAAGAAATCCATTTGTGAATTAGTGAAACTCTGTTCAAAATGTGGTGCACAGTATCTTACCAGAAAGAGAAATCATATCTGCAATGGAAAGAAACGGTGCCATATCTGTAAGAAAATTGTTGACTTTTCTCATCGATGTTATATTCAACCTTACCAAAGTAAGACGAATCATAACAGCGATGACGAGACGAGTTTTTCTATAGTCAAAAAACCACAGTTCATTTTCTTTGATTCTGAATGCAAACAAGACACAGGGGTGCACATCCCGAATTATTGTAGTGCACATAGAGTATGTGATGATTGTATCGATAAACCACTTGATTTTCATTGTTCTACATGCAGTGAATTTGAAGAGGGTAGGGAAGTTATTTTTCAAGGAGAAGAAACTTTGAGTCAATTTTGCAAGTGGCTCTTTTCAAAACATCACAAAGGAGTCACGGCTATGGCCCATAATTTAAAAGGTTATGACGGTCAGTTCATTCTTAACTATATTGTCAAAGTTGGGTTAAAACTTCCAAAATTGATCATGAATGGAAACAATATTATGAAGTTAGAATTGAATGGTGTGCGTCTGATCGATTCTTTCAATTTCATGAACTTCGCTTTAGCAAAATTTCCAGCCACATTTGGTCTTCAAGAAATGAAAAAAGGTTACTTTCCTCACTGGGCAAATACAGATGAATTTTGGAGTTATTTTGGACCATACTTGGATATGTCTTATTACAAACCCGACTCAATGTCTGAAGAGGGTAGGTCAAAATTCATAGTCTGGTATAATGACAAAGTTCGAAAGGGTGAGGAATTCAATTTTCAAAAAGAGATGGAATCGTACTGTAGGTCAGATGTCGATATCCTAAGACGAGGATGTGCTGAATTCAGAAAGCTGTTTATCGAACAGGGTGGTATTTGTCCATTTTTAGAGGCAATTACCATCGCCGATGCCTGTAACAAAGTCTGGCGAAGCAAATATTTGCCAGGAAATCAAATTGCTATCATTTCAAGTAAAGATTCGTCCAGACGTCGCTTTTCTATGAAAGCGATACGCTGGATTCAAAGCGTAGCTCAGGAAAAAGGTATTAATATTCGCCATGCAAAAAATGGTGGGGAAGTTCAAATCGGAAGATATACTGTAGATGGTTTTCACCGTCAATCAAACACTGTCTATGAATTCCTTAGGGATTTGTATCATGGTTGTCCTGTATGTTATACAGATCGAAAACAGATCAACCCCATCAATGGGAGACCCATGTGTGAATTGTACGAACATACTTTTAAACGTATAGCAGATATCAAAAAAATGGGGTATATTGTAGTGTACATTTGGGAGCACGAATTCGATGCTAAGATGAAGGATAAAGAGTACAAAAAACTCATTGAAAAGTTATATCCACATTGGGACCCCATCGATCCGAGGGAGGGATTGTCTGGGGGAAGATGTTGATGAAAAAAGCAAGAAGGAAATCAAGTACATTGATATCTGTTCTCTGTACCCTTATGTTTGTAAACATAAATCCTATCCTGTAGGTCAGCCAGAAATTTTGTCTAGTGAGAATATTGACATGAACAATATTCGTCAGTATGAGGGTTTAATCAAATGCAAAGTTTTACCTCCAACTGATTTGTTTCACCCCGTTCTTCCAGTTCACTGTAACAATAAAATGATGTTTCCACTCTGTATGAAATGTGCAGAAGAAAGTTCAAACATTTGTATCCACAGTGAAGAAGAGAGGGCTTTGGTTGGAACTTGGGTTACTTTTGAATTATTCAAGTCTCTTGACTGTGGTTATCGGATATTGCAAGTGTATGAAATTTGGCATTTCAATTCTGTGTCAGATCAGTTCTTTAAAGGTTATGTGGATAATTTCTTGAAAATTAAGCAAGAAGCCAGTGGTTACCCAAATTGGTGTCAATCAGACTCGGAAAAAGATCAATTCGTTTGTGAATATGAGAAGGCAGAAGGGATTCGTCTTGATCCAAGTTGTATTCAAAAAAATCCTGGGAGAAGATCGTTTGCTAAGATTATGTTGAACTGTCTTTGGGGAAAATTAGCCCAGCGTGAAAAAATGACTCAGACGGAATACATCAGTGATCCGTCTAAATATTTCGAATTAGTCACCAATCCCAATTTCATTGTAAAGCATGTAGAAATCTTTGACGAGGACTGTCCATTCATCTTGGTTAACTATGAATCAAAATTGGAACATATTGATACCCACGCTACAGCCAACGTGGTAGTAGGGTCTTACGTAACAGCTTATGCAAGGTTGGAATTGTACACCGTTCTTGAAAAGTTAAAAGATAGAGTTCTGTATTTCGATACAGATAGTTGTATGTACATTCATGATCCTGAATTATGGAATCCTCCCATTATTAACAGTAGGTTAGGAAAATGGACTGATGAAGAGCCTGACTGTAAAATTACTCAATTCAGAGGACTTGGGCCTAAAAATTATGCTTACAAAATGAAAAGATGGAGAAGAGATAAGTAAATGTAAAGTGAAGGGAATTACTTTGGATCACAATACCAAGCAGGTGGTGAATTTCGATACATATTCAAAATGTGCTTTGGATCGTACGATAGAAATCAAAATTCAGTGTGATTGTAAAATTAAAAGACATAGAGATAGAACGGTTACCAGCGAACCGCAGACAAAAACGTTTCGCTCTGTATACACCAAAAGAGTTATTGTAAATGCTACTGACACTGTGCCCTATGGTTATAAAAGTCTGAGAAAATAAATTTCTATATCACATTGTTTTGCGGCAAACAGATAAAGTAAGACGGAAAAATATTAGGCGTTTGGTGAAAAATGGCAACTGTGTTACCGTTACCAATAGAGCTACGTGAAAAAGTTTATGGAGAATTTGTTCGACAACACACGCTCGATGAACGAACACAGTTTAACATTAAATTCAACTGTGTGAAATTTTGGATAGATAAATTGCACAAAGGAGTTGCAAAAGGAGAGACATCCTGTAAGTTGTATAGCATGCACGACTTTATTGCAATGCTGATGACTGAGTCAGATTTCGATACTACTATCGAAGGCTATTTAACAGCTTGTTTGTGGAAAAGTGACTATTTCACTAAGCAGTTGCAAGCCACAAGTCGATGGCGATTCATTATCATAGGAAGACCAGAAGAAAGTTATCTGAATCTACTGAAAATGAAATCAGTCCTGTTTAACTTTTACTTACGGTATACAAAATCCAGAGATAATGCAGAAGGAGTGGATATCATGGAAGGGTATCTCCTATTTGATAGAGATGTCACAGAAAAAATCGTACTTTCAACTCTTTCGGCAAAAGCAGTATTCAAAAACGTCTTTGAAATTAGAGGAACGTGTGAATATAGTGGTTTGGACAGTGTATATCGTTTGTTTTTGGGTAATGAACAATTGCACAAAACTGTTGTGGAACATGAAGACAAGTGGAAAAATCGAGGTATCTGTGAATTTGCATTGTAAAAAATGTTATATGCTATACTGTAAGAAATGTTTCATTGTAAAAAAAAAATGTTTTTCATTGTTCACCTCTGTTCAATAAAAATGCTTTTATTTTCATTGATATTGTCATTTTATCAACAGCCTTTAACGAGAAAAGTAAAAAATATGGATGTACAAGCCATATTATTTCAACACCCTTGTAATATTTTCATCACAGGACCGAGTGGATGCGCAAAAACAGAGTTCGTTCATAAATTAATTGACTATCGAGAAGACTTGTTCAACATCGTTCCTGAAAGAGTTGTTTGGTGTTACAAAGAATGGCAGTATGCTTACAATCTTATGCAAGAAAAGTTCAATTCACAGTTCAAATTGATAAAATTCGTGGAGGGAATTCCTGACGATGAAAACGAAATTGTCAGTGATGTATCTATTCCACATTTAATTGTCTTTGATGATATGTTGGGTGAGAAAGATGAGGAAAAAATTAAACTTTGGTTTACAAGAAAAGGACACCATCGTAATGCAAGTGTGATTTACATCACGCAAAATATGTTTCAGCAATCGAAATCGAGTCGAACCATTAGTCTTAAATCCAGATATATGATTTTATTTCGAAATGAACGAGATAAGAATCAGATTAAAACACTAGCTCACCAAATGCAAGCCCCACATTTGTTACCTGCTTATCAAGATGCTACATCGACGGATCATGGTTATTTAGTCATAGATTTTCATTCACAAACAAATAAAGAATTAAGACTACGAACAGATATATTTCATCGTTGGTGTACACAAGGAGATGAAAGAGGACCCATTATTTATTCTCCTGCTTAAAAAACTTTATGCAAAAACTCTTGCTTAAAAGAGAATCACATTTTGAACATAAATCATTTTTATGATTCACACCCGTGAGTAAACATGGCTTTACCATCCACACCGAGTTCAGTTTTAGCTGCTTTGCGAAATTTAAGTCAACAAACCGATAGACATGAAAGAGAAGCTGTGTTAAAAGCAGGATTAAAAGAAATTTTAAAATGGTTAACGTTGGCTGCGCAAAACATCATTGAAAATAAAATTAAATTACCAAAACAAACCACAATGTACATGACAAAACATAGAACAGATATTGAACGGCTAGCAGATCCATCCATAGACGAGGAAAGTAAACGTAAAATCATTTTAAAACCTGGAGGGGGAGGATTTCTAGGTGGTGTTATTATCAGAAGCTTACTGAGATGGGATGGAGTAAAAACCATCAGAAAATTTGGAGTTGAAAGACAAACTCGAAAACGTGTTCCACGAAAACGTGCACCGCAAAAGAAGAAATCTCCAAAAAAGAAAAAATCTCCAAGAAAGCGTGCTCCGCAAAAGAAGAAGTCTCCGAAGAAAAAATCTCCGAAGAAAAAATCTCCGAAAAAGCGTGCTCCACCAAAGAAGCATGCTCCAATTACGATTGATGAAAGATTTGTTACTACCCGAAAACGAACCCCTGTAGCAAGTAGCATTTCAGAACATCAACAATATCCAAAATCTAGAGAGGAAATACTTGGTGAAAGAATGCGGAATTACCAAAGAAAGTATTCAAGATTTATATTACCAGGCAAAAAATTAGCGTTTCAAAGAATTCCATCCGTCGCTTGGTCTCCAAATACATTGGCTAAACATAAAAAAGGATTAAGAAAATATAGACGGATGATAGAAGATATGCTGCGATATAACCTCGGCACAGGAAGATATAAACTTGACGAAAAAAATCAGATGATTGACCTTGGGAAAGGAAGATCCATTCCCGTGGATTCGTCCATGGCTACCGCTGATACATTGGTTGATGCTCTCTATTCACAATTTTCTTAAAAAGTAATTCTGACTGTGAAAGACAGTATGTTAAAAAGTTTTCTTTTGTAAAAAAAAGACAGTATGATAAAAACATCAGGTATAAATGATAGCGACATGGACGTTGTATTATCATTTAATCCGATATCGAGATAAAGTCAACATGAAAAGGAAAACGCCTCTGATAAAAAAACATGGTTCAATGGTTATGGCCATGATGCAGGCTACACCAAAAATACGTAAAAAACTTGTAAAAGATTCATCACCAGAAGTGACAAGATGTATATCGGAATGTTATCATAACGTTTTAAAAGGCAATGTACATTTATCATCAGCTCAGAAGAAGAAATTGTATTCAAGCCGACAACATCTTAGACGTTTAGCTTCGAAATCGGCTTCTGTAAAAAATAAAAAACAAATATTAAATCAAAAAGGTGGATTTCTTTCATTACTTGCACCTGCATTATTGCCATTGTTAGGAAAAGCCGTTATCGGAGGAATAGGAGGGGCTCTTAAAGCCTTATAGATAAAAAATCTTGTAGATGAAAAAAAATTTCAATGAAAAAATCTTGTAGATAAAAAATCTTCTAGATAAAAAATCTTGTAGATAAAAAATCTTGTAATAAAAATCGCATCATGTCTGTTAAAAAAAAATGGTTATCGTGCCTTATCAGGTTTTAGAAAATATGAATCGTTGGAAAGACGAGCAATATCATAAACCTCGTTTACCACCCAATCCGCAAGTTGTGGATGTAGCACATCTTCGGCAGGATATGGGTCATATTTTACAAAGCACTGATTTGTCAGAAACAGAAAAGGCTCAAAGGTATGGTGAAACTTTGTTTAAGTTACAAAATTCGCTTCAAAAAGCAAGACCAACTTCGTTCAAGTCACTTCCAACGACAAAAAGTGATGATAGTATACAGAAATCAGCATCTGTTACCTTGCATGATCAAATTTTGCAAAGCGTACCAAAAACCATGAAAATAAAAGCTGAGTTACTTTTGAGTATGATAAAAGATAACAATAATTTAACTTGGGACGAACAAGGAGTCGTGTCATACAAAGGTGTACGCATTCATGGTTCCAATATCATCGATCTTATCAATGATACAATTCGTCAGAGAAAAGGTACTGAACCAAGAGGATGGAAAACTTTTTCAAAGGCATTACACGAAAGCAATATACCGCGAGAAGTTATTGGTAACTCAAATAGATGGAGATGGATGCAAAGAGCTCAAGATAAATCAGTGAGCGAAGATGAAGAATCCTACGGTGGATCCGATCACTTATTTCACACGCCAAAAAGCGTACAAAAAAGTGCAAGGAAATCGCTTACAAGAAGTGTTAAAAAATCTGCGAAAAGAATAAAAGAATTATCTCCATACATGAAACCCGAAGAAAGAGAAAGACTGAGGCAATTCTATACTAAAGAGTTGTTAACTCCACCAAAATCTATAAAAAAAAAGACCCCTAGCCGTAAAACGCTTCAGTCATGGGAATCCTGGTAAAGCCTAAACTTGATTACAAACTTGATTACGTGTTAAGAAAATTGTTTTATGATCCCAAAAGTACTGTCGCATTTACTGGAATAAAGCAATTGTATCACGCTGCAAAATCTGTTTTGAAAGGAATAAGATACAAAGATGTTCAAGAGTGGTTACGAGGTGAATCCACCTATACCTTACATAAACCAATCCGTCGTCGTTTCAAAAGACGAAAAACTATTGTAAGTGGTATAGACTATCAATGGCAGGTTGATTTGGCTAACATGCAACATTTAGCAAGACGAAATGATAACAAGAAATATTTACTTTGTATAATTGACGTGTTTTCAAGATTTTCATGGGTTATCCCTATTCCAAATAAGATGGGAAAAACTTTGATTCGAGGATTTCAATCTATTGTTCAGAAATCAAATCGAAAACCTTTGTCACTTCAAACAGATAAAGGTTCGGAATTCAAAAACAGACTGTTTCAACAATACTTGAAAAAGAATCAGATTCATTTCTTTACCACTGAAAATCCAGAGACGAAAGCAAGTATTGTTGAAAGATTTCAACGAACTTTAAAAACGAGAATGTGGAAATACTTTACGTACAAGAAAACAAGACGTTACATTGACGTGTTGAATTCTTTAGTTAAGAATTACAATCATACTTTTCACAGAAGTATCAAAGCATCTCCTGCAATGGTAACAAAATCAAATGAGGCAGAAATTTCGAAAAATCTGTATCCTCGTTTATCGACAATTGTAATGACAAAAAAGCCAAAATTCAAAATTGGAGATCGTGTTCGTATCAATAAAACAAAACGTACATTTGATAAGGGCTATTTACCAAACTGGACTCAAGAAATATTTGAAATCACTCATGTTAACAAGACATTTTCACCTATCACCTATAAAATAAAAGATTTAGAGCGTGAACAAATTTTGGGGACTTATTATGAATACGAACTTCAATTGATAAAAGATGATGAAATTTGTGAAATTGATTCAGTTCTTGATAGACGTACAAGACGTGAGGGTAAAAAAATAATCAAAGAAATAAAAGTCAATTGGAAAGGTTATCCAAAAAAATTTCAAAGTTGGATACCAGAATCCCATTTGATATCTTGATCGGAAAAAAAGTCTTATCTACAAGATTTTTATAAATAAAAAGACAATACAATTATGATAAATTCACAGTCAAACATTGAGACTGGGACAGAAAGTGTCGATAGTGTTAGTACTAAAAATTACAACTGCTGTGGAAATCGTGTTCCAAAGAATCAGTTTACGTATATTTCACAGATATTAGTCATTGACGCAATTATTGCAACCTCAATAGTACATTTAAGTATTCAAAGTCAAGATCGTGAATTGTGGTTGATACTGCTAAGCAGTTCACTCGGATATATTCTTCCATCTCCGGGGCTAAAATTCACAAAGTCTGGACAAAAAACAACCAGTGGGGTTGATTTCGTTGACAGTAAAAAATACTAAATCAAAAAATAAAATATTTAAAAAATGAATTCGTTTTATCTTACTCTACCTAGCGATAGTTCCATAAAACTTTATCCAAACAACACACAGTGCTGTTTTAAAGTTCATTTACCAAAAACAATTCATATTGACAGGGAAAATTGGGAAGTTGCATTAGTTCATCTTATTACCCCCTCTCAGTTTTTAAACATAAGTGAAGAAGAAGCGAAGTTCGAAATTATAACTGCAGATCTTAATTTATACAATGCAGCAGCAGCGGTAGATAAAAGAAGAGATAATATGAAGATAATTCCATTAAAACGAAACGCAAAAGGTGAAGCAGTAAAATGGTCAATTGCATTTACTTTTCCACCGGGTAGTTACACTTCACCAAAACATGTTATAGAGGTAATGGAAGAATTGATTCAAAATAACCTAAGTGAAATCTTTCAGAAGCATTCAATCGCGGTGTCTATTAGCTATTCAACCTCAAGCAAACGCCCGAAATTGGGATTCACAAATATAACATTCACAGCTGTTTTTAAAACTGGGAGGATCACCAGAATTCAAACATGAGATAATTTATTCGAGTAGAAATATTTTAGATGTATTTAAATACACTCCTAACATTGATGCTGGCTACAATCATCTGTTTGTTTATTCAGATGTTGCTGAACACACTATAGTGGGTGATACATTAGCTCCCATACTTCGTGTTCTTCCGTTCAAACCAAACATATCAGCTGAAAATAATTATGAAAGCCAACATATCAGCCATGAAATTACATTACCGCATTACGTCCCCGTTTCGAAATCTGATTTCGATACTATTCACATTCAAATAACAGGGGATTCTGGCATACCGTTTCATTTTATTATTGGTAAGACAATCGTCAAGTTACATTTCAGACAGAAAAATAAAAATATTTGACAAATAAATATTTAAATAAATATTTAAATAAATATTTGACAAAAAAATGCTACCAGTTTATCGCGGCGAAAAACATCAGTATGGGTACGGACTAGGTTCCCTATTTAGATCAGCACTTAAAACAGTGACTCCATTGCTTAAACCCTTGGTCAAATCTGGGTTGAATGCTGTAAAAAAAGAAGGAATCAGACAAGGATTAGGTGCAGCAAGAGATATACTTTTACGTGGCGAAAACCCCAAAAAAGTTGTAATTTCACGGGGAAAACAAGCCATTCATGATCTAGCAGGAAAGCTAATACCGGGGATAAATAAAAGAAAATCACGAAAATCACGTCATTCATCTTCTCGATCTCGCAAGGATAAGATCATTAATAAAAGACAAAGAAATCATTACAGTAGATCAAGGACTCTCGATATATTTGATTGAAAATTGAACAAGAGGGCCATGATGGCCCTGTATCGCTCCACTGGCTTGTAAATATAAACCATAAATACTAAACATTTCAATTCTGAGCCAAATGGTTTCAAAATGAAGACTTACAGTTTTCTCTGTAAAAGCCCATGTAAAAGTTGAGACCCGCAAGGCAAAGCCATTTTTGATCCCAGAGCTATAATTACTTGAACCCTGGTAGAGGTCCACAAGATAAAGCCACATGCCAAAATAATACAAGTCTATGCTGTATGGTTATAAATAAGGTGATTTTCAAGTTTTGTCCATATGAAGCCTCTGTAAAACATAAGACCCCTGATGCAAGGCTAATTTCAAAAAAATAAAATCAAAACAGGAAGATTTCTTAAGTTGTCACTATGTAAGCCCATGTAAAACTTGTGACCCCTGCGGCGGGGCCAATTTTGACCCCAGGGCTAAAATTTTGGCCCGCTTGATAGAGGCCCACTAGATATAGCAACATGCAAAATTTGGTAGCTCTAGGCCTTATGGCTAGGTACAGGAATATTTTTAAAGTTTTCTCTATATAAGCCTATGTAAAATTTGTGACCCCTGGGGCAGAGCCAATTTTGACCCCAGGGCTATAATTTGAAGAAACTTGATAGAGGTCTACTACATAAAGCTACATGCCAAATTTGGTTGCCCTATGCCTTATGGTCTCAGACAAGAAGATTTTTAAAGATTTCCAATATTTTTCAGTTTTGTTGCCATGGCAACCACAGTTTTTGAAGGAATCAAATTCTTTCAAGAAATTCAGAAGAGGACCATGGCAGGATCATTTCTGTGAAGTTTCATGAAAATTGGATGGGTAGTTTCAGAGAAGAAGATGTTTGAAATAAAAGTTAACGCACGGACGGTCGGACGCACGGACGGAGGCACGGACGGACGCACGGACGCACGACGGACACCGGACCATGACATAAGCCCGCTGGCCTTCGGCCAGTGGAGCTAAAAAATTGAAAAAATGATGCAAAACGGGTCTTGTGAATGCAGTAAATCAGAACTCAATGTTCTTTCTGTACCACCTACACTGACAACGATGCAAGAAAGTCAATGGATTGAACATTTTCCAATAGCATCTTTGACAAGCAATTCACCGATAGAATTCATCATACCACCTCAAACCGAACATTGGACAGATTTGTCACAATCGTATTTGTATATCAAATTCAAAATCGTTAAAGCCGACGGTGGTAATTTAGACGTCGGTTCAAATGTGGCACCTGTAAACAATTTCCTGCATAGTATGTTTAGCAGCGTCGATTTGTATCTAAATAATAAACTAATCAGCAGTAATTCAGATACCTATCCGTACAGAGCGTATATCGAAAATCTTTTGTCATATAATGCCGGCAGCAAGTCTACGTTTTTGAAAGCTGGTGCACTTTGGATTGAAGACACCAGTGGTCAATTTGAAACACTCAACCATGATGCGGGAAATACTGGACTAATAAACAGAATCAGTGTAATCGGACTAAGCAAAACTGCAGAGCTTTTCGGACGATTGCATCTTGATCTATTTCAGCAAGAAAAATATTTACCTAATGGAGTTGAAATCAGACTTAGATTAAACAGATCCTCATCAAACTTTTGCCTTACAGGAGGTACTGCTGCACCAGATGCAAAAATTGTAATGGAAACAGTCAGTCTTCATGTACGAAATATTGAATTGTTGCCTGTTGTTGCAAATGATCTAAATCATCTCATTGCTCAGCAAAACATGAAAATTCCTATCCGTAGGGTAGAAGTAAAGACGTTTACTATCGATAATGGACTTCAGTCTAAAATTGAAGATCATTTGTTTCAAGGACAGCTTCCAAAACGTGTTTTCATTGCAATGGTAACAAATGCTGCTTATAATGGGGGTTATGCTAACAATCCATTTTTCTTTCAACACTTTAATCTGTCAAAAATAGATGTATCATGTAATGGACACAGTATTCATAACAGACCCTTCGAGCCTGACTTTGAAAATGGGTTGTATTTGAAATCATATTTGTCTATGTATCAGGCTGTCTCAGCCTTAGGACTCAATAAATCATTTGATATTGGTAAAGAAGACTATGTTGGTGGATACTGTTTGTGGGGGTACGATTTGACACCTGATCAAGGTAGTGAAGAAGGACAACTTCATCCTATAAAAACTGGAAGTCTTCGCATTGAGCTTCAATTCGCGCAAGCCTTGCCAACAGTGATCAACGTTATTGTCTTTGCTGAATTTGACAATCAGATTGAAATCAACAGTTTGAGAGAAATCATCACAGATTATTAATCCTGAAAAAAATCAACAGAAACTCTCTGATCAAAAAAAAGATAGCTTTCACAAAAACAGTCCTTTTCAGGACTAAAGAATATAATATCGAAAAACAGTCCTTTTCAGGACTAATTAACTTTTGAAAGATATATCAGAAAAACAGTCCTTTTCAGGACTAATAAACAATGTCGGGAGTCAGATTTGCTATTTCACTGAGAAAAGAAGCAGAAAAAGTGAAATATTTCACCTCAAACTGTCTTTCTACTCGGAAAAATGACATTCACAACAGCTTTGAAAAACATATGATTAAAGAACTACAAAATCTAATAGCCAGTGAAGTTCGCAACGAGTGTTACGGATGTCAAGTGGATCATCCCAGTCAAGTACAGCACGAACTATGTTTATTCATGGACAGACAAGAACATACAGATATGTTCATAGAAAAAGCTATGAAGGAATTAAATCCATACAGAATCATGGAAAAATGGTATCCTGAATTAATGGAGATGAAACTCGATAAAAGTGACTATGTGCTAGCCTACAGATTATGGCGAAATATAAAACAAAACATTCTATCTGATATCACGGAGTCGTTCTTAAAATATTGGTGTGACAAAGTAAAACAAGCCTGGGAAGAAAGTGATTAGAAAATGTATACTTCTGAAATTCAATACATATTGGATCACGGAACATGGATAAAAAATCTACAGGCAAAAGTCTGTGCAAAAGATCAGTTACCTCGACAAAAACCCGATCATGTGAAAGCCTACATTGTGAACACAGAGAAATCAACCGGACCAGGAGAACACTGGGTAGCCGTGATATTCAACAATAATGGCGATGTACTATACTTTGATCCCTATGGATTACCACCATTTGAGTCAGAAATCATTAACTTTTTAGACAATCATTCTTCATCGTGGAGATACAATCGACAAACTCTTCAGAGTCTACAGGGTAAAGTTTGCGGAATTTACTGTATCTTCGCATTGGATGCTGTTGCTAGAGGATATAATATACAGAAATATCTTCAACAGAAATTTCTCTCAACGGAACACCATCGAAACGATCGAAATGTATCATTGTGGTTTAATCAACACTATGGAATTCTATACAAGAAAAATTCAGAGACTTCTCCCCACAAACAGTGAAAAAACATTTTCAAAAATGATTTTTTATTGTTAACAGTTTATTGATATTATGTTCATTTTTGTCTTTTTTTTTTTACAGTTTATTGTAAATATGTTCATTGTTTCGGTTCTGTTCAATAAAAAAAGTTCAAAAACAGTCGAGTTTTTTCATTCTGTTTTTTTCCAAAAAGACTCCGATCTGCTTACATTTTTTCCCCATGCTACGAGTCATAACTTTTTTACTATATTAGCATGAAAACGTAGTTGGGGAAAAAATGTATATGCTTTCCACCAGGTCCGCGCTCTTATTTTTTCAAGCCTCCTGCTATCGTATAATGAAACGCCGATATTTCCCAATACATTCATCATTTGACTCTCAGCTCTCGATCAGTTCGGGAGTTAAAAAATCAATATGGAGGAGAACAATATGGAGGAAATCAACCATCAACTGCGTGAGACTCTCCAAGACTATCTAGATGTCGGGCAGCAGATATTGCTACTAAACACTCAGCTCGTACAAGAGGAGAAAAAACATCAACTACAGCGTATATCACAACCGTACAAAGATCTCGGTGAAAGATTAGTTCAGCTATTCTTAAAGACAACACCTGATATTATTTTGGTTGATGTCAAATTGGGAGAAAGATAACTTTCAATAACGGAGTAATGACAATCACAAAAAGAGTTGGAGTATGCCCCGTTTGCCAGGCGAATTTCGGTTGTTGTCATTAGAAGTTGAAAAATCACAACCTCCAAAAACAAAACAGCCCTTTTCAGGGCTAACCATCTACCAAGAAAAGAACTTTCTTTTCAAATTGTCAATTCTTTCTCTCAGAAGAATTAATCTCAGAAAAGTCATAGTCAGAAAAAACACAAGATAATCAAACTCTAGTTTTTTCTACCCCGAACAAGAAATTGTAACAAAGCTATGGAATGGTCAAAAAACATGAAACGCTGAAGCGGGAAAACATAGGAGAAAATAACGTCATGAGACAAGTAGGTCAATCCATGTTGTGAACTATATAAGGGCGATGTTTTTCTCACAAAAACATAAATGCTTCAGTATGGTTCAGATTCTTCTCTGTCCTCACTGCGCAAACAGATGTCAGATAGAGTGTGGAAAATGCTTTGCACTCCTGGACTATCTTGGTCAAAAGCATAATTGCCCAGACCCAGATGAAGGATTTTTTGATGATGATGAAGGATCTACAGTTTGCTGTGAATTCTGCGGATTTGAAATCATCCCAATAAATCGTCCAGAAGAATAGTAGGTCTTGACAATTCATCAAATCTTTCTAAAAAAAAGCCCTTTTCAGGGCTAACCATTTACCATGAAAAGATCTTTCTTTCAAAATTGTCAACTAAACTCAAAAGACTAAAGAAAATGTAACAAATTATGCATTGGTCAACAATAAACATTTACCAAATGTAAACACTAAAAAAAACTCCCATTTACTACTCAACTATCATAGAGGTAAGACGATATTCGCAATGTTTGGATTGACAATTATCCTCGCAATACTTTACTGGTTAGAAGAAAGAGAACGTATCAGATGTATCAGACAAGAAGTGGAGCATCTGATACAGATCCCAAATCCAGCGGAAAATATGGATAGAGAAAAGAGAGGATAAAAAAGTGTATTTTACACAAAAAACAGCCCTTTTCAGGGCTAACCATTTACCAAGAAAAGAACTTTCTTTTCAAATTGTCAATTCTTTCTCTCAGAAGAATTTAAACTCAGAAAAGTCATAGTCAGAAAAAAACACAAGATAGTCAAACTCTAGTTTTTCTGCCCCGAACAAGAAAATGTAACAAAGCTATGGATTGGTCAACGTTAATTCGGAGTCAAAAAAACATGAAATGCTGAAGCGGGAAAAACATAGAGAAAATGACGTCATGAGACAAGTAGGTCAATCCTCCTGAAAAGCTATAAAAGCCGACTCTATTTCATTATTGTCATTTTCATTTCACGATGGAAGATCTCAGGAAGGACATAAAGAATCTCATGAGAGTGGCAGAGACCCTCCATCTAAAGTTAGAGAAGATAGATAAACAATTGGCAGAGATGAATAGAGAGAAGAAGGACTTTATCATTTCACCAACAGAATGCTGGGATGACGATGACGAACCGCCGTTCTCATTAAAGTTTGACTTAGATGAAAGTCAGTTAAGAAGACTGAGAAGGCGCACGGCGAGCAGCTGTCCGGCCTGCGGGAAAGTTGGAGGCTGTGCATAAAAAACACAATCTCAAAACAAAACAGCCCTTTTCAGGGCTAACCATCTACCATGAAAGATCTATCTTTCTTCAAATTGTCAATTACTTCTGATCCATTGGAAGTAACCTAGTTTACCTACCCGAGGGTAGGCAAACTAGGTTAAAATCCCCCTCAGGGTAGCTAGACTGGGTTATTTCTAATAAGGGGAGATAACCAATACCTTGACTAATTTAGCCTTTTTTTTACCCAAATCGACCAAAAATTTCCCAAATCGACCGGAATTAACCTAGGGTAACTACCCGAGGGTAGTTACCCTAGGTTAAAATCTCCCTCAGGGTAGCTAGACTGGGTTGGAGCAACCCAGTCTCGCTTCCCCTACTACTACTCTCGTGTTATAATAATTTGTACCTTTTTTATGTACCAAAATATGACTTAATACATAGTTGGACTTAGATTTTGCCTGAAAAAGAAGCATCATTTGGGTATATCGTATTCACCCTTTCCATGGTGTGCAGTTTTTAGACTCGCCCAAAATGAAAACATTTTGATAGAACTATAGACAGTAGTATACATTGTGAGAAAATGCGACATCGTTCAATGAGTAATCTTTAAGCCTTGCCAAATAGAAATCAGCACACAGTCTATGGAGTATTCGGACCAAGACATCTGTTGTCTTCAACTGATTTCAATCTGGTCGAGTCCAAAGTTGCGTCGTCTTGTAAAAGGGTTGCCCATTTCTCAAACAAAAAAAAAAAAGGGGGGGTACACTTCTGTGCATTCTGATATTAATCTACAATATCCTCTAGCACTTCCAAATTTAAAGTTGAGCTAAATTCCCTGACAGGTTAGAAAACATTATGGGAAAAGGAGAAATACCTTGTAACAAACAATTTCTCCTTTTTCCACAACGTTTTCAAAAGCTGTCTTTCTTAGGTTCGTTTAAACTTGTGATTGTTTGGTAAAGGGTTAACGGCCGAACATCTGGGATCAGTTTTTCGTCTCAGAGAATAAAAGCTTAACCCTTAAACTGAAGAATGAATTAATTACAAACCGACAACTAAAGCTCAGTTATTGCAAATTTAATGCTCTTACGCAAGAAAAATCTTGCCGTACCTGACAGTGTAAACCAAGATTTTGTGCGGTGTAATAAGACTACACATTCTGTGCATTCTGATATTGATCTACGCTATCCTTCAACAGACTAAGGGTTCTGGTTGAAATCCGAAAAAAAAAACTTCAGATATACAGTCCAGGCAAGGACTGTAAATTTGAAGCTGGGCTACTGTTACATAATATTGGTGACTGGACATTTCGGCCCATAACAATTTCGGCCCATTACAATTTCGGCCCATAACAATTTCGGCCCATACAATTTCGGCCCATAACAATTTCGGCCCATGATTGGTGTATCATAAATATTGCACGACCTGACGAGTCCTTTTACTAAATGTTTGGTGCATAAAATTTCGCTTTTGAATATTGTTTGTTTTGCATCAATAAACATTTTGGATACTTATTTTACGTCCTGGTAGAATGTTTACACATGATGAAAGAGTGTGTACAATGTGAGCAAAGGAAAACCAATATAATCATACGGCAGACGTTAAATCTTGGTTTGTATCGAAGATCAGACTGTAAATATCATGTGTAGTCCGGTGTAGGCCTACGCCATCCACAAAAGATACCAAGTTGCCGTCGACAGTGGAAGAGTTTGGAACTAAATTTCCCATCTCCTAAATTTTGAATTATCTAAGTTTAGCATCAGGTAGTGAACGTTATAAATTGAAGAGTTTTCATCACTTTAAAAGTACAATCTGATCTTGATCTAAGCTCTCCATGACGGATACTTAGGTCTCCGTCGGAACTAAACTGGTCAAGTTAAATCCGTTGTTTATTGATCTTTTTACCTTCTTTTTTGCAGGCAAATTTAATAATACTCTCTTTTTGGGGTCCTCCAATCTGGGTTAAGGGTTTGAACCATCCAGTATCAGTAATGTCATAATATCGTCTAAGATATCCGTCGAATTTAGGTGCACGCTTCGTCGCGTTTTATTATCTTGGGTGTTGTGAATCTGGTCTCCTTGACAACCAAGTACATGTGAAACGGGTATTTTATAATCATATTGTGCTAATTAGAAGTACGGAGCAGTGCAATTAGTAATAACACTGTCATAATTGCCCTAAAATAGTGGTGATCAAAGACAACTGATATCAATAGAACTTCCAAGTTCCTGACTTGTATACTGTAACAAATTTGTGCTAAATTTCTCCTCCAAATCACTTTTTCTGGGGTCTTGAAATACTTGTATCACAATCTCATTCTGATTTCAGTTCTTAGCGTGTATGTGAAAACGCGCTGTTCTAAATGCTTTTTTAAAATACCGCAAGGCATGGGTTAAAAAATAAATAAAAACCCATGACAAACCTAGTATCAAATTAACATCGTCCGATCATAGCCCCTTCAAACTGACTTTTTCTTAAACCTAGATAACAACTTTATATGGCTGACTTGTATAGACGCTATATAATCTATAATGTTGGAGCTGGGATATCAGTCACTACAAAAAAGGTCAGAAAATTTCTTATGAAATAAAGTCTGTTATCGAACGACGTAGATCGGAAAGAGGGGGGTGTTTACTTGTCGGCGTGAGTGCTCTAAAATTTGTTTAATTTAAGGCGGGGGAAAATAATGGAATGGATGCAACTTCAGTAATTATTTTCAATAATAATTGGCACAATCAGTCTGGTTTTTTGCATTTTCTTATTCGTGATAATTGATTGTTTACCAAGGATTCATGTTTTTAACCCTTTACCACAAAATTCCGAGTTATAACGACCCCCAAGGAAAGAGACTTCTGGAAACATTGTCGGAAAAGGAGAAAATGATGATAACCAGCCTTGCCTCCTATTACCACCATGTTTTCTACCCACTCAAAGATAGATTTTATAATTTGTGCAACATTTACTTCGACGTCCGAAATTACTTTCAATTTCGATCAGTCTATAATTTTGTCGTTTGGTAAAAAGTTCAAAGAAATGGTAAGGTAATTGTTTTTTCAATTTATTTCACTATAGCATCCAGATCATAGAAGAATTTAATTGCTTAGCACTTAATTTTTCTCCTGACCTCAGTTAACCCTATCGATGTCGTGGGTACTAACTCATTGTCTACATGTAAAAATTCTAAACAACACAGGGTTTTTTTAGAATTGCACATATATAACGTTTTTCATGCTGAAGCCTAAATTAACACTTTCATCTGTTCCATGGTAAAATTTGGGGGAAAATGGATTTGTAGTATTGCCACTTCCCAAATTTTCATAAAAAAACAAAAGAATTTTAAAGTGACATCTGGAATTTCAAAATTCCTAGAAATTAGTCCTTAATGAAGGCTATGCATAATGAACTATCCTTAGAAAACATACGTTCTTCAGCTAAAACTGAGTTTGAAATTAGTTATGATTGGCAAGATTACAAGTCTGGAAATGCCTTTGTGTTATTTCAAACGATGACACTAATCCTCCCTTACCCAATACACAACGCGGCAGTTTTGTTTGGCAAACCTTCGAAGGTGTAGACCAGCGGCTAAAACAATGTCATATAAAAGCAATCAATCAACACAAAGAGTGGTAGCAAAACAGGCCGGAGCATGCAAGCTGACAGACAAACAAACAGGGAAACATTCAAGTGTCTTTTAATTGGTATTTAGACTATGGGCCGAAATTGTTATGGGCCGACATTGTAATGGGCCGAAATTGTTATGGGCCGAAATGTCCCGGAATCATAATATTATGTGTCTCTTATCTTTGATGGCTCCGGGCTATCGATACACGGTTTAAGTTCGCCAAACTCCGGAAACTCCCGAATCTTTACGTATGATATCGATTATCTTCATCGATTTATTGGTATGCGAGACTGTTGATAAGGCATGTCCGCGAAAGTTGGCTATGTTAATACCTGTATTTCCTACCATTCGAAAAAGTCTTTCGATCGTCTTTCTGTAAACTTTTAAAACCCTTTATCAATCGATCCCGACTTTTAACGACCCTGAGCAAAATGGCTTTTGAAAACATTGTAGGAAAAGGAGAAAATACTGGTTACCAGCATTTTCTCCTTTTCCCACAATGCTATCTAACCTTCCAATTATAAATTACCATTTTTAAATCACATTTATATTGCCGTTTGCAAATGCTTTAAGCATGTACAAGTCTAAAATTTTGTCGTTTTGATAAAGAGTTAAATACGAAACAAATCCGTGTTTTAACGAAGAGGTGGGCTGCTTTTGAAAAAAAAAAAGGCAGGAAAGGGAGAAAATGCTGGTAACTAGCATTTTCTCCGTATCCCACAATATTCTGTACCCTGTTGGCGGCAATTCCAGTTCTTAAGCCAGATCTGAGTTTAAGTCAGCAAATGCTTTAAGCATGTACAAGTCTAAAATTTTGTCGTTTTGATAAAGAGTTAAATACGAAACAAATCCGTGTTTTAACGAAGAGGTGGGCTGCTTTTGAAAAAAAAAAAGGCAGGAAAGGGAGAAAATGCTGGTAACTAGCATTTTCTCCGTATCCCACAATATTCTGTACCCTGTTGGCGGCAATTCCAGTTCTTAAGCCAGATCTGAGTTTAAGTCAGCAAAAGCTCTCAATTTGGATGAGTGTAAACTTTTGCCGTCCAGTAAAGAATGAGTCAAGCAGGGTAGAGTCTCTAAAGAGTATAGTTACCTTCTATTGACTTCTGTACGTTGGAGTAATTCTGGGTACGATTATCGTCGCCACCGCTTGGTTTGTGGAAAGCTTTTATGTGCTCGGACCTTATGGCCGAATAAGTGCCTCGCAGAACGAGTAAAACTGTTGGACCCAGCAAAACAAGGAAACATACCCGTCGATTCATGACGACGTATCGAGCGTTCAGGTCTGATAGACTCGGGCCCTAATTCAAAAGGTTCTGCAAATAGTAAAAAAAAAGGTCCAACTATCAACTTATAACAGAACTGTAGGATAGAGCTTTAACCCTTTAGCACACAATCCCGACTTTTAACAACCCTGAGGAAGAAGTCTTTTGTAAACATTGTGGGAAAAGGAGAAAATGCTGGTAACCAGCATTTTCTCCTTTTCCCACAATATTTTCTACTCTTCCCAAAACAAATTTCAATTTTTGAGTCACATTTATTTTGTCAGAATGATTGTCTGCCCCTGAGTAATGGCGGCACACTTTTTTTGACCCACACTTACACGGACGTTAAACAAGCCATGGGAGTTGCATTAGAGGTTTACAGGATGAGAATCGGTACGTTTATTATGCCCAACAGAGCGAGATGGACTCTAAGGGGTTATGCAATAGGCTCGAGACCATTCAGAGTAGGATTGAGACTACTTCTTTTCATCAGTATGTTAATGGTGATGGGTGGGGATGCGGAGGTCAACCCAGGCCCGAGTCAAAATTCCACTGAAACCCAAATTCAACGACCAGCGACACGACAGAGTCAACTTTCATTTGCTAATGCGGTATGGTCTCCTGCCCGAGAACAGCCAGTCACTAGAGGTAAAAGCTCAAAAACTGCTCAAAATGATAGTGCAACAAACGCTGACTTAATGGCGTTTCTACATGATATGAGGTCAGAATTTTGGGCTGAATTGGCATCAATTAACGGGAAAATGGACGATGTAAATGAATCAATAGCCAGTCTAAGGGAAGAAAACGATGACTGATTGTATGGTGTTTATCGCCGTTTTCAACATTATTTCAGTTATATCGCGTCGGCCAGTGCACCTATCCATGCTTTCCTGGAGTTTCTTTTACCAGTACTTCGCACAATATTCTTTCTGAAACTGAAACTGGGGGTGGACGTGCTGGTTCAAACCGATTGGACGAAAACTCCGATAATAGTGACGTCATGGAGGGTCGAGATTTGGTTGGATAGGAGGACGGTCAAGGCTCAGCGAGTTTAATATCTCCACGTGATATGCATTACACTGCTTTAAATATAGTAACATTAAATGTGAATGGGTTGAGCAAATAAAAAGGTGATGAGTGTTTAAAAGAATATCTCTATAATTGTTGGTCTGGTAGGAACTTGGAGTTCTTATAATAGCGAATTTGATAATTTTCTCTCTTCATATGTCCACTTTTACTACGTTAGAAATAAATCTCGTCATGCAATACGTAACAGTGGAGGGGTGAGCATTTTGGTAAAGGATGAGTTAGTGCAGTCTGGGCTGGTTAAACAAATATGCACGGACTTTAAAGACTGCATTACGTTATATTTAAGTACATGTAAATTTGAAAACATGAAGGATTTAATATTGTATATAGCATATGTATCGCCTGAGGGATCATTCACATACAGTAACATGGAAGAGTCTAATGGCATTATTTTATTAGAACAAAATACTAGTATTCTAAAGAATAGATTTCAAGATTGCTACTTTTATTTTGCAGGCGACTTTAATGCGAGAACTGGCAATTTGAATGATTACATTATATCAGATAACCTTAACTATATATATATATCAAAACGATGTTGATTATGACAATAATGAGTTTGATTTAAATCGACAAAATAAGGATGCTGAAGTAAACTCTTTTCGAAGATCTCTAATAAATCTCTGTTCTTCGAACAATGTGAGTAGTATAAGAGGAGTTCTATTAGCCCTATTTCTGGTGCCATTATTTCCTGCGCCAACGTACCCGATGCCCCCTTCCCCATTTGGGAAGGCAACAAGTTTAAACACGGAGTTCATCAATCATGTTGACAGGTGTATTGAAATATTGCGGTGTGAGGTCTGCTGAAATAATAATTTTCTAATCTAAATGCAAATGAGTTTCTTTTGTTAAGAAATAGAATTTGAGCTCGGCCCTGTGTCATGTGGTAACGTCTATTGAAAACATAATTTTTAATTTAAATGCAAATAGGTTTCTTTTCAAACACTCACTGTATCATTAATCATGTTGACAGGTCTATTCAGGATTTGGGAGGGCAACGACTTCGAACACGGGGTTCATAAATCACGTTGACAGGTCTATTGTGCTGTCGCGGTGTGAAGTCTATTGAAAATATAATTTTTAATCTAAATGCAAATAGGTTTCTTTTCAAACACTCGCTGTATGATTAATCACGTTGACAGGTCTATTCAAGAGAGCATAACAGAAAAAAAATTTTTTTTCAAACGTTAATCCCATGGCGTGAAGTCTATTCAAAGAAGATAATTTTTAATCTAAATGCGAATAGGTTTCTCTTGTAAACCGTCGGAACGTGGGTCGGGTCTTTTCAGAAGTTAATTGAAAAAATAATATTGTAATCTAAAACGTAAAAAGGCTTCTAGTTGTGGGGTGGTCGGGTACCTACTGAAAAGTAAACAAGTTATTAAAAAAAGAGAGGAAAAAAAACTATGAATGTAATTTCGTCTGTTTTCAAATATCTATTAAATGTATGCAGAGTTTGAAAACAATGTGGCAACCACAGAAAGGTTATTTTATCCCATTTTAACGAGAATCCTTCAAATTAAAAGCTGGATACGTAGAGCCTTAGAAATACTGGGGAGAAAACGAGTCATGGGGGTATAGGTCGAGACTTGTTATCGTTCTCGTCGCTGGTTGGTCTATATTTTCATCTATGAAAAATTACCATGAGATGATCGTCAGTAGCGACTATGGCTCAAAAGCAAGTGGACGCATATAATCGTCAGATGGACGAGTTTAGCAATGTGGCATGGGACAATAATCGAGTGAGTTGTCATTTTGACGATCGCTTTTCTCTCGAAGTGAAGCATGGCAAATCATCGACGTATCTGCTACTTCGGAGCGGGAGTAAATTTATTAAACTTTCATTTGATGTCTTTGATGCCATTTGTAACTCATAAGTTAGTGCAACGTTTTTAAAAGAGTCATTAGAAAAACGGGGCTACAATTATCGATGGATGTGTTGCTATTGCGGACTTCAATTTTTCACAGAAATGGAATGCCTTCATCATGAGGACCAAATACATGTAACGAATTGTGACTCCAATTAATGGACGAACAATATCGCAGACTGAGGATATATAAATGTTTGAAAAAGAAACAAATGGCTAAAATCAACAGACATGGGCACATTGTTGGATTCATATCTGGACTTCTTTTACGCTAAAGAAATTTTACGATGTCTACTGGACATAGTGCACCGATTGTGCGAAGGATGTCAGTACGAATCTCTATCACAAATAGATCATTCCTGTGTTTCGTTAACCCAGCAACAACAACTGACATTATACTTCGAAAACGTGCTATCTGAGATTGACAAGCCCGACATCCTAATCAAGTGGAGGGAAGCTGCGACTCGTATTGAGTCCCCGGAGTACATTGCCATGTACGAGTTAAAACTAAATTGCCCAGACTGGCGCCAAACTATGAAAACACCAAGCTGGAAACATCGAATGATACAGCTGACTTCACGGCTGAGGAGTTTAGATAAATACTTTTGAACGCAATGAAAGACTCTCACACCTGATACAGGTGTTGTGTCATGAACATGGACTTACAAAAACTGGCATATCCGGAATACGTTTTGTTTAAGGACTGACTGGCGAGGTATTCCTTGTGGCTGCCACAACTGAGTCAAAGCGATTATAGTCTCGCTCATGCGGGATTGTTTTATAGTAACACGAGTGACAGAGTGACATGTTTCGCTTGCGGAGTTATGCTATGGGGATGGAAATCGGATGATGATCCCTGGTTAGAACATTTCATTCATGGGAAGAACTGTTTTTACATGAAGATGGTTGGAGGTGTGAGGCTCGAAGGTAGTAGTAGCACACCTGTCATGTCTACAAAACCGTATGAAATGTGGAAGTGCAGCGCTTTTCAAGGTCTATGGACAAAGAACAAGACGAATGATTAGCCAGACGAGTGACACCAGCCTTTGTTCGCCGCTTTGTCTATGAACAGTAATGATATATATGACACTTTATATGACTTTCGTTCTGGGACTGGAGTGCCAAATTTCGGACTTTTGTATCTGGGACTGGATTGTCAAGGATATGTAAATAATGAAAGAAATAAAATGGGTTATAGTTTTATTATACATGATATTTGATACAAAGATAAAAGTTATGGAAATAAACAAACATTGTAATTTTACTAAAGCTAGTATGTTGTTATTTTCTCTCCCATCTTGTTAGGTTTTTAAGTCTATGTGCCGAAGTGCTTGTTTGCGTAAACTGGATATTTTGTCCTATGTACAAAGCATACTATAAAATACCCCGTCTAGTTTACAATATGTAAACTAGAAAACGTGTTCCAGCTTTCTATTACTTCGTTTGAATAGATTTGATGTTTTATATATGTATAGAACATACGATAAAGTATCAAGTCTATGTATTAAGTTTTACAATGTGTATATCGATAAACATATTCCAGCTTTAGATAACAGAAATCGATGGCTACAAGTATGCGTTGCTCCCGATTTTTATCTAGTTTGATCATTTTGTCTATGACATACAAGGAAATGCTCAGTCTAGATAAAACACCTATGGTTATGTACATTATTCAGTAAGAATGTTCAACGCACCAAGGTTTGCAACTTTGATTATACACAAAATCATGCTTTAAGCAAAGAGGATATACACGCCAAAATAAGTATTTTATATATTGATCATTTACCGCAGGAGTACTGCTGGTAAATGGTTGAACAATTGTTTCCACACATTTCCTCAAGAATCTTTGGCGCAAGAAATAAGCGCAATAAAGTCCACATACATTAGAATAGTCACTTTGAAGGCGATGACGGTTTACACGTACAGTCTTGGCATGCCGACGTAACCAGAAAGTAAACAGTGTGTTATATACACCCGGATCCTGACCATAACTATCAAAACACTCTACTGTATTGTCACTAATGAAAAACGCGAGCCAATGTTGCCCCGGTTGATTGCTGACATCGGTGTTGGCAATAAATCCACATGGTCTGTTGGGTAAGATGCATGGTAACTGATCTGCCGCAAACACACCCAGAGTTCGTTCTTGTAACACTGGGTCGCAGGAAATGATACACTGTAACTGCGAAGTGTTCATATTTGTACAATGACGTCTCTCTCTTGGATAATTTCGAAGTATCCAGGACCTTCGCTGTACACAATACAACTCATTGGTTCTGCAACAAAAGAAAAATATATATTGAAATAATAATGAAAGAAATCAAAAATTTAAAAAAAAAAATAGAAAATTAAACATACTGAAAAAAAAAAAAAAAAGATAATAAAGCTTTAAAATCATTGTTAAAGGCTAACAAAATTGGACATAGGCAAGCTATGAATAAAAACAAAAAAGATTAATTTACCTGCTAACGCCGTCTTAAATGATACTTCGAGCCTCACATTGCCCATCTTCACCAATGACAGATATTCTCCGTGCTGAGGAAAGTTGGGTTCCAACTGAAATCCGAATAATGTGGAGCCACTTATATAGTGCTCTCTGTCCAGAAGATTGCCCCCGTCTTCTCTCCATTTCCCGCTCGGTACCAGCAAATTAGTGTAGACACACATGATTGAAGTTCCTGCGGTGGCATCAAAATCCAACTTGAGTGCACTTCTTTCGACGGGTAAACCGTCGTTGTAAACGGCAGTCTGTTGAATACCGCAGTTCTCAAAGTTAAACGGATTCATTTTGTAATCGCCGCTTATAGCTCTACTTTTCACAAAGCCAAGGACGATCTTATTTGGCCGTCTTCGTTGAAACATATTTTCCCACGTGTAATTGGTTGAACCAGTGGGGATGCTGACTGACCTCACCTCAACCTTATTGTAGGGATACAGCGCGTTCTGCCTTTCCAGAATTTTTGAGTGTCCGTAGATGACGGCGGGGCTGACTCTGATCTTCTTCACCAGAATGTAGACATCTTCGACATTTACATGATACTCATTGGCATCCCCGGTAAGTAGGCAAAAGTTATTCGGGCTTCTGTACATTTTCACTTTGACATCCACCTGATTCAACAAATACCTCGACATGGAAAACAAATCGTGGAATATGGGTCCTTGTAAATCGATGTGTTTGGATTCGATTTAGCTCAAATGAAGAGTCCATTATTTGATCCAGTGGGATCAGTTACTCCTGGACTGTCAGCATCATCTCGTATGAACAGCTGGGTATTTAACTGACTTGTGACGGCATATGTACTGTAGTTGAGCAAGGTTTGAATATAAGCCCTGTAAGAGTTATAGTTGCAATTCATAGTGGCTTTGTTTTGAAGAGTCACTTCTGTCGATGAAAAGAGCGCTTGAAGAAACAGGTTAGCTGGTCCCACTTTTTCCGCTTTTGTGAAAGCAGTGCCATCCGCCCTCTTTACTTTCAATCTGACATAAATTTGACGAGTTTTTAAGATCCACATAATCAATTGAATTTTGACCGCTAATCTTAAACTCAAAGGGGCTGTCATCCGAAACCTGAGATAGAGGGCGGATTTCATCGTAAAAGACGTCTTGTAACGCTAGTTTGAGTACTTGGCAAGTCAAAAACTGACAACTCCAACACTAGGCCTTCTTTGAATTCCACTTCGTTGAACACCGACATATTTTTATTTGATTTCGAATATATCCGCTTGTTTGTTCCTCTTTAAAAGCTTTGTCTTGGTTTTATTCACCTTTTTTCTTGGCACCCTTCCTTTGTCCATTTGAGTCTTCCTGCGTTTACTTTGGCCAGCGGAAGAATCCCTGGCCTTTCTTTTCTTGTTATTTGTGTGACGTTCCGAAAGAGTTTGAAAGGCATTCTCAACCTGTTTTGGATTTATGTGTTCTCGCTCCAGCTGCGCTTTTGCCTGCACTGTGACCTGTTCCGTAGGTAATACCGCATTAATTAACTTTCCTTTCTTTTGGGTGCGATGAAGGAGTCACCTCAATGACACTCGGAAATATACCTCTTCCAGTTTGTTGTAAGCTAGCTTTACCTCGGCTAACGCGATCAAAGAAGTCAACCCAAAGTTGAGGGTTAGGCACATATAGTTTCATATTCACCAAAAACGATAGCTTTTGAAATGAAGTGTCAAATGCACTGGTTTCATTAAATTTGTGGCATCTGCATTCGTCTGACGCTTTATATAGATTTCAAAATCTCTGATTTCGTTCTTAGTCACATTGAGGTAGAACGGGTTGTCCAATATGTAATCCCATTTATTTCTCGCATTCTTCTCAAGACGTCTTAAGAGGGCACGTTTTTCCCCATAGGCAATACTTCCTTTACATAAATCCGAATAAATGTATAGTCCTTCAACGGCAATAATTTTTGAAACTTTTGCTTTGTCCGTGGCATGAAATTCCACCAGAGCTACTTTCCATAGATCGGGTAAGAAAAGAGGAAACTTTAACTGAATTCTAAATTTTGTTGTCTTATTATCCTCGAAGAAAACGTTGCTCTCGTCACTTTGCACATACACATAGTGTTCCATCGTTGCAGGTAAAAGCAATCGCTATTACGTCTTCGATAAAAACGTGATTACAGGTTTGAGGATCAGAGGCAAAATGGCTCTGTGTTTATTTATAAGTCGTTGTTGCCGCTGACAAGTTAGATCTTTGGAGACAAGTCGACGAATAATGTTTCTTTGGGCCTCCAACTTCTTCTTGAGTTTATCGTCAATAGGGCAGTTCCCTTTAAGGACGTTGTAAATGGCTTCTTGCAGAGCCCTCAGTTGTTTAGATGTTAAAGTCTTTAAAATCGCCATTTTTTGATCGTCTGATGAGTCCACCAACAATGTAAATAAAGGTAGATGTTTTCGAATCCGCATTGCCATACTTAATGTTCAGATTCAGTCAACTGCCGTTCCTTTTAAATTGTCAATATCTTCTTCATTCACCCACGAGTCAATTTAGATGGCCAAACTTTCCAGCGTACTAACATTTGCTTTTGTCCAGATCAGGTTCGAGTGCGAAGTACTTTTTCGACGAAGTAGGTTGCTTGTTCATATGCCTTTTTTAACTGTTGTTTGTAAAACGTACCACTGACGACTTCCCCGGCATAATCTTTCAGTCGATATTGTGGAATACCTTCCCCCACAAAACGATCATTGATAACAAATAGTTTGCGGGACCGCTGTTCGTTGTTGAAAAGTTTTGCGTATAAAAGACACTCGAGATCACCCACTTTATATTTATAAATGTCTTTGCTCAGTATTGTGTACTTTTTACCTGCAGATTTGGGCGGTGGCGGTGTCTTTCTGCTGCTGGATTTCAGAGGTGATTCGTACTTATTTCCATAAGTTGACTGAGTCTTTTGGTTTAACGGTTTTTGGTGTTCGTTTAATAGAACGATGGTAAGTCTTGTTGTAACTCTCGGTGAGTTTGGGAAGAACATCAATCCATCGTCTGGTTTGTTTGTGCGTCATGTAACGAACGAGGCGAGATTTGATCGTTTTAATAGCTCTTTCGGCATAGGAGGCCTTCACCACATTATGAGTAACAAAAAATGTTACATTTTCCTTTTCGAGGAAAGTCTGGACGTTTTTATTGAGGAATTCAGTTCCCTGGTCACTTCTGATATGACTTGGTTTTCGTCCCGTGGCAAATATCCTTCTCAAAGCTTCCACCATTTCTTGCCCCGTAGTGGTGCGCAGAGGAACTGTCCACACAAACTTATATCAATAGCTAAGACGAAATAAGCATATCCGTCATTGTCTTTCTTATAGAAAATCATGTTGGCGGTATCCACATCCCACTGATAATCCACAAAAGGTGCCACAACCCGTCGTCGTTTAAATTTGGATCTCGTTTCTCGATGTACCCCGTAATCCTCTTGCTTTAAAAACCAGTTACGAATTTTGGATCTGCCAAGAACAAATTTACCGTCTTTTCTCGCGGCTGTATATAATTTCTCCACCCCACCATAAGCTCCAGCATGGGTTGGGTCGTAGTAGATACTCGCTAGGTAATCTTCGTAGTTTACAGTCGAAGCCATTTCAATTTCATGGAAGTCCTCTTCTCAGATAATTTTCTTTTGACAGGGATACCAGGGGGAGGTGGTACAGTACCTTTTCCTTTCTGGTGTCTCGCGCTTGCTGCTAGCAAACTCGTTGGAAAATTGAGCTCAAACAAAAGCTCACCAAATGCATCTTTCCCCACGGGTGAAAAGTCTTTATAATCCTTCATGTGTACCTGAACCAGATCGATGATGTTGGAGCCAGGTATAAGGGTACCTTTTAAAAACACTTCTCCTTTCGCATTCAAAGAGACATGCGGTTGAATACAATAGAGTGGATTTTGAAAATTGAGGTAGCAATTATTCAAAAGAACTACCTCCCACATCAGGCTCGGTCACATCACAGCTTTTTCTAGCATTTTGTTCATCTTCATGACTTTTTAACAAAGTTTGATCATCTTCATCAACAGATGCCTTTGCATTTTCGTCTGCATTTAAGGATTCACTTGTTGGCATGGTAGACAGCAATCGTTGATATCGATCGTACGGTAACAAGATCATTTTCTTCATACTGGCTGGTATATTATGGTATCCTCTGATGAAAATATGTTGGTATGCACTCAATAAGCATCTATAGCTCCCGGTGAAAAGTCTAAAACCAAATAACCGTAAGGTTTCGAAGTAGCGTCTTTATAAGCCTCCATCAAAAAGTTGCTTTTGCACAGAAAGGCTTGTCTGGCTAAGCACTGCAGTTGTGATACGTCTCTGGGATTTTTCATCAAAACATAAATGTGTGTGTTGAGGTTGATAGTGCGGCTATGTTTTCCTTTACAGTACACATTTTGATTGATATACATTACGCTCAAAGGTAAATGATGCACGCCCTTCACAAACAGGTTTTCCATTTCAAGTGAAGAGGTAACGTTATTCATTAGATCGTCAAGAATGACCAAGTTGCAAGTGTTGGGTGTAGCGAGTTTTTGTAGCATATCCTCATTTGGTAAGCCTTGATGGAAAGTGACGAAGGTAACTCCTTCTCCATTTTTTCGAACAAAGGTTGACAGATCCCATAGCAATACAAGACTTTTTCAGGCGGTGAGGTAAACATGTCATCTTTCTCCCTCAACAGGCGATACATCCAAAACGACTTTCCACTCATGGTGGCTCCCGACACAGCGATAGAAGTATATTCCAAAAAGGGATACATCTCGAAAATGATTGTGACTAGACACAGGTTCTCCTTTATAAATCCTCTAATCTTCGAAATTGCTAGCCAGCATGTTAATCAGCTCCTGGTCACTGACATCCCTTTCCTCAGGAGGTAGGGGGCAAAGCGTGATGTCCAATGGCATGGTATGGATCCCATCGTCTAGTACTTTTCTCTTGCAATAGAGATAAGAGAAACCTCTCTGCTCTTGAATGTAGGTGAATACAGCATTGTTCCTGACTCGAAACTTTCAGCCATGTGAGTCTTTAAAACTCTGCGGAATTTGGTCATTGGCGATTTCAGATGGCATTTGCTGACCCCCTTTGAGCTGAACTTGTATTCATTGAGGCGACGAGATCGTAGGGGTCTTAATCTTTTTTAACTCCAACCTTTGGCCTTGTTTAAGAGTCTAGCAGCAGTAACACGAGTGCTAGAGGGTGTGACTACTTTCGGTTTCCTCACAATTTAGGTTTTGGAACACAGGCCTATCATCTCATCTCCCTCGTACTCCAATTTGAACAATCCTGGGGTCCACTTGTCGTACTTGGCATGTTTGTTGCAGCATGTACAGGGAAACCAGTGGTTTTCTGCATCTGCGTCAATGTCGCCATCAGTGCAAAACCCCCTCAGTCCTAGTAAGTACTGTTCTTTCATCTCAGGTTTGATGATGTCCTCCAGGCAGCTTCCAGAGATGGCCATATAGGCGCTGTCAGTATCCATCTCACAATACTCGCAATCGGCTGTCTATGTACAGGTCCATAAAGTCGAAATAAAACTCTAGCATACGCAGTTTGGCGTCCTGCAAGATGAAATAACCGAGCTGGATAGGCAAGTCCAGTTTAATTTTGCGTCTGCCCATCTCTACCTCGTAATATTGGTTTTCTCGGTCGAGGCACTCAAGTTTCTGGAAGGGAGGGTCATTGACTTTCAGACAGGTTTCATTTTTGCCCTGGAGATACTGGACGTCTCGGTGTTTTGTCTTGTCCATGATCATGGAACCGTATCCAGAATTACCGATCACTTTCATCGTATCGGCGATAATGGCAGTATCTGGATCAACATCCCCTTGTCGTCGTGCATCACTCACTTCCTGCACAAAGTCCCTAAAGCAGCTTTGTGGCTGGAATTCAACAACTTGGTAAATTTTGGTCACAATCATGCCGTGATTGAGATACCACTGGAGAAGGAGAGTCGCTAGTAAGATTTGTCGAGCTTTCATACCACCCACCAGTAATTTTCTGGGCTTGTCGGAGAGTTGATGGGCCCAAATATGAGTCTGCATGTGTTCCCCAATGGCATCGAAAGGTATTTCTGTGGTACAAAACAAAGGTGACATCTTTTGAAAGTACTCGAAAGGGGTCATGGATGGGTGTTGAAAATAGGGTGGCCATTGCTGCAGGACCTCAATATCAACTTCGACCATACCAAACAAGGCTCCGGTATATACCCCTTGCAGAATAGTGTCCTCTGTGATCTTTCCTTTGTGGTCACGAAAGAACCCGGGACGCCTTAAGTCTATGAAATTGTAGATGGCTGGAGTTTGACAACAGTATTTTCGAAAGTGACATTCCCAAATTTCGACGACATGGTGATCACGTTTTAAAACAGCTGTGGTCTCTTGCGGGCACCTGTATTTTTTAGCTCGAGTGGCTCTCCACTTCTGGTCACTGTTTTTTCTTGTTACATCACACAAATGCCCGTGCCAGTAACACCCGTGAAACTGGAGTACCGTGGCTTTTTCTCCCAGTTGGGAGAGTGGCACATAACCATCCACAGGGTAGTTGCCAACACACAACTCGACCGTGTTCAGCTTGTGTTGAATGGCTATATTGTGAGTATGCACTAGCCAATCCATCCAATAATATGAGGACATGTATTTATCACGCAGCTCAGGACGAAAAGCAGATAAGTTACCATGCGTCTTACCCAACAGACCATGTGGATTTATTGCCAACACCGATGTCAGCAATCAACCGGGGCAACATTGGCTCGCGTTTTTCATTAGTGACAATACAGTAGAGTGTTTTGATAGTTATGGTCAGGATCCGAATGTATATAACACACTGTTTACTTTCTGGTTACGTCGGCATGCCATGACTGTACGTGTAAATCGTCATCGCCTTCAAATTGACTAGTCTAATGTATGTGGACTTTATTGCACTTATTTCTTGCGCCAAAGATTCTTAGGTAAATATATGGAAACAATTGTTCAACCATTTACCAGCAGTACTCCTGCGGTAAATGATCAATATATAAGATACTTATTTTGGCGTGTATATCCTCTTTGCTTAAAGCATGATTTTGTGTATAATCAAAGTTGCAAACCTTGGTATGTCATAGACAAAATGATCAAACTAGATAAAAATCGGGAGTAACGCATACTTGTAGCCATCGATTTCTGTTGTCTAAAGCTGGAATATGTTTATCGATATACACATTGTAAAACTTAATACATAGACTTGATACTTTATCGTATGTTCTATACATATATAAAACATCAAATCTATTCAAACGAAGTAATAGAAAGCTTGAACACGTTTTCTAGTTTACATGTTGTAAACTAGACGGGGTATTTTATAGTATGCTTTGTACATAGGACAAAATATCCAGTTTACGCAAACAAGCACTTCGGCACATAGACTTAAAAACCTAACAAGATGGGGGAGAAAATAACAACATACTAGCTTTAGTAAAATTATAATATTTGTTTATTTCCATAACTTTTATCTTGGTATCAAATATCATGTATAGTAAAACTATAATCCATTTTATTTCTTTCATTATTTACATATCCTTGACAATCCAGTCCCAGATACAAAAGTCCGAAATTTGGCACTCCAGTCCCAGAACGAAAGTCATATAAAGTGTCATATATATTATTACTGTTCATAGACAAAGCGACGAACAAAGGCTGGTGTCACTCGTCTGGCTCATCATTCATCTTGTTCTTTGTCCGTAGACCTTGAAAAGCACTGCACTTCCACATTTCATACGGTTTGGTAGACATGACAGGTGTGCTACTACTACCTTCGAGCCTCACACCTCAACCATCTTCATGTAAAAACAGTTCTTCCCATGAATGAAATGTTCTAACCAGGGATCATCATCCGATTTCCATCCCCATAGCATAACTCCGCAAGCGAAACATGTCACTCTGTCACTCGTGTTACTATAAAACAATCCCGCATGAGCGAGACTATAATCGCTTTGACTCAGTTGTGGCGGCCACAAGGAATAACTCGCCTGTCGGTCCTTAAACAAAACGTATTCCGGATATGCCAGTTTTTGTAAGTCCATGTTCATGACACAACACCTGTATCAGGTGTGAGAGTCTTTCATTGCGTTCAAAAGTATTTATCTAAACTCCTCAGCCACGAAGTCAGCTGTCTCATTCGATGTTTCCAGCTTGGTGTTTTCATAGTTTGGCGCCAGTCTGCGCAATTTAGTTTTAACTCGTACATGGCAATATACTCCGGGGACTCAATTTGAGTCGCAGCTTCCCTCCACTTGATTAGGATGTCGGGCTTGTCAATCTCAGATAGCACGTTTTCGAAGTATAATGTCAGTTGTTGTTGCTGGGTTAACGAAATACAGGAATGATTCATTTGTGCTAGAGATTCGTATTGACATCCTTCGCACAATCGGTGCACTATGTCCGGTAGACATCGTAAAATTTCTTTAGCATAAAAGAAGTCCAGATATGAATCCAACAATGTGCCCATGTCTGTTGATTTTAGCCATTTGTTTCTTTTTCAAACATTTATATATCCTCAGTCTGCGATATTGTTCGTCCATTAATTGGAGTCACAATTCGTTACATTATTTGGTCCTCATGATGAAGGCATTCCATTTCTGTGAAAAATTGAAGTCCGCAATAGCAACACATCCATCGATAATTGTAGCCCCGTTTTTCTATTGACTCTTTTAAAAATGTTACACTAACTTGTGAGTTACAAATGGCATAAAAGACATCAAATGAAAGTTTAATAAATTTACTTCCGCTCTGAAGTAGCACGTACATCGATGATTTGCCACGCTTCACTTCGAGAGAAAAGCGATCGTCAAAATGACAACTCACTCGATTATTGTCCCATGTCACATTGCTAAACTCGTCCATCTGACGATTATATGCGTCCACTCGCTTTTGAGCCATAGTCGCTACTGACGATCATCTCATGGTAATTTTTTTATAGATGAATATATAGACCAACCAGCGACGAGAAAGATAACACGTCTCGACCAGTACCCCCATGACTCGTTTTCTCCCCAGTATTTCTAAGGCTCTACGTATCCAGCTGTTAATTTGAAGGATTCTCGTTAAAAATGGGATAAAATAACCTTTCTGTGGTTGCCACAATGTTTTCAAACTCTGCATACATTTAATAGATATTTGAAAACAGACGAAATTACATTCATAGTTTTTTTTTTTTTTTTTTTTTTTTTCCTGTCTTTTTTTAATAACTTGTTTACTTTTCAGTAGGTACCCGACCACGCCACAACTAGAAGCCTTTTTACGTTTTAGATTACAATATTATTTTTTCAATTAACTTCTGAAAAGACCCGACCCACGTTCCGACGGTTTACAAGAGAAACCTATTCGCATTTAGATTAAAAATTATCTTCTTTGAACAGACTTCACGCCATGGGATTAACTTTTGAAAAAAAAAATCATTTTCTGTTATGCTGTCTTAAACAGACCTGTCAACGTGATTAATGATACAGCGAGTGTTTGAAAAGAAACCTATTTGCATTTAGATTAAAAATTATATTTTCAACAGACTTCACACCGCGACAGCACAACAGACCTGTCAACGTGATTTATGAACCCCGTGTTAGAAGTCGTTGCCCTCCCAAATCCTGATTAGACCTGTCAACATGATTAATGATACAGTGAGTGTTTGAAAAGAAACCTATTTGCATCTAAATTAAAAATTATGTTTTCAATAGACATTACCACATGACACAGGGCCGAGCTCAAATTCTATTTCTTACCAAAAGAAACTCATTTGCATTTAGATTAGAAAATTATCATTTCAATAGACCTCACACCGCAACATTTCAATACACCTGTCAACATGATTGATGAACTCCGTGTTTAAACTTGTTGCCTTCCCAAATGGGGAAGGGGGCATCGGGTACGTTGGCGCAGGAAATAATGGTGCAGGAAATAGGGCTAATAGAACTCCTCCTTTACTATTAATGTGCATATAGTTAACGGTAGATTGTCTGATGATAGTACCGGTAACTATACGTGCATTGCAAATGAAGGTTATAGTGTGGTGGATTATCACATTGCTTCCTCAGAATTATTTTCTTGTATTTCTTATTTTAATGTTGAAAGCCTCGATCTATCCGACCATTTTCCGCTCTATGCACAGCTAAAGTTCACAAATTTGAATAAAGCAATAGTAACTCAGGATAAAAACTCAGACAATGTTTCCATTGTACGACTTCAGTATAAAAAGTATGTTTGGAGAAAAAACACAATTTTTCATACAACCTTTGAAAGGAATTTTGGGTCAGTAAGGGATAGAATTATGCAGTTGATAAACATTGACATCTCCCAAGCTGTCCAGACTATTGAACAGTTGTATCAAAAGTCAGCCGAAGAATGTAAAATGAAAAGCAGTGTCACCACATCTACCGGTAGCTTAAACAATCAACCTACATGGTGGGATAAAGATTGCTCACAAAGTAAGAAACTCAAATATTCATTATTGAGGCGTTTTAGATGGACAAATGATCAAGCAGACTTTTTAAGATATAAGGGTGCTAAAAACACATTTAAAAATCTGTGTAAAGCCAAGAAACTGGCGTATCAACGCAGAAATAGGTCTCAATTATTGAGTTCTACTAGAAATCCTTCATTATTTTGGAAAACAATCAAAAAGAATAAAAAGAGCGATGCTCAATATAATCATATTTCTGCACAGGAATGGTATAATCATTTTCGGTCGCTCTTATTCACAAAAAACGAATTACAGTTAAATACATTAAACGTGCGCAATGCAAACATTCATAACGAAGACGATCTTTTAAACCTGCCGATAACTGACACTGAAATCTATACAAGTATTCAAAATTTAAAGGATGGGAAGTCACAGGGTACGGATGGGATAGGATCGGAATTTTATAAACATTCAAAACATTTAATAACCCCAATGTTGAACAGGCTCTTTTATAGAATACTCGATACAGGTGATTTTCCCCAAGCCTGGAGCGACAGCATAATAGTTCCAATGTTTAAATCCGGTTGTAAAAGTAACCCTTCAAATTATAGAGGGATATCATTAATCAATGTTATATATAAGATATTTGCATCCATCATTAATGAAAGATTACAAAACAGAACAGAACAACATTTTATTTGACGTGTACACAGTACATAGTCATAAAAACATCAAAAGTCACATAAATTCCAAGGTCGATCTCTCTCTCTCTCTCTTCTTTCTCTCTCTCTCCCTCGCTTTCGCTTTCTCGCGCACTCTCTCTCTCTCTCTCTCTCTCTCTCTCTTTCTCCCTCGTTTTCGCTCTCTTGCGCTCTCTCTCTCTCTCTCTATCACTCTGCTCGAGGCATTTAAACATTCATTGGATATAAATGCTAATTTAACAATTACAACAAGTATAAGGAATCAACTGAGGATGAAAGTATATGAATATAATGTATCTGTAAATCTTCGTATGGAGAAAAAAAAATAATACTAACTGTAAAGAGTGTTAAACCGTAGTGAAAAGGCTGATGTCAGATAATTACCGAACATAGACAATGCCTTTAGGTCGTTACTCGACAGTAAAGAGATAAGTTTAAACATACTAGATTTAATGTAAAAATACTTATCTATGTACTTCTGACGTAAGTGTGTGTATTTCGGGCAAACGGGCGAGAAATGAAACTCATCCTCAATTTCGCCACTGTGGCAAATTTGGCATAACCTTTCATTTCTCGGTATATTATTTCTAAAAAATCTTCCAGTCTGAATCCGGAGGGAATGGGCTGAAATCCTTTACAATTGTATGAACGGGTTAAAAGAGGCAATTTGTCTAAATACTCTTCGCTTTCAAAATTTGTCTTAATATGTTTGTAAAGAGTAAGTATATTACTGTTACTGATTTTTGCAAACGACTCTTGCTTAAAGCAATCTATTATGCGTTCCATTAGAAGAGGCACAAATCCCTTTACATCAAATGTTGGATTAAGAAAAAGTTCGGAAAAACCAAAATCATCAAAAATAGTCTTAACGTCTGAAACCCAATTTTTCTTCCCGTTAAGATAATCACCGTGTGCATCGTTATAAACATTCTGTATTATTATGTTATCTGAATTCATAATTTTAAACCAATACTTGACAATTCGTATGTATCTAGTAATGTACAAAGGATATCTACCTAACTCGCCATAAACTGCCATATTACATGATCTGTTACTAACACAAAGTATACGTTTACAAAACTTAAGGTGTATTCGTTCAATTTCTTTAGATTTACTCTTACCCCAAGTCTCACAAGAATATCCTAAAATAGAACCAACAAATGCATCAAACAATTGACAAAGAATTTTGGTTGACAATCTAAATTTTGAACAGTTTTCTAAAAGGACGTTTAGGGCTTTCAGTGCTTTTGAAGAAAGATATTCTCGGTTTTGTGCAAAACTACCAGTGTAGTGAAATAAAGTCCCCAAATAACTAAAATTATCTACTGATTCTATTACCCTCCCCTTGTATGTCCATACTTCATCGGGTTTTATTGGCCCTCTCTTCCTAAAAACTATAGGTTTTTTTTATCAACATTCACTTCTAAACCCCATTTGTCGCAATAATCACTCAATTTATCTATATTATTTTGAAGTTCTGTTGGAGTTTTCACAAAAATAGCCATATCATCTGCAAATAATAGAATTATGATAGAAAGTTCATTTATACTAATTCCAGAATTAAGATTCTCTGACAAAAAGAGTTCTAAGTCCTCAAGGAATAATGAAACTAGGATAGGAGAGATTGTCTCCCCTTGCCTCAATCCTACTGCGTAGTCAAAAAAATCTGAAAGAAAATTACCATTTTTCACATATGATTTAACTGTACTGTACATATCTCGTATAATCCTAAGTAATTTTCCTTGAATGCCATGTTTATATAATTTTAGCCACAGGGCATTTCTATTTATGGAATAAAATCATTTCTTTAAGTCAACAAAAACACAGTACAAGCGTTTGTTTTCGTTAAGAAATTTTTGTACAATACTCATTAATATAAAACTTGCATCAGTGGTTGAGACTCCTTTTTTAAATCCAAATTGTGCATCTGATATTACTGAGTTTTCTTCACAAAATTTATTAATTCTGTTATTCAATACGCTAGTAAATACCGTATAACGGTTTTTTTTTTTTTTTTTTTTTTTTTTTTTTTTTTTTTTACGTGCTGCTAATTTTTACTAATTTTTATGACTGGAACAGATTCGTAAAAATTTGACACATAAATAATTACCGTGTAAAACTTAGACCGATACGGAAATAAAGGGTTATTAGTATGGAAAGGCGTTTACATACAATTATAGATGCCACGAAATACATGCTTCGGTGATCATTGTAATTCGCCAATATATTCGGAGAGAAAAGAATATTTTTTTTTTTTTTTTTTTTTTTTTCCGAATCTTTAGGAAATTATCATAAAGGAAAAAAGGGGTGACCGAAATAAAAGGTTTTACCATGTTGACCGAACTTGTGTCCGAAATCCGACAAATTTACATCCATTTATAGCCATCTGTCAACAAGATTTCATGCCTGTCTCGGGTACACAATTGTTTGCAATAAAATTTGGATAAGGGGTATGATGTAACGTGCAATCATTCGAAGCGATAGGGTTGTAATGCAAGCGTTTGTTGTACATACATGTATTTACAACTGTTCTGCTCCACGAAATGTACATCCGGTTATATGCTGACTGCTAGTCAACAAAAAATGACCACGCAAAAAGCCAATATCATGCCTGCTTTACATTAGTTGATAGTGCCTTTTTGGGTTTAGTAATGGTTGTTTCTAGAACACCTGGGTAGTCAAATAAAAAAATAATAATGCATACGATAACAAATGCAGTAGTTTCTATCAGTGGATTAACTACATGAATAAATAAAAGAAACAATGAGGTTTAGTATTTATTAATTCTTTAATAGATTTATTCCATTTCCCTAACAGTCACAGAAACGACCTTTCACACTTCTTCCGAAGGTGACTGTTGATAACGTTACGACAAAAAGGAGAAACTGCTTGTATAAAATCAAAAAGCCTTGGAAGCTTAAATCCTTCAAGCACTGTGCAAAACTTCATTGGCGGACTGTGTAGATCGAGATCAGACTAGACAATATTTGGTCTGATCTTTGGTCTAAATGAATGTTTTGTTAACAATATGTCTGTTAAAAAAAATACGTTAAAATACAATACGTCTGTTAAAATAATTGATCACTTATAATAACAGTAATTAAACTTTTTACTCAAACAGGTATCAGAGGTGCGAATTAACTCTTTACAAGACATCTAAACTTTACATTAGTCCATTTTCTTCGCATTCAACTAATTAAATGTCGAGATTTGTCTTTGAAAGAGTAAAATAATTATATGTATTCATGTGCTGAAAATTTTAATGAGCTAATTTTTTACGCATGTTTGTAATTAGTAAAAAATAAAATCGTAAAAATTTAAATCGCATGTTTTTTTTTTTTTTTTTTTCCCCAAATCCGTAAACTATTACAGCAGTAAAATAACCCGTTATACGGTAACTTAGATAAACAACTAAGTAAAGTAATGCCCCTGTAGTTATTAGGGTCGTTTAACATACCCTTTTTATTGATTGCTACAATTATTCCTTCGGACCATTTGTCTGGGAAAAAACCTGAGTCGAAAACTGCATTAAAAATGTCACAAATATGTGAGGCTAAACTGTCACTACTTTCAATTAAATACTCATTCATTAAATGGTCATTTCCCATAGCCTTACATCTTTTCAGAGATTTTATGGATAACAAAATTTCTTGGACTGTAATACGTGAATTAAGCTCGTCAAAGGGGCAATCTTCACAATTAAAATCATGATTACTACAAAAAACCGCAAAAATCGTTTGCTTGCTCATTGGAACTTTGGAAGATATCTGCCCCTAACGATTTGAAATATGTGAAAAAGTCTTCAGTTGAGATGTTATTGCTTTTTCTAGTTTTCTTTTTAAAAAATTTCCAAAATTCTTTAGGCTTTTCTTTCTTTAATTCTGTCAATTTTTTAATTTGAATGTTTTCAAAGTCTCTTTTCTTTTTCCTACAGAGGTTTTTATAAGCATTTTTAAGTCTGCAAAAATTCTGTCTGTTACAGTGAGTTTTACAGCGGTTAAAAACACTTAAAGCGTTCACATAGAGCTGACGTGCTTGACGACACTCTGCATCAAACCAATCACGGTCGTTCGGAAGGTCCGAATCAGTAAACTTACTAGTACTGGAATAATTCGTATTAATACGTTGGCAAAATAACGGATCTGCTACATTAACAATAGTGGATGTAAAATTATATAAAACATGACTGACTGAAGTTCTACTATTTTCATCAATACTTTTCACAAGTTCATTGAAAATTGGTAATTTTGCAATTAAGCCCAGTCGAAAATCTGATTTGCAGGATGCATCCCATTTATACACATAGTCTCGAGAAAATTCTCGTGGCTCGTGAATAACATTGCATTTAAGAGAAAAGGATATGCACGTATAGTCACTATGTTCATTAAAAGGCTTTATGGCAAAATCACTTAAATGATAAAAACATTCAGGCTTAGTAATCAAATAACCTATAACTGAAGCACCCTGAACATTTGCGAAAGTATAAGTACTACGAGTATCCTGATATAATCTACCGTTAACAACCCTAATCCCCGTGGCCTTACAAAGATCAAGCATGCGTACTCCTTGACTATTACATACACCGTCCATTGATGACCGGGGCATGTAACAATCAGGCACATAGTCGTCATGATCGATAAATGAGTCATATCTATCAAAAGGAATACAATCATTTCTATTACCTACACGACAATTCCAGTCACCAACTATATACAAAGAACCAATGTTTTCAAATTCAAAAATATCATTTTGCAAAACATCGAAGAAGTCAACATTTACAAAGTTGTATGCGGGGGAATCCTCGCCCCATATATAAACACCGCAAATGCAAACGTTGAGCTGGGCAGAGTAAATGTAGACGCAGAGCTGGGCAGAGTAAAATGAGCTTATAGATGAGTCGCAATCTGGGTTCAGAAGTAGTTATTCTGTGCTTGACAATCTTTTCAGTCTTCAAAGCATTATACAAAAATGTATCTCTAAAAAAGGGGGTCGATGTTACATTTTATTTATTGACTTTGAAAAGGCCTCTGATTCAATTGTTCATTACAAGTTATTTAATAGTTTAGCTCAAAAAGGGATGAAGGGAAAACTTTTGAATTACTCGTCTCAATGTATTCTAAATTGCGCGCGCATGTTAGAGTCGACGCAGATCACATTTCAAGCCCGTTCATGTACAGCAAAGGCACCAGACAAGGGGATCAAAATTCATGTATAAATAGAAAAAATAGCTTCAATATCAGCGTAACCATGGAACAGTTTACCATACAATGCTGTAATGTCACCAAATATCAATGAGCCGTGCTCTAGCAAAAGGGGGCTTAATGCATTTCCGTGATGCATGACACCATGCAAGTCATCACACGATCATGTATCCATAGAGTCCATTTTGTCTAACAACGACCGAATCATGAGGTACACTGGTCCTTTGTCATATAGAAAATTTACCAACAGCAAAAAGTTTCGGCCCTGGTAAGCCTGCGCCGACTGCGCAGGCTGGCCTGAATCGATACTTTTCGCAGATGCATTATGCCCCGTCTTCACAGAGTATGGCTTAAATATTTTTAAAAGTAGAATAAACAAACATTGGGAAGATCACCCAAGTAAATTCACGTCGTGCTGCTACACTCCAGCAAATAACAACCAACAAGAATCAAGAAACAGGAGGACCTTCAGAAGCAAAATGCTTACCTCTGGTCCGGTGACCGTAAGTTAAACCGTAAATAAGTTAGAAGCGTAAAATCTTCAGTAATGATACAGATACTATAAAATGTCAAAGTTTTTTTTTTTTTTTCTTTTTTGCAAATCGAATTGGGCCATAACTCTGTCAAAAATCTTTGATGGTTACCTGCCCTATGTGTATGGGTCCACCTTTGATAGTTAACAGCTACATAGCTAACAACCAGTCCGAGTTTGAAGGAAATATCTTCAGAGATATTATAAAATGTTAAAGCTTTTGCACGACGCCGACGATGACAGGGCCGTTACAACACCTCGACGTATTCTTCGAAAACAGCCGGGCTAAAAAGTGACCCTTAAGCGTGTAGCATGGTGACAAAGCAACGATAATGACCATCAAGCATGTACAATGACGTAAAAGCAGAAAAAAATGTCCTTTCGGACATGAAAGTATCCATTAAAAATGACCATAATGATCAAACCACGACTATATGAATGAATGCTCTTGAAGATTGGTGATGGCCAACATTTTCTTCTTTTTTTTTTCCAACAATATTTTTGGCATGATTTGTCTTCAGGGTCGTTAAAACCCGACAATATTAAAACTCGAGAATGTTTATTGAACGATTGAAGTGCTACATAAGTGAGCCAAGTTCTGACAAATGGGGGTATAACGTATTTGCAAAAGGTAACGACACATTCGGGTCGAAACTTTTTGCTATTTGTTAGTTTTCTGCATGTCAAAGGACCAGTCTACCCCATGATTCAGTTGGCATTACAAATAAGGAATTTATGGATCTATATATCACAGTGTAGGATCGGAAGTGTACAGTGTTTGAGATTGTATGTCACTTGGGAGTCTGTACAGTGGCGAAATGTCACTAGGTCGTTGTAAACTGCTATGACACGGTAAGTCAAGCTGGTGATTTTTCATTTATTTTGATAGATATTATAAAACCTTCATATCCAGTTTTTTGTTTGTTAATTATAGACCGTATCAGGAACACCCATGTGCTCTGTAAATCTTTCTTGGAGGAATGGGGATGCCTTGATCAAGTAACCATACTAAACTACAGATGCTTTTGCCTCAAAACAACGAGGTATTTTGTTTGATTAACCATCCTTGAAAGCTTTTTTGCTGAACGGAAAATGTATAGATATTTTCTTTATTCACTTTTTTTTGAAAACATGTAAAGGTTTGGTGACAAAATCGACTACAGTCCTCATAATTGTTCGTTTAAAATGGCATGTCGACAAAAGGAATTTGTACAGTCACTTGATAAGCTGTTGTACAGTCGCTTGAGATCTGCAATATCTTATTTTGTACAGTGACTTGAAGAGCATGTCTTTTATTACGAAGAATGAACAGGGAAATTCGACAGAAAGTTGTTTATTTGAAGTGATATGAGACTCTGACTTGTTTGACCTACTTTAAAGTAGATTGATTTGACAGATGCTCCCTGAAATGTTGGTTGTACTTGCTATAATATTCTATTACTTTATTAGACACTGAAAATCCCAGTAAGATAATGTACCAAGGAAATAGGAGCAAGTTTCAATGCATGAGAACACCTAATTGATTGATTATTTAGCACCGTTTTCCACATCATTTCAGTTATATCGCGGAGAAATGAAAACGCGGCGGCCAGTGCACCTGTCCATGATTTCCTGGTTTCTCTTTTATCAGTACTCGCACAATATTCTTTCCAAGCCACTGGCTGCTTTCTCACAAAACCATCACCAAAACAATGGTCAACGGTGGGAGAGGAATGAATCCTGTCGCAATGACTATCTTCAATCCTCGGAAAGGAATTGGCCGAGCCCCGGATCGAGACTACGACCCCCTGTTTTCAACTCCTGTACGCTACCTACTGAACTACTGGGGCTCAGCCAGAACACCTAAACGAGAATAGAATTTGACTGGTTTAAAGGTGGCCCTTCAGATTTTGCGACGAAAATTTTACAATATACAAAAAAAAATCATTCTTATACTCCGAAAGCCTTTTAATTTTCGTTCATAAAACCCCAGTATCCAAAAACCATCCGACAACATGAGAAATTAGAGAATTACAGGTCTACACCGACGGGAAACACGGTCTATTTTTACATGAGCAACTCGCTCATTGACATACCAGAAATACACAGACGAAGCTTCAATCATAGCGTTCCAGGAAGACATTGTGAAAAATAATTACCTGTTTGTTATGTTATGGAATTAAAGCGTCATTAGTCACGTGCCAGTCACCAGACATTCCCCAATGCTTCTTTGATTTCTGGCGCGAAATCTAAAAATACCTGAAGAGGCTACGTAGCCTTTTAAGGTAACACAATTTCGTTTTTGTAATTTTATGATTCTTAATTATTGATGATTTGTATTGTTTTTTCATATAATTTTCATTGATATTTATATTTTATATTTTTTAATTGGCGAGATGTGAAAAATCTGAATACCCACCTTTAACCATTTACCAAACAATCCCTGGTTTTTACGGGCCTGAAAATAAAGCCTTTTGAAAACATTACTCTTAACGTCCAAGCGAGCTGTGCTGTCTATTGACAGCTCTCGTTACAATATCTGTATGTCTTTCTTGATGAATTTTGTTTACAGAATCTGTCCAAGTTTTATGAGTAACTGACAGAGTGACACGACCCGTTTTCCAACTTTTCCAAGATATTAACAAGACAAACATCCTGATCAAGTTTCAAGCGTATCGGGCTGAGAAAAGTGGTCTAAAGGGTGCACACAAGCTTCTTTAAATATTTAGCCCACAATTTCGAACTTGTCCGCGATATCATCGAAACAAACAATCCGACCAAGTTTTATGACTACCTGACACTGTGGTCTATAGAGTGCAAACAAGGTAAATGTTGACGCCTGGACGACAGACGACGGACGACAGACATAGCACGATCACAAAAGCTCATCTTGAGCACTTCGTGCTCAGGTGAGCTAAAAAAAATAATGAAAAATCCATTGCCACAAACGACACAAAAGCCACAAGCACAACGAATAAAATGCTTTATGTAATCCTTCAGAACATACTGGTTTGAATACATCGATCGGGTCACGCGGTATCACCTTACGTAAATTTTGGCCAGTATAAACAACTGATCCCGAGAATCTAATTTCACTTTGACAGAGTTCATGATGTTAAGCTGCTCAAACAAACAAATCTTTCAACTTTTTCTGTGATTTAAACGTAGAACCATGACGTTGTTTGTCAACGAAATGTGAAGTTTTATACGCATATACTGTGATATCTGGGCTGAAAAAAAATTCGAGGAGCTTTTTCTTTTCAGCATAGCATATCAGGGTATTTGATATAGGTTTCGCTCAAACAGTAAGCCAACTGAAACTGAAACGAACTCATTAAGGTAACGATGCTTTAAACAACTGGGCCTAGATTTTTATCGAAGAATGAGCGACACCGGGTCGCTAGCAAAGAATACACGAAGCCCCTTGGGCTGCATTTACTTCGGTGGTGTCCGTGGTCGTGAGGTGGAGCGTTGGCCTGATAACTTAAAGGTCCTGAGATCGATACCCGGGAGTGGATGTCAACTTAGGGGTTTTTCATTGGCCCACACATTCGGCGCGAGTACTGGTGTAGTTCCCAGGAAGCAGAATCGAGAGAGATTAGTTTAAGTTTTAACGCGACCCAGTGTCGTTCAAACTTAGATGAACATCAGAAAATAAAGGATTTTACACGAGTGCTCAATTCATACATATGAAACTCATGAAGCGAGCCTTTGGCGAGTTTCATAAATTTAAAAAAAAATGACCTTGGTATAAGATTCTGTTAGTAATATGACGCTAATTAATCGGAATTTAAGGTAAGAAATGGTGTCACGCGACAGTATCCCAATATTAAATAACGTGTGGTCATGTTCATTTATTTTACGAGATCATCAGACCTCTCCAGCAGTGGTGAGTTTAAAATGCAGACTGCTGCAGAATTTGCTGATTAAATCCATTTTTCTTGGGAAATTGTTCTAATACACAGTCTGTTTCGTCATGGTTTTGTAAATAAAGCGAAATCAAAAAACCGAAACACGAAATAGACGAGGTTTATTTTTATATGACTAATTTTAGTAAAGATTTGTTATATTACATTTGCCATGGTTGCAAATGACCTCTATTGTAATTGTAATTTTTCATTAAGCAAATATATCTAGGCAGAAGAAAAAATAAGAAGAATTTTGTTTAATAAAAAAGAGAGAAAGAAGACCGCTGGACAAGATCATGCAACTTGCCCCCGCAGGAAGTAGGTCAAATGACCGTCATGTAAAGCATAAGATGCTTCTACGCGGCGGCTTTTTTGCTTGTTTGTTTACATATACCAAAATATATTGATATTAAAAGCCAATAAAGTATTTGAAAAGATTGATGCTGACTTCTCCTGGCTTCTTTTGTACAGAAGCCAACTTGTTTGTGTCATTGACTGTAGACTGTATTGACTGTGTGTGGTAAAAAATTATAGTATGTTATCCATAAATTGGATATGCCTACACGTCTAGAATATACCCTGTGAATATGGAATGACAATTCTTCAAAAAAGGAAGTTGTCAGTTTTTTACCAAAGGCAGTTAATGGTAAATTATCAATTACGTCGTGCTCATGACGTGATTTGTCTAGTACAAGAATGCTTCACGTCAACGCTTCAACTCTTTACCACACGACAAAACGTTGGACTTGTCCAAAGTCAAAATATTTTAGACTTACCTAACTTCAGTACAAGTTAGGCCTACACATGACGCATACTTATAGCAAAGTAAAAATATGCTTTTTTCAGCGGCATCAAACATAATAGGATGATATGAAGTCAACATAAATTAGGAGCCATATCTACTTTTGAAGATATCAGCTTCAGGGGCGTAAAAAGTTGTTTCAATAGAAGTCAAAATGTGGTATTGGGACAAAAACAGAATAATTATTTTCAGCCACATTTTATTGCTACTAAGGCCATAACTAGGGATAATATAAATGTGGCATTGCAGATATCCTAATTTGTCAAAACTACATGTACTGAAATATACAAGGCCTATCTGCGTATCCGCCTAGCCCTATCTTGTCCCCACCAGTCGCTGCTTACTATGCAACACTTTGTCAAATTCTACCATGAGCAGACGACACAGCCTTATTAAAACTTATCTATTTAATGCAGCACCAAATGAGAAAGAAAAAAATAAACCCCCAAAATAATTAAATCAAATAAAAGTGCCATTATCATTTTGGAATCGGTGGGGTAATAATGACATAGAGCCAAAAATCAGATTTAATATGGATTTTTTTAGATTGTTTAAGCTCTTGCAAGGGAAGTATTTATTTTTCTACTACATCATGGTGCTATAAATTAGCTCCTAATATCACCACAAAATCAAGAAACCAAACCTATGATGCCAGTCAACAGTTGGCATAGTTGAATGTTTGTGACACGAAATGCGTCATCATAATCTCTATCCACTTTAAAAATTGGTACACATTAGTAGTATCTTCAATTTGTATTCTACGCTGGCTAATCTTTTTCTGTGTTTAAAGCGTATGAAGCCACAATTGAAATATAATCCATTTTCAGCCAGAGGACACAACACAAGAGCAATAATACTTTATATGTCGATTTCATTTCTCTGTTTCCATCATGTAGGTCAAAATACGGGATCAAAGCAAACAAGATTTTGTTGTAAAGTGTCAAAATTCCTTATGTAAGAACAAAATAATTTTGAGAACGGATTCAAGTGACCGTACAAAGTCGTATCAAGTGACAGTACAAACCTAAAATATTGGTTTTCAAGTGACTGTACAAAATTGTGTTAGTAAACATACAGGAATTTCGTCATTTTCATCGCTTTTAAGGTCACAACTTGGAACTTGTTGATGAAGAGAAGAAGCATAAACACGGACAGACCTTTATATCGTAGAAAGAACTCTCTCGTGTGCGCTAAAGCGAAAATTCTGGTATTTTTTTGTAGTTGAAAATCATTTCAATTTTCTCACGTCAAGCTGATCAAGACATTCTTATTGCTATAAGGAGGTTGCGCATCGCACGATCAGGTGCCTGGTATGTTTAATATATATCAAAAGTACAAGTGGATGGAATTAATTACAAAAATAAACGAAAAAACATTAACTTCACTTACAGTGTAAACTCAATTTTCAAGAATCAAGTGACATTTCGCCACTGTACAGACTCCCAAGTGACATACAATCTCAAACACTGTACACTTCCGGTCCTACACCGTGTATATGGCGTGCAACACACGAAAAAAGGGCCTTCGGACATATGCGTAAAAGTGTGTCGTCCCAGATCAGTCTGTGCAGTCTGTGACTAATCCAAGACGACACTTCCCGTTTTTGTGCGATTTTCTGTTTCACGAAAGTCTACTGTATGAAAATATCTTATGTAGTCGTAAAGTGTTGTCTCGGATTTGCCTGCGCGGACTGCGCAGGCTAATCCGAGACAACACTTTACGCAAATGTCCGAAGGCCCCTTTTCGTGTGTTGCACGCCATATGACGACCTGCTTGGTACGATGCGTCACGAATATGCCTTAAACCCTCTTTCGCAGGAGCATGGCTCAAATGGAATAAACTGCCAAGTGTGTATATGGATACTTTCAATATTGGTATCTCACGGAAAATCATTAACTTCCGCTAGGTGACATTTTTCAAATACGTAACCTATCTGATATCGGGAGATTCTGGTACAGAACCGCGGACTACTTTTCATGGCGGCAATCAGTGCAACGAATTTCAAAATAAAATATACATTTACTCACTAAAGCCTACGTTGTACGATTCATCCAGCCATGGTTAGCTAGCATATAACCTATGTAAAAGCCACTTATAAACATAGCCCCTATAAGCTTGGGGGAAAGCCCAGGTATAAGCCCAGCAAGGTGGAGACCTTATTTTTGTTGTCTTTCTGTGGCACAAATCCCGGTTCTCCTCAAGTCTATATTTAGAAACTGTCTACTGAGATTTGCAGTAAACAAGTGGTATTTTAAAAAATATATATTTTCCCGTTTGAAATCATTTTTAGAAATTTAGAGCGACAAACTGGCTTGATTTTTCCACAGACGTATTATTTATTGCCATTTTCCGCCTGCACTTTTTAAGTGGCAATTTACGCACCGCGTATTAATATTCATCCTTTACAAGGGTCCTGCGTGGGCCACTGGTAAAGTGTAGGACTCGTGACCTGGAGGTCCCGGGTTCGAGCCTCACTGGATCCACAGGGTCTTTCGTAGGAGTGTCCATGGACAAGACACTTCAGAGCCCTAGTCCAGTACTGGTGAAACCCAGTAAATACATGAATATGTGAGCTATCGCCGTGATATGACTGAAATAGTGTTGAAAGCGGCGTTAAACATCATTCAATCAATCAATCAATTAATCAATCATCCTGTTCAGGAAAGTGATGCGTATAGCAGACAGGTCAAATCTTCGAAGAATATGACATGCGCTGACAACGCTAGGAAAATTAAACAATGAAGATCCTAGCTCAAACGAAACATTCTCCGCGGCCTGATCTTGGTCTACGTTGTGTTTAGAGTTTTAACAGTTGGAGACAATTGACAATTAGAATTAGAAATGACCTTGGGCTGCTAAGCGCGACTCAATGATCTTTTTGCAGATAGCGTGGATCAGGATCAGGCTGCACAGAATGTGCAGTCTGATCTTGAATCTACACTGTTCGATAAGGAGATATCTTTCTTCCAAAAACACATCTGAAATTTGGGTTTTTACTATCAGCTTGAAAGTTTCATTTCTTTTATTTACCACGATAAGGGTTTACCAGTAAAACTCACAATTAGGGAACACAATTGAATTTTAACTGCTCAATAAATGAAACGAAAATTTCCGCTTAAATATTTACCAAACGACAAAATTTTCGTGTGGTTAAAACTGAAAGAATTTGCAGACAACAAAATAAATGTGACTGGAAAATTTAAATTTGTATCGGGAAGGGTAGAAAACATTGTGGGGAAAAGGAGAAAATGCTGTTTACCAGAATTTTCTCCTTTTCCCACAATGTTTTCAAAAGGCTTTTCTTCTCAGAGTCGTTAAAAGTCAGGATTGTGTGGTAAATAGTTAATAGCGAAAACCCAAATATTGCAGTTTCAAAGCTGTTTTACCGCAAAGAAAATATCGTATCGGACACTGTAGATCAAAAATCAGACTGCACGTTCATTGCAGTCTGATCTTGATCTGGACTGTCCACAAAAGCTCCCCGAGTCGCGCTTAGCAGCCTGAAATTGACTATTAATGACGATTACCTTGCGGATAATCCTTAATGCTCCTGTTGTAACGTTAAACTGAAGTTATGTTTTACCTGACGGGAAAGTTATTCAATACTCTCTCTGCATGTGAGTATGGTATCTATAGACACATTTCAGCAAACATAACAGGATGTAGTAACATTCTCAAATCCGGGGTTAACTTTACGTTTCACACTCAACTAAGCAAAATAAATGGACTTAAGTCAATTAACAGACTTAAGGCCATTATATTGCTGAGTTGAGTCCGAAACGTTGTGTTATGAAAAGACTTGAGTATTTTACATAAGTTTGTTAATGTTCGCGAAATGTGTCTGGAATAGTAAACTCAACTTCAGTCGGAAAATAAATCTGTTTGCAGATTTGAGTAAAATAAGACTTAACCCATACGCTGCTAAGCGCTAACCTTTTGCGGACAGCGTAAATCAAGATCAGACTGCAAAGAACGTGCAGTTTGATCTTGGATCTACATTGTTCGGTAAGGAGATTTATTTTTCCCAAAGAATAAGTTTGAAATAGCATTATTCGGGTTATAACCACCGGTTTGAAAAGTTTGTTTCGTTTATTTAGCAGGATAAGTGTGAAGCTATTCGTGAAACCGGATCCTGACGCTCGTTAGTAGAAAGAAATTGTCCCGATCTGACTCACCGGATCATGTTTGTGGTTAAAAATGATTCGCATCCAAAATATATCAATCATCTCATGGTTAAGAAACTGACTCATTTCAATCATTTCAATCATCTCATGATTAAAAGCTAGCTCATTGAATCATTTCAATCATTTCATGGATAAAAACTCTCATAAAAGGGTTTTTCCCAAAAAAAAATCTTCAACAATTTTTCCCAAAAAATCTTCAACAATTTTTCCCAAAAAAAATCTTCAACAATTTTTCCCAAAAAAATCTTCAACAATTTTTCCCAAAAAAATCTTCAACAATTTTTCCCAAAAAAATCTTCAACAATTTTTCCCAAAAAATCTTCAACTTAATAAAATAATAACTCCCCATCTTCCCATCATCGCGAAAATAATAACTTCCCAGTCATAACGCAGATAAAAAATCTTACTATCATCGCGAGATAGAAATCTTCCCATCTTCCCATCTTACTATCACGATAAGATAAAAATCTTACTATCATCGCGCGAATAATAATTCCCCATCTTCCCATCATCGCGAAAATAATAACTTCCCAGTCATAACGCGGATAAAAAATCTTACTATCATCGCGAGATAAAAATCTTCCCATCTCGATGGGACTAAAATGAATAAATATTTTTTTTTTTTTTTTTTTTTTTCTTAAAAAAATATATTTTTAAAAATTTAAATTAATAACTTTTTGTCCTTTTCTAAAAGGTTGTTTAACCTTTGTAATTTTGATATCATACGTTGGTTTTCATACTTTTTTCTATCAAAGGTTATGGCAACTCTATAAGCTTCAGTTTTTTTTTAAATATCGTTTGCATCAATCTTCTGCCGCATTTTTCTGTTTTCCTTTTTAAGCATTTCAATACGTTTTTCGTTTTCCAGGATTTTCTTATCAATAATCTCTTTTCTTACATGAAACGAGCTATCCATTTTCTTAAAGCAATATTTTCTTAAAGCAATATTTTTAAAAAAATCTCTTCTAACCATCCCCGCTCAAAATGTCTTTTCTGTATCCATCTCGTTCCTATAGTGCCCCAAAGACCTTGTGTTTATTCTATCACCTGTTATATATCTTTTATCATCATCGCAAGCTAATGCTTTCTTGTTTTTTACCTCAGTAGATATTTCGTGTTTATAACTTCTCAGCGTTGGTATAGTTCTGTACTGATCCTTCCCACTAAACAAACATTCTTTGTAATCCTCAAAGTGCAAATCACAGTCAACCACACACTTTTTAATTCCTTTACATCTTTTAAGTTCCGTACCTTCTATAGTTTTAAAAGCATAATTTTTTGCTCTTAAACCTACAAACTCCGTCATAATCCTTCCACCCAGTTCGTCTTTAAACTTTCCAACTACTCTTTTATTGCTATTATCTTTTAGAAAATGATCATCGGGATAATTACTCGTATCAAATATTGTAGCCTTTTCCGGTTCGATATCCTTATAAAAATCATCCGTTTCTATTTCGAGAATAAAACTATCTGTATCAGTATAACACAATCTAACTTTTTCACCATACTTTACTTTGAAGTAATTATAAAAAGTGCTATACATATGGATCTTACTAATGTCTAAAATACTCTTCCCTAAGTAAACGGGTTTGTTGTATTTTATATTAGTCTTCTTCATATGTACGGCTGCTAAGTTCTCATCGAATATTGTTGTATGATCATAGTTCGGTTTTGCAACAAGCTTTTTATACCGGTAAGTCTTTTTGTTAGAAACCAATTGTATATCTACTCTATTTCGCACGTTTTTCATGGTCTTACCAAAAACGGAATTCATTATTAACTTAAAAAACTCTTCTTCGAAATTATTCTCAGCACTTTTTCTTAGTTCAACGTTTAAGTCGATATATATTTTCATAAAAGGGATTTCCATAAATTTAATTCCGCGATGTATCTTTTTTAATTTTTAAACCTAAATCGAGATACGTTTTTAAAGCTTCGTAGTGTACGATATAATTTTCCTTATTATGTAAATTAGGTATAAGCTTTTTTACCTTTTTTATCTCTAAATGCTCCGGTGCTAGAGGATAATCATTATGTGTATCATGTAACTCTTGTGGATAATCTAAATTCACTTCTAAGAACATACCTTGTCCTTCTATATTACAATACTTTTTCCATTCTTTTCATTCTTTTTCTGTTGCCCACTCAAACCCATGAGTAGGAAGAGGTTTACTCATTGCCCAAGGGTAAAGGCTATTTGCGTCAATATATATTAAATATTTTGAGGGTTTACTAGGGTCATATAGCTCGTTCATATATTTATTATTAGCTTTAGAATACCTTTTGCTGCACATGCTAATACCACCTATAATGCCACGTTCTACCATTAAAAGCATGTCTGGGTCTGATAAAAGTTCGAGATTTATCTTCGTTTTCTTAAGCATAGCATCCATACCTAACCCAGGAGCTGTAAAATACCAACTAGGATCTAGTTCATAGTATTTGCAACAAATATCCCTAAAGTTCTCAAAAACATCGGCTAAAAGCAATACATCTATTTTATTATAAAGTTCTAGGTAATCTTTAAAAGTTTCTGCGTTGAAGGTTTCCTAAACCCTCGTTGCGTGAGTATAGTCTTCATCACTAACATGTTTTTTGCTTAAACTGGAGTAAAATGCTTCTTTTGGTGGTAAACTAGGTTCTTCAAGTTTTTCGAAGGAATCTAAGTACTCATAGGGAAAAACTCCTTTCCTTGTAACTAACGGTAAATGTTCTTTCGTAAAGAATTTAGCCGTGGTTCTTAACTGGCTTTCATTTAAATAACTCGAAAGAGAATCTAAACTATTTTGCATAAATTTCATACTATCGAGAAATCTAATTGTGTGAAATTTATAATTTTCGACTGAAGCACCTTTTACGAAACTGGTATATTTTCCGACAATAATCTTTTTACTAAAACTAATATATCTTTCCTCATTATTCGGAATACAATCAATTTGACCTTCGGTTTTACCGAGGACTTTAATAAAAAGATGCGCACTTAAATTATGAAAGTATACCGGAGTAAAGTTAGGGATTTTAGCCTTTAGATTACATTTATTATGCGCGGCTCCTCTATATTTACCCGTAAAATGGCAATGATCTTGTACCTTATAATTATTTTCATCAGTAAAACCATCTTCGCAAATCCAACATTTTTTCTCTCGCTCGTATCTTGCCTCCTCCTGTTCCGTTATTTTAATTGGTTTTGGTTTTTGATAGAAATTGTGGTAAATTTCTCTTATATCATTCGTTAAAAATTCTGAAAACTTTTCTTCCGCATTTTCTCCGGTATATTTTCTTAATATAGGAGCGCACACATCGTCATCAAAACATTTTATAAGATAAAAGAAACTGCAAGGTATATGTTTCTGAGTTTTTGTTGTAGAACTTTTTTCTGGATTCGGTCGGCAAGTGTTTATAGGTGATAACAAGCTTTCAAAATCGGCGTATACGACAAAAGGAACCGTAAGTTTTCTATAATGATTTATAAACTTTATTGTGCTACCCTTTTCTGGCATTTCTAAAGTAACAGGTTTATGTTCATTGCAATATTTCGCGTGCTTTTCTAAAAGCGTTTTATTGCCAAAATGATTTAAACAAAGCATGCAATATTCGACGCTACCTTTATCAGCTATTTGATCTCTCATTAAACCTTTTAAATTTTTTATCAAAGCATAATGGTTTTTTTCTCCTTCTTCAATATAAAGCAGGTTTACATGGTCTTTACCCAATTTTTTAGTTGCCCTAATACGGTTAATCTTCTTTTTTTCCGTGAACTCAAACACATTAACGCTAATTTCCGGATTTTGTTTTTCGAACTTATCTATATCATTAAATGAGACGGGATATTTTATTCCATCCATCTTTAAACTATTTTCCCTTTCTTTTAAAACCTTATCGACTCTAATCGCGTTCTTGTCTACAGGATTCAACCATCTCAAAATGCACCATAAAAAGCATTTATCATCTTTATTCTGCATGTTAATAACTGCTTTCTTGTTCTCAATCCATTTTGGTAAAGGTATGTGACCTCCAGCTTTTAAAGGATCATAGACAGCTGTATGCAACACTATTTCGCTTATACTCCGTAATAACCAACCGCTATTTCTGTGTAAGAAAGCAGCAAAATTTACTAGAATTCTCTCCGCCATTTTATCGTATAACTCGTATAAATCGGTTGTCTTCGAATTAATCTCATTTATGTCGGGATGGAAACGAGCGGGTTTTGCCTTATCAACAGGGTCATCACAAGCTTTGTACATATAAGCCTCAACATTCATTTTTACTTTTCTTTCACGATTAACTAACAGAATTCTTATCACATTTTCTTTTGCAATTAGCAGAAACATTTTCATTGTTGAGATAGATTTTGTTTCCGAATTATTATTAGTTTGCCATCTATCAAATGCTCCACCTTCTCCTTTATATTTTCTTATTTGCCCATTAAATGCGGTTTTAACTAACCTAATATTTATTTGATTTTGCATCATATGTATTTTACTTATTTTTTCTTTAAGAGCTTTTAGCTTGGGTGAAGTATTTTTAGGTACCTCTTTAACGTTAGTCTCTAAACTTTTTAATATCTCCTCAACTGAACCACCTGCAGGAGTTGTTTTAGATGGAGTTATTTTTGGAACATAAAGGCTTCAGAACTAATATCGGAACATTTATATTATCGTTATCCCAATCTAATATCATTTTTCCCATTTTTATATAATAGTATTTTTTCTTAAGCTATTATATAAAAACTTAGGAATGCTTTATCACGTAGAAATTCTTTATTACCTTTCTGCAAATAGCGCATTTGTTTTTCCTCGAGTTTTTAGTATTACACTCCGCACACATGCAAACATGCCCGCAAGGGATATTAAATATAGTTGGCTTCTCCTCTTGACATGCGCAACACATATCATACATGAAAAAAGTTTTTTCTTCTGGTTCTTCATTATCATAATCGCCCAAGATTTCTATATTATCCTCATCAGAATCTTCGTTTTCCTCATCAGAATCTTCGTTTTCCTCATCAGAATCTCCGGGAATATCCCCATTAATTTCTCGAAGTAAATCTTCAGGAAGATCGGTATCTTCAATTTCTTGAAGTAAACTTACACGTTCACTTCTTAAATATTGGATCTCAGAAAATATACTTGATTTTGTTAATTCACAAATTATTTTTTCTTCCATCAAGTTGTTTTGTTGAGTTTTATAACTTTCTATTATGCCGCCAAAATCTCGACATAATTCGTTTAATACACTTTTTTGGAGATTTAGTTTAACAGCAGTAGAATCTTTTTGACTATATATTCCTTCTTTAATACAACTTAATTTGTGACTACATATTTCTTCTGTAATGTAACTAATTATGGGTCTTAAATCAGAAATTTTTTGTTGAAAAGTAAGCATGATTCTATCAATTTCAGAATATTTAAGATCATTATTGCAAATTATTTCGTTCATTTCTTCAATAAGGGTCTCTTTTTCCGTTATTTTCTCTTTTAAATAACGTACTTGCATTACTTGTTTGTTTACACTCTCATTATTATTCTCTGCCATTTTTTATACATAAAAATTACTTAAGCCATTTTATTAAATTTTTTTAAAAATGATAATCTTATATTTATTTTTCCAAACTTTCCCTTCCCAATTTAAAATCGTTTGAGGGCAGCGTTTAATAAATTTACCAGCTTTAAAGATCGATGGGAAAGTATGTATTTCACCAGTTTCAACATCCTCTAAAGTAACTTTTCTAGGATTTTTCATAATAGTTTTTAATCTATCATACTTAGGATTAGCTATCTTTTCTTGTTTAGGCTCTCGTTTTATTACTATTTCCGATTTAGGTATCTCCTCGGGCATTAATCCGTGTTCTTTTAATTTCGCGATCAAATCTTTCTTATCCCAAAAAGAAAAATATTGTATATTATTCTCTCTAAGAATTCTTTTTAAATCCTTTATTGTTAACATTTATTTTTATAGGAAAGAAAATATTTAAATTAAATTACAACGCTCATTTTGTTTCCATCAGACTGGAAGGATAATAACCTATCACTAATAACAACAACGTATGCCTCCGTTTCGGCAGGCGTAACTACGTTAAAAATTACCTTAACTATAATATCGGTAGAAGAATATTTTAACTTTTCACTCTGCTTAGAAACATCGAGCACAAACAAAGGATAAAGGGTTTTATAATCCGCGGGGGAAATGTTCGGATTTGATACTAACTCATCCATGTTATAAAACTTAGATCTAAACAAAGCGGCATCGCCATATGCTCTACTAAATTGATGGGGTGGGAAAGACAAATCATAGTCATTCAAGGGATATCTGGTGGAATTTAATATAACATAAATATTTTTAACGTTTAAGTTATCAAATATGGCGGGATTTGTAATTTGATTATTTTCTTTTCCCGTCTGAAAGCCGATAATGATAAAACGCGGAACCTCGGGACATGATTTAGTGGCGAGTCTCCAAGTAAATGTTGTCGACACAGGAACCGTAACAGAGTCGCATTGTATCATTCTATACCCGACTGGAAATTTTTCTTTTTTCTCAATACTTTTATAAAGTTTCAACTTCGGAGCATCCGCGGGCATAATGTGAGGCATATACCACTTTAGTCCAATTAAATTAACTCACCCGTCAACCGGAGCAGCTGCACCAACTGGAGTGCCTTTAAAGATTGCATCATTATTTCCACTTCTTGTTAATGTAAGAGTATGAGTCATTCCATAAACAACTTTATTATAATCTTCGCAAAACCCGAATATATGTTTTAACGGAACTTTAAAACTGAACGTACCACGCGGTAGCGGATTACATATAATATACTCCCTTCTTTCTTTGAAACCCGTATTGTTATCGTTAGCATTAACTGTGGTGTCCTTATACCATAATTGGTTTAATCCCTGTGATTTAGAAAAATCATCCGGATATTTTAATAACCCCAACGTTGTAGTAGCCTGACCTGGATTTGTTATGGATTCAATCTCCTGACCGCTAAGCTGATACTTAATATTTTGAAATAGATACATCAAGCCGTTATTTGTTAACGAAATGAGATCACCATCATTATAAGCCGCACCATTATCATTTCTTACTAATTCGCCTATAAAAATTAAATAAGACTCGGAGGGATGCATAAAAATATCTTGAGTTTGGATGACAATCCAGATATTCGTTCCAGGGTTGTTTAGATTGGTGCCAGCGATAGTCTCATACCCATGCACCTCATACACATCAATACTAGTATCTTCCGAAATTGGTTCTTCGATGTGTAAAATACTCATTTTTATTATATATTATAATAATTTAAATTAAATTATTATAATATTTTTTTCGTCGTTTAATACCTGAACCTTTACTTAATTTCTTAATTAATTTTTCTATAGCAATTGCATCTTTGCCACTACCATCTATTATCGCGTTAGTATCTTGCGTTGCGGGTAACGCGGCATACTTTTGCAAAATTTTCTTGGATTTAGGGGTTAAAGCCTTTTTAACTAATCTGGTGCTCGCATCTACCGCAGCACTCTTTCCAGCTTCCAAAGCTTTTTTTGCACCTTCCTTAGCAACACTTTTTCCAACATCGAAGGCGGAAGAAGCAATTTGTTTAGCGGCGTTACTAGTAAAAAGTCTCGTAAAAAAGCTAGCTAAGCTGTCAAAAATTCCTGTACCACCGTACGCGTACGTTTTTTTAAATCCTCTTTGTTTATGCATCATCATCTTTTTATAATATTGACATTAATTTTTTATATCTTTTTTTATCTAGGTACCCTTGTCTTTTTAGTTCATCACACACGCTAACAATCTCGTTTCTCACACCCGTGTAACCTGCTGCTTTACTCGCTATAAGTAAGTCTAGTCTTTGCAGTAATGCGTTAGGATCACACGGGATAATAACTCCTTCACCAGTTCTGACTCTCGGTTTAATCGTTTCCCAAACAGGACTAAGTAATGTCCACTTTCTTCCTCTAGAAGATTTTGAATAATTACTATTCGGATTGCTATTGCGATAAAGAGCATTGCTTTTTACGACTAAATCGCTATATTTTTCATAATCATTTTCCGTAAAAATGTTCGAATCTGGGTTTTTAGAAGTAATTAACTCCCAGAAAACCGGTGTCCCTTTATAAACCGTATTATCTAGCAAGATATCATTATTATTAATCGTAACCATTTTATCACCGATATAAAATTTACCATTTTTAGAATATAGTCCGTATGTTTTATCAACAGCGGATTTATCGAGAAATTTTATTAAATAATTAAATGCAGTTGGTCCAATAGTTTGCATTTCACCAGCTTCTCCCATAGTTATCTCACCTTCTTTGCTGGTAAAAAGTTTTATTGACGGGTAATTCGGCAAATTTTTGATACCATCTTCAATAGGCTTAAGACCCTTCGTAATTTCCTCTGTTGCAGCTTTTTGCGCTTCCGTAATAGGTTTAAAAAACTTTGAAAGATCAGATTGTAATTCTATTTCACCCTTTCTTTCTGTTAACTGTCTGTCCCGAATATTCTTCTTTGTCTCGATAAACTCTTTTACAATTAAGTCCCTTTTAGCAGGATCATCGATTTTTAAGAAAGGCATTTTTTTATTAGGATTATTTTTTTAACGCAGTTTTTAACGCAGTTTTTAACCCGTTTCATAACTAAAGCTACACGAAAATTTAATTTTAGGTTTTTTAATATTCCAAAGGTCCCCCATGATGTTTTTCAACCAACCTCCGAAAGGACTCGCGCTGTTCTCTTCTCCCTCTTTCTATTAACGATTCTTCCGTTTCGCTCGTGATCTTTTTCTCGGATTTTGACCTAATTTCTTCCTTCATCTTTTTATATTTCTCTAATTCCTCCATAATCAGTTGGAACTCTTCATCCGTGACTTTATTATCCGATAAAGCTTTCGATACGTGGGAAGATATAGTATTTAATTTAGTATCTGCGATGATTTTAATCTTCTCGTGTTTTTCCGCTTTAGTCGTCGAATTTCTAACTGCATATTTTCCGACTAAACTTAAAATACCGCAAACACCCGCAACAATTTCTAACACTGTTACCGCGGGTATCGCAACTACCGTTGATAACAAAACTACTCCTCCACCCCCGCTAGCTAATGTAACCGTAATTAAAGCAGTATCAACGTTGTCTACTATTCTCGCGGCTCTAAAATATTTCTTACTTAAAGCTTCTCTTTTCGCAACCTCACCTTCTAAAAAGTTTTGTACCTCGTTAATTTTCTGCAGACGATAACCCTGTCCCTCATCAACTGGTGGACCTGAGGGTAATATAGGATATTTATTCTCTTTCATCTCCATTTTTTTTGTAAGCGGGATTTTTTTTAAAGATGATAATAAACGATACAAAAAAGTTCGTTTTCTTTTATTTTTACTGGTTCATTCGAATTGTTAGCAATAGTTACTAAAATATTCTCAACATCACCGATGCTAATCTCATTTTGAAAACTACATTTTTTATATCCTAGATAATAATCTAATGAGGTTAAAATTACGCCTTTAGTTGACATAAAGCCTAAACCTAATTCCGTCGGAATTACTTGCCCCGGAGTTAATGTAATTTCTTTTTGACAAAAGATTTTCCAAGTTACAGGATTTACTTTTATCGGGGGATGTTTTAAATTAGGAGTAGGTCTCCAATGGATAGTTTTTGGTTGAGAAATTCTCGATTTTTTGCTAAATTCATGCACATTCATCTTTTTTTTATATTATAATATTAATTTATATTATAATATTTATTTATAATATAGCTCCTAAAATGGGAATATTAGCGAAAGGGCTATTAGGTCCTAAAATAAGTCCGTTTCCTTTAAGTAGGTTTCCACCCTGTTTTAAATATAAACCATTACCAACAGACGCAAATCCTTTACCTTTATAAGGACTCAAATAAAGACCTTTACCGTCAGTTTCTATTCTGCAAACACAACCTCCTTTTTTAAGATAAGACCCGATCCCATTGCCTTTTGTACACCCGATGATGCTAATCCCGAAAGAGCACCAACACCTAATGCTGGTAAAACGGTTTTGGCTAACGCTGGCAAAGCACTCGCGGCTAATCCGGTTAATATTCCGAGAAAACCTCCTTTTATTTCCTTATTGCGTTTAAGTTGACTGGCAGACATTCTAATTGTTACGCCAGTACCATTTTCAAAGGCTTTAGCTACTTTTCTTCTTTGTGTTTGGGTAACTGCTAAAACATCATTACCATGTAAATCCGCATGGTTTAAACGAATGGCTATTTTACAGGTCCCTTTTTTAACAGCGGACGCGAGTTTTTTCTTTTGCCCCTCCGATATATTAATTTTGATTGAAACTAGTCATTTTTTATACGTTTTTATTTTTTATGCCTCTCTAATATGAAACCTGATTGTAATGTTTTCTCCTCTTAGATTTAGTAAAGTCCCGTTTTGATCCGTAATTTTTACTTCTAGATGGTTTATTACATCTAATGTTATTGGTAAATATACTAAATTAACCGATGATTCGATTATCTTATATCCTGGGGCAACATTAGGGAAAAAAGAGTAAATTGTGTTTTGCGTCGAATCATTAACGTAGCTTCCTGAGATAATATCGATGTTAACGAACATGGAATTTATACTGAGAATGTTTACCACATTCTCCGACTCGTGAAAACCCGCTTCGTATTTTGCGCGAGTAAAACCTAGTACTTTAGAAATGGAGTTTGAATGATTAAAATCAACTTGATAACCGTCTTCAAGAGTAAGAACAGATTTTAACGTATTTGTGTTCGCGGAAATGTTAATAGGATATTCATCATTGACTAAATCATCTTGACCTTTTTTTCTCAGTTCCTGGTGAATGACATCATTAATGTTTATAAGATCATAACTTCCTTCCGGTATTTCTATTTTAAACCATGAAACTCCATTCTCAGGAGAATAAATAAAAATGTTATTTGACGCGTCAATGTTTGGAAAAGAGTAGTAAGTTTCGAGGTTTACTAAAGCTATTTCGTATTTTCTATCCTTTTCCAGTTCTATTGGCGGATTAAACCTAGTTCTAAAGCTTGTCTTGTTGTTGCTTACTATAATTTGTGAGGAGGTTTTTTGTCGCGTATTTTTAGCTATCCGTTCTAAAAGATCTTCCATTTTTTATAGTAAAAAAAATATTTAATTAAACATCTTTTCCATTTTTTCCTAATGACTTAGGTATATAAAATTTGTCAAAGCCGTGTCTATACCTTCCTTCATCTTTTCCGCTAGATATATCAATGGTAACAAAACCATAAGTGTTTTTTCTCCATGCCTCGCAGCAAAAATTTCTAAACTCTTCTATGGACATATCTCCGATTACATGGTCGCTATAAATATGATTAATGTTTTTTTTATCTTGAGAAAAAAGACAAATAAAATTTGCGTTTTCTCTAATAGTTTGTCTCGGTAACCTAAAATAGTTTTGCGAAAGGTAAAAACAATCAACATTACTATGCCTTCCACGAATATAGTAACACTTGCACTTATTTTGCTTTTCTAAAAGTAAATCATCAAAGACCATTAAATTTTTGTCTTCCGTTTCCAAATCTCTCGGGTCAGGCACATCCTCCGCAGTTTCGAAGAAACTACACTTTATATCCGATTTATCATCATCTTCTATTTCTCCAACCCATTTTTCGATTATATCTTCGGTATTTAAATAAGATTTCTGTATTTCTTCGCGATTGTTAAACAACTCTAAAATGCACTCTTTCGGTAGTCTTTCTTCGTAAGCTTTTTTAAGCATGCAATATTCGGGCTGGAAAAGACTTTTTCCATAAATGCTTAAATTATCGTAGTCGAGCCATCCCGGTTTTAGCAAAAGGTTTAATAAAAGTGTAGTCTTACCACATCCTGATTTACCCACAATTAGCCCCCTAATGCTTTTAGGTAAAAGAGGGTTATTAAATCTATTCGATACTACGTTCCATGATAAATCTTCTATCTCCATTTTTTATATATATTTAAAAAAATTTAATTTGTATAAAAAAAGATGTTTTGCGTTAAATGTAGAAAAGCTACTGAGACAAGCAACATAAATTATGTTGTTACTAAAAATGGAAGAAATATGGCGCGTGGAAAACGTGCGGTGTGCGGAACAACTAAAACACAGTTTGTTAAGTCTGCAGGTGCCAAACCGAAGAGTGCCAAACCAAAGAGTGCCAAACCGAAGAGCGTAAAAAAAAAAAAAAAGAGAAAAATTTAGGAGGATCAATACTTAATAGGATGATAAATAATTTACCCGTCGAAATGCATCTCCCTGGTCAACTTTACTGGGCCCGGTACTAAATTAAATAAAAGACTCAACCCCGATTTAACGCCTAAGGAATGGAGTAAACCGATAAACCGCGTTGATAAAGCCGCGTACTATCACGATATTTGTTATTTAAAAAATCCTACGACGAAAGTTAGAAACGATATGTGTGACGCAAATATGTTAACGAAACTGAAGGGTATCTATAATCCGACAATTAGGGAAAAAATGGAGCGATCCGTCCTTAGTAATCTGATTGGAACGAAGAAAAGATTCGGAATGGGAGTTTAAAAAAAAATTTTGATATGCAAGATTTAGCGGAAGAGTTGCACAAACCCGTATGAAGAAAATTTAAGAAAAGGAGGTTCGAAGTAAAAGGTATTGATAGGATTTGGGCCGCAGATTTAGTAGATATGCAAGCATTTTCTAAATTTAATCGCAGTATAAAATATCTTCTCGCTGTTATCGATATCTTTTCCAAATACGGTTGGTTGATTCCGTTAAAAGATAAGAAGGGAAAATCTGTCACTGAGTCATTAAAGAGTATTTTTAGGGAAAGAAAGCCGGAAAAAATGTGGGTAGATAAAGGTAGAGAGTTTTATAACAAGGATGTTAAAGACTTAGTAGAAATATATTCCACCGAAAATGAGGAAAAATCTAGCGTCGTCGAGAGATGGATTAGAACGATGAAAGAAAAAATGTGGAAATATTTTTCCGCTAATTCCACGCATGTTTACATTAATGTGTTACCTGATCTCGTTAAAAAATATAATAACACGAAATATTCTTCCATTAAGATGACGCCTGTAGATGCTAGTAAGAAGGTTAATGAAGACAAAGTTTGGGAAGCTCTTTATCCCGATCGTGGTGAAGTAGTATATAAAAAGCCAAAGTTTACCGTCGGTGATAAAGTAAGGATAGCTAAAAAGAAAAAGACCTTCGAAAAGGGATATACCACAAGATGGACTGAAGAGGTTTTTACAATTTCCGAGGTAAAACGTACGTCACCCGTAACGTATAAAATTGAGGATTTTACTGGCGAAAAAATAGAAGGCAGCTTTTACGAACCTGAACTACAAAAAACTAATCAAACCTTGTTCAGGATAGAAAAGATTATTAACAAAGGAAAAAATAAATCTCTAGTAAAATGGAAAGGTTACCCTGACGATCTACTTTCATGGGTTGATAATAAAGACATTAAAAATATTTAATCATAAAAAAATGATGGATATCGCGATTAAAAACGTAATTTTACCGAACAAGCCGTTAAGTAACTTCGAACTAGAAGATGCTGCGAGAAAATTAAAAATACCTTTTTTTAGGGGAGTATTTTTACGAGATACTTTGCCGAAAAAAAGTATGAGAAAGGAATGCGGCATATTAAACCTAGATGACACGAGCGGACCCGGTACACATTGGGTCGCTTGGTATAAAGACGGTGAACTAAAAATTTATTTCGATAGTTACGGTTTACAACCGCCTCTCGAACTAGAAAAGTATCTGTTGAATCCAATATTTTACAATACGGATCAATTGCAACGAGCTGGGCAAGTATTTTGCGGACATTTATGTTTGTTCATTCTTAAAGAGCTAACCTCGGGAATTAAATCCCAACAAGTTTTAAATAAACTTTTTTAGCGATATAAAAAAATATGCCTGTTGATAAATTCGGAGGAATGGATAATGTTAAATCGAGCGACGATGGAGCTTCGCTCGCTTACGTGAATAATAATTTTTTACGAAAAGGTGGAACGACGGAAGTTACCGGTTCTATAAATATAAATGGTAATACCTTAACGATGGTTAGTAATCCCGCAAATCCGCAAGATGTTGCGACTAAGGATTATGTAGATAACGTTGATACTCCTCTATTAAAAGAGAATGGAAGATACATTTCAACGGCATCAATCAATATGGCCTTCAAATCACTACACAATCCACCTACACCCGAAGAGAGAGATGATGCGGCAACTAAAAGTTATGTAGATACACTTATATCGGATATTAATACTTTACCGAATAAACCCGTAACAAAAGCACAGTTAGATGAGGCAATAAGACTTATTCGCAATTTGTTACCTTTCGTTAAATCCTGTAATATTTATGAATGGTTCGGCGAAATTAATATGAATAATCAAAGAATTTTTAATTTACCTTCACATATAAATGGTACAGAAGTAGTGACTAAAGAATACGTAGATGTAAGCGTTAAAAAACCGGCAACTACAATATTAGCAGAATCAAGAGGTGGATTGTTTAAAGGTACAAGACCATTTACTTTTGGTGGTGGTAGTGACAACCCAATTGGTTATGTTTTGCCTTCAAACGGGCAAGTATTAAAAGGTTGTATCCGCGTATCAAATCTTACAAATACTAGGTTTGAAATAGAAATTTTAATAAATGGATTTGGAACAGGAAAAGAACTCATGCATATTGGATCAGAATATTCGAGCACCACTTATTTTCCCAACAGCAGGTCCCTGGTATTAAACGAAGAAGATACAATAGGATTCGAAGTAAAAACCAACAATCCTAATGTTCACTTTACGAGTGTTTCATTGTTGATAGAATTAAACTTTTAAAAAAAAATACTCGTATAATAAAAATATGCCTGTTGATAAATTCGGAGGAATGTATAATTTAAATCGAGCGGCGATGGAGCTTCGCTCTCTTATGTGAATAATAATTTTTTACGTAAAGATGGAACGACAGAAGTTACAGGTTCTATAAATATGAATGGTAATACCTTAACGAGGGTTAGTAATCCCGCGAATCCTCAAGACGTTGCGATTAACGATTATGTAGACTCCAATGCGGGATTATTGAGCGAAAATGGGGGTTATCACATGGTTGGATATTTAAACATGGGTTTTGATAAAATAAAAAACTTAGATGATCCTACGGAACCGAGTGAAGCCGCTAATAAAAAATATATGGATGAAAGTGGTAGAGCGATAGTAGAACAGCGGGACGGTAGTTTTTCTGCCATCGCGAATATAGATATGCGAGGATACCAATTGACAAATCTTTTAAACCCTGCAGAACCGCAAGATGTTGCGACTAAGGATTATGTAGATGGTGCTAATCGGGCTTTCATTTTTGGTCCAGGGGGGTATATAGCGAGTAATGACATCTCCATGGGTGGTCGAAGAATAAACAACCTAGGAACACCTTTAGATAATCAACAGGCTGCAATAAGTTTTACGTTGATACCGTCGTTGCAGTGGCTACCGCGGGAGAAAAAGCTTTAACGAAAAACCCGGACGGTTCTTTTTCCGCGGATGGTGTAATAGATATGAAAGGAAATAGAATTACAAACTTACCAGAACCTGCTGCTTGGGATGATCCTGTAACGAGGTCTTTTCTTTCCAGACAGATGTTAACTCGATCCGAGTGGAAGAAAAAACTCGTAATAAGCGTTCACGCTGAGGAGCAAGGAAGTTTATTAAACGGAAATTACGAGTTTTCTTTCGGTAATGGTAGCAGCGGAAGATCGCACGGATTAGGAGGTTATTGCATGTCAGCTCCAGGTAGAATTATAAGAGGTTCTTTAATGGTTTTAAAAGGAAATAGGTTTTTAGAAGAAGAGGTAAAAATTAATATAGTCGTAAACGGTATCGAAAAAATCGACTAATCCTTAATTAAAAAAAGAGATGAACGTTGTAGTTGCATAGTTTTTCCACAACCTTTAGAAGTAAAGCAATGCGACGTTATAAACTTTTTAATGAGGTCGAACAACCCCGATGCAAAAAACTCTTATTTAACGATACTTATAGAAATAGACACGTAAAAAATATATTAAATTAATATTAAAAAATGGAAGAGAAACTAAATGAGATTATTGGTAATGATGGTTTTTATAAAGATCCTTTAGAAGATGTATTGGGAAGTATAAATACACACTGTGTGGAACTTGCTAGGTACATACCTTTGTTTGAGGATGAATATTCTTGTAAAAATTTCAAAGAAAGAATTTCTATGCTACAAAACATTTTAGTAAAGCAGTGCGAATTTTTTTTTTAGGGGATATTATGCAAATAAGCTTTCTAATATTAGTAAAAAAGTGGATGAATATTTATTTGAAAAGGAGGAGACAGAGGAGACTGAGGAGACTATGAAGGAAACGAGTGAAGAGTCTTAAACAAAAAAAAATTTATAACTTTTTTTAAAAAAAGTTATAAATTTATTAATAAACCCATAGAGATTTTTTTTTATCTCGCGATGATAGTAAGATGGGGAGTTATTATTTTCGCGATGATAGTAAGATTTTTTATCCGCGTTATGACTTGGAAGTTATTATTTTCGCGATGATAGTAAGATAGTAAGATGGGAAGATGGGAAGATTTTTTATCCGCGTTATGACTTGGAAGTTATTATTTTCGCGATGATGGGAAGATGGGAAGATTTTTATCTCACGATGATAGTAAGATGGGAAGATGGGAAGATTTTTATCTCGCGATGATAGTAAGATTTTTTATCCACGTTATGACTGGGAAGTTATTATTTTCGCGATGATGGGAAGATGGGGAGTTATTATTCGCGCGATGATAGTAAGATTTTTATCTTATCGTGATAGTAAGATGGGAAGATGGGAAGATTTTTATCTCGCGATGATAGTAAGATTTTTTATCCGCGTTATGACTGGGAAGTTATTATTTTCGCGATGATGGGAAGATGGGGAGTTATTATTTTATTAAGTTGAAGATTTTTTGGGAAAAATTGTTGAAGATTTTTTTGGGAAAAATTGTTGAAGATTTTTTTGGGAAAAATTGTTGAAGATTTTTTTGGGAAAAATTGTTGAAGATTTTTTTTGGGAAAAATTGTTGAAGATTTTTTGGGAAAAATTGTTGAAGATTTTTTTTGGGAAAAACCCTTTTATGAGAGTTTTTATCCATGAGATGATTGAAATGATTCAATGAGCTAGCTTTTTAATCATGAGATGATTGAAATGAGTCAGTTTTTTAACCATGAGATGATTGATATATTTTGGATGCGAATCATTTTTAACCACAAACATGATCCGGTGAGTCAGATCGGGACAATTTCTTTCTACTCTCGTTTAAGCTATTTGTGAAACCGGATCGTGACGCTCATTTAAGCTATTCGTGAAACCCGATACTGACGCTCGTTTAAGGTATTCGTGAAACCGGATACTTACGCTCGTTGAAGCTATTCGTGAAACCGGATACTGACGCTCATTTAAGCTTTTCGTGAAACCGGATACTGACGCTCATTTAAGCTTTTCCTGAAACCGAATCGTGACGCTTGTTTAAGCTATTCGTGAAACCAGATCTTGACGCTCGTTTAAGCTTTTCGTGAAACCGGATACTGACGCTCGTTTGAGCGTTTCGTGAAACCGGATACTGACGCTCGTTTAAGCCATTCGTGAAATCGGATACTGACGCTCGTTTGAGCGTTTCGTGAAACCGGATACTGACGCTCGTTTAAGCCATTCGTGAAATCGGATACTGACGCTCGTTTAAGCTTTTCATGTTTATAAATTGACAAAATTTTTAAACACGTCTAAGTTGAATGCATTTGCAGACAACAAGTCAAATGTGGCTGGGATGATGAAATGTGTCTGTAAAATGGTAGAAAACATTGTTAGAAAAGGAGAAAATGCTGGTTACCAGATGAAAGGATGAAAATGTGCCTGTAAAATTGTAGAAAACATTGTGAGAAAAGGAGAAAATGCTGTTTTCATAAGGCTTCTTTATTGGGGTCTTTAAAATTCGGTATTGTGTGGTAAAGAGTCCTTAGAAGTAGCCACCTAGATTTGGTGAAAAGTTACTCAGGGTTGTAAATGAAGGACAGTTTTTAGTCGCTCTCTTTGGTATGATTCTGTTAACGTAACTATACCTCCGACCTTGACCTGTTTCCGGTATGCAAGGCTTAATTTAGTTCTAGACTGATATATCCTCCTAAATGTTTCTCTCATAGACAAACTGCCGATGCTGCAGTTTATGATATTGCGAATAGTTGTACTTATTAGCGTTTGGTATTTAACTTCACATTATTTCCACACTTAAGTAGATAATTTAACTTTAAATCCCAGTAAACAATGGGGTATCAAAATGCATCTTAATTTAAATCATATCATCAAAGCATACGGATGTCATTGTGATGACACTATGTTGTGGTAAAGTTGGTCTATGTGTTAGTGGCTAGCCGGAAAATGAACTTTAACAGCAGGTAAAAAGTAAACAAAAGATAGAGCGACCTGGTAAATTTGACCTAGTTTGAAAATTCGTATCATTCCGGTGACTAACACTTGTACCTACTGTACAATAACAGATTCTAGCCTCCACAATGGTTTCTATACTTTTAATGGTATGATTTAAATTGATTAGATTTAAGTGTATTTTACTACCCCCATTACTGTATTTACTTTTAGCCCCTTTTAGGCCTTTAATGGGCAGTTTATCGAGTTTTACACCAACACACTATATATATGTTTTCTGAGTGGAAGAATGGTAAAAACATAGATTTTCTCTTTAAACCTACAAACAACTTTAAACACCGGGCGGCGTCCTGCGTTGCTTAGTTGTAAAGTGTAGGACTTACAACCTAGAGGCCTCGGATTCGAGCCTCACTGGAAGCACGGGGGGAGGGGGGGTTTCGTGGAAAGGTCTTTGTACTAGTGAAACCTAGGACACACATGAATATGTGAACCGTCGCTGTGACATGACAGACATGATGTTGAAGTGGGTGTAAATACCATTCAAGCAATTAGACAGCAGGCGGCCCTCAGGACTATCAGTCCTTTGATTTTCATTCTATCTATCTATCTATCTATCTATCTATCTTCAAATCTGTATTATTACACAACAGAATTCAATACTGACTTGTCGCTAATCACTTCTCATGTACATTGCAACGACGATAATTAGATTTTAAATGACTTGTTAACAAACAAAGGTTCAATATGATAGCACGGAATAGATGTAATATAGTGCAGTATCTGTGTGTAGTATACTTGTCTATCCCACAAAAAGATATGAGCCATGCTCTGGCAAAATGGGGCTTAATGCATCTCCGTAATCCATGATACCAAACGAGCCATCACAAAATTATGGATCCATAATAGCCATTTTTTCTAAACAACGGACTCAATCACGATGTAGACTGGTCCTTGGACATACAGAAAAAATTGACTTATAGCGAAAAGTTTCGGCCCGGGTCAACCTGTGCACTCCTCGCAGGCTGACCTGGGCCGAACCTGAAACTGATTTTCGGGGTCCTCAAATAAATCTCAGAGCGAATTGGCTATTTCAAAGCTAGGTGTATCTGCATTTAGCCATGCCAAAAAGAGACAAGAGAAGTGGAAGAGCAAAGGCGTAAGGCAAGTGAATCACCAATGAAATTTACACAAGAGAATCCTGAAATGTTTCTGGGCAAGTTTCTTTTTATCCATCAAATCTCACGGAGTCAAAACGAGGCGATTTGCATTAGCCCTGTCAAAAGGGACAGATTTCCACAGTTGGTTGATACTATTTTCTTTAAGAACAGACAAACATAATTCGACATCAGGTGGTGGCCTTTCGAATAATTACTATATTTCAAAAACAGGGTCCGTATTCACCAACCAATCTTAAGAACGTTCTTTGTGTTATTCTCCAAGATTTTCCAAGTTTGAAAGTAACACAACTTCTGATTGGCTAAACCATTTGGTTTAGCCAATCAGAAGGTGTGTTACTTTCAAATTTTGAAAAATCTGAAGAATAAGACTAAGAATTTTCTTAAGAATGGTTGGTGAATACGAACCCAGATGTCCCCAATATAAGTTTAGGTTAGCTCCACTGCCCAAAGGCAAGTGAGCTTATATAATGGTCCTTTGTCCGTTATACGTGTGAGCTTCCTTTCATTTTAATTTGTTAGGCCTACACTTTATCTTCTCTGATTACTATACTACACCATAATAGTACTGTCCTTTTGAGAGAACAGATTTCACTCGTACAAGTCCCATAGAACAAGTTAACAGCGGGTATTCAAAGATTACATGCACTAGCAATGTGTAAGCTCTCTTACCTTTCGTCAAATTCTGAAAATATTTCATGCACACATCTTCACCTCTTTGAGACTACGCGCAAAGTAGTGGCTTCACATACCAGTTGGGATCAAAGTGAGGGTCTAAGGGTCACATGCACTTGATTTTTCCAAAGGATTTCAAGATAAAATGATTCGGAAAGGGTATTATTGAACAAATATGGACAAATACAGCAATTATATTCAAAGAAATGAATGATGAGGTTTCTGATGTCGCTTCTCGTCTTTTCTTGACGCTTCTGGTCTTTCCAAAACCGTAAAGTCATCGAAAACAAAAATATGAAAAGGTGGCTCAATACAACTCCGTGATGCATGATACCAAGCAAGTCATCACATTATCATGGATGACCATTTTGTCTAACAACCGACTGGATGATTATTTTGTCTAACAACCGACTGGATGACCATTTTGTCTAACAACCGACTGGATGACCATTTTGTCTAACAACCGACTGGATGACCATTTTGTCTAACAACCGACTGGATGACCATTTTGTCTAACAACCGACTGGATGACTATTTTGTCTAACAACCGACTGGATGACCATTTTGTCTAACAACCGACTGGATGACCATTTGTCTAATAACCGACTGAATCATGAGGTAGACTGGTTACTCGACATACGGAAAATTGACCAGTAGCGAAAAGTTTCGGCCCAGATCAGATCTGAGTCGATACTTTTCGCAGATGCATTAAACACCCTTTTCACAGAGCATGGCTTAATTATATTTTGGGTCCATGCACGAAACCCAGTGCAGAAATTTCAACGTTTTTACGTCTGCACTATTTCTCGAAATATCGGACAGTGTACAGTGTTAATCGGGTCTCACATTCTGTGCAACTGACCTTGATCCACAGTGTCTGCAAGTGTGCCATATATTTCATGAGCTTGATTTGAATTATCTGCTTCTCTAAAATGCCCTCAGAAAGAAGACTTTTGAAAACATTGTGTGAAAATGAGAACATTCTGGCGTCTTGGTGACCAGCATTTTCTCCGTTTCAAAAAAAAATTTTTTCCCCTTTGAAAGACAAATTCTATGTTTCTAGCCACATTCATTTTGAGCTCTGCCAATGCTTTTGAGTCTAATATAAATTTGTTGTTAGTTAAATTGTAAAGGAGCCCTTAAGTATAATTAGAAATGAGCCACGTTCTGGCAAAAGGGGGCCTAATGCATCTCCGTGATACATTATACCTTGCAAGTCATTGTTTAATCGTGGATCCACAGAACCCATTGTGTCTAATAACCGACTGAATCGTGCGGTAGACTGGTCCTTTGACATGCAGAAAACTGAACAATAGCAAAAAGTTTCTGCCCAGGTCAGCCTGCACCATTTGCAACATTATGTTAGTAATATCGCAGAGGTCAGTAATCCTATCTATGCTGGAGTTTCTTATACCAGTAATTTGAAAAATATTCTCCCCAAGCCACTGGCTGCTTTCCCACATAACCGTCGTCGAAACAATGATCAGCGGTAAGAGAGGAATGAATCCTGTCGCAATGACTATCTTTAGTCCTCGGAAAGAAATTCGCCGAGCTGGGGTTTCAAACCAGCGTCCCCTGGTTTCAAGTCCTGTACGATACTAACTAACGGGTTGGGATGGGATAATGCAGATCGATTTTAATCCTCCGTCGGATACTTTTTGCAAATGCATTATGCCCCCTTTTCACAGAACATGGCTCATATGGAGTAGGCCTATACGTATTATCAAAGTGACGCTGAAAACATGGAGAGACTCGAACCAATAATTGCTTGATATCGTGACAGGCAATGGTCTTTTTTTTTTCCCCTAAATATACACAGTAAAATTATTGTTGCACCCCCTGTGTTTTTAACGTGTTTAATTTTCTGGCGAGAATGATATGAAATGGGTTGGAAATTAGAATCTGGCTGCTGTATACAAGAGCAAACAAGTCTGTTGTCTCTGAAATGGAATGAACTGAGGTATCCCTTAACCTCATGGCAGCAGCTACTAATCGAGCTGTTTCAACCTCTCGTGAGAGGTGTGAGACAAAGACTGCAAGCTGTTTTGCATGCCCCAGGCGGAAGTACGCAATATTGCCTGATTTTGTGTGTCCATTTCTCTGCAGGTCACTTTCAACCTGTCGTAAGTTTTGTTTCGACATTAAATTCCCTGTTTTAACCAAACTTAAACGCTTCTCGTTTTTCTTAAATTTGAAAGCAACATCTAGGCAAAAGATTCCCACTTACCATGAGGTCAAGGGATACCTCAGTTCAGTTCATTTTATGGGCAAAAGACGACTCTGTTGGTGTATGCAGCAGCAGAATTCTAATTTCGACCCAATTTTATCTCATTCACGTCAGAAAATCAAACCCGGTAAAAAACACAGGGGGTGCAACACTAATTTTACTATGTATATTTTCATGTAACCCATTTACTGTACTAACGTTAAAAACTCGTGTTCATTTTTAATTGCGTGAATCATAAAAGAAAAACATTCCAGAGACTTAAAAAGTGTCGTGTTGAACAACCGGCCATTTTATTGGCGTTTTATACCATTACTGAATTATTTTTGTTGATTAAAGGCCCAGTTGCTGCCGAAAGTAAACAATACGGGTGTCAAGATGGATTTAAATTTAAATCACGCCATATAAAAGTAGAGAAATTATTGTGAAAATGACAATCTGTTACTGTATGGTCGGCCCAAGTGTAAGTCGCTGGCAGAAAAATGAATTTTAAAACCAGGTAAAAAGTAAACAAAAGTAAAGCGACTTGGCAACTTTTTACCTAGCTTTCAAAATTTATTTTTGTGCCTGCGACTTACAACTGGATCGACCGTACAATAAAATATTGCCATCTTCCCAATAATTTCCATATTTCGAAATGGTATGATTTAAATCTAAGTGCATTTAAACACACGCTTTGTTTAGTTTTGACCGCCACTGGGCCTTAATTGAAATGCCAATTTAGATTACAAAAAGTAAAACTATTAAAGACCTCTTTAGAAAACTCTGTCTTACTCCTAAATCCTCTTATAAACTTCTGCTTTATCGACCCTAAAGAAGAAAAAAAAAGATTTTTTGAAACATTGTGTGGAGAAAGGGAAAAATGTTTTTTCACCTTTTCCCGCGATGTTTTTAAATCTTTCCAAGACGAGTCGCATCATTTGAATCAATTTAGTATGTCGTCTGCAAACGCTTTCAATTTAATCAAATGTGAACATTTGTCGTCTGGTTACTTCGCCTCCTTTTCGACACCCCTGTTTAGCCCCGGTTTTCAACCCTTTAACGGCTTTATTTCTTTATAAAACAATTCTATGTATTAACGACCCGAGAAAGAACACCTTTGAAAACATTGTGGGAAAAGGAGAAAATGCTGGTAACCAGCATTTTCTCCTTTTCCCACAATGTTTTCTACCCTATCGAAGAGCGAAATAATACTTTGAGCTACATTTCATTTGTCGCCTGCAAATGATTTCAGTTTGGTCGGGTCCAAACTTTTGTTGTTTGGTATAAGTTATAGCATATTACTCGTTACTATGCAGAACAATTAACTTATTTCCTTTTTCGCCGCAGCTGTATCAGCTGGCATTTGACCTGTTTCCTGGTATTAGTCTCGAATGAGTGAATACTAATTTGCGATTGGTCGAAAATGTGGCCATGCTTATTCCGCGGTTCTTTGCGGACCGTTTTGCGAACACCGGTATACAGGGGTTGCTACCTCCCATCGATACCCGTGGCGATTATTCGCACCTTAGAAAATGGATTGATACGGGATAATCTTTTTCGTGTACTATTTCTTAATTTTTATTGAGGTGGGGTACAAAGGATCTCAACTCAGATTTATCACGTGGGAAATTGAACCTAAAAATGTGATTCTTGGGTACCTAACATTAACCTGGAAAAATAGTACCATTTAGAAAGCACTTCATTCACTTTGGCATCAAGGCATGAGTAAAACGTTAACAATAGGGGAATTGACACGACTTTTTGGACGATACATATGTAAACAAATACACCATTATCATAACACAATTTAAAAAAAAGAGTGTTCGAACAGACTACCCTAAGGCATGCGTAGGTATTCGAGTTTATGAATCAGTTCCACCAAATAGAGTCAACAAGCATCAAGAAGTGGAGTGGAAAGCTTAGAAGCATCATGAGAACTCTTGTGCTAATTTCTTGGAGTAGGATTGCTTTATTTGTCCAGATATTGCTTAGTAATACAACTCACATCGTTTTATTTTGACATTCTATTGAACCCCCCCTACCAACAAGAAAAAACAGAAAATTGTCAATTTGCTCTGAGATTTAACAGAGAGATAGTACTCAGCTCTTTAAATGTCTGCTTGCTTTTACTCAACTCTTTCTATGTGCTTATTATTTGGTACAACAGATGGATTTCAACTTGAGCAGGATTAAACGCACCCCACCTCAACAGTGCTTTCACCGCTTTGATATTTTTATGCGTTACTGCAGGGCCCGATGGCGTAGTCAGTTGGGTAAAATTTAAAACTACTGGTTCGCTGGGTAGAGTCCCCAGCTCGGCGATTGACGATAGTCGTTGCGACAGAATTCATTCCTCTTCGGATATCTAAGATTTACACAAAGCATTCAATGTCCTAATCTACGGGACTGTCACGGAGAGAGGTTAGATATGAGCCATGCTCTGTGAAAAGGGGGCTTAATGCATCTGCGAAAAGTATCGACCAGGTCAGCCTGCGCAGTCCGCGCAGGCTGACCTGGGCCGAAACTTTTCGCTATTGGTCAATTTTCTGTTTGTGCAAGGACCAGTCTACCTCATAATAATGTCGGTTGTTTAAAAAAAAAGTGGCTATCACAGATACATAATTATGTGATAGCTTAACAGGTATCACGCATCGCGGAGATGCATTAAGCCCCCTTTTGCCACAGCATGGCTCATATATAAGCATTTCAAACCTGCCTTGCTGTTGAGCTAGGTTTTGCAGCGATGGGGGTTTGGTGTTTTTCTTTCCGTGGATATTAACCGTTACCCTGCTATAAAAGTGAAATGAAACTTTCAAGCCGATTGTATAAACCAAGATTCTGCTATTTCAGAGGTATTTTTTGGAAAAAGATATCTCCTTATCGTACAGTGTAGATCCAAGATCAGAGTGCGCGTTCTGTGCAGTCTGATCTTGATCTACAATGTCTGCGAAAGGGATTAGCAGCTTAAGGGTTAAGTAACGTCCGTTAGAGTTAGTGCCTGGTGACCAGGCCGTTGAACGGTGTCATGAATTGGCCCACAAATAGGTTCGCATAACGGTCCGCAGAAGTCATATAATTTTTATTTTGTTCCCTCAAAGTATTCACCTCCAACAGATATACAAAGTTTCAGTCTCTGGTTCCAATCTTTGAAGGCATTTTCACAGCCTTTTTTATGTAGACTATGAAGTGAATGGAATATTGCAGAACTGAGGTATATGCGCTGAACAAATTTTCGACCTGAACGGTATTTTTTTAGCAAGAGGCAAGGTCAGGTGAATATGGAGGGTGGCGGAGCACAACGACTTTTTCCTGCTTCAGAAAGTCTTGCACCTCGTACAAAAGACAATGACTGAAACTTATGGTTTACACACGGTGAAATAGAGTTGACAGAAAATTAATTCCAGTGTCTTCATAGTATACCTAAAAAAGACTATGAAAATGCCTTCAAAGATTGGATCCGGGGACTGAAACTTTGTATATCTGTTGGAGGTGAATACTTTGAGGGAACAAAATTAAAAAAAAAAATCAGTGACACCTATGAAGAATCAAATTTTAGGTGCCTAGACGCATTCATATTTGAACACACCTCGTAATAAAATTCTATCTCAAACATCTACTTAGACCTGATCCTTTAGATAGATATGAGCCACGATCTGGCAAAAGGGGGCTTAATGCACCTCCGGGATGCCAAGCAAGTCATCACAGTGTTATAAATCCGTAAAATCCATTTTGTGTAACAACCGACTAAATCATAGGGTTTGCTGGTCCTTTGAGCTGCAGAAAATGGACCGATAGCAAAAACTTTCGGCCCAGGTCAGCCTGCGCAGAATGCGCAGGCTGACCTGAGTCGAAACTTTTTGCAGATGCATTAAGTCCCCTTTTCACATGGTACAGTTCATATATCTATCTAAATCACACCCTGGAGCCATGTGTCAGCTTTCTCTGCTAGATGTTGTTGTATTCTTGGACAAGTCTCTTAATGTATGTGACGTCATATGTATAAGTCCCGAAATTAAAAAAAAAAAAAAAAATGCCCTTTTCATTTTACTTTGAACTTTGAGGTTTTTGAAATAGAAATCTTGAAGGTATATCCAAAAAATGGCTTTGTTATTTTGAAATAGACATGTAAACATTCTTTACAAAACAAAAACAAATAGTAGTCAAACATTATGTACTAGTTACAGATTGAATTATTGATTGTATGGTGTTTAACGCAGTTTTCAACATTATTTCAGTTATATCCCAGCGGCCAGTGCACCTATCTATGCTTTCTTGGAGTTTCTTTTACCGGTACCACGCACAATAGTCTTTCCAAGCCACTGGCTACTTTCCCACATAACCATCGTCGAAACAATGGTCAGCTGTGAGAGAGGAATAAATCCTGTCGCGCTGACTGTCATCAATCCTGGGAAGGAAATTAGCCTAGCCGGGGATCGAACCAGCGACCTCCTGTTCTCAAGTCCTGTACGCTACCGACTGAGCTACGGGAGCTCGGCGCTCAGTTTAAGAGGAATCCAGTTTTGTCACGTACATTTGTGAAAATTGGCGACTGGGGAAAATAATAAATTAATTTTGAAAGCATCATTAAGATGTTACAAATGTTGTACATGTAATTAATTTGAATCTTGCAGTACATAATTTCATAATACAGGTAATATCATGAGAAATATCAATCGACACATGAAGTTTTTTTTTTTTGTTATTTCCTTGTGTCAGAACTTTTGACGTATAGCTTGGCGACATGGGATTTTGTGACCCTGTGGTAGAATAACAGTAAAACTTTTTAACATTTTTTTTACCTCTATCAAAATGCTTTTTAGAGTTTTAAAGCTGTTGTAGATTTCCGATTTCACACAAAAAATAAAACGATTCAAATAGAGTTTCAGAATTCTTATTTTCACATACATTAAAATGTCGGTGACATTGATTGTCGCGGTTCCGTGAGAACGAGTCGTTTCCGAAATCTTTTTTGTCGATCGACATTGTGTTCAGCCATGCCCTGGCAAAAGGGGGCTTAATACATGCATTATAACAGTCATGATATCGCATAATTATGGATCCATAAAAGCCACTTTTTTTAAAACAGCCGACTAAATCATAGAATGGTCCTTGGACATACAGAAAATTGACCAATATCGAAAAGTTTCGGCCCAGGTCAGCCTGCGCGGACTGCGCAGGCTGACCTGAGTCGATACTTTTCGCAGATGCATTAAGCCCCCCTTTTCACAGAGCATGGCTCGTGCATTGATGTATTCACTTTGAAACGTTCGGTCATGCACGAAAATGGACTCCTGCATTACTAATTCATTGCCACCTGAAATATCGGACAGCTCTGAAAACAATCTTGAATTATTCACTTGGAGTGACCCCATGATCTTGTATTTTAATTCCGGGCAGGATTAGAGTTTCGACTCGCCCAAAATAGAATGCTCTAATTATGGAACTGGTGTTTAGAAAACACTGTGGAAAAAGGAGAAAGTGTTGGTTTTTCCACAATGTTTTTCAACAGGCTTTTAGCCTAGGGCAGTGAAAAACCTTGAATTGTTTAATGAACGATTGACCCTTTACCACACAGTCCCGAGTTTTAACGACCTTTGAGAACAAAGCTTTTTGAAAATATTGTATGAAAAGAGGAAGAAGCTGGTAACTAGCATTTTATCCTTTTCCCTCAATATTTTCTAGCCTTTCCAGGACAAATCGCACCAATTCAGTGCCAATTTAATTTGTCGTTTGGACATGCTCTTGATTTGGACAAGTCCAAAATTTTGTCACGTGGTAACGAATCACGGAAGCTTTCATGTGTGGTTTTCGCATGCAACGAGGTTTCATTTCACTATTGATTGTATTGAACGGCGTTTTACACCGTCTTATTTCAGTCATATCACGGTAACAGGTATGCCTTGGGTTTTATCTTTACTAAAGGCTGTGGCTCTGAAGTGTCTCGCCGACGGACGGTCCCGTAAAAAATACCAAGTGCTGCAAGTGAGGATCGAACCCAGCGGCTCCAGCTTACGATCCCTACTTTACAACTAAACCACGCGGGACCTTAAATTTTCATTTCACTAGAAGGTGTTGTGTATGTTTCCGTTTTGTCTTTTTGTTTTTCCTTTAAGCTTTTTTCATGGGTTGCATTTTACATATCACACACCAGTCCTACGTGCGTGCGTGCTCGCGTGAGTGAGACTTTTTAGACACTCCAATGGATGGATGGATTGATGGGTGGTCGGGTGGATGGACGGACTAACCGACAGACGGACGGACAGACTGACTGACTTACTGCCGGCCGGATGAACGAACAGACTGACGGAGAGTCAGACGGAAAGATGAATTTCGGAAATCACGCCCGAATTTTTTTTTTTCCCGCAAAATATCTGTTTTCTTCTGAAGTTTCTCTCTCTTTTTTTTTTCATATCGTCACAATCTTATTTATGCACTTTTGATTACCTGTCATGTTAAACAACTTTGGACGCTTTATTAATTTTCTCCTCTTATTATTGTGTGAACATGCGTGATATAAGTTGATAACGATACGTGCTAGAAGGCCTACAGAAATATTTGATATTTAGTTTTTAACGACGATGGTATGTAGAATTGAACACATTCGGCATACTTCGGGTGATCTGATCAAATCCCTGTGTCACGTAGCTTGATATGCATCTACATAGCACATCTCCGAAAGCACACCGTTTTACCGTTATTGAAATTGTAAGGCTCCTCTTAAAAAAGAAAACATGAGTCAATTTTCTGTCGTTATCTTTCTAAGAATATTTCAGTCGGCAACCAGTTTGTACATTCAATTTTTAGCGTGGTTTATCAATTTCGTTGGGAGCTTTCATCGACAGATCGATACATGTGAATAACTTCACCGTGGTTGTGCATGTCGTTGCTAAGCGATTTACAGGGCACCGCCATGTTTAAAATCATTTGATTTGATTTGTAGTTCAAAATGGAAGCCTACTTTGTTCGGACGAGGTTAGATGTATGTATGGAATCGGTCGAGTTGTGACGGGTGGAGTTAAACAGAATCTCACCTACCGATCGATGCACTCGTCACAACTCGGCCGATTCCGTAATCCATAGTTACGTCTACGGACACTCGTTACAACTCGGCCGATTCCGCACCTACATCTAACCTCGTCTGTATAAAGGAGGCTTCCATTTTGAACTACCAATCACATGATCTTAAACATGGCGGCGCCCCTGTAGATCGCTTAGCAACGACATGAACAACCACGGTGAAGTTATTCACTTCTATCGATCTGCCGATGAAAGCTCCGAAAGGAATTGATAAACCACGCTAAAAATTGAATGTACAAACTGTTTGCCGACTGAAATATTCTTAGAAAGATAACGGTAAAGGGAAGTGCTTCCGGAGATGTGCGAAATGTACCGTGTAGATGCATATCAAGCTACGTGATACAGCCGAGGGATTGATCACCAGATCACCCGAGGTATGCCGAATGCTACCAATCGATGCACTCGTCACAACTCGGCCGATTCCGTAATCCATAGTTACATTTACGGATTGATCAACGGATCACTCGAGTTTTGTCGAATACTACGGATGTTTAAGCTGGGCTATTGATAGAGCAGGAACAAAGAACTTTTAAAACTCTTTAACAAACGACAAAATTTTATAACTAGTCCAAATTGAAAGCATTTGCAGACGACATAATTAATGTGACTCAAAACTAGGAATTTACCTTTGGAAGGGTAGAAAACATTTCGGGAACAGGTGAAAATGCTAGTTACCATCAGCATTTCTCTTTTCCCATAATGTTATCAAAAGGCCTTTTCCTTAGGGCTGTTAAAACTCGGGATTGTTTGGTAAAGAGTTAAAAGCCCCAATAGCGGGGCAAAGTACAAAATGCGGGTGTAAAAATGCATTTAACCCTTTCCCAAACAAGCCCTGGTTTTCACGTGTCTGCAGTACAAGTCTTTTGAAAACACTGTGGGAAAAGGAGAAATTGCTCGTAACGAGCAATTTCTCCTTTTACCACAGTGTTTTCTACCCTTTTTGAGTCCTTTCTGCCATTTTCATCAAATTTAAAATTGTCGTCTGCAAGCTCTTTCAATTTGGACCAGTCCAAAATTTGTCGTTTGGGAAAGGGTTAAATTCAAATCATATGATTTAAAAGTGTGAAAATTATCATGAAGATGACAATCTGTTATCGTAGGCCCTACGTTTGGTCAAAGTGTAAGTCGCTGGCAAAAAAAGGATAGAGCTACCTGGCAACTTTTTTCCTAGTTTTAAATTCATTTTTCTCTGCCAGCGTCTAACACTGGATCGACCATACAGGGTCCGTATTCACCAACCATTCCTAAGAATATTCTTAATCGTATACCCCAAGATTTTCTACATTTGAAAGTAACACAACTCCTGATTGGCTAAACCATTTGGTTTAGCCAATAAGGATTTGTGTTTCTTTCAAATGTAGAAAATTCTGAAGGACAAGACAAAGAACGTTCTTAAAAATGGTTGGTGAATACGGACCCTGATTGCCAACTTCACAATAACTTCTATACTTTTAAATGGTATGCCTTTAAATTCAAATGCATCTAAACACCCACATTGTTTACTTTTGGTCCCTACTGGGCCTTTAAAGAAATCATACAGTTTTTTTGTACGCGAATGAATTTTGTGTTCTATAACAACCATTTTGTGTGTGTGTGTGTGTGTGTGCCCTTTGTTTATATAAATACGATTTACAAGGGACACAAACTTACCGTTAAACTTTTTAACAAAATACAAAATTTTTGGCTATGAATTATGTGTAATTATAGACCTAACTAGAACTGTTGCAAAGCGGACAAATACCCCCACCAGCATCTTGTCACTGAAGCAGCACAATCAGAGAACGGAAGTGATTTTCTAAACAAAGATCATTAGTGACCTTGACCTTTGACCAATGTGACCCGAAACAATAGGGCACCTCCATGGGTCATGAACAATTGTATAAAGTTTCAGGGTCCTAGGTCAAACGGCTATCGAGTTAGAGCACGGAAACGATTTTCAAGCAAACTTCACCTGTGACCTCCATCTTTGATCCATGTGACCCAAAAACAATAGAGCACCTCCTTGGGTCATGAGCAATTTTTGTGTAAAGTTTCAGAGTCCTACAAACGACTTTTGAGTTAAAGCACAGAAACGAAAGCAAGATGGACGGATTGACGGACGTACGAACGGACAGACAGACAGACAGACATGGTGAAACCAGTATACCCCCTCTACTTCGTTGGTGGGAGTGAGGGTATAAGTACTAAACGATGAATTATTTTCATTGTCAATCCTCGGAAAGAAACAAGCCGAGCGTTGGATTCGAACAAAGAGCCCCCCCTAGTTTCAACTCCTGTGCGTAACTAAATTGAGTCAGTGGAATCGGCCTTGTACCGCAGTCTTTAACCCGTTTACTGCCAGCGACAATCTGGACAGCTATCACCGATGGCGTAGATCAAGATCAGACTAAACAGAATCTACATTCTAATTTTGGATATACACCGTCCGCTACCTGATATACATGTAATATTATATTTTTTTAAGCGAAGTTAGTAATGCTAACAGTCGTTAATGAATACCATGGGACAATTTCGAAACAAGACCCTTTTGAAATCATACATGAGTCATGCTTTATGAAAAGGAGGTTTAATGCATCTGAAATATATATATATCGATTGGGGTCAGTCTGAGAGGACTATGAATAGAAACGTTTTGCTTTTCTGCATGCCATAGGAACATTCTACTTTATGATTCAATCGCTGGTTAGACAAAATGGATTTTATGGATCCATAATGATGTAAAAATTTGGTTGGTTGGCATCACGGAGATGCACTAAACCTCCTTTCCTCGGAGCATGGCTCACGTATTTCAAAATGCGCGTTGTCGTGTAAATCTCAAGGTTTCGGATAAATGTAGCATTTAATTACACCCTTTATCACGTATCCCGTGTTTTAAGGATCCTATCACGTGACCAGCATTTTCTCCTTTTCCCACGTTTTCTACTATTTCAGACACAAATTCCATAATTCGCGACACATTTGATTTGTTGTCTGCAAATGCTTTCAATTAACTCTTTACCAAACAACAAAATTTTAGACCAGTCCAAATTGAAAGCTTTTGCAGACGACAAAATATATGTGACTCAAACAATGAAATTTGTAATGGGAAGAGTAGAAAACATTGTGGGAAAATGAGAAAATGCTGGTTACCAGGATTTTCTCCTTTTCCCACAATGTTTTCAAAAGGCTTCTTTCTCAGGGTCATCAAAAGTCGGGGTTGTGTGGTAAAGAGTAAACCCTTTATCACGTATCCCGTGTTTTAACGATCCTCAAGGATAAACTCGAAAACATTGTGGGAAAAGGAAGAAAACGCTGGTGACCAGCATTTTCTCTCCTTTTCCCACAATGTTTTCTACTATTTCAGACAAATTCTATAATTCGAGACACATTTCATTTGTTGTCTGCAAATGCTTTCAATTAAGGTCAGTGTAAAATCTTGTTGTTTGATAAAGAGTTAAACCTTACCGAAACGGGCTCGTGTTTTTCACGATCCTGGAGAAAAAATGCGCGTGAAAGCATTGTGGGAAAAGGAGAAAATGTTGATCACCAGCCTTTCCACAAGAGATCCCAATGTTTGAATCATAGTTATTTTGTCGTCTTCAATGCTGTAAATTTGGATAAGTCAATTGATTGTTTGATTGGAGTTTCACGCCGTTTTCAACATTATTTCAGTTATATCGCGGCGGCCAGTGCACCTATCCATGCTTTCCTGGAGTTTCTATCACCAGTACTCCGCACAATATTCTTTCCAAGCCACTGGCTGCTTTCCCACATAACCATCGTCGAAACAATGGTCAGTGGTGAGAGAGGAATGAATCCTGTCGCGATGACTATCATCAATCCTCGGAAAGAAATTGGCCAAGCCGGGGATCGAACCAGCAACATCCTGTTCTCAAGTCCTGCACGCTACCGACTGAGCTACCGGTGCTCGGATTGGACCAGTCAAACTACTAGTATATGCTCTCAGGTAAACCAGTTCAATTCATTCGCGTTCAAACTTTTACAATGCGTCGGGTTTCTACGGTGGCACTGAGGTGACATGTGCATTTTTTTGTATTTATCTCGTTCCCACGAGATAATAATTCGTTTTCTCGATTTTTTTTTTTTTTTTTTTATAAAGAATTATGCTAAAAACAAAATTCGTTTTCTCGAGAGGTGTGTGTGTGTGTGTGTGTGTGTGTGTGTGTGTGTGTGTGTGGTCCAAATTGGAATCTAGGCAGATCCGGAATCTGCCTAGACCAAATTGGAATTCTATTCTGGTCTAGACCAAATTAGAATTCTACTTTGGTCTAGACAGATTCCAGATCTGTCTAGACCAAATTAGGATTCCAGTTTGGCTAGGCAGATCCAGAATCTGCCTAGACCAAATTGGAATATGTTCTTGTTAAATACAGTGTGACTAAATCTAAACCGTCTGATTTACTTTAAACCCCAAAACAAAAGCGGTTTCTTTCAGAAATTCAGGTTAGGAATAAATTTTGAATGTTTTGCACTTTAGCGGAAAAAAATGTGGGAAACACAGCAACTGTGGGGGAAAAAACTAATTGCTTTTACTAAAAAAAATAACTCTCGGTCGTAAACATGTGGATTAAAATGATTTTAAATAATCAGGAAAAATAATCCAATAAATAAGTAGTAAGCATTGTAGGAAAAGGAGAAAATTTCCAAAGCATTCTACCTCACCGTTGTAAACCTGTTTTTTAGGATTGATATGGTTACAATAATGAGAAAAACGATTCATAAATCAAGTAGAAAGTATAGTGGGAAGAGTAGAATTGTTAATATTGTATATTCTTTAATTTGTTTTGAAATAAGCAATAATTAATAATATGTGAAGGGTCATACTGACACAAATGATGTGTGAAGAGACAATGAAAGATGTTAATTGCCAAAATATCGTTAACTGCCGAATTTGTTAGCCATAAAGGTGTGAAGTTGATGTTTGGGTTTTTTTTTTTTTTTTATAAATCAGTGTCTAGCCCATTAGCGGGTAATCCTGAGTTTAATACCCATGTAAAATACATCTTTGAAAAACTGTGTTGGAAAAGAAGAAAGTGCTGGTTTCCCTGCTTTTCTCCTTGTCTCACAATGTTTAAAAAAAATCCTGGTAAAGATTGCAAAAAAATAAGCCATATTTCATTCGTTGTCCGTTTTTTTTTTTTTTTTTTTTAATTTAAAAAAGTCTTCAATGTGCTTTTTAACAAATTAGTCTAACCACTAAAAACTTAATCCTGAGTTTTAACAACCGTTCGACAGAAAGCTTTAAAAACAATGTTGGAAGAAAAGAAAATGATGGTATCCAACATGTTCTCCTGTTCCCACAATGTTTTCCAGAAGTTTCTACTGATCTTTGTCTACACTTCCTGTAAAATATGATTTAAGTTGGGACCTGCATAAAAAAAATTAATAGGGTTAGATTCATAACTTACAACTTTTTTTCCTTTTTTTTTTTTTAACATAAATGTGTTTATTTATTGTTAAAAAGTAAAAAGTTGAGATATTAAAATTCAAATAATAAAGCTTGCTTTTTGTGTGTGTGTGTGTGTGTGTGTGTGTGTGTGTGTGTGTGTTTAACCCTTTCCCAAACAAGCCCTGGTTTTCACGTGTCTGCAGTACAAGTCTTTTGAAAACACTGTGGGAAAAGGAGAAATTGCTCGTAACGAGCAATTTCTCCTTTTCCCACAGTGTTTTCTACCCTTTTTGATAACTTTCTGCCATTTTCATCGAATTTAAAATTGTCGTCTGCAAACTCTTTCAATTTGGACCAGTCCAAAATTTGTCGTTTCCTAAAGGATTAAAGTAAAAAGACTGAAAAAATAGATTTCAATTTGGTCTAGGCAGATCCTGTATCTGCCTAGCCAAACTGGAATTCTAATTTGGACCAGGCAGATCCAGAATCTGCCTAGACCAAACTAGAATTCTATTTTGGTCTAGGCCAAATTAGAATTCTAATTTGGCCTAGGCAGATTCCAGATCTGCCTAGGCAGATTCCAAATCTGCCTAGATTCCAATCTGGCCTACGACACACACACACACACACACATATATATAAACAAAAAGCTTATTATCTCATGCGAACGACATAATGGATGACTTGGATTGGCTGATTATCTCGTTCGAACGAGAGAGTACATGTATTTCGTTTTTTGCATAATTTTTTATATGAAAGTTGGATTTTTTTGCAAAATTGTTTATGAAATAAAGAAACTCGAGAAAACGAATTTCGTTTTTTTCACAATTTTTTATTAAAAAACAAAGAAAGAAAGAAAAAACTCGAGAAAAACGAATTTTGTTTTTTGCATAATTTTTTATGAAAAAACCTCGAGAAAACGAATCATTATCTCGTGGGAACGAGATAAATACAAAAAAAAAATGCACATGTCACTTCAGTGCCACCGTACAACAGACAGATTACGCAATTTCAATAAACAAAAAGAATATTTACCGAAACCTGTTGGACTGAATTTGCATTACAATATTCCGATCGAAATCGAATGCATCAAGTGCGAAATTGCACCCGCGCAGTTATCCATTACCTCGTGAAATGAATTTGCACCGAACGATTTTGAAAATATCCTGTAAATGGCTGAAATGATGGGGCTGGTGTTCGAAGTGGAAGAAAACATTGTGGAGAAAGGAGAAAATGTTGGTAACCAGCATTTTCTGCTTTTTCCACAATGTTTTCACAGGGCTTCTTCCCTAAGGTCTATGAAAAACATGAAATGTTTAGTAAAGGCAAAATTTAGACTTGCTGAAATCGAAAATATTTGCAGATAACAATTCAAATGTAGCTAAAATGATGGAATTTATCCTTGATGGGGTAGAAAACATTGTGGAAAAAAGCAGAAAATGCTGGTAACCAGCATTTTCTGCTTTTTTCGCAATGTTTTCAAAGGGCTTTTACCCTACAGTCAACGAAAAGCATGGGGTTGTTTGCCGTAGGATGAAGGCGGTTCATATAGATTGTATGGTTTTCGCATTCAACGAGGTTTCGTTTCACTATTGATTGTATTGAACGGTGTTTTTTCGGCGCTGGCTTTTGGCCTGATTCTTGGTACTGATAATGAACAGATGGGTAATTTGCGATTGGTCAAAAGTATGAACATACATGTATTTAGTCGGCTGGCCCGTGCTGGCATATTTGCTTGTATTTTTATGAAAACACTATTTACAAGCGTTGCTACCGCTAACCTTTTTCCTACTAAATAATTTAAATGAAACTTACAAGTCCATGGTAAAAAAACTAAAATGTTGGTATTTCAATGTTATGGGGGTTTGGGAAATATCTCCTTATCGGACACTGTAGATCCAAGATCAGGCTGCACGTTCTGTGCAGTCTGATCTTGATCTACACTGTCCGCAACAGGCCTGTGAGTCGCGCTTAGCAGTCTAAGGGTTAACGTTTGCAGAGACAAATATATTTTGTTTCTCTCAAATCTATTTAATTTGCAAGGCGGAAAAAAAAAACATAAAAAGACCCTGTTTAAGATTGTCAAAGTTTTACAGGGATGATTTCAAAGATGCCTGCTTCAAATTGGTTGTAGGCCATAACGAGGTAACCCTTTAGCAAACGACAAAATTTAAATTTTAGACTAGTCCATATTGAGAGCATCTGCAGACGACAAAGCAAATGTGGCTTAAATGGTCGGATTTGTTTGTGAAATGGCAGGGAAAAAAATGTAGGTAATTGAGAAAATGCTGTTAACTAGCATTTTATTCTTTTCCCACAATATTTTCAAAAGACTTCTTTGTCAGGGTCTTTAAAACTCGGGATTTTGTGAAAACCCTTTCTGGAATGAAGGGCCGAAAATTTACGATGTTTATTCTAAAGACTAGAATAATTACCCCCCACCCCCACCCCTTTAATCAATGCAACCAAATATAGGCTTTAGGTGAGTAGTATAGGAGGGTAGCACCGGGACTCGGTCCCGCTGCTACCCTCCCTGAGTCCCCCTAGAGCCCTCCCGGGTCCCCCTACAGCCCTACGTGGCGGGTTGTAGGGGGACCAATTGGTCCAAATTGGGTCGAAAAATCGTCATTTACCCTTATCTCTCCCTTAACCCTTCTAAAACCCTTTTGTTTCCTTCTAAAACCTTCTAAAACCCTTATCCCTTAACGGTCGGTTGTAACCCTTAACGTTTTGACACAACCCTTAACTTTTACACAGGCAATCACCTTGTTCGACTTAGTCTTTTCCCCACGATATGACTAATAAACCGGATCAGACTAGTTCAAGCAGAGACTCTGTTGGACTTAGTCTGATCTTGATCTACACTGTTCGTCTTGGTTTTTTTCTCTATTATTGTTCGGCTTAGGGTTTCTCTATTATCGTTCGCCTCTGTAGGACTTAATCTTTTTCTCTCCGTCTTTGTTCACCTCATTCTTTCTCTATCACCGTGTTGGGCTTAGTCTTTCTCAACGATATGGGTTATATGCCCTTCTCAGCTTGGGCCAGGCAGAGACCATCGTTGGACTTAGTCTTTTTTCACGATATGGGTTATATTCCCACCTCAGGTTGGCTCGGGCAGAGATCGTCGTTGGACTTAGTCTTTTTTCCGTCTTTATTCGTCTCAGGCTTTCTCTATCACCGTTGGACTTAGTCTTTTCCCCACGATATGAGCTATATTTCCACCTCACGCTGGTTCAGCCAGAGAGTATCGTTGGACTTAGTCTTTTTTTCCGTCTTTGTTCGCCTCAATCTTTCTCTATCACCGTTGGACTTAGCCTTTTTTCCGTCTTTTATTCACCTCTGTAGGGCTTGGGTCTTTCTCTGCCATCGTTGGACTTAGGTTTTCTCTTCGTCTTTGTTCGGCTGAGAGCTGTTCTTTTTTCTCTATCACCGTGTTGGACTTAGTCTTTCTCCACGATATGGTTATTTCCCCTTCTCAACTTGGGCCAAGGCAAAGATCATCGTTGGACTTAGACTTTTCTCCACGATGTGGGTTATATTCCCTCCTCAGCTTGATTCGGGCAGAGGGTTCCGTTGGATTTGGTTCTTTTCTCTATCTTCGATTAGGTGTTGTAGATAATTACTATATTCTATGTGAAATAGAACGTGATGTTCTATCTACATGCTTCCGCCCACGTTCGTGCTCTTAATTTTAATGGAATTAACGTTAGCCAATCGTTAGTTTCGTTACATTTTTGGAGATTTCATTCACATAGACATTGTAGGACTTAGTGTTTTTTTATCTACATGCTCTCGCCCATGCTCGCGCTCTTAATTCTGTTAATTCTGTATCAAAGTAGGTCAATCCCCTGCCAATCCCCTGCCGGGCTATAAAGCCAGCAGATTTCTCTATAGATCATTTCATTTCCACGATGAAGTTGTCCGAGCTCTGTTCTCCATAGTGAGTCTTTTTTGGAAGTACTTTGTAATACTTGTCCAAATACTACTAATACCAAGTTGTTGTGGGTTATTTGGTGAAAGTTAGGGAAGGAAGTGAAGGAAGCTATAGTCTTTTCGGGAGTAACCATTCAGACCTAACCAAGACCAAGAAAGGTTTTTACTTTTCTTCAAATTGTCCTTTTCAGGACTAACCAAGACCCAGAAAGTCTGCTTCTTCAAATTGTCAAAACAAATTGTCAAAGAAACAAAGTCAAGTCCTATATGCTTTTCATATCTTTATTTAAAACTTTTTATTTAAACTTTTGTACAATAATCATTACAATGAAACATCGAACTGTTAGAAGTATATACAATGAAACATATATGTTCTACATTGAACTGTGAAAATAAATCATTTCCATAAGATATATATTCTGGGACATTATCTAACTTATAGCCTTGACTCACAATCAGCCTCTAAAACCATGTCTAAAAGGTTGACTTATCATCAACCCTAAAACAAGGTCTAAAAGCCTAGTACCGTATTCAGACAGAGCAAGTAGCGATGAGGCAATTCAGGCCATATCGAATTTTAAGTATGAAACATTGAACTGTAGAAAAATAGAATCGTTTTGAAACAGTTCTTTGAAACAGTTCTTTGAAACAGTTCTTTCGAAAATGTTTTTACAGACACATTTTTGCAACTCACTGTTTTGCTGTCACATTTTTTCTTTTTTTCTTCGGGATGTCAGGTTCACAGTCACTCTTGCGTTTCCTCTCATTGTTTTTAATATCATTGTTTTCGACCTTGTTATTTTTCAATACAAGATCTGAACAGCTTTTTGCGCTGTGTTTTTTGGATTTGTAAAGGAAGCCATTCTTCTTGTTTTCTCTTTTCTCGTTCACAACATCGGATTTCCATTTACGTCTCAATTCCATATCTGAACAGATCTTCTTTCCTTCTCGTCGAATATTTTCTCTTTTCTCGTTGATTTTATCGTTGATTTTATCGTTGATTTTCTTTTCTTCAACTTTTGAAGAAAGTTTCCCTGAAGAGGGTTTCTTGTTTCCAATCGCTGAAGATTTTTGAGACCTCTGTTCGTTGTTTTGGTCTTCTCCAGACTTCTGATCGGGTATAAGAGTATCCTCTAAAGAAAGTTTCCCTGAAGAGGTTTTCTTCTTCACAGGATAATCTATCTGAATTCTACAGATTTCTGTGTCGTTGATTTCTGTGTTATCATGCTCCATATTTTCAATCTCCTGTTCGATTTGATTTTCGATCTGCTTTTCGGTCTGATTTTCAGTCGATGGGTCGTTGATTTTATCGTTGATTTTCTTTTCTTCACATCCTGAAGAAGTTTTCCCTGAAGATTTTTGAACCCTCTGTTCGTTGTTTTGGTTCTTTCCAGACGTTGAAGAAATCTTGTTGATTTTCTTTTCTTCAGATAACTTTTCTGAAGAAGATTTCTTGTTTTGGGAATTTTTCCCCTTTCCACTCGATGAAGTTGTAGGCTGTGACGGTTTTGTCTTCCATTTATTTTCGTCTACTTTATAGGATAATAGAGCCCCAACGTATTTCATATGTTGGAATTCTCTCCCGGTTTCCATTGTTGGTGAAATTTTGACATCGTGACTGTAGGGGTCCACGAAGACAGAGACGAATCTCCACATCAGTTTTTCTTTTTCTGGACATTGTCTAGCCCAATGTCCTGATCTGTTGCATGTAAAGCAGATATTCGTTGTCATATCACTCACTCCATGGCGCTTGTCGAATGTTGCTTGATCCAGGACTCTGGTGATACGATAGACATCTTTTTCTGCAAAATGTTGGTGGGATAGAAATGATCCCACATAGTTTCCAGTATGGTAGACTTGATATCTTGGTGGTATATTGGTGATCTCATAATCGTGGGTGTATGGGTTAACATACAGATACATTCTCTTTGGTGTTGTACTTTGTAGCTTGAACCCACTCATTTTTTCTACCAGTTGTCCTGTTTGAAATCTTTCCGAAGAATGATGAAGATTTCAGTCGTAACGCCTCTTTTTATACACGTTTGGTCTGAAAAAAGATATAAAAAAGCTAGGTTTCTTGAGTTCTGGGACATTACTTGACTCGCAATCAGTCATAAAACCATGTCTAAAAGGTTAGTACCGTATTCGGACAGTACAATCGACGATGAGGCTATTCAATCCATGTCGAAAAAGAGAAAAAAATTGCTGCCGGCCAAAAAAAGAAAAAGAATCCTAGTCTATCCAGACAGCAGCAGTAATAATGAAAGCGACGATGAGAAATTTTCAACCAAAAAGAGAAAAAGTTTGAAAGAAGAAAGTCATGCTGGACCATTTTCACCCAAGGAAGAAAAAAGTGAAGACAAAAAATCTTTGAAAGTCTCAACGAAGGAGAAATCTTTGAAAGAAGAAAACGATGGTAATTCCACCTCAACGAAGGAGAAATCTGTACAAATGGTTGTGGATTGTACCAGTGAAGACGAGAAATCTTTGAAAGAAGAAGAAGACAGAAAATCTTTGAATCATGCTGGACCATTTTCGCCCAAGAAAGAAGTATATTCTTCAGAGAAAAAATCTTTGCATATGAGAAGTCTATACGACTTAACAGAAGTGGGAAAAAAGAAGTCAAGAAAATTCAAAACAGAATCCCATGTACTGGAGGCGTCTTTTAAGAAATTCGAGGAGCTACAACCCCAGCAATTGACTGCCTTATTTGACGATGTTATCCAACAAATCATTCAAAAGTTAAAGGCTGAACCGAGGGATATGATTAGAGTTAGCATTAATCACCCTTCATTGGATGTGGGAATTCATATTCCCTTTCTATATGTGGAAGAGCTGGAGAGTCATATTATGCTGAACGAGATTGAAAAAGTTCTACAATCAAATGAGGAATTCGTCTTGAACGATGGTCGCATGACATTCGATATCACACATACGATACCCCCAAGCGGCAGTGGAAGAAGATATAGGGCCACAGAACTATTGGATTCGAAAGTTTTTGCAAAAAAGAAACATTCGATTATTGAAATTAACAATCAAGACCATCTATGTTTTGCAAGAGCAATTGTTGTGGGGATTTGTCAGCATGAACGTGAAAACACCCAAGAATGGAATCGAAGATGGGATTACATCAAAAGATCAAACAAACCACTTCAAAAGACTGAAGCCGAGAAATTGATGAATGAAGTTGGAGTTTCGTCGACACAACCTGTAGGTCTTGAAGAATACAAAAAAATTCAAGATTTCTTGTATGAAAAAGACTATGTTATTAAAGTCCATCAACAGCAGTCGAGAGTGGAAAAAGTATTTGAACATCCAGAAGTGAAAGACAATAGTAAAATCATACATTTGTACTTTCATCAAAACCACTATGATTACATCAAATCCATCACAGGATTTCTTGATTGTGCTTATTATTGTGAGTTCTGCGATATGCGTTACAAGAATCGGGAAGACCATGCTTGCTCAAAGATCTGTAAAGGTTGTTTTCGTGCTGGGAAATGTCCATCAGAATCAAAAGAGTATGTTTGCTCCAACTGTCATAGACGATTTTTCAGTGCAGAATGCTTGAAAAATCACAAAACGCTTCAAGGTAAAGAGAAGAAAACCATTTGTGAATTAGTGAAACTTTGTTCAAAATGTGGAGGCCAGGTTTTTGACAGAAAGAGAAATCATATCTGTAAGGGAAAGAAAAAGTGTCACCTCTGCAAGAAGATAGTTGACTTTTCTCATCGCTGTTTTATTCAGCCTTACCAGAGTAAGATGAAACACGACAGCGACGATGAGACGAGTTCTTCCATAGTCAAAAAGCCTTTGTTCATTTTCTTTGATTTCGAATGCCAGCAAGACACGGGGGTACACATTCCGAATTACTGTATTGCACACCGAGCCTGTGCTGAATGTATCGATAAACCACTTGATTTTCATTGTTCCACATGCAGTGAATTCGAAGAAGGAAGAGAAGTTATTTTTCAAGGAAAAGAAACTTTGAGTCAATTTTGCAGCTGGCTCTTTACAAAGCATCATAAAGGAATCATAGCTATTGCCCATAATCTCAAAGGCTATGATGGACAATTTATTCTCAACCACATTATCAACGTTGGGATGAAAGAACCAGAACTGACCATGAATGGAAATAATATTTTGAAGTTAGAACTGAACGGTGTGTGTTTGATCGACTCCTTCAGTTTCATGAACTTTGGGCTGGCGAAATTTCCGACTACGTTTGGACTTCAAGAAATGAAAAAAGGCTACTTTCCTCACTGGGCAAATACAGACGAATTTTGGGATTACGTCGGCCCGTACCTGGACATGTCTTATTACAAACCCGATTCAATGTCTGAAGAGGCTCGATCGAGATTCATAGTCTGGTATAATGACAAAGTTCAAAACGGTGAGGAATTCAATTTCCAAAAAGAGATGGAGATGTACTGTCGATCGGATGTTGATATCCTAAGACGAGGATGTGGTGAATTCAGAAAGTTGTTCATCGAACAGAGTGGAATTTGTCCATTTACAGAGTCGTTTACCATTGCCGGAGCCTGTAACAAAATTTGGCGAAAAGATTATTTACCAAAAGATCAGATAGCCATCATTTCAAGCAAAGATCCAGTCAGGCGTCGGTTTTCTATGAAAGCAATACGCTGGATTCAAAGTATCGCTATGGAAAAAAGGATTCATATTCAACATGCCAGAAATGGTGGTGAATTTCGAATAGGAAAATACACTGTAGACGGTTTTCACCGCAAATCAAGGACTGTCTATGAATTCCTCGGGGATTTATTTCATGGTTGCCAGAAATGTTTTAAGGATCGAAAATATATCAACCCCATCAATGGAAAAACAATGGATGAATTGTACAACAGTACTATCGAACGATTAGAAACCATCAAAAGAATGGGATATAACGTCGTGACCATATGGGAGCATGAATTCGACGTCAAGATGAAGAAGGACAAAGAGTACAAAAAAACCATTGAAAGTCTATACCCGAACTGCGACCCCATCGAACCAAGAGAGGGGCTGGCTGGAGGCAGATGCAATGCAATAAAAATTGCCTATGATGTTGAGGAAAGCAGTGAGAAGGAAATCAAGTATATCGACATTTGCTCTCTGTATCCTTACGTCTGCAAACATAAATTTTACCCTGTAGGCCATCCCACAATCCTGACTACTGAGAACATTGACATGGAGAATATTCGTCAGTACGAAGGACTCATTAAATGCAAAGTTCTACCCCCAACTGATTTGTTTCACCCCGTTCTCCCAGTTCACTGTAACAACAAGATGATGTTTCCACTTTGTATGAAATGTGCACAAGAAAGCTCAAACGTCTGTAACCATGAAAAAGAAGAGAGAGTCTTGGTTGGAACTTGGGTTACATTCGAACTGTTCAAAGCTCTCGACTGTGGCTATCGGCTAATGCATGTGTATGAAATCTGGCATTTCGACTCTGTTTCGGACCAATTCTTTAAAGGCTATGTGGACAATTTCTTGAAAATCAAGCAAGAAGCCAGTGGATATCCCGGCTGGTGTCAGACAGACTCGGAAAAGAACCAGTTCATTCGCGAGTATGAGGAAGCCGAAGGGATTCGTCTCGATCCCAAATGTATTCAAAAAAACCCTGGGAAAAGATCATTTGCTAAGATTATGCTGAACTGTCTTTGGGGAAAATTAGCAAAGCGTGAAAACATGAGCAAGACGAAATACATCAGAGAACCGTCTAAATATTTCGAGTTGGTTACCGACCCGAAATACACGGTAAAACATGTGGAAATCTTTGACAATGAGTGTCCATTCATTTTGGTGAACTATGAAGAAAAGATGGACTTTGTCGAAACGCATGCTACAGCCAATGTTATTGTAGCGTCTTACGTAACAGCTTATGCAAGGTTGGAACTGTACAGTGTTCTTGAAAGATTGGGAGATAGAGTTCTGTATTTCGATACAGATAGTTGTATGTACATTCATGATCCTGAATTGTGGAACCCTCCCATCATTAACAGCAGACTAGGAAAATGGACCGATGAAGAGCCTGATTGCAGAATTACCCACTTCAGAGGTTTAGGTCCCAAGAATTACGCCTATAAAATGAGAACAAAAGATGGAAAAGAAAAAAGCAAATGCAAAGTCAAGGGAATTACTTTGGATTACAATACAAATCAGCTGGTGAATTTCGACACCTATTCAAATTGTGCTTTGGATCGTACAATAGAAATTAAAGTTCAGTATGACTGTAGAATCAAAAGATATAGAGACAGAACAGTGACCAGCGAACCACAGTCAAAAACGTTTCGCTCTGTATACACCAAAAGAGTGATTGTAAACGATACTGATACTGTACCCTATGGGCATAAAAGTTTGAGGGTATAAATAACTGTAAGAAAACAACATCGTGTTACACTGTTTTTGAACGACCAAAGTAAGACATTTTTAAAAACAGTTTTAAAAAGAGTGGAAAAATAAACATCTGCACAAAGTTATTGTGGAACATGAAGACAAGTGGAAAAAATCAAGGTATCTGTGAATTCACATTGTAAGAATTGTTTTGTCATTGTTGTAGATTAAAACTGTATTGTCAATGGTTTGTATATAAAATGTATCTTCAATGCTTTGTAAGAAACTGTATTGTTAAAATGTTATAGTGTTTTAACGATAATATTGTTAAAAACTGTATTGTTAAAAACTGTATTGTCAGAAACTTTGAATGAATAAATGAATCATGTATTGTAAGTTGAATAAAGTTAAAAACTTTGAATAAAGAAATGATTTTAAAAAAGTCGTCTGTTTTGATTTCTTCCCAAAAAACTTGAATAAAGAAAAGTTCAGACTTGGAAAAATTAACAAGATCCCAAAGAAAAGAACAGAGATGGAAAAAATGTAGATAGAAAATAACATTCTATATAAATGAGATCATATAGTACATTATTTTCTATCTACAATACCTACAGAAAAGTCTAAGTCTACATCCCAAGACAAGTCCCCTCGACCAAAAGCTATAAATTGCTGGCGAACTTTCTCTATAAGCATTCGACTTTCGATTCTCGAATAGTACGAATAAAACTGTTAACTAGTGCGAATAAAACAAACTGTTAACGGAAAAATGGATTCCAACTTAGACGTTTTAGACGACTCCTTACCACAAGAAAACCCCGTCCTAGACATCTCCTCACCACAGCCTGAAAACAGTAGAGATATTCTATCGACAGCTATGAATTCAACATTCATCGAGCCGATGACAGGATCGGTTAATAAAATCGAAGAAGAAATAAACCAATTGATTTCAAACCAAAATTCTGTAATAACTCAGATTTTAGACGAAGTGAAAATATTAAACACAAATATGAATCAATTCAATAAAAACATTGAGACATTATGCCTACAAAATCAACAGAGTCAACAAGATTCATCTGTAAGACAAGATTCATCTGTAAATGTAACGATTCCAGCCCAGGTTAACTTTGATAAAACCAGTTTTCAAAAGTTAACAGCTTCTATCGTCACTCCTGTAAAACAACAGTCAACTCAGACAAAAGAGGTCAAGCCAAGAAGAAAAGGAAGAAAACGAAAATCAGAGAAAGCAGAGAAAGACGATAGCCAGCTTCACAAAAAACAACGATTCGATCCCAGCTATGTAACACCAACCCTGGTAGAATATGGATAACTTCAAGGAATTCAAGATTCCGACGATCCCAAAAGAACCAAAGGAAAGCTCTCAATAGAGGAAAGCTCTCAATAGAGGAGGAAAAATCCACAGCAAAAAGATAGCAAGAAAGAACCAAAGGAAAACTGTCGATAAAAGCAGACAGCTATACCAAAAAATCAAAACAGTCCTTTTCAGGACTAACCAATACCCAGGAAGTCTATCTTTTGAGAATTGTCAATTTCGCAGATGTATCCTAAGAGTTGTACTTTTGCAGAGAAAAACTTTTTTAACAATAGAAAAACTTGTAGAGAAATCTTGCAAAGCGAAAAAGTTGTAGACAAAAATTTTTCAAATAAAAAATCGCACAGAGAGAAAAAAAGTTGTAGACAAAGCTTGAAGAGAAGATTTCTTATCGATAGAAAAATTTTACGGTTAAAAATTTCAAATAAAAAATCTCACAGAGTGAAAAAAGTTGTAGACAAAAAAGTTAGCAGAGAGAGTTGCACTCCAAACGAAGTACTCCAAGTCGGAGAAAAAAGACTAAGTCTAACGATGGTAGCAACTATGGTAGAGAAAACCTAAGTCCACATCCCTAGAGAGGAAGACGAATTCGCCTGAGCCAGCATGAGCTGGTATATAGCCCCACATCGTAAAAATAGTCTAAGTCCTACGACGATCTCTGTCTGACGGTGATAGAGAAAAAAACCTAAACTCAACAGTGGCAGAGAAATGGCTAAGTCCTACAGAAACGATCGAGATTAGAGAAAAAGACTAAGTCCACCAGTCTGAGACCATGGGGAGTCGTTCGAACATTGTGTCAATTTCGTAAACGTATAGTAGTCTACTCCTGCAGACAGAAAAAACTTTTATCAATAGAAAAACTTTTTAGTGAAAGAAAAAATTTTCGACTAAAAAAAAATCTTGTAAAGAGAAAAAATCTTGCAAAAGAGAAAAACTTGCAGACAAAGAATCTTACAGAGATAAAAATCTCACAGAGAGAAAAAACTTATAGCAATAGAAAAACTTTTAGTGATAGAAAAATTTTTCGATTAAAAAATCTCACAGAGAGAAAAACTTACAGATAAAAAGTTGTAGACAAAATTTTTTCAAATAAAAAATCTTACAGAGAGAAAAACTTACAGACAGAAAAGTTGTAGACAAAATTTTTTCAAATAAAAAAATCTTACAGAGAGAAAAATTTTTATCGATAGAAATTTTTACGCTTAAAAAATTCATTGATAGAAAAATTTCGGATAAAAAATTTCGAATAAAAAATTTTTACAATTAAAAAAAGTTTTGCAGATAAAAACTAGGGACGAATAAAACTAGGGACGAATAAGACTAAGATCGGATAAGTCTAGATGATCCGATTCCTGGGAAATGGTGGGAAAAACCCAGTAAACATGATTTCGTTACATTTTCGGAAAATGACGTCATGTTTGATTTCCGGGAAAGTCACGTATAGCACAAAGGGAGACAAATCTTGTCTGACTAATTCAACCATAATACGGTATATAGCTCATATAACCCATATCGTGGAGAAAAAGACTAAGTCCAACGATACTCTCTGGCTGAGCCAGCGTGAGATGGTGTATACCCCCACATCGTGGGGAAAAGCCTAAGTCCAACCTGTGACGTCACATGACCATTTTGCCTCAGAGAGACCTACCTGCCCCAGAGAGACCTATCGTGGAGAAAAGACTAAGTCCAACGGTGATCTCTGCCCGGCCCAAGCTGAGAAGGGCATATAACCCATATCGTTGAGAAAGACTAAGCCCAACACGGTGATAGAGAAAGAATGAGGTGAACAAAGACGGAGAGAAAAAGACTAAGTCCTACAGAGGCGAACGATAATAGAGAAACCCTAAGCCGAACAATAATAGAGAAAAAAACCAAGACGAACAGTGTAGATCAAGATCAGACTAAGTCCAACAGAGTCTCTGCTTGAACTAGTCTGATCCGGTTTATAAGTCATATCGTGGGGAAAAGACTAAGTCGAACAAGGTGATTGCCTGTGTAAAAGTTAAGGGTTGTGTCAAAACGTTAAGGGTTACAACCGACCGTTAAGGGATAAGGGTTTTAGAAGGTTTTAGAAGGAAACAAAAGGGTTTTAGAAGGGTTAAGGGAGAGATAAGGGTAAATGACGATTTTTCGACCCAATTTGGACCAATTGGTCCCCCTACAACCCGCCACGTAGGGCTGTAGGGGGACCCGGGAGGGCTCTAGGGGGACTCAGGGAGGGTAGCAGCGGGACCGAGTCCCGGTGCTACCCTCCTATACTACTTAGGTGAACTGTTTTGGTACCTGTATATGTATCAGCTAAGGGGGACGTGTTTTGACTCTTTGACTAAACGACAGATATTTTGACTTCTCCAAATTGAAAGCATTTGCAGACAACAAAATAAATGTGACCAAAATTTTGGAATTTATCTTTGAAAGGATGGAAAACATTGTGGGGAAAAGAGAAAATACTGGTTAGCAGCATTTTCTCCTTTTCCCACAATGTTTTCAAAAGCCTTCTCCGTCAGGGTCGTTAACACTAGAGATTGTGTGGTAAAACCTTTTGTAAATGAAGAGACGAATAGTTAACAATTTTATTCTTAAAGCTAGCATAATTACCTCCCTTTAATTGATGCAAATAAAATAGGCTTTAGGCAAACTGGTTTGGAACCTGTCTAGGTATAAAATTTAGAAAGGGGAAATAATCCACTCACGTGCTTGCACCACTCGATCGCTGCTACCCTCCGCCGGCCAACTTTCCACTACACGGCGATGGGCTCGGGCCCATTTTAGTTGTTAGCCGAATTTAAGTATACATACCACATTTTTTTCTGCTCACAGGATTGTATAGTGTTTAACGCTGTTTTCAACATTATCTCAGTTATATATCATGGCGGCCAGTGCACCTATCCATGCTTTCCTGGAGTGTCTTTTACCAGTACTCTGCAAAATATTTTTTCCAAGCCACTGGCTGCTTTCCCACATAACCATCGTCGAAACAACGGTCAGCGGTGAGAGAGGAATGAATCCTGTCGCGATGCATATCATCAATCCTCGGAAAGAAATTGGCCAAGCCGGGGATCGAACCAGCGACCTCCTGTTCTCAAGTCCTGTACGCTGCCTGCTCACAGGTTTGCGCATGTTTCTGCTTTGTATACTCTATTATATTACACTGGGTTAGTATGACAAGAGAAATATCACATTTTTTATCTTTAACATGTCGGTTGCCTTATAAATATCTGGAAATCACAGACGCTAAAGAAAAATGGATGATTTATAAATGATCGGGGAGTCAAACCACGCCAAAATAGACGGTTATTATATAGAGAGATTCATAATTCATTATGTCAATTACCGTACTTTGAAATGCGCTGTATCTCTTACAAATGCCCCGCTTGATATACTTGTACTTTTTTTTTTACATATTTTACAAGGTATTAGAAAGTATTATTTCGGTGCAAAATTTGAAAAAAAAAAAAAAATCTGTACACTGGATTTTTTTTTTTTTTTTTTTAATTGCAGAAAATTGATCAGAAAATAAGTCCATGTTGACACGTAAGACCATTTCCTATTGCTACTGTGATCTGTCTAGTGCCTTTATTCTTTCGATTAATCTTCTTTTCCTATTTGCAAACATCAAATTTCTAAGAATAATCCTTTATTTAAACAGTATCATTTTTTTTTTTTTTGAGAACCTTTTTCGGGGGTTGGAATTAAAGCCTATTTTCTGTAAGAAACTCTGGCAAGAGTTGTTCCCCTTAGCAGAACTATATCACTTTCTTTTCATTCTTTTTTTTAACTCCGCATATATTATATTACTATCCGAGTGAAAATTAAAAAAAAAAATCTGTCTGTAGGAAAAAACAGTGGCATATGTCCTTAATTTGTTGTCTGAAAATGCCTTCAATATGGAAGTTGTAAGATTTTGTCATGCGTTAACCCTTAACGTTTTACCACACAATCCCGAGTTTTAGCGACCCTGGGAAAGAGGCCTTCTGAAAACATTGTGGGAAAAGGAGAAAATGCTGGTAACCAGCATTTTCTCCTTTTCCCATAGTGTTTTCTACCCTATTAAAGACAGAAATCGTCATTTGAGCTACTTTTAATTTGTCATCTGGAATTGCTCTCATTTTCGACCAGTTTGAAATTTTGTCGTTTGGTAAAGGGTTAAACTGCTAAATAAATGAAACGAAATTTCTACTTAAAAGTAAAAACGCAAATATTGCGATTTCAAAGTTGATTCGCCGCAAAGTAATAGGCTACCGTATCGGACAGTGTAAACCAAAGATCAGACTGTACGCTTTTTGCAGTTCGATCTTGATCTACACTGTCCGCAAAAGCGCCCTGGGCCGCGCTTATCAGCCTAAGGGTTAGGCATATAGTTAATGCTTTGGATTCTTGGTTCCTCCCCGCCGGCAATGCATTGCAATCCCCCAAGCTTATTAATGGTGGAACCAAAGAAAAGGGCTGCATGAATTGTTGAACTGTCGGGAAAAAATCACACAAAAGATAATTACTGCCTTTGAAATTGTAAAAAAGAAAATCTTTGCGGGACAACATTTTCTCTTTTTCCCAACTTTGTTTTCAAAAGCCGTCTTCAGCAGGGTGCTGAATGCACGTAATAGTTTATTAAAATGATTAAACAATACTGAACGATTCAGGGCGAAATACAGCTCTAGATCTGTAAAATTTGAGAAATTTGATCAGGGAGATTGTCAAACAAAAGAAGTGCAGCTTAAATCTTCGGAAGGGGGCAGATTTGGAAATTGTCACTGAAACAATATCTAGGCCTGCATTAAAGATGTTAGATTTTCTTTTTTTTTTTTTTTTTTTTTCTTTAAATCAGCATATTTTTCTAGTCAATCCAACCAATGAAACAAACATGCTTAAAAAAGTGATCTAGATCTGCGTTTAGAAAAATGTATGTACACTTGTAGTTAGAAAGTCGGCTGACAATAAATTCGTCCTCTGTCTTCGCTACACCCTGTAGGCGGGAATTTATCTCCCTTGGTTGTATTCAGTCGATTGCCCAATCAGCATTGATCTAACAAGTTCGTTTGGCAAAGAAACAGAAATAATGTCCAACGCAAGAGGGACTTCAATCGATACCAGGAGCGAATTGAATGAATTAGTACGTCGGAGAGCCGAGATTGCGGTATGAGCTTTATTGAAATACTACAGTTTGATAATGTATGAGATCAACGTTGCTCAGGTTATTGTATTTCAAGGAAAGTTATCAATGTTGACTAATTTTTTGGTACAAATGGCGGATCGATGACGTCACTGTACTTCCGGGTCAATTTGTTTGTAAATAAGAATGTCCCATGTGTATGTCAGCACTAAAGCAAAAGATAAGCAGGGCTCCAGACTAGTGAGAGGTAATTTAATTTAATAGTTCTTATTCTTAACCCTATAATTTGTGAGTAAATGAAATGGACAATGGAAATTCGTTTAAAACATGTCTCTGATGAAAGCATGCTGATATTGCAATTAAAAGTCTTTCTGTGAAAACGGCTGCAGATTTTGTGGAAGGTAAGGCTGCAGTAAGTCTGGATTACCTCCCCAACCACTACGTTATAGGCAAAGCACAATAATGGCGGGCTCCATGGCATCCTCAATCACACTTTCCTGTTTTTCCCAATTTCATGTGATCCAGTTTGATCAGTGAATACAATGAGGTAAATTTTGTATCAAATATACATTACCAAATCGAAAACGTGCTGTTGGGGTATGGTTTAAATGTAGATTTGACTATGAATCATTTTAAAAGTAGCCCTGTTTTTGGATGTTATGTCAGTCCACTGACATTTCGGATACTTAAAGCATTTCTAAATTGTAGTTTTTTCTCGCTAAATAAGAACGATAATTAAAAAACGTCACTGCCATAACACTATTGCAGCCGACGTGTTTTGAATGCAGCCTATGATCCAATTTGATCAAGTGAAATAACAATATCCTGTTACCTCTGCATATTATCAACGGGGGCTGCCATTATTGCGCTTTGCCTGATGTACTCTTGTAGTATGGTGGGGTACCAGACTAGGCTGCAGTTTGTTTTATGTCTGATGTAAATCTGTCCTGTCAGTGTAACGAATTTCTTCCTGGGTATGTATTTTCATGGTTATTCTGCTAAATGTAATGAAATGAAACTTCAAACCGATAATAAAAATCCAAATTTGCTATTTCAAAGTATTTCTGTGAAAAAGATATCTCCTTATTGGACAAGGTAGATCCAAGATAGCCCTTACACAAACAGACAAAGAAATCAAACAGAGGGACCTTTAGAAGCCAAAGGCTTACCTGCGGTCCTAGGAACGTAAGTCAAACATAAGTCAAGATCAGTGTCGACCTGAAATTGAAAATATTAGTCACTCTCCACTAAACCCTATCTTATGGGTACTGGTTTTTGGTAGAATTACAGAGAAAATATACTAAATTTTGTATATGGCACTGGCCCTATTTGCAGACAGAAATGTTCTTGTAGTCCTAATACAATTCTAGCAGTTGTACCTCTGTATCAACACCCCCCCCTTTCAGGGAAATGTAAGACCCCATGGCATAATAACAGAGAAAAAAAATAGTATGATACAGAGGATAATTGCCTGTTTTGGTCTATGAAAGAAATTTCTCTGGAGTGAAAAGCAAAGGCCATATTTTCACAAGTGACAACTGAAAATATGGCCTGTTTTTTTTAAAAGATGAAGAAATTTAGATCATACAATAAAAACAAACAGTTATCCAATTTCTTTTATGCCATTCACTTTAACCTTTCTTTTCACCTCAAACTTTTGTTCATCGTGAAAAAATATACGTGTTTTAAGCCAAAATGGATCCATTCAGTGTAGTTGGATATGGACTAGCTGTGATAATGGCATCATGAGTGATGTTGACGTCATAAAACGTGACATTCACCCACTAAAAGTTTGTCCATGTTCTATAAATACCCGTGGCATGCCAAAAATAAAAGTTATAACACTCCCAGGTAAATTATAAGGGTATAATTCATTGTTCCATCTCTATAAACTACTGAAAAGCATTAAAGAAAAATGTTTATTTCAGGAAACTCTAGCAAACTTAGAGAGGCAGATTTATGCATTTGAAGGAAGCTATTTGGAAGACACGCAGATGTATGGCAACATTATACGTGGTTGGGATCGCTATTTAACAAGTACCAAGTAAGAATTAATTGGATTTACCTGTCATAGATTAACCTGTTGTCAGTACTTTGCCCAGATTTATGTGACTGCTTTCCTTACAATCCTGAGCCCCTTTTCTTAACCCTTTCCCAAACAAGCCCTGGTTTTCACGTGTCTGCAGTACAAGTCTTTTGAAAACACTGTGGGAAAAGGAGAAATTGCTCGTAACAAGCAATTTCTCCTTTTCCCACAGTGTTTTCTACCCTTTTTGAGACCTTTCTGCCATTTTCATCAAATTTAAAATTGTTGCCGGCAAACTCTTTCAACTTGGACCAGTCCAAAATTTGTCGTTTGGGAAAGGGTTAACTCTTTACCAAATGACCAAATTTTATACCAGACCAAATTCAAAGCATTTGCAGACGACAAAATAAACATTGCTAAAATGATGTTTTTTGTCTTTGATAGAGTAGAAAACATTGTTGGGAAAAGGAGAAAATGCTGGTTACCAGCATTTTCTCCTTTTCCCACAATGTTTTCAAAAGGCTTTCTTCTGAGGGTTGTTAAAAGTCGAGATTGTGTGGTAAAGGGTTAAATCCTGAGTTGTAACAATTGAGGAAGAAGGCTTTTGAGGTATCATGAAAGAAAGACAACATACTGATTATCAGCATTTTTTCATCCCTAGCAATGTTCATTTTCCCACAATTATTTCTGCCCTTTCACAGTCAATTTCTACAATTTGAGCCACATTTGCCATCTGCAGATGCTTTAGAAAATGACAAGTTTAAAATCTTGGTGTTGAATTGAGAGTGAGAGAGAAAGCATTTGTCCCCAAAAGTTGCAGCAATAGAGGATATTTTCTAAAGAAGTCCACAGGACAACCGCATGTAACTTAATTTCAGATAAATCTGAAAGGGACACAGGTCCATTTGTATACATCATGATGGGATATAAAGCTAATTCAGAGGGGCAATGGCTGAGAATCCATGCCCTGGCAGAGCTCTAAATTGTACTATTTCTTGCTGCCTGAAATTAGCCAATGTGTTGCACACGGTTTTCATATCTCATCAAAGTCAAGGATCTTGTAAGGGAAAGATGAGCAACTCAAAGTTCAGATTTGGAGACATACATGTATTTGAGTAATACTCTGTGAAAAGGGGGCTTAATGCATCTGCAAAAAGTATCGACCTAGGTCAGCTGACCTGGGCCGAAACATTTTGCTGTTGGTCAATATTCTGCATGTCCAAGGACCAGTATACCTCATGAATCAGTCAGCTGTCATACAAAATGGATTTTATTGATCCATAATTATGTGTTGACTTGCTTGGTATCATGGATTACAGAGATGCAATAAGCTCCCTTTTGCCAGAGCATGGCTCATCTGTAAAAATAATGCAAGCAATACATGCGATGTTTGGATTCTAACAAGGAATTAAGGTGATCATTGTAGAATAGTGATTCATAATGAGTTAGCGAAATCTCATAAATTTTTGGAAAGTATAACCGTCAAAGCACTATACGTAACTTCAGTTTCTATTGCTAGCATTGTAGATTGACGTCAGACTGCCCAGAACTTGCAGTCTAATCTTGTATGGATCTATATTGTGAGCCACTTTGTAACATGTTCTCACCAAAACAACTTGTAAGCTGTAATAATTTGATCATTTTTCTGAATTGAAAAAGGTTAATATTTGATGTTAGCAAGGGTTCCTGCATGGCTAGGTGGTATAGTGTGGGACTCGTAACCTGGAGAACAGGGTTTGAGTCTCACTGGAAGCATTGGGTTTTTTGTGTTAACCCTTTACCCCACAATGCCGCCTTTTGACGCCCCTGGGAAAGAAGCCTTTTGAAAACATTGTGGGAAAAGGAGAAAATGCTGGTAACCAGCATTTTCTCCTTTTCCCACAATGTTTTCTACCCTATCAAAGAAAAGTTGCACCATTTGAGCCACATTGAAACTGACGTCTGCAAATGCTTTCAATTTGGACAAGGCTAAAATTTTGTCGTCTGGTAAAGGGTTAATGTCCTTGGCAAAGACACTTTACAGCCCTGGCCTGGTGCTGGTGAAACCAAGGACATGAAGATGTGAGCTGTGTGTGTCATATGACTGGAACAATGTTGAAAGACATAAATCACCAATCAATCAATCAATTTATGTTGCCATTAGCATGACAAGAGGTCATCTTTGCTTCTTTCACCCTGTTTACAGAAACACAAACAGTAAAGCGGACAAGAGAAACAGAAAGTTCAAAGAAGCGGACAGACTATTTTCAAAATCATCGGTGACATCGGCTGCGGTATGTGTCTTTCATTCCAATGCCCCCCCCCCCCCCCCCCCATTGACAAGTGAAAAATGGGCCTGTTTTGAGTAATATCGTCAATGATAATTGTCCAACAAGACGAGTAGCTTTTCTATGTGTAGATTAAGCAAAATAGAAATCAATTTTTACATTGTGCATATTCTATAATTTATGCAGCACTCGATTTTATCAAGTTAGGGAAAATTCGATTCGATTTTCCCAAGTCAGGGATAAAATTACTATCTTGCTATAATGCAAATAAGAAAATTTTAACTTTCCGACAGAGTAAAAGTATTGTAAACAAATTCTAAAATAGTTGAATATTATCATTGTAAGGATCCATCTGGGTTTCGTTTTTCTATCATGTTATATATAAAACGAATACGAGTTTGAAATAGATTATTCATCGACGAGGAAATGCCCCAAGAAAAATCGAAATGAACAAGCCCATCGCATATCAAAAACATTCATAAATAGATCTATAAATATGTCATCTGCTAACAGCAAGATCTTCAAGTATTTTATGTGGTAATATCTGTCTTTTTTTGCTATCTTGACTAAAAGTAGGACAAGTGATACTAAAAGATACTAAAAGAAGGACGAGTAACTTTTCTGATTCACTTGCCCTGCAGGATGAGTGGGTTTGGAAAAATTTCGACCTCTGCAAGGTTTTACAAAGAAAGTGAATTTTGTGACACAGTTTTGGTATTATTAATGGTATCGGACAGATTAGGTGAAATATGATGCATAGATCAATCAACAAAATTAAGCAAAAAAGACAAATAAATACAGAAAACTATGTTTTGGTAGCTTTTCGGGTGCTTTTAGTTGATTTGAGCAGCGTGATTTTGATTTCAAAATTAATAATATAAGTTATTCTCCACTAAACCATATGTTGTGGGTACTCATTAGAATCGTCTCATCGAGACGATTCTAATGAGTACCCACAACATAGGGTTTGGAAGAGAAAAAATGGAGTTACAATACCATCAATCCCTCTTATCTGGAGCTCTAGCTCAATAGCACACAGGGCTTGAAACCAAGGGGTCAGTGATTTGAATCCCCAGCATAGCCAGTTTCTCTCATTCACCTCTTACCACTGGGCATTGTTTTGGCCATATTCAGCATGGATAGGTGCACTGACCACTGCTATATAACTGAAATAGTGTTGAAAACATTATGAATCACCTTACAAACAAACCAACTCATTCCTCTAACCCACATTATTTGAGCCATGCCTTGGCAAAAGGGGGTTTGATGCATACCTGGGATGCATGATGCCAAGCAAGACATCACATGGTTTGGATCCATAAAATCCTTATGTGTAATAGCCAACTGAATCATGAGGTAGAGTGTTTCTTTGACATTTAGAAAATTTACAAATAGCAGAAAGTTTTTACCAATGTCAGCTTGCGCAGACATAAGTCAATGCTTTCTTTGCAGATGCATTAAAACCCCTTTTCACAGAGCATGACTTACTCATGATTTCACATTTGGCCCGCAACATGCGAAATGAGACCTTTGGACATTTGTGTAAAGTGTCGTCCCGGATTAGCCTGCGCAGTCCGCGCAGGCTAAACCGAGATAGCACTTTACGACTTCATAAGATTTTTTCATACAGTAGACTTTCGTGAAACAGAAAATCACACAAAAACGGGAAGTGTCGTCTCGGATTATCCAAAGACTGCACAGGCTGATCTGGGACGACCCACTTTTACGCATATATCCGAAGGCCCCTTTTTGTGTGTTGCATGCCATATCTCAGTCCAGTGTAGATAAAAATAAGGTAAAATGAGCTCTGTATGTGAATTCCAGTGCTTGGCTTCAGATGCCTGTCCACAGTCACTGAGAAGTCTTAGTCTAAAGGGGACATAACTATGTCAAAAACATTTTGATGGTTACCTGCCTTTCTGATACAGGATTCCCTGTAGATGATAAACCAGTACGGGTGGCCCAAGTTTGAAGTAAATATCTTCAGTAGTGACAGAGTTATCTCGAAATGTCCGCATATTTGTTTTAGGAGGTAGACCGTAAATGACAGGGCTATTGGCAATACTTCAGCATTTTCTTTGAAATCAGCCGAGCTAAAAATTTGACATGATTTATTATATCACACTGAAAACATGATTGGTCATATGATAAAGTAGGACATGTTTTTTGTTTTGTTTGCAGGCAGTGAGTGGCCTTCCCCAGGCGGATCAGTTAACAGAGAAAGGTAATGTAGTCTACAATACTCTAAAATACAAACCGAGATATGTTTTACCTGCAGGGTGCCAATAAGTAACAGGAATATCTTCTGTCAATTTAGAAGGCAAAAACACTTTACTGTGATGGGTCTTTTTGTCAAGTCCAAGATTCTTTTGTTCTGGGAAAGAGTGAAATTTTCATACTGTAATATGTCCCATTTCAGTTGGAAGAATTATTCCTTTATCTTAAATGACCCTGAGAAAGAGGCCTTCTGAAAACATTGTGGAAGGAGAGAAAACTCAAGTGACCAGCATTTTCTCCTTATCCAGCAAGGTTTTCTTCATGTTCAAAGTTCTGTTATTTTTGTGGGAATTAACTCTTTACCAAATGACAAAACTGTAGAGTTGTCCAAATTGAAAGCATTTGCAGACGACAATTTAAATGTTGTTCAAATGATGGAATTTGTCTTTGATAGGGTAGAAAACATTGCGGGAAAAGGAGAAAATGCAGATTACCAGCATTTTCTCCTTTTCCCGCAATGTTTTCAAAAGACTTTTTTCCTCAGGGTTGTTAAAAGTCGGGATTGTGTGGTAAAGGGTTATTGTATTTTTTGCCAATGCTACCAGTATAGACGGATCTAAAAATTTGTTGTCGTTGTAAAGAGTAAACCATGAAACTTTTCGTTGCATTTTCATTCTTGACGAAAGACATTTACAATAAATTTTTTAGCGAAGCTAGGCAGCTCCGTTAATAAGGCTTGCGGTCAAAGGTTTGTTTTCACCAACCATTCTTAACTCTGTACCAAACGAAAAAAATGTATACTGGTCCAAATTGAAAGCATCTGCAGGTGACAAATGTGGCTGAAATGATTGAATTTGTATTTTATGGGGTAGAAAACAGTGTAGGAAAAGGAGAAAATGCTGGTTAACAGCACTTGTTTCCTTTTCCGACAAGGTTTTCAAAAGCTGTAATTCCTGTGGCCATTGAAGCATGGGATTGTTTGGATAAGGGTTAAGAACGTTCTTGGTCTTATTCTGAAGGCTTGTCTAAATTTGAAAGTGTCACAACTTCTGATTGGCTAAACCATTTATTTTAGCCAATCAGAAGTTACGTTACTTTCTAAATCTAGAACTGGAATAAGAATGAAATCAAGAATGGTGGTGGAACGTGGATCCAGGGGTTGTCAGCTTGTTTTCAGGCTCTGCCAATTCCTTTCCAAAGATTGATCATAATCATTGAGACAGAATCCATTCCACTTATACCTGTGAAGATTGGTTAGAAGATGTGGGAAAGTAGCTAGTAGCATGGACAGTGTCGTGCCAGGTACTGCTGAGAGAAATTGTAGAAAAATGTGATTGGGTGCTTTGACTACCATAATATAGCTGAAATAATGTTGAAAACGGTGTTTGAAGTCAAGCAAATTTTTCCTGTAACCTTACCGCTAATCATTGCGTCCACTGTGGTTATGTGGGAAAGCAGCCAATGGCTTGGAAAGAATATCCTGCAAGGCGCTCTTAGAAAGAACTCTAGGAAAGCTGCTGTAAGTGCACTGGCTGCCGGTATGTAACTAAAACAATGTTGAAAACAATGTTTAAATGCCATACATACAGTAATTTTTCTGTTTCAGATGGACCAGAAAGCCCAGACTCCCAGAACAATCAGAATTCAGCAAATACTCCGCAGCCTAATGGGCATCTATCCAATGGAAATGACCGAGACCTTGTACAGAATCACTCGTCAGGGAAAGTTTTAAAGTCTACACAAAGAAGTAAAAAAGGGAAAAATTCAAAAAAGAATAGGTAATCCGAAAATTGCTTTCATTAAATGTTAGTCATTATCTCTATAGGCATTGTTAGCCAATTACCAGAGAATGAACCGCAGGTGAAAAGATTTTGAAAACATTGAGGGAAAAGAGAAATTGCTGGTAGCCAGTATTTTGTCTTTTTCCCACAATTTTTTCTACCTTCTCCCAAACAAAGCCCATCATTTTAGCTACATAATATAAGCCATGCTGTGTGAAAAAGGGGTTTAATGCAGCTGCAAAAACTATCAACCCATGTCAGCCTGCGCAGTCCGCACGGGCTGACATGGGTCAAAAATAGTTTGCTATTTGCAAATTTTCTGTATTTCCTACAACCATTCTACCCCTTTATTCTGTTGGTTGCTAGACAAAATGGATTTTATAGTTTCATGATCATGTGATGTCTTCTTTGGTATGATGCATTACAGAGAGGCATTAAACACCCTTTTGCCAGAGCACTGCACATATTTCAATGTCTGCAAATGCTTCTAACTTGGACATGTCTGAAACTCTGTTATATGGTAAAGGGTTACTGTATCTCACAGGAGATCATTTTAGAAAATATTGTGGCTAAAGAAGAAATGGCTTGATACAAGAAATTTCACCAGTTCCCCTGATGCTTTGAGGACAGAGCTCCGGGTAGAGGGAGTGACTTTGATTTCAAAATTGAAAATATGAATCACTCTCCACCAAACCCTATGTTATCACTCTCAATAGAATCATCTCATGGAGATGATTCTGATAAGTGCACACAACATAGGGTTTGGCAGAGAAATAATGGATTTAGAATACTATCACTCCCTCTTATCTGGAGGTCTGTTTGAGAAGTTCTATGCTGCAATAGAAAAGTCGCCTACAAGATGGTAGTCAGAATTAGATAGCATGTTATTGAGAAAAGACATGGGAATGCATGTCACAGAATGAAATATATGCAGAGAATGAAACTGCATGCAGAGATCTACAATGCATGCATAGATTTAACCCTTTACCAAACAATCCTAAGTTTTAACGACCATGTAGAAAAAGGCTTTTGAAAACATTGTGGGAAAAGGAGAAAATGCTGGTGACCAGCATATTCTCCTTTTCCCTACAATATTTTCTACCCTCTGTAAAGCACCTTTCTGCTTTTGAGTCAGGCTTATTTTGTCATCTGCAAAAGCTTTTGATTTGGATAAGTCTGAAATTTTGTGTTTGGTTAAGGGTTAAAAGGCTTTCAAAGAACAAAATTGTTTGCAAATCTTGAAAGCAGTAAATGACTAAATGACCTACAAAGCGGGGAAAGGTTCTTGTACATGGAGTGATCGATTCCTTAGCTTGATCATTTTCATCAGGTCATAAGACATTGCCTCGTTTGCTTCATCATTGTCGAACAGAACTTTTACATTTTCTCACTTCCTGTGGACTGCGCAGGCTGACCTGGGTCGATACTTTTTTCGCAGATGTATTAAGTCTCCTTTTGACAGAGCATGGCTCAAATGTTGATTCTATTTTGAGGATTTTTTTTTTCTCTTTACATCTGTCAAAACTGGCTTTCTTTACCCCTTTACCACACAATCCCAGGTTTCAGCAACACTGAGAAAGACAGAAAGCAGTGCTGGAAAAGGAGAAAATGCTGGTAACCAGCATTTTCCCCTTTTCCAACATTGTTTTGTATCTTCTCAAAGATAGACCCAATAAGTTTAGCCACGTTTGTTGTCTGCATATTCCTTTTGATTTTGTCGTCTGGTTCAGAGTTTATCTGTTCATTTTTCACTCATAACACTGATCTATTCCTGTATAGGGGAAAAGAATTCTGAAGAAAAACAAAGGTAAAAGAATTTGAAAATTGCTTGGGGTAAATCAGAGAAAGCTTTTGTTTGGGATTAACATTTGTTTTTATCTAACAACCCACTTTGAAAACTAATCAGTCAACCTCTTGATTCTTCACTAGAGACCAAAGTGTTGGACATGTCTATGTGGAAAAGCACTCGGATACGATTAAATGAAAAATTTAAGTTAGCTCAATGATCAGAATTGTCTCAGAGTTTAAAATATTGTGGGAAAGAAAAAAATGCTCGTCACCAGCATTTTTTAAAAACTTCACAGGGTCATTTAAAAACAGGATTGTCTGGTAAGAGTCAAACTGAGACATTTGCGTATTCAAACATGGTATATTATCAGCAAAACACTGCTGAGGAGGTTTTATGTGATTTAGTAAGATAGCACTTGAACTTCAGACTGTGTAAGACTAGACAGAAAAGTATTGTTAAATCTCGTATACATGTTTGTCTACATTATTTTGACAGCAAATTTAGTTTTCGCACAAAGGGATTTTTTTTTTTTTCATGGAGCTATGAAAAAACTTACAGCCTGTCTGAACTCGCCAATATTGATGAAAACATCTAATATTGAACTACTACTACATAACTATGTCATTAGCAGACAAATAAGGTTCAAGGATATGCACAAACCATCTGCAAGCATGAGAAAACAGTGAGCATTGCATCATTTTTGTCACGTATATAACATCCATTTGCTTTAATAATTTCTGTATGCTAAGGCTGAAAGCATAAAGGAGGCAACTGTCTTTGCAGAAAAAAGGGAAAAATTTTTCCTCTGTAATCTTGTTATATGTTCATACTCAAATCTCATACCCTTCACCACACCATCACAGATTTTAACAACCCCAACTGAGAAGGCTTTTGAAAACACGGTGGGAAAAGGAGAAAATGCTGGTAACCAGCATTTTCACCTTTTCCCACAATGTTTTCTACCCTTACAGATACAAACCCTTTTGTTTCACTCACATTAGATATGTCATCTGCTGTAAGAGAGGAACGAATCACATCACAATGACTGTATGAAAAGAAGTTTGCTGTGCCGGAGATTTGAACCTGTAACCACTGGTTTCAAGTCCTGTACATTTCTGATTGAGCTAACAGACTTGGCACATGTACTCTGAAGTTGTTTGTCCAAAATTCATCCATATGATGGAAAGAAAATCATTATGGACCAAAGGACCATATATAAATGCAAGCCATGCTCTGACAAAAGGGGATTTAATGCATCTCTGTGATGCATTATACTAAGCAAGTCATTATATAATTATGGATCCATAAAACCCAATTTGTTTAACAACAGAATGAGTCATGAGGTACACAGGTCCTTTGACATACAGCAAATTGACCAATAGCAAAAAGTTTCGGCCCAGGTCAGCCTGTGCAGACTGTGCAGGCTGACCTGGATCATTGCTTTTCGCAGATGCATTAACCCTTTCCCAAACATGTCCTGGTTTTCACATGTCTGCAGTACAAGTCTTCTGAAAACACTTAGGAAAAGGAGAAACGAGCAATTTCTCCTTTTCCCAAAGTGTTTTCTACCCTTTTTGAGAACTTTCTGCCATTTTCATCAAATTTAAAATTGTTGTCTGCAAACTCCTTTAATTTGGACCAGTCCAAAATTTGTCGTCTGGGAAAGGGTTAAGACCCCTTTTCACAGCATGACTCATTTGGGTCAGATATGGTGCCCGCAATGTAGACAAAACTGTAACTTACCCATAACAAATATAACAAATGAGAAAGGAAAGCCTGAATATACCAGTTCTTATTACACACTGAATTTACAATGATATGTGCCTTTGTTAGTAAAGATTGTTGCATTTGATTGAATGGACAAAACATAAACTTACAGATAACAAGAATAGTAAATATGAAATAAAAGCTTAACCCTTTCCCAAACGATAAATTTTAGACTGGTCCAATTTGAAAGAGTTTGCAGACGACAATTTTAAATTTGATGACAATGACAGAAAGTTCTCCAAAAGGGTAGAAAACGCTGTGGGAAAAGGAGAAATTGCTCGTTACGAGCAATTTCTCCTTTTCCCACAGTGTTTTCAAAAGACTTGTACGGCAGACACGTGAAAACCAGGGCTTGTTTGGGAAAGGGTTAAATATACTTACTATATACTGCATTGCAATGATATATGCCTCCATTTATAGTAAAAGATTGTTCCATTGAATCATTGGTTGGTTGGTTGTATGGCGTTTAACGCCGTTTTCAACATTATTTCAGTTATATTGCGGTGGCCAGTGCACCTATCCATGCTTTCCTGGAGTTTCTTTTACCAGTACTCTGCATGATATTCTTTCCAAGCCACTGGCTGCTTTCCCACATAACCATCGTCAAAACAATGGTCAGCTGTGAGAGAGGAATGAATCCTGTCGCAATGACTATCATCAGTCCTCGGAAAGAAATTGACCAAGCTGGGGATCGAACCAGTGACCTCCTGTTCTCAAGCCCTGTACGCTACCGACTGAGCTACGGGGGCTTGGCGCATTGGATTGTATTTTGTATATGTTTCTATTAGTGTTTGTTTATGCGGGGTCCAGGTAGTAGGTCTAAAGACGCCTTTAACTTGAAGAGTTCAACTAATGGAAATCTGTTCTTATTTTACAGGGATGAGAATGAATGAATAGAGAACAGCAGCAGTAGTAGTAGAAGATTCAAGACAATGATAACAGCCTGAGTACACAGAGAAGTGCAATCACATTATGTGTTGTGTGGACAAGGGTGTGTAGTTAATTACTCAGAAGTCTTTCATTTTTAGTGTCCCATGTGTGTTTTATGTGTAATCAAGGCAAGGGACTTTCTGTACAAACTGGTAGAACATTTGTATACAGCGGTAGGAGTGATCCATTCCCTCGGAGTGTGTGTGTAAAGTTTGGATGGAGCTTTGCTGTAACCCTTTACCAAACAAAAAAAATTTGGACTGGACCAAATTGAAAGAACTTGCAGAAGATAAATTAGACGTTGCTAAAATGATGATTTCTGCCTTTGATAGGGTAGAAAACATTGTGGGAAAAGGACAAAATGCTGGTAACCAGTATTTTCTCATTTTCCCACATTGTTTTCAAAAGTCTTCTCTAGCAAGGTTGTTAAAACTAGGGATTTGTGGTAAAGGGCTATTTCAGATTTTAGAATTGTCCATATTGAAAGAAGTAAGCATATTTTAACACTTAAACAGCCTTTAGTTGCTTCTGTGTTCAATATAGATCAAGATCAGCCTGCACAAAATGTCCCGTCTGATCTTGATCTACATTACCCACTACACAGACATATTTTGATCAATAACAACCCTGAACTGATAATTATTTAGGTGTTTTTTTTTTTTTTTTTTCAGACCCAAAATTTTTATTATATTCATTTGCTGCTCAAAGGGTTAACCCCAAGCCACACAATTCCGAGATTGTTAATTCACGAGGGAAAAAGCGATTGAAAATATGGTGGGGAAAGAGAGAAAATTCTGCCAACCAAATTCAATCATTTGAGTTACATACCTATTGTAATCTGAAAAAATGTCTTAAATTTTGTTGTTTGGTTAACTCTTTACCACACAATCCCGAGTTTGAACAACCCTGAGAAAGAGAGCTTTGGAAAACATTGTCGGGAAAGAAGAAAACGATGGTAACCAACATTTTCTGCTTTTCTCACGTTTTCAGCGATCTCAAACACAGATACCGTCGTTTGTGCCCAATTTCATGTCTTCTGTAAACACTTTCAATTAGGACCGGTCTAAAATTTTGTTGTGTGCTCAAGAGTTAAAGGGATTAAGTCTTTATCAAGCAACAAAATTGTTGACTGGTCCAAATCCAAAGCATTTGCAGACGACAAGTTGACAAAATCGATAGAATGGATAGTCTTTATTTATATCCAAACAGTTCATATTTGTATGAAAATATGGGCGTATAAAAAAATAATAAGAATAAAAAAAAAAAAGTTTAGAAAAAACTGAAAATTAAAAAGCTTCAGATTTTAACCCTTTCCCAAACGACAAATTTTGGACCGGTCCAAATTGAAAGAATTTGCAGATGACAATTTTAAATTTGATGAAAATGGCAGAAAGTTCTCAAAAAGGGTAGAAAACACTGTGGGAAAAGGAGAAATTGCTCGTAACGAGCAATTTCTCCTTTTCCCACAGTGTTTTCAAAAGACTTGTACTGCAGACACATGAAAACCAGGGCTTGTTTGGGAAAGGGTTAAAAAAGAATATGTAAAAGAAAATACCCCACGTTTGGGGACCTCTGTATATAAGAGCATGTGAGAGGGATGTGAGATAGGGTGCACCAGCCATGCATTTTGTAGATAAATCATGTTGCCATAATATACTAGTAATGTTGTAACACTCATTTCTTCATAATATACTAGTAATGTTGTAACACTCATTTCTTCATCTTAAGTTATTCATTGAGCATGTAGAAATATTTGTGACACTATGTTAGCATGTTTTGAGCTTGAGAATAAAAATATGTGGAAAAAAAAAAAATATTTATGAAACAGAAAATAGCTGTCTTCGATTGTTTTAAGGTCCTCTTGTGGAAAGCCAGCAAGCGTATGCCAGGGCCTAGTGTCTGTCATTCATGCATGCATCTGTGATTTTAACTTTATATTTGAGCCATGCTCCTTGAAAAGAGTGCTTAATGCAACTGCGAAAAGTATCGACCCAAGTCAGCCTGCACGGACTGCGCAGGCTGACCTTGGCCGAAACTTTCCGCTATTGTCTGTATGTCAAAGGACCAGTTTACCTCATGATACAGTCGGTTGTCAGACAAAGTGGACTTTATGGATCCATGATCATGTGATGACTTGCTTGGTATCATGCATCACGGCGATGCATTAAGCCCCCTTTTGCCAGAGGTTCATTTATAAATCTGCTCTGAAAGAATGGTACCAGTTATGACCTTACTTCATAGAAATGATCCTGCTTTGGTTCATCAATAGAATCCTGTCAAAGGAGACACTGATTCAGTGGAGAACTGTGGTTGCCATGGCAACAGAACTGAAAAATACTGGAAACTGACAAAAGCCTTTAAGCCTCTAGTATACAATGCAGACTTTTTACGTCCCTTTAAAAGAGACTTTCTGAAAACCTTGTGGGAAAAGAAGAAAATGCTAGTAACCAGCATTTTCTTCTTTTCCCCTAATGTTTTCTTCCTTTGAATGACAAATTTCATCATTCAGGTAACAACTGAATTGTCATTTGCTAAAGCTTTCAATATGGACCAAGTTTTATTGTGCGGTATAGAGTAAAATGGTCCTTGAATGGACTACTTTCATCTGTGCTGAGCCGAGCCCAGTAGTGTACAGGACTTGATAACAGAAATTCGCTGGCTTGATCACAGGCTTGGCCAATTCCTTTTTAGCTCACCTGAGCACAAAGTGCTCATGGTGAGCTATTGTGATCGTGCTGTGTCCGTCGTCCGTCGTCAACTTTTTACCTTGTGTACGCTCTAGAGGCCACATTTTCAGTCCAATCCTCATGAAACTTGGTCAGAATGTTTGTCTCGATAAAATCTCGGACGAGTTCGAAATTGGGTCATGTGGGGTCAAAAACTAGGTCACTAGGTCAAATCTTAGAAAAACCTTGTGTACGCTCTAGATGCCACATTTTCAGTCCGATCCTCATGAAACATGGTCAGAATGTTTGTCTTGCTAAAATCTCGGACGAGTTCGAAATTGGGTCATGTGGGGTCAAAAACTAGGTCACTAGGTCAAATCTTAGAAAAACCTTGTGTACACTCTAGAGGCCACATTTTCAGTCCGATCCTCATGAAACTTGGTCAGAATGTTTGTCTTAATAAAATCTCGGACGAGTTCGAAATTGGGTCATGTGGGGTCAAAAACTATGTCACTAGGTCAAATCTTAGAAAAACCTTGTGTACGCTCTAGAGGCCACATTTTCAGTCCGATCCTCATGAAACTTGGTCAGAATGTTTGTCTTGATAAAATCTCGGAAGAGTTTGAAATTGGGTCATGTGGGGTCAAAAACTATGTCACTAGGTCAAATCTTAGAAAAACCTTGTGTACGCTCTAGAGGCCACATTTTCAGTCTGATCCTCGTGAAACTTGGTCAAAATGTTTGTCTTGATAAAATCTCGGACGAGTTCGAAATTGGGTCATGTGGGGTCAAAAACTAGGTCACTAGGTCAAATCTTAGAAAAACCTTGTGTACGGTCTAGAGGCCACATTTTCAGTCCGATCCTCAAGAAACTTGGTCCGAATGTTTGTCTTGATAAAATCTCGGACGAGTTCGAAATTGGGTCATGTGGGGTCAAAAATTAGGTCACTAGGTCAAATCTTAGAAAAACCTTATGTACGCTCTAGATGCCACATTTTCAGTCAGATACTTGTGAAATTTGGTCCGAATGTTTGTCTTGATAAAATCTCGGACGAGTTCGAAATTGGGTCATGTGGGGTCAAAAACTAGGTCACTAGGTCAAATTTCAGAAAAACCTTGTGTGTGCTGTAGAGGCCACATTTTCAGTCAGATACTTGTGAAATTTGGTCAGAATGTTTGTCTTGATAGAATCTCGGACGAGTTTGAAATTGGGTCGTGTGGGGTCAAAAACTAGGTCACTAGGTCAAATCTTAGAAAAACCTTTTGTACACTATAGAGGCCACATTTTCAGTCCGATCCTCAAGAAACTTGGTCAGAATGTTTGTCTTGATTATATCTTGAAATAGTATGAAAATGTGCCATGTTGGGTCTAAAACTAGGTCACCAGGTCAAATCTAAGAAAAACATTGTGTATGCTCTAGAGGCCATATTTTCTGTCCAGTACTCTTGAAAGTTGGTCAGAATGTTTGCCTTGATAATATCTCTGACTAGTTTGAAAATGGGTCATGATGGGTGAAAAACTAGGTCACTAGGTCAAATCTTAGAAAAACCTTGTGTATGCTCCAGAAGCCACATTTTCTGTCTAATACTCTTGAAAGTTGGTCAGAATGTTTGTCTCGATGATATCTCAGTAGCATTTGAAAATGGGTCATTTGGGGGTCAAAAACTAGGTCACATGGTCAAATATTAGAAAAACCATGTGTACACTGTTGTGGCCACATTTTTTGTTCAATACTCTTTTAAAGTTGCTCAGAATGTTTGCCTTGGTAATATCTTGGATGAGTTTGAAAATATGTCATATTGGGTCAAAATCTAGGTCACTAGGTCAGATCTTAGAAAAACCTTGTGTACGCTGTAGAGGCCACATTTTCAGTCCAATACTCTTGAAATTTGGTAAGAATGTTTGTCCTAATGATATCTTGGACCAGTTTAAAAAATGTGTCATGTTGGCTGAAAAACTAGGTCACGAGGGGAAATCTTAGAAAAACCTAGTGTATGAATGACTCTCAGAAAGAAGCCTTTTGAAAACACTCTTTGAAAGTGAGAAAATGCTGGTATCCAGCATTTTTTCCCTTTTTCACAATGTTTTCTACCCCTTTGAGAGACCAGTCCCACAGCTTGATCCACATATTATTTGTTTTATGCAGAAGGTTCAGACTAATGAGTTTAAAATTTTATTGTTTGGTAATACATATATCTCACAAGACGTTGGAAATTGGTTGTGCTTGGTCAAAAGGCTCAGGTGAGCGACTCCAGGGCCATCATGGCCCTCTTGTTGAGGATTAATGATAGTCATTGCGGCAGGATACATTCATCTCTCACTGCTGACCATTGTTTCAAGGATGGTTATGTTGGAAAGCAGCCAGTGGCTTTGAAAGAATATTGTGCAGAGTACTGTTAAAAGAAACTCTAGGAAAGAGTGCACTGTCTACCGTGCTATAACTGAAATGAAGTTTAAAACGGTGTTAAACATCATACAATCAATCAATCATCTGTGCTGAAATACTTACAATCCAACGAAACATGGCTTCATTAGGCTTGGCTAATTTTTACTTAATACAAGCCATTGTGAAGCTTGTAAATTTCAAAGAAATAACTCATGTTTTTGAATGTGAGATACCTGTTGCCTTTTATCTCCCTTGAAAGTTTATTATTGTTATGTAAGGGTTGAGTGCAAGCTTAGAATAACTCGGTCTCAAAACAAGAAATCAATTTTGTTTGCATGAATAAATTTTCTGTTTAAACAGTGCACTAAATTTAACTCAGTGACCTGGGTTTCATAGAAATCAGCCGCTGATGTATCGAATGATGTAACTGATGATGTCGGCCATTAAAATCCTTGACTCACTATTGTCACGGTATATTTTCTGTGTTTAGGGATACAAATAAAGATGATAAGCATTTTTGTTCGTGTTTATTCATTTTTTTTTTTTTTTTTTCAAGCTTTTCAAGCAAAAGAAATAAATTTATCCATATTGGCCTGATTCAGCGAGGGAAATCTTAAAATAGCACATAAGGAGTTTGCATGAAATCTAAAATTAGACAAAACATGACAACTCAGAAAAACCGAAAATAGTCCCATTGCGTTCATCGAAAAATAACATGCAGTTTTTGTCATCACATGACCCAATTTTGACCAATCGAAGAAACGATTTGTATAATGAGTGCAATTATTATATACTGTTCACAAAAAGTAAGTCATATGATTCTGGAAGGAGCTGATGTAACCCAACCTCCCACAGCTTTTCAACAATGGTGTTATGCTGCCCAAACTGAAGCCCTGATTACTAGGTTAACCCTTTACCATAAAATCCCGATTTTTAATGACCCTGGGCAGGAAGGCTTTTGAACACATTTGTGGGAAAAGGAGAAAATGCTGGTAACCAGCATTTTCTCCTTTTCCCACAATGTTTTCTGCCCTTCCTTTAACAAATTTCATTTTTTTGGGTCACATTTATTTTGTTGTCTGCAATTGCTTTCAGTTTGGTGGACTGAAAAAATTTGACAGTTTGGTAAAGAGTTAACCATGGTCTGGTCCACAATCTGTTTGTCTCCCATGGCCAAGCCAATGTTCATCCATGGTCTGCTTCACATTGTGAAGGACCTACTACTGCAGCAGTAATTGCTGGATTGCTTTTCCATCCTCCATGATGTAAGCCTGTGAATTACAGAATCAATTCATCTGTTCTCATCGCTGATGCACAATAAAACTACCAACCAAATACTGGTGACCAGCATTTTCTCATTTTCCAACAATCTTTTCTAATCCGAGATGTGATAATTTGTACCATTTTAGAATTTGTTGTCTAGAGATGGTGTCACTTTGGAAGAGAGAGAGTTGTTCTTTGGTTAAATGGGTAGACAAATTTTAAATTCATTATAGGGGTATGCTCCTAGTTTGACCCTCTGCCAGAATTGTTTAAAGCCTTTTGAAAACATTGTGGGAAAAGGAGAAAATGCTGGTAACCAGCATTTTCTCCTTTTCCCACAATGTTTTCAACCCTTCCCAAAACAAATTTCATTTTTTTAATAACATTTATTTTGTCATCTGCAAATGCTTTCAATTTGGATCAGTCTAAAATTTTGTCATTTGGTAAAGGGTTAAAGCCTTTTGAAAACATTGTGGGAAAGGAGAAAATGCTGGTAACCTTTTCTACCCTTCCCAAAACAAATTTCAATTTTTAGCTCCACTGGCCGAAGGCCAGCGGGCTTATGTCGTGGCCCGGTGTCCGTCATGCGTCCGTCCGTCCGTCCATTAACCTTTATTTCAAACATCTTCTCTGAAACTACCCATCCAATTTTCATGAAACTTCACAGAAATGATCCTGCCATGGTCCTCTTCAGAATTTCTTGAAAGAATTTAATTCCTTCAAAAACTCTGGTTGCCATGGCAACAAAACTGAAAAATATTGGAAATCTTTAAAAATCTTCTTGTCTGAAACCATAAGGCTTAGGGCTTTATGTAGTAGACCTCTATAATGTTTCTTCAAATTATAGCCCTGGGGTCAAAATTGGCTCTGCCCCAGGGGTCACAAGTTTTACATAGGCTTATATAGAGAAAACTTTGAAAATCTTCCTGTACCTAGCCATAAGGCCTAGAGCTACCAAATTTTGCATGTAGCTATATCTAGTGGGCCTCTACCAAGCAGGCCAAAATGTTAGCCCTGGGGTCAAAATTGGCCCCGCTGCAGGGGTCACAAGTTTTACATGGGCTTACATAGTGACAACTTAGGAAATCTTCCAGTACCTAGCCATAAGGCCTAGAGCTACCAAATTTTGCATGTAGCTTGATCTAGTGGGGGTCTACCAAAAGTGCCCAAATTACAGTCCTGGGGTCAATTTGGCCTCATGCTGGGGTGGGGGGGGAGGTTCACAAGATTTACATGGGCTTATATAGGGAAAACTTTTAAATCTTGGTGTACATAGCCATAAGGCTTAGGGCTACCAAATTTTGCATAATTATAGCACTATCTAGTGGACAACTACAAAGAGGGCCCAAGTTACAACCCTAGGATCAAGTTTGGCCCTGCACCAGGGGTCACAAGTTTTACATGGGTTTATGGAGTGAAAACTTCAGAAACCGTCTTGTTACTAGCATAAGGCCAAGAACTCCCAAATTTGGTCATAAACATGTGCTTATAGGGTGAAAATTCAAAAAATCCTTTTGCTCCTAACCGCAAACCCAAGGGCTACCAAATCTGTATCACTTTTGATTTTTTCTTTGAAATTAGCCTTGCATCAGGGGTCTTATGTTTTACAGAGGCTTCATATGGACGAAACTTGAAAATCACCTTATTTATAACCATACAGCATAGACTTGTATTATTTTGGCATGTGGCTTTATCTTGTGGACCTCTACCAGGGTTCAAGTAATTATAGCTCTGGGATCAAAAATGGCTTTGCCCTGCGGGTCTCAACTTTCACATGGGCTTTTACAGAGAAAACTTTGTAAGTCTTCATTTTGAAACCATTTGGCTCAGAATTGAAATGTTCAGTATTTATGGTTTATATTTATAAGCCAGTGGAGCGATACAGGGCCATCATGGCCCTCTTGTTTAATAATATTTATTTTGTCGTCTGCTAATGCTTTCAACTTGGATCAACCTAAACTTTTGTCTTCTGATCTGCTGAATAAGCTGGACACCAGAGCTGAAAATTTCAAAAAAGAAAATCCTGTAAACAATTATTTCTTTAATACGGATGGGTAGCTGTCGAAATGCTTTACATTAGCATTGCTTGGATAACCTTTTCCCAGAATTACTCCAAGGATTCTGCTCTGGAAAAATGTAAGTCACCAGAGCTAAAACTATTAAAACCCTACAAACAGTACCTCTTCGAAACGACAGAAACTTGTAGATGGGAACATTACCCTTCGGCCTACGCTAGCTTCTTGCATTCCTCAACCTTTTCTCTTTCTTTGTGTATACCAGTTAGATCTATATCTATATCTACTTTGTCAACGAAAAATCAAGTTGGTAGCTTTTTCTGGATAAATCATTTCATCATGTTTGTAATTTTTGTACTTTTTTAAGCATAGATCTATCTATGCAGAAGAGACAAAAAATTTCTCACAAGAAGACCAGTCTGAATAACTTTCCTACAACTAGATCTACCTCTAGATTCTATTCACAAAGTATTGGCCCAAAGTAGCTTATTGCATCTTCCTGTTATGATTCTTTTAACGCTGTGTTCTTAGTCTTTCTTCAAGGTCCATTTAAAATGGACCTCAAAATGTCATCTCTGCATATCAAGGTTTACTAACGGGGAGTAGATCTGTCAGGTATGTCTGCTTTGCTAAGTTTTGAGGGAAGACAGCCTTTGGTACACCCTGTAGTTAACCACGTGGTTACTATGAATTGTGGGAATTAACTGGAGTTACTACTTCCGGCTGATGGTGAGAAGTCGTATACGAGATGACCGACGCAGGATTTTTTAAGGTACTGGACATTCGTGTGAATATTTGACAAAACATAATGACATTGCTTTGAAACTTTGGTCTCTGTATGGTATGGTTCAAACTATATTATGCTTTATAGCTTACGACACGAGACATATGTAGATCTAAGTAAAAACGGATCGCAAGCGTTTCAACTTGCGATATCGACAAAGCGTTGTTGGCACACGTCTGCACAAATCTGAAAACACAAAGTCCAACATGCATGCATTATGATTTGCCCCATCATGACGGGTACTTTTTCCATTCAATATCGGACTTTGCCCTAGAATCCCCTTCGTGGAACTCTGTAATGGTATTGGTTTTCACATAAAAATACATGTTCCTTACAGGGCACAAGTGCTGATCAAGACAACAGATTTACAGATAAAAAGAAAAAATTAATGAGATCAATGAAGTTTGCAGATGGGCTGGAATCTAGGGTAAGTGTTGGGCTGATTAGCTTAGAGAATTTTGTCTTGTAAAAATTGTTTTGGTTTCTAGTGAAAAGCTTTTTTTGTAGTGTTGGCCCTTTAGTGGACAAAAAAGTTTGCTTGTTCATATTGAAAGCAACTGCAGACGACAAGTCAAAAATAGCTCAGATTACACAATTTGTCTCTGAAGAGTTAAAAAGCATTGTTGGAAAAGGAGAAAATGCAAGTCACTTGCATTTTCCGCTTTTCCTGAGATGTTCTTGAAAAGCTGTCTTCCTAGGGATCCTGAAGACTCGCATTCATTTGTGAATCCTTTACTACACAATTGTGAGTTTTATTAAGCTTTTGAAAACCTTGAGGGAAAAGGAGAAAGTTCTGTAACTAGCACTTTCTCCTTTGCCCACAATGTTTTCTACCCTAGTAAAGACAAATGCTATCATTTATGTCACATTTAAATTGTCGTTTGGACAAGTCTTTATTTTTGATTTTTGTGATATGGTAAAGAATTATATCTGTACAAGAAGAACAATTAGGGACAGACAATATCTTTTAGAATGATAAGGAAAGCAGTTTGGGTAAAAGAGACTGGTAAATTAATAGCAACTGAACCTTTTCTCGCAACATTTTTCTGAACTCTTTACCAAACAATCCTGACTTTTAATGACCCTGGAAAAAAAAAAGGCATTTGAAAACATTGAAGGAAAAGGCGAAAATGCTGGTAACCAGCATTTTCTCCATTTCCCACAATGTTTTCTATCCTATGGGAGTTATATTGCACCATTTGAGCCAAAGTTAATTTTTTGTCTGCAAATCCTTTTAATTTGATCCAGCATAAATTCTTTTGCTTGGTAAAGGGTTAAAAGGTTTTCTGTACAAGTAAAATTGTTCATATTTGGACAGTAGTAGTGTGGGCTTGATAAAGAACATTGAAGAATTCTTTGTAGGTTGATATGTCCAAAGTTAACGTGGACACAATGAAACCATGGATTGCAACAAGGATCACAGATCTTCTTGGTCTTGAGGACGATGTTGTCGTAGAATTTGTCTATAATCAACTTGAGGAAAGGGTAAACAGCTTTTTTATATAATACATTGGCCTGTATTTGGATACAATTTGGTTTAATAACCCAGCCTTATGATGGGCTGATTTAGTTTGTCCCCTTTATTGTTAGTTATATACATCATTTGGATTTTAGAGCTTGAAAATGTAAAAAGGGCAGATAAAAGTTGAAAATAAATGCAGTGGTATTTTTATTATCTGAAAATAAGAAGAGTAGAGGCTGTTTCAGGATTGTTGCAATGATGATGCTCTGTTATTTGTGTTCATGATGTTGAATCATAAAGCCAAGTTACCTATTACCATGCAGTATATTTGAACCATGCTTTTGGTAAAAGGTGGCATCTAGTGACGTATGATACCATGCAAGACATCACATAATTATGGATCCATAATAGCCATTTTTTTTTTTTTTTTTTTTTTTTTTTTTTTTAACAACCAACTGAATCATGAGGTAGACTGGTGAGTTGCTGAAAATTGGCCAATAGCAAAAAATAGCAGCCCATGTCAGCCTGTGTGGACTGCACAAGCTGAGATGGGTCAATACTTTCTTGAAGATGCATTAAGTGCCCTTTTCACAGAGCATGGCTCAATTATATTGAGACTTGTCAGAAAGGAAAGCAAGTTTTGAAATTGGAACAAATAGCTGAAAAGGGAAGCAAATGAACATCCTGGGTTGGACTAGAAAACATTTGGAAACTAGGAAAATGTTTTCAGTGAGCAATTTAGCCTGTTTTCCAAATTCTAAAGCTGCAGACTTACAGATACACATATCTGTGTGGTAGGCGGCTCATAGTATAGCATTATTTGCAGTTCAGTCTTCAATGATTATTGATAGAATACCAGATCAAGCTCTCTTGTATAAAAGATTTCTTCCGATTTGTAGTATTGAAATTTTGTCATGATGAAAGCTGCTGAAATGCTGATAATATGTAAATTTAGATAGGGATTTTTTTTTTGTTGTTGTTTTTTGTTTTTGGTGCAATTAACCCTTACCAGAAGACAAAATTTTAGCCTCGTCCAAATTGAAAGCATTTACAGACAGCAGTTTTAATGTGTCTCAAATGGTGCAATTTTTCTTTAAAAGGGCAGAAAACGTGGGAAAAGGAGAAAATGCTGGTTACCAGCATTTTCTCCTTTTCCCACAATGTTTTCAAAAGGCCTCTTTCCCAGGGTCGTTAAAAGGCTGCATTGTGCGGTAAAGGGTTAAAGGGCATGCATTTACCACATCCAACAAACATTGGCAACAACCATAAGTTTTTGTACAATTCAAAGGCTCTCAGATTTCTGTATGAAAAAGATTCTACCTCTGATATGTTAAATTTCCAGGCAACTGGCAGTTAAGAAAAGACACAGCGAGCTATATGTTTGATCGTGTGAAATACTTGTATTGCCTGTTTACCCATTGCCTTTATGAACAAATTTGCAGAACTGCTCATAAAAGGCCTTTGAAAAATATCGGCTGTTATTATGAATTAGAATTAAGTCTTTACCACGTGGCAAAACTTTGGACTTGTCCATATTGAAGGAATTTACAGACGACAATTCAAATGTTTTTAAATGATAGTATTTGACCTTGAATAGTTAGAAAACATTGTGGAAAAAGGAGAAGATGCTGGCTACCAGCATTTTCTCCTTTTCCCACAATGTCTTCCAAAGGCTTTTTCTTCAGGTTGGTTAAAACTCAGAATTGTGTGGTAACCAGAATTTTTTCCTTTCCTACAATGTTTTCTGATGACTCAAAGCTACTTATCATTGTTTTAACCAAATGTTATTTATCATCTGCAAATGTTCTCAATGCAAACTAGTCTTAAATTTTGTCGTGTGGTAAAGAGTTAAAGTCATAGGTCCATTTTGAAGTTTCTGTTCAATTTTTTTTTCTTCTGTTTATATCACTTTTTATGAAAAAAAAAAAAAAAATTCAATTTTTTTTCATTATATCAATGCATCAAACTGAAATACATGACTTTGAGTCCAGTAGTTCACTGTTTAGCATTATCTTGAATTCTTGATAACAGTTTCGGAAAAAAAAATATGTCTCGATAAAAAGTTATTTACCCTGATTTCTGTCCAACCTTATTTTGAGTGAAATCCCCAGAGAAAATTCTCTGGAAATCTCAAATCAGTTTGTTTTGCAATGATTTCAACACTGACAATAATAAAGTCTTTGCTTGATATGTCTGTCTGTTATCTGTGTAAGAATATCTGAGAATGGACCACATGAGAGGTAGCATTTAAATACAAATAAACAATTTAAAAAAAAAAGACCTATGTTGTACAATCTCACTAGAACTGTCTTGAGACAATTCTCGTAAGCATGCATGACATATGTTGTAGTGAAGAACTAAATTACTTAACCCTTTACTACACAATGGTGAGTTTTAATGACCTTGAAGGAGAAGGCTTTTGAAAACATTGTGGGAAAAGGGAGAAAATGCTGGTAACAAAGTTTTCTGCCACTTCACACACAAGTTACACCACTTGGCCCACCTTTAATTTGTCATCTGCAAATGCTTTGTTCAGTGCAAAATTTTATTGTTTTTGTAAAGGGTTAATCAGTTTCTACTTGTTGCACCTGGAATTTTTACCTTTTATGATGTAGAAGAGCCTAAATATAGGTGATTTTAGTTCACGATATCACTTTACAAAAGGGGACTTAAGTATAAGTTGCTTTTTGACATCATTTCTGTTGTCTCCAGAAAAAATACTCCTTTTTATGAAGCACATTGGTAGATAGGTATGGACAGAAGTAATTAAGTACACTTAGAAAGAATTTCTGTCGTAGTGTTATTGTTATTGTCATAAAAGTTTACTTACTTTTGAATATTTCCCTTTAATATCAGAGCTGATCTTTAATATTCGATCACCTTGATGAATTTTCGAGTCCAGTCAGGGATTTGCTATCTATACAGTACAGAATCAAGATAATAATATCAATATTGACAACGGATCACATAGAATGTGCCACCAAATCATTGGTTTGTATTCAGTTTTATTTGATTCTTTTAGACCATGTAATGCAGACTCAATCACATTTTTTTGTCATGCATGGGCAAAAAAAGCTATCTGGGAAAAAAACTGAATCGCAGATAAAAATATAGAATTTGAATTATTTTGAACTACTATTCGGACAAGCTATACTTTGATGATAGAAAAAAAAGAAATGGGGTGGGGGGAAAGGGACAAGAGGTAGATTCTGTTTTTGCAAACTGATAATTTTTTCATGAAATATAGTATGGAACAGGCTTCATATTTCATTGTCTGTGAATGCTGTACAATGTTGTTCTTTTTAAAGTGTTATTGAAGCCATGGAAATCACAAACAGACTGTGTGAGATGAAGTATAGGTACAGTTTGATAAAATGTAAAAGTACCGTACCTTTCTCTTACAGAAGATTAATAGTATCATGTTTTTGTAAATACATGAACTTACATACATGTATATCTAGAGACCTCCAGAACAAGAGGGTGATAGTATCCCAAATCCATTATTTCCCTTCCAAACCCTATGTTAAGGGTACTCATTAGAATCGGCTCAATGAGACGATCTTACGAGTACCCATAACATGGGATTTAGTGGAGAGCGACTAATATTTTCAATTTTGAAATCAAAATCCCTCCCTCTATCTGGAACTCTGTTTAATCTACAGTTTGGTATTAGAGAAAAAGGTTTAAATTAATGTGTATAAAAATACATGAAAATACTAGATTGACTGTGTCAGTGTTGTAAAATATTTTCCTGCTAATATCTTTTCAAGCACCAAGCAAGGGGAATCCTGGTTGGAAAAACTGCAGCTGCAAAACTCTTGACTGAATAGGATTGGAAAGTATTGTCAGTAAACCTCTCCCAGACAACAATTTTTACTGTAACTTCTACATAATTAGGAAGTGATCTGGATTTTTTTTAAATTCTCAGAAATCAGTGAGAAGGCTTCATACATCAGTATAGTTTCTTAACTCTTTACCAAAAGACAAAATTTTAGACTGGTCCAGTTTAAAAGCATTTGTGGAATGATGCGGTTTGTTTTTGAAAAGGTAAAAAACACGGGGAAATGGAGAAAATGCGGGTTCCACTGATTTTCTCTTTTTCCAACAGTGTTTTCTAATGGCTTTTTTCCTCAGGGCTGTCCAAACAAACTCTGGATTGTGTGGTAAAGGGTTATGCAATTTTGTTGTCACAGAGAACCATGCCTGAAACAGCACATAGCTTTTGATATGTACTGTACCAGGTTTCTGGTATGTATAGACTGTTCATTTCAGTAATGATGCAACTTCAGTACACATTCATGCTACCATAATTTTCTGTCATTTAGTTGTTGCATTATGACTGAAGAGTGTGATTGTTTAGAAATGGACAAGTGCTTTTATTGAAAATATAGATCAATATTAGACTGGACAGTACATGCACATACAGTCTGATCTTGATCTATACTTAGGACTTATCACTAATTTTTGGGACAGATGCTCCAAAGGCATCATTTAGCATACCTCTTATCTCCTTACACTGTAAGATGCTAAAATTTGAGATGACCCTCCCAAACCTTTGAGTGGGCCACTGCTAGTGTCGGCCCTTGTATAAAACTGTAAAATTTCTACACATGAAATTTTGTTCAACCTTGGTATTGCAGGTTTCTTTAAGACTGGAAATTTTGATTTCATTTATTTAACACACCTAGGGGTTTCTTGGAGATAACAGGATTTGGATGGTATAGACTAAGTGAAGCTAGTTTATCTCCTAAGCCTAAGCTTTTTAGGCTCTTTACAATGCCTAGGATAATTTTCCTCTAGTAGTACATGATGGTAGCTGTTTCTTGCAATCTACTACGTTTTTTAAACAATGAGGAACGAAAATTGGCATTCAGAAGATAGGCAAAATATTCCTGAACTTTTTTAGTTGTTGCTTTAGAATTGTGCTCGTCCAGAATTTAAATGCAGGAGAGAGTCTTTTCTCAAACCATAGAAAAAATTAAATTTGCAGCTGAAGTACATAAATTTTACATGAGAATTAACATGTACATTCATCATTTTATTTGTGACGGGCTACTGGCATTATAGGACAAGAGTTAAAGAGAGAATGGGAGAAAAAAGGTGGAAGTCTGAATTGTCATTTAAATCAATTCGTGAAAGTAAATTGTAGATCAGATGAATAAGAGGATTGTAATAACAATTTACATATAGTGAGGTTAAGAGAAATAAAGTGAGGTCAAAATTCAACTCCTATTCAAAATGCAGTTTAATCTTTAAAGTGCTGGAACCAACTTAAGTTGCTTTTACTGAGAGCGTAGATCAAGATCAGACTGTGCAAAATGTGCAGTCTGATCTCTGATCTACATTGTCAGCTACTTCATTTCATCTTCTGGCTAAAACAACCTTGAATTGACAATATTTCAGATTTTTTTTCTTTATCAAAAAGGTCTATTTCATAAATTCAGCACTCTTAAGAGATAGACATATTAATTAACCCTCAAAGCACTGAGTAAATCAAACATTTTCATCATAGAAATAAACCCAAGTAATTGCAATTTCATGTTTGCCTTTGTCTAAAGAGTTTCAATAAAGCGGACGTGTAGATCAAAGATCAGGCTGCACATTTTGTGCAGAGTGATCTTGATCTACACTGGCCTCAAAGGCAACTATAGTTGTGAAAGGCGCTTTAGGGGTTAACATCCTTTACCACCTGCAGGTGACTGTTCTAGACTGCTGTTGAAAGGGTAAAGGCAAATGAAGAAATTGCTACTAATAACCACAAAGCAGTCTCTCCACTAGCTATGTTTTCATAGGCCTTCGAAGTAGTAAACCTGTATCATTTAGTCAATTACGTTAATATGTGTGTAACGGATTTGTCAGATGGTCAAATATTGAACAGGTGGTCTTCAGATTTGAAGGCCTTTCAGTCATTATTATGATTATTTTCCGATAGTGTCACTCTATACCCGTTCTGCAAATTACTGGTAAGACTCAAGTAAAACATGGATAGGTCCACTGGCCTCAGCATTATAACCAAAACAATGTCGAAATCAGCATGAAACACCTTAAAAACACCATAGAAACAAAAAACCAAACACCTTTTTTATACACAATACTCAGAATGCTTCGTTACATGGGGTAGAAGAGAAAATTGGTACAGAGGGATTTACAAGCACTTACCTTCAGACATGGCTTGAAAAGCAAATGGAAGAATACAGAAGTAACTTTAAACAACAGTTGAAGTTTAGTTCTGAAATATTTCTAGCAAAATTTGCATGACAATGAGCTACCATACTCTTGTGTAAGTTTTTCCTGTTTAGATATGTTGAGGAAATCAGGAACACGATATTGTTGTTAAAGACTCAACTGTCTAGTTTCTAATGTGCACACTTCCCCATTGTGTGTTTTGTAGTACCCAGATCCGAAAGAGATGCAGATCAATTTGACTGGTTTTCTGAATGCGAAGAATTCTCGGACATTTATGCAAGAATTATGGGAACTTTTGTGTAGTGCTCAAGAGAATATTGGTGGCATTCCTGCAAAATTTGTTGAGCAGAAAAAAGAGGAGATCAAGAAGAGACAAGTAAGACATTTGTACCTCTATCTGTATATGGCCCGCAACATGTGAAATATGTCCTTCGAACATTTGCATAAAGTGCCGTCTCGGATTAGCCTGCACAGGCTAATCCGAGATGGCACTTTATGACTACATAAGATTTTTTCATACAGTAGACTGGTGAAATAGAAAATCACACAAAAACGGGAAGTGTTGTCTCGGATTAGTCACAGACTGCACAGGTTGATTTGGGATGACACACTTTTACATATATGTCGGAAGGCCCCTTTTTGTGTGTTGCATGATATATAATTCTTTTCAGTTTCTACCTTAGATGATAGTTATATGGGAAAGCAGCAAGTGGCTCGTGAAGAATTTTTGCAAAGTACTGGTAACAGAAACTCCAGGAAAGTGTGGATAGGTGCACTGGCCACAATGATATTACTGAAATATTGTTAATAAAGGGCGTTTTAACACCATACAATCAATCAGTCAACTTCAACCTGTATGTCAGTCTTCTTGTTTTCTACTTGTAAAATAAACACTCTTGTTAACCCTTTACAACACTTCCAAGTTTTAATGACCCCAAAGAAGAACATTCCAAAAACATTGTTGAAATAGGAGAAAATGCTGGTAATCACATTTTCTCCTTTTCAAACAAAGTGTTTTACCCTTCCAAACACAAATTTTTACTTATGAGTCACATTTATTTTATGATCTGCAAATGCTTTCAATTTGGACTAGTGTAAAGTTTTATTGTGTGGTAAAGAGTTAAGGAATAGGCAATTGCACTGTGCCACACATCTGCATTAAAATTTTGTTAAGTCTTGACAGTGTGGTGCAGACTAGAGAAATGGGTAGAGTAAAGACATTTTCTTACAATAATGATTGCGATTTAAGAAATGAGAATACTAATCATGATAATAAATTATCTGCATTTTTATGTTCAGTACCATTGCATTGCGACTTCTGTGATAGCAATATACATTACACAAGAATGGTTAACAACTTGCAAACATCCAGATAAGTCCATATTGAAACATTTGCAGATCACACACACACACACACACACACATGAGCTGTGCTCTCAGAAAAGGGGGCTTGGGGCATCTGCAAAAAATGCCGACCCAGGTCAGACTGCGCAGTCCGTGCAGGCTGACCTGGGCCGAAACTTTTCGCTATTGATCAATTTTCTGTATATTCAAAGACGAGTCTACCTCATGATTAAGTCGGTTGTTAAGAAAAGTAGCTAATATGGATTCATAATTATGTGATGGCTTGCTTGGTATTACACATCACTGAGATGCATTATGCCCCCTTTTGCCAGAGCAAGGCTCTATTAGAGATGTCTGTGATTGTAAGGTTTGTCTGTGAAAGGATCACAGTGTTATGAGACTTGTCTTTGAAAGGGGTTGAAAAACATGGTGGGAAAAAGAGAAAATGCTGTTTACCAGCATTTTCTGTTTTCCATGATGTTTTCAAAAGCCTTCTCCTTCAGAGACTTTGAAACACAGATTTTTTCGATGAAGAGTGAACAGGTGTGAACTGGGGTTGTTGATTTTCATTACAGGCAGAGCAAGAGCGGATTCAACAGAGTTTAAAGTTATCAGAAGAACAGATCAGGAATGCCATAATGCGGGAAAGAGAAGAGTCTGATAGGAGGTACAGTGATTGTATTTCGATTTTTTTTTAGCTCACCTGATTACGAAGTGCTCAAGGTGGGCTTTTTCATGCTGTGTGATCCGTCCTCTTGTGTGGTCGTAAACAATTACCTTGTGTTCATCTCAAATGTAAAATTTATTTGGTAGTGAAAGAATGAAATAGAATATTGATTGTCAGGTTGTAAGAAAAGCCCAGAAAGGTATCTTAAAAGGACCTGTTTAGAATTTTTACCATGAATGAAAATTTTGTGTATAACACTTATACATGACACAAAATGTATTTTCTTGTAAAGTTAGAGAAAACTAGATTGATTGATTGATTGTATGGTGTTTAATGCCGTTTTCAACATTATTTCAATTATAAGGCGGCGGCCTGTGCACCTATCCATGCTTTCCTGGAGTTCCTTTTACCAGTACTCCACACAATATTCTTTCCAAGCCACTGGCTGCTTTCCCACATGACCATCGTCAAAACAACGGTCAGCCGTGAGAGAGGAATGAATCCTGTCACGATGACTATCATCAATCATCGGAAAGAAATTGGCCAAGCCGGGGATCAAACCAGCAACCTCCTGTTCTCAAGTCCTGTACGCTACCGACTAAGCTACAGGGGCTTGGCGAGAAAAACTAGAGGGTTACATTCTGTTAAAAGGTGTAATTGTGGTGTTTAGACTGTTTCACAAATTATCAACTGATCTGTTTTTTTATGTGAGCGAATATGATATCGTCATGCTTATTTTGACATGATCCATGCAAAATAACACAAAATATCCAGGTATTGTCATTGTCCTTTCGTCATCTACCTCATTGTATGTGTTGTCGTCTGCATTTTCATGCAAAAACTCTGACATTGATAATATTTCTTTTAATAGACATCTCTGAAAAATCGCACTATTTCTAAAACCAACTGCAACCAACTATTTGCACCTACATGCATTGCTCTTGTTTGAAGTTCTATAATAAAAGTCTATAGCCCCCTTTAAGTTCTCATTTGCCCAGTTGAAAACTGTGTTAAACACCGGCTTACAATCAATCAATCAAATGGTCAGCCTGTGGCATGCAATATCCAACTACTGGTTTATTTTACAGACCTCTGCAGTCTGATCTTTGTCTGTATCACCGTTTCAAGCCAGTGGCTACAATCATCATACTCTAAACCTAGAGCTGATAAAATTAATTTTATCCCAAACAATCCCAAGTTTTAACAACCCCTGGGAAGGAAGGCTTCTGAAAACATTATGGGACATGGAGAAAATGCTGATGACCAGCATTTTCTCCATTTTCCACAATGTTTTCTACCCTTTCAAAGACCACTCATTTGGACCATAGCTATGTATTGTCTGCAAGTGCTTTCAGTGTGGTCAAGTCTAATGATTTGTTGTTTGTTATAGAGTAATTAACAGCACCTATTTTAGTGTTTATCAGCAAGATAAATTCAGCAAGATAGGTGTCAGTACCGTACATGTACTTTGTGGTTTTATTCTATTCCAGGAGAAGCCAATCCCCTCGTCACAGACGGGATCGATCAAGAGATAGGTCCGGAGATAAATCAAGGGACAGGTCCAAGTCTCCGAGACATAAGAAAGACAAAAAGGAAAAGGCCTCTTCAAAGTCACCTGACAAGGAAAACGATAAAGAGGAGTCGCCAAGGAAAGAGGAAAAATCGAATGATAGAGCTTCTTCAAGAAATGGCAGCATTGAAAAGGGAGAAGATAGGTAAAGTATTTGAGACTTTCATGGGATGTCTGACTCATGAATGGCATAGTGGAATGATTGATTGATTTTCTGTTTATTTATTGTCGCCATCGGTTGCCCATATGGACCATGCCCCAGAGTTCCAGATAGAGGGAATGATTTTGATTTCAAAATTGAAAATATTAATTATTCTCCACGAAACCCTATGTTATGGGTACTCATTAGAATCGTCTCATTGAGACGATTCTAATGAGTACCCACAACATAGGGTTTGGAAGAGAAATATTGGATTTAGAATACCATCACTCCCTCTTATCTGCAGCTCTGATGCCCACTGAAGGCCGTTAGTTATGTTAAAGGGGATAGTGATACAGGGAAAATTTATCGGAAGTTACGCCAGGTTCTTTAACACGCTTGGCATATAGCACCATCACACGGAACCTCGGGCTAATGTCTCATCCATAGGGCTATTAAGGAGAATAAAGGCATTTAAAAATATAGTGAGAAAAGGAAAAATGAAATTTTGTTAAACAAGTCTAATTTTGTTTAACAAGTCTAGCAAAATCATTATTTGGCAAGCTAGATAACATTTTTTCTTGACAAGCTTAATAAAAATTTTATCTCAAAAGCCAACGAATGTCAGATTCTTTTTATCACATAACGATATTTCACCAACGATATATCGGAAAATGCAAAACTATAGGTTCACATGTGATGTCATTCATGAAAAAATTCACTTCTGTGTAACCCTTACAAGATGACGTCAGAAATGACGTCATACAGTTGTGATTTGAAAAGGTGGAAAACATGCAGCATTTTCTCCTCTTCCCCTAATGTTTTCAAAAGTATTTTTTGTCAGGGTTTTTTGCTAAAGGGTTACTGCATTTTGCAGAGAGTGTAGGACAAAATCAGCCTGCACTGTCATGTCATTTGGAATTCTGTGCATATACTTTGCTATCCATTGGTCAGTATGACCTGTTTACTTAGAGACAACTCAGACTCCCTATGAAATTTTACCAAACAATAAAAGGTTAAAGTCTTGTCTAAATTGAAAACACTTGCAGAGGAAGACAGCGTTTGAAAACATGTTGGGAAAAGGATAGAATGGTAGTTATTCCCGCCAGAGGCGAGGGGATACAGATTTTGCATTATCCATCCATTTGTCTATCTATTCATCCGTCGGGACAGACAGGTATCTTCTAAAATCTTTGACGAAATTTGATGAAACTTCATACGTGTGTTCCTTATAATAGTCTGCCAATATCCTTTTTTTAGTTGTTTTTATTTAATGCCGTGTCATGAAAAAAGGGGGTGCTTTTTGGCACTGGATATTATTTCAATGAAATGACTTGTTACCAGCATTTTCTTCTTTTTTCCACAATGTTCCAAAAGCCGTCTTCCCCAGGATTTCTGAAAGAAGGTATTGTCTGGTAATATGTTTAAATCTATACCACATGACAAAATTTTAGACCTGTCCTAATTGAAAGCATGTATAGACATCAAAGTAAATATGACTCAAAGTTAAAATTTGTTTCTCAGATGGGTAGAAAAAATTGTGGGAAAAGGAGAAAATGCTAGTTACCAGCATTTTCCCCTTTTCCCACTATGTTTTTAGAAGTTCATTTCCAAAGTTGTTAAATACCTGGATTGTGTGGTAAAGGGTTAATCTTTCTTCGAACAGTGAAAAGAAAGTAGATGGTCACACAGCAGTCCCATTAGTTCCAATTCCGGAAAAGGAAGACTCCAAAGACGAAGAAGAAGGAGAGGAAGAGGAGAAGAAAAAAGAGAGAGATGGCTCGGCTGATAAAGAGAAAGAAGAGAGGAGGAGGGAAAGAGATGAGAGGAAACGGGATCGCTCAAGGTCAAGGTCAAAAGAGAAAAGAAGGAGGTCAAGGTCAGGAGAAAGGAGAAGAACAGAATCAGAAAGAGAGAGGAAATATAGCAAAAGATCAAGGTATGTGCTAACAATTACTTTAACCCTTTACCATATGGTAAAGTTTTAGACTCATCCAAATGCAAAGCTTTGGCAGCTGACACATTGCACTTGGATCAAATTCTGGAAGTTGTCTGAAATAGGGTTAGTAGACATGTTGGAAAAGGAGAAAATGCTGGTCACCAGCATTTTCTCCTTTTTCCTACAACATTTTCAAAAGTCTCTCACCCAAAGTTGTGAAAGTTGTCAGGATGATGTGGTAAAGGGTCAAAAATGGATGTTTAACCCTTTTACAAATAACCTCATGTTTTCACAACCCTGAAGAAGACAGATTTTGAAAACAGTGTTGGAAAAGGGCATAAGGTTTTTTTGAAAACATTGCTGGAAAAGGGGAAAATGCTGATAACCAGCATTTTCTCCTTTTCCATCAATGTTTTCTACCATAGTTGAAAACTTTTACTCATATGTACCAATTTGGTACCAATGTATTGGCTGCAGATGTTTCCAGTTTTGGGCGAGTTCTCTTGTGGAGCTAAAAGTTTTGAACGAAGTGGAATATTGCAATTCAAAGTTTGGACAAGAGATCCAAGTATCTCCTAAGTTCTTCTTTTTACCGTGTTCCTGCGCTGTGTATTTATTGGTGAACTGGCAATTAGGATGTTGTTGAAATTAATAAAAAAAACTGACAGATAAACTATTTTTCAGATCTAGATCTCGATCACCTAGACGACGGTCACCAAGGAGATCTCCACGACGAAGATCAAGGTCAAGAGAAAGGGAAAGAGAACGAGAAAGGAGAGAGAGGGATAGAAGAGAAGAGAGAAGGAGAACTCCACCAAGATCTCGAGCACGCAGAAGCCCAAGCCCTAGAGGACTGAGTCCAAAAAGAAACAGGTATTCACCAGTTAGAAGGCAAAGATCACCATCCCCAAGACATAGAAGGGAAAGTAGTCGTGACAGAGATCAAGGTCGCCGTAGATCACCTCCACCTAAAGTTAGAGTCAGGTAATACAATACTTATTAATCCTTTTCTTTTTCTTTTTTTTTACTTTTTATACCACCCACATGTGAAGTAGAGGGGAGTATGTTTGTCTGTCTGTCCGTCCATCCGTCTGTGCATCAATCCATCCATGTTTTTTTCCCGAGCTCTATCTCAAAAGCCGTTTCACATAGAACCCTGAAAATTTATACAAGTGTTGCTCATGACCCTAGGAGGTGCCCTATTGTTTTTGGGTCACGTGGATCAAAGGTTAAAATCACAGCTGAACTTTGTTTGAAAATCATTTCTGTGCTCTAACTCAAAAGCAATTTGACCTAGGACCCTGAAATTTCATACAAGTCATGCTAATGACTGAAGGAGATGCCCTGTTGTTTTTGTTTCACATAGGGCAAAGGTCAAGGTCACAGATGAAGTTTGTTTTGAAAATCAGTTCTGTTCTCTGATTGTGCTACTTTGGTGACAAGGGGCTGCTGGGGGGTATTTTACGTTGAAAATTTGAAATTTATTATTATTTGGTTTTGTAAGGGGAGGGGTGGCTGTAATCTCTTTCGAGTCGAGTGATGACATTTTTGTTATATGTTACAGACAATCCAGTAGTTCTGAGGAGGACAACTCTGATAGTTCAGGTTCAGATTCAGCAACAGCAGGGCGACCCCCAAATACCAGAAAGGTAAATATATGAGCCACACTCTGTGAAAAGGGGGCTTAATGTTTTGCTTTTGGTTATTTTCTGCATGACAAAGGACCAATGTACCTCATGAATCAGTCAGTTTTTAGACAAAATGGACTTTTATGGATCCATAATTATGTGACGACTTGCTTGGTGTCATGGATCACGGAGATGCATTAAGCCCCCTTTTGCCAGAGCATTTATTGTTTGCATTTATTGTCTGGATTAGAGAGTAAAGGATTTTTATTATTGTTAACTTACCAACAGAAGGCCGCCAATTTCTTTAGTCATTACCTCGGAGGTACTTGTTTTCAAAGATGGCAACAACATTGACATACATTGCAGAAGCACCAGTGTCCTTGATGTCCATGAAATCATTTGTAACAAACAGTGTTGCTAGCAATGTGGAAAGAAAAAGTTGCATCGTGTCAACAACAGGAAGTAACAAAAAAATCAGTTAACCCTATACCACACAATCCCGACTTTAACGACCCTGAAGAAGAAGCCTTTTGAAAACATTGTGGGAAAAGGAGAAAATGCTGGTAACCAGCATTTTCTCCTTATCCCACCATGTTTTCTACCCCATCAGGGAGAAATTTCCTCATTTGGACAAACTTTCATTTGTTGTCTGCAAATGCTTTCTATTTGGACAAGTCCAAAATGTTGTCGTTTGGTAAAGAGTTAAGACTTATTCCAAATTTTGTTGAAAACTTACAAATACTGTTAGATATTGAAAAGTTATTATGCTTGTGACAAGGCTTGAACATTTTCAGATACAGTCTACCATTCTAGAAGCAACATCAAAAACAATATACCTAAACTCTGTGATTTTGTCTCGGAAGTAAAATTTTTCAATTTAAAGTTAGCAAAGTCAATTCTATGATTACAAAATACACTTTTGTGTTAATTCTTAGAGCCCTAATCACAATTTAAGTTGCTTTTGCAGAGTGTAGATCAAGATCAGACTGCACAAAATATGTAGTCTGATCTTGGAGCTAAACTGCTTGCTGCTTTGTAACTTATTTTTGTCAATACAACTGTAAAATTGCAATAATTCAGCATTTACTTTTTTTTTTTAAATTCAAATGGTTCATTTCATTAACTCACTGTTCTAATGGTTAAAACTTGCCTTAACCTTTTCCCAAACAAGCCCTTGTTTTCACGTGTCTGCAGTACAAGTCTTTTGAAAACACGGTGGGAAAAGGAGAAATTGCTCGTAAAGAGCAATTTCTCCTTTTCCCACAGTGTTTTCTACCCTATTTGAGAACTTTCTGCCATTTTCATCAAATTTAGAATTGTCGTCAGCAAACTCTTTCAATGTGGACCAGTCCAAAATTCGTTGTTTAGGAAAGGGTTAAGTATTTACCACATAATCCGTACTTTTAATGACCCTGAAAAAGAAAGCTCTTGAAAATGTGGGAAAAGGAGAAAATAGTGGTAATGACCATTTTCTCCTTTTCCCACAATATTTTCTATCCATCCCAATACGAATTTCAACTTTTGAGCCACATTTTGTTGTCTGCAAAAGCTTCCAATTGGGACAAGTCTAAAATTCTGTTGTTTAATAAAGAGTTAAGTCTACCATACAGCAAAATTATAGACTGGTCCAAATTGAAAGCAGGTGCTGACAACAAATTAAATGTTATTCAAATGAAACTTTGTTTGTGAAAGAAATGTTGTGGATAAAGGAGAAAATGTTGGTTACCAGCATTTTCCCCTTTTCCCACAATGTTTTCATAAGCTTCTTCAGTTGGGGCCATTATAACTCTGGATTGTGTGGTCAAGACTTAAATGAGGCACATATTAACCTACGATTTCAGCCAATGATGGACGATAGTGACGAGAACGAATCCCAGGGCAAGAAAGGAATCCAGCAAAGGAGGACATACAGGAAACAGAGAGAGGAACCAGAGGAATCTGAGTCCTCCAGCTCTTCCTCCTCTTCGGAAGACGAGGATGACGAGCCACCTCCACCACCAAGTAATTGTTTGTCTGTTTTTATGTTACTCTTCTTTTTAAAACCCTTTAGCTAATGTCAATTTTAGACTTCAATTTTGACGTAATCTACGGATGATGAATGCAAAAGTGTTATATATGAACTGACAGGGTAGAAAACACTATGGGAAAAAGGAGTAAATGCTTGTCACCAGTATTTTTTCCATTTCCCCGTGTTTTTAAAAAGGTTTTTCCTCAGAGTTACTTAAACATGGGGTTGTTTGTAAAATCATTAAATCACAAATGTACCCTGGTATTCAGTGTAATATAGCCATGATGAACATTCATTCTTACCATGTACACATTTGAGGTAAGGGTAGTGTGACTTTTACATTATGTTATAAACAGATGTGTTTTTAAAAAAATTGCTGACCTTAAATTGCCAGACAATGTGGGTGTCGACATTAATGATAGTGACCAATCTAAGATTCAAAATCAGTTACTTTCAACCTTCATTAGAACATTTTACATTTGCCATGTACATTTCTGTCAAAGAGGTAAGTCCAAGTCATTCAGGGAACATTCTACCTATTTCTGTAAACATAATGATTAACTTGGCTAAACAAATGAGCCATGCTCTGTGAAAAGGGGTTTAATGCATCTGCAAAAGAGTACCAACCCAGGTCAGCCTGCACAATCCATGCAGGCTGACCTGGGTCAAAACTTTATGCTATTGGTCAATTTTCTACATGTTAAAGGACCAGTCTGGCACATAATTCAACTGGTTCTTAGACAAAATCAATTTATATGTGTCCATAATCATGTGATATCTTACTCAATTTAATGCATTACTGAGATGCTGTAAGCCTCATTTTACCAGAGAGCAGCTCAAATATTAGTAAGCTTGCCAAAGGCCAGCTCAGTAATTGAGCCATGCTGTGTGAAAAGGGAGCTAAATGCATTTGCAAAAAGTTTCGACCAAGGTCAGCCTGCTCAATCTGCGCAGGCTGACCTGGGTCGAAACTTTCTGCTATGGGTCAATATTCTGTATGTCCAAGGACCAGTCTACCTCATGATTAACCCGTTACCGCACAATGCCGCCTTTTGACGCCCCTGGGAAAGAAGCCTTTTGAAAACATTGTGGGAAAAGGAGAAAATGCTGGTAACCAGCATTTTCTCCATTTCCCACAATGTTTTCTACCCTATCAAAGAAAAATTGCACCATTTGAGCCACATTGAAATTGTCGTCTGCAAATGCTTTCAATTTGGACAAGGCTAAAATTTTGTCGTCTGGTAAAGGGTTAAAAAAAGCGGCTATTATGGATCCATAATTACGTGATGGCTTGATTGGTATAATGCATCGCGGAGATGCATTAAGCCCCCTTTTGCCAGAGCATGACTCAGTTATTTTGTAGTCTTCTCTTGAAAGATTTTTATCTCAAAAGTGAGCTTGTGTCAGATCATATATTTTGTCATCCATTTATTTGTTTTGAGCTCTCACGTGAATTGTGTCATTGTCTCAGTCCTTTTCTTGGACTTAACCCTTTCCCAAACGATAATTTTTAGACTGGTCCAAATTGAAAGAGTTTGCAGACGACAATTTTAAATTTGATGAAATGACAGAAAGTTCTCCAAAAGGTAGAAAACACTGTGGGAAAAGGAGAAATTGCTCGTTACGAGCAATTTCTCCTTTTCCCACAGTGTTTTCCAAAGACTTGTACTACAGACACGTGAAAACCAGGGCTTGCTTGGGAAAGGGTTAAGTAGGTAGTCAAGATACTGCATACCTGGATAATTACAGTATTACTTTGCACATTTGTTTATAGGGAGAAGAGATAGAGAGAGAGAAATCAGGAGACGATCACCTTCACCTAGAAGAAATGATAGATACTACGAAAGGTAATAATTTATTTTGACATGTGTAATCTTTAGGCCCCAGTGTTTATTCTAGGCCGCCGGATTGCGGGAATCCCCCACTTTCGTAAAAAATCCCCCAAACTTTCTGATGCCGTGCGGGACAAATCCCCCACTTTAAATCACGTCGCTGTATTATTCAAAATAGTCTAATTTTTTATACTCTCGGAAGTTTAGGGTCTCCAAATAAAAACAAAACACATACTGGAAAGAGAACTTTCTAGTGTTCTGCTTTTAATAATGTTTGAGAACCAGTCAAATTATATGTTTAAATTGCGGTCCCCGAACAACCTTAAAACACGCAGCCAAAACTTTTGATGTCGGACCGAAAATCATTTAGAAGAAATACTTTTTTTGTTTGAAATAGATGGTTAATCTACCAACCATTATCATTTTAACTTTGGTATCAAAAATGTTTGTGGATTTACATAGTTCTGTTCGACAACGTGACTGATTTGTTTATGTCCCATCGAAGCCGTAAAATAAACACGCCTTTTTCTGTTGCTCTTAGTAACGGTATAACATCAACATTTCTGTCGTCTGAAATCTTGTTTTACTGGACTTGTCTTTATTTTATCAATGTCGAAACGTAAAATTAGCGATTTTTTTTTTACATCGTCTGCCTCATCAACGTCCCAGACAGCAGATGAAGAAACTGAAGAAGCGTTATTAGTCAGAGACGATTCTGTCCGGTCAGGCGAGGCCATTGCTGGGCCTTCGTCAGTCAGTAAACAACACGTTTTCCAACAATCGTGGCTGAAAGACTGGCCGTGGTTACAAAAAAATGACAAAGGAGCTATGATATGCTCGTATTGTTTAAAGCATGGTATAAAGAATACTTTCACCACTTGCAAAACCAATTTTTGTACGTCGACATTATCAAAGCACGCTGACAGTGAAGACCATAAGAGTGCCTTACTTGCTCAGTCATCGAGCAAAGCCTTCAAAAAGTCAGTTGAAAAAACAATTTTCAAAAAGGAAGAGGCTATTCAAACTGTGTATTGACTTGCCAAAGAAAACATCGCTACAGTAAAATATGATTCTTTATTGATTTCTTGGACAAGCAGGGATGTGAAGCAGTGAAATCATTTATTTATTTATTTATTGCATTACCTTATAATCCCCCACATTTTTTGAAAATCCCCCACATTTTTTCAAAGCATGGGGGCAGATCCCCCACTTTTTTCAAATCCTAGAATAAACACTGAGGCCCATCAGTGAACATTGTGAAAAATACTCTTCACGAAGCAGTTTTTTGTTTTTATGACAGTGTTTATGACCGTTAGAGAGACAGCTTTTGAAAACATTGTGGGGAAAGTGGTAACCAGTATTTTCTCTTCTTCACACATATTTTTCAATGTCATCATTCAGGCCACAGTTTTAAAGAATGACTTGTTAGAACAAGGTGAATGTTACAGTTCCTGCTCTTAACTCTTTACCACAACAGGAAAATGTAGACCAGTCTAAACCGAGAGCATTTGCAGACGACAATTTAAATGGGACTCAAATGAGGAATTTCGTATTTGATATCATAGAAAACATTGTTTTCATAAGGTTTCTTCCTCAGGGTCGTTAAAAGTTGGAATTGTGTGGTAAAGAGTTAAACTCATTTGATACATGGTTAATGGCGTGAAAGCTCAAGGTGTGGGTAAAGCTGAAGTTAAAAAATTTTTCTGAAATGTAAAGTGTCTCAATCTGCTGCCTACATTCAATATTTTAGCTAAGCAATGATGTAATTTTTGACTTGTTTGTTTTTTTTTTGGCTCAGCCATTTTCAAAGAAAACATTGGGTATTGTCATACCCCTGTCTTTGACCTCGTGCAAAAACATCTCTCTATCATCATTGAAGACATTTACTTCATGTTTCATACATTGGCTAGTTGTTGACTATCATTTCAGAAGGGCAGATAATCCTGAAATAATCTTGAAACTGTACTGCCTCTTTTTTAACCCAGAATTCCATCTGAAAAAGCAATTGCAGCCAACTTCTGGACCCGCATGTCTTGCTCATGATGAGCCATGTATTTGTTGCACTGATTAGCTATAAGAACTGAACTACATTATATACTGGATCAAAATGCCTGTCAGATACAGAGGAAATCTATTTTGAATGATGCATTCATTACAGATACCCGTCTCCTAGGAGAAGTCCTCCCAGACGTAGTCCTCCACGATTCAGGAATGATCGAGATAGATACCAGGACAGGAGAATGCGAGAAAGGTATTTTAACCAGTTACCAAATGACAAAATTTTAGACTAGTCCAAATTGAAAGCATTTGCAGATGACAAAACAAAAAGTGACTGAAAAATTGAAATTTGTTTTGAGAAGGGTAGAAAACATTGTTGGAAAAGGAGAAAATGCTGGTTACCAGCATTTTCTCCTTTTCCAACAATGTCTTCAAAAGGTTTCCTTTTTAGGGTCGTTAAATGTTGGGATTTTGTGGTAAAGAGTTAACTCTCTACCACATGATAAAATTGCAGACTTGTCCAAAACCAAAGCATTTTCAGACAAAAAAATAAATATGATTAACCCTTTCCTAAACGATAAATTTTGGACTGGTCCAAATTGAAAGACTTTGCAGACGACAATTTCAAATTTGATGAAAATGGCAGGAAGTTATCAAAAAGGGTAGAAAACACTGTGGGAAAAGGAGAAATTGCTCGTTATGAGCAATTTCTCCTTTTCCCACAGTGTTTTCAAAAGACTTGTACTGCAGACACGTGAAAACCAGGGCTTGTTTGGGAAAGGGTTAAAGAATTAAAATGTGGTAGGTTAGAAAATATTGTTATAAAAGGAAAAAAAATGCTGGTAACCGACTTTTTCTCCCTTTTCCCACAATTTTTAGCTCACCTTAGCACAATGTGCTAAAGGTGAGCTATTGTGATCGCCCTATGTCCGGCGTCTGTCGTCCGTCGTCCTTCAACAATTTCTTTAAACATCTTCTTCTCCTAAACCACTGGGCCAACCTTGATGAAACTTGGCAGGGATGTTCCTTGGGTGAAGCTCTACCAAAATTGTTCAAAGAATTGAATTCCACCCACAACTCTGGTTGCCATGGCAACAAAAAGGGAAAAAAAGCAAAATCTTTGAAAATCTTCTTCTCTGAAACTAGAAGGCGCAGAGCTTTGATATTTGGTATGTAGCATCTCCTAGTGGACCTCTACCAAGTTTGTTCATTTGATGCCCCTGGGGTCAAAACTGGCCCCACCCCGGGGGTCACAAGTTTGAGCATAGTCATAAAGAAGGAAAACTTTAAAAATCTTCTTCTCTAGAACTTGAAGGCGTAGAGCTTTGATATTTGGAATGTAGCATCTCCTAGTGGACCTCTACCAAGTTTGTTCATATGATGTCCCTGGGGTCAAAACTGGTCCTGCCCCAGGGGTCACAATTTCCAACATAGGAACAAAGAAGGAAAACTTTAAAAATCTTCTTCTCTAAAACTAGAAGGCATAGAGCTTTGATATTTGGCATGAAGCATCTCCTAGTGGACCTCTACCAAGTCTGTTCATATGATGCCCTTGGAGTCAAAACTGGCCCTGCCCTGGAGGTCACAAGTTCGAACATAGGAACAAAGAGGGGAAACTTTAAAAATCATCTTCTCTGAAACTGGAAGGCGTAGAGCTTTGATATTTGGTATGTAGCATTGCCTAGTGGGCCTCTACCAAGTTTGTTCATATGATGCCTCTGGGGTCAAAACTGGCCCCGCCCTGGGGGTCACAATTTCCAACATAGGAACAAAGAAGGAAAACTTTAAGAATCATCTTCTCTAAAACTAGAAGGCATATAGCTTTGATATTTGGCATGAAGCATCTCCTAGAGGACCTCTACCAAATTTGTTTATACGATGCCCTTGGGGTCAAAACTGGCCCTGCCCCGGGGGTCACAAGTTCGAACATAGGAACAAAGAGGGGAAACTTTAAAAATCATCTTCTCTGAAACTGGAAGGCGTGGAGCTTTGATATTTGGTTTGTGGCATCTTCTAGTGGACCTCTACCAAATTTGTGCATATGATGCCCTTGGGGCAAAAATTGGCCCTGCCCCGGGGGTCACAAGTTTGAACATAGGAACAGAGAAGGAAAACTTTAAGAATCATCTTCTCTGAAACTGGAAGGCGTAGAGCTTTGATATTTGGTATGTAGCATTGCCTAGTAGACCTCTACTAAGTTTGTTCATATGATGCCCTTGGGGTCAAAATTGGCCCTGACCCGGGGGTCACAATTTCCAACATAGGAACAAAGAAGGAAAACTTTAATTTTTAGCTCCACTGGCCAAAGGCCAGCGGGCTTATGTCATGGCCCGGTGTCCGTCGTGCGTCCGTCCGTCCGTCCGTGCGTTAACTTTTATTTCAAACATCTTCTTCTCTGAAACTACCCATCCGATTTTCACGAAACTTCACAGAAATGATCCTGACATGGTCCTCTTCAGAATTTCTTGAAAGAATTTGATTCCTTCAAAAACTCTGGTTGCCATGGCAACAAAACTGAAAAATATTGGAAATCTTTAAAAATCTTCTTGTCTGAAACCATAAGGCATAGGGCTACCAAATTTGGCATGTAGCTTTATGTAGTAGACCTCTATCAAGTTTCTTCAAATTATAGCCCTGGGGTCAAAATTGGCTCTGCGCCAGGGGTCACAAGTTTTACATAGGCTTATATAGAGAAAACTTTAAAAATCTTCTTGTCTGAAACCATAAGGCATAGGGCTACCAAATTTGGCATGTAGCTTGATGGAGTAGACCTCTATCATGTTTCTTGAAATTATAGCCCTGGGGTCAAAATTGGCTCTTCCCCAGGGGTCACAAGTTTTACATAGGCTTATATAGAGAAAACTTTAAAAATCTTCTTGTCTGAAACCATAAGGCATAGGGCTACCAAATTTGGCATGTAGCTTTATGTAGTAGACCTCTATCATGTTTCTTGAAATTATAGCCCTGGGGTCAAAATTGGCTCTTCCCCAGGGGTCACAAGTTTTATACATAGGCTTATATAGAGAAAACTTTAAATATCTTCTTGTCTGAAACCATAAGGCCTAGAGCTACCAAATTTGGCATTTAGCTTGATCTAGTTGGAGTCTACCAAAAGTGCCCAAAGTATAGTCCTGGGGTCAATTTGGCCTCATACTTGGAGGGGGGGGTTCACAAGATTTACATAGGCTTACATAGGGAAAACTTTTAAATCTTGGTGTACATAGCCATAAGGCTTAGGCTACCAAATTTTGCATATAATTATAGCATTATTTAGTGGACAGTTACAAAGAGGGCCCAAGTTACAGCTCTAGGATCAAGTTTGGCCCTGCACCAGGGATCACAAGTTTTACATGGGTTTATGGAGTGAAAAGTTCAGAAACCATCTTGTTACCAGCCATAAGGCCAAGAACTCCCACATTTGGCATGTTATTCTTCTAATACAATATTCCCCATTTAGTCAGACTGTAGCCATGAGGTCAAAGTTTTATAAGGGCTTATATAGTGAAGACTTTTCTTCGTGGTTTATATTTATAAGCCAGTGGAGCGATACAGGGCCATCATGGCCCTCTTGTTTTTTTTTTTTTTTCTCTTAAATGGGAAGGCATAGAGCTTTGATATTTGGCATGTAGGATCTCCTAGTGGACTTCTACCAAGTTTGTTCCAAGGATGCTGCTTGGGTCAAAACTGGCCCAGCCCCTGGGGTCACAAGTTCGAACATAGGAACAAAGAAGGAAAACTTTAAAATTCTTCTTTTCTGAAACCGAAAGGTGTGTAGCTTTGATAATTGGTATGTTGCATCTCGGAGTGGACCTCTACCAAGTTTGTTCATATGATGCCCCTGGGTCAAAACTGGCCCCACCCCGGGGGTCACAAGTTCGAAGATAGGAACAAAGAAGGAAAACTTTAAATTCCTTTTTCTCTTAAACGGGAAGGTGTAGAGCTTTGATATTTGGTATGTAGCATTTCCTAGTGGACCTCTACCAAGTTTGTTCATATGATGCCCCTGGGTCAAAACTGGCCCAGCCCCGGGGGTCACAAGTTCGAACATAGGAACAAAGAAGGAAAACTTTAAAATTCTTCTTTAAAACTGGAAGGCGTAGAGCTTTGATATTTGGTATGTAGCGATTCTCTTCTAAGTTTGTTTGCCCATCTAAGCGCAGCAAGTTCATTGAGTTTAAAATTGGGTCATCTTGGGTCGTAAACTAGGTCACTAGGTCAAATTAAAGAAATACCTTGTTGGCACTCTCGAGGCCACATTATTTGCTCAATTGCCTTGAAAATTAGTTAGAAAGTTTGTCTTTATAAAGTCTCACATAAGATTAATTTGGGTCAACTTGGTTCATAAACTAGTTCACTGGGTCAAATTAAAGAAATACCTTGTTTGCACTCTGGAGGCCACATTTATTGCTCAAATGACCTGAAATTTGGCCAGAATGTTTGTCTTGATAAAATACCAGATGAGTTTGGATTTGGGTCACCTGGAACCATAAACTAGGTCACTAGGTCAAAATCAAGAAATACCTTGTGGGCACTCTAGAGGCCACATTATTTGACCTTGAAAATTGGTCAGAATGTTTGTCTTTGTAAAATCTCACATGAGTCTGAATTTGGGTCAACTGGGGTCATAAACTAGTTCACTTGGTCAAATTAAAGAAATAGCTAGTGGGCACTCGAGAGGCCACATTTATTATTCATTTGATTTGAAAATTGGTTAAAATGTTTCTTTTGATATAGTCAAAGACCAGTTCAAATTTGGGTCACCTGGGGTCATAATCTAGGTCACTAGGTCAAATTAAACAAAAAACTTTAGGGCACTCGAGGCCACATTTTTTGCTCAATTGACTTGAAAATTGGTCAGAATGTTTGTCTTCATGAAATATGAAATTGAAATTGGGTCACCTGTGGTCAAAAACTAGGTCACATGGTCAAATTAAAGAAAAACCTTTAAGGCACTCTACTAAGGTGAGCGACCCAGGGCCATCATGGCCCTCTGGGTTTTTTTTTAAAGCCTTCATCCTCGGGGTAGTTAGAACATGGGATTGCATAGTAAAGGGTTAAGTCAGTGTAAGAATCCTCAGCATCATTTAACTCCTTGCCAAACATCAAAATTTCCAATTTGACTAAATCTAATGCATTTTGACTTTGCAAATGCAGCTAAAATGGTGGGATTTGAACAGGTGAAAACATTGGAGAAGGGGAAAAAAATGCCAGTACCAGCATTTTCTTGTTTTCCCACAATATTTTCCTAAGCCTTCATCCTCAAGGTTGTCAAATAGAATCGTTTGGTAAAGGTTAACTCTATACCAAACAGCAGAATTTTAGACTTGTCTAAATTGAAAGCATTTTCAGCAGAGAGAAAATAAATGTATCTAAAGCCGAAATTCGTTTTGGGAAGGGTTAAAAATATTATGAGAAAAGGAGAAGATGCATTTTCCCTTTTTTCTCAACGTTTTTAAAAGCTTTCTTTCTCAGGGTCCTTAGAAGTCAGAATAGTGTGGTAATGCTTGAAACTTTAAAAATCTTACTTTTTCAAAACTGACAGTTCTGAGGTGAACAATCTATGTTCACTATGACCCTTTGTTAAAGAAAAGACATGAATTGTATTGATATTTGGTAAATAGCCAACAAATGAACAACAGTCAAAGATTGAAAACATATTTGGAAAAGGGGAAATCTGTGAAAAGGTGGGTAAACATCTTCAGAAAAAGGGGAAGTTGCTATATTGCGCGGATTGTTTTCTATCATTCAAAAAGATATTGTTCATTGTCCTTTTTAGCTCACCTGAGCACAAAGTGCTCATGGTGAGCTAATGTGATCGTGCTGTGTCCGTTGTGCGTCGTCAACTTTTTACCTTGTGTACGCTCTAGAGGCCATATTTTCAGTCCGATCCTCATGAAACTTGGTCAGAATGTTTGTCTTGATAAAATCTCGGACGAGTTCGAAATTGGGTCATGTGGGGTCAAAAACTAGGTCACTAGGTCAGATCTTAGAAAAACCTTGTGTACGCTCTAGAGGCCACATTTTCAGTCCAATCCTCATGAAAATTGGTCAGAATGTAAACTTGTCTTGATAAAATCTTGCACAAGTTCGAAATTGGGTCATGTGGGGTCAAAAACTAGGCCACTAAGTCAAATCTTCGAAAAACCTTGTGTACGCTCTAGAGGCCGCATTTTCAGTCAGATACTTGTGAAATTTGGTCAGAATGTTTGTCTTGATAGAATCTCGGACGAGTTTGAAATTGGGTCATGTGGGGTCAAAAACTAGGTCACTAGGTCAAATCTTTGAAAAACCTTGTGTACTCTCTAGAGGCCACATTTTCAGTCAGATACTCCTGAAACTTGATCAAAATCTTTGGCTTGATAAAATCTTGCACAAGTTCGAAATTGGGTCATGTGGGGTCAAAAACTAGGTCACTAGGTCAAATCTTTGAAAAACTTTGTGTACGCTCCAGAGGCCACATTTTCAGTCCGATCCTCATGAAACTTGGTCAGAATGTTTGTCTTGATAAAATCTGGGACGAGTACGAAAATGGGTCATGTGGGGTCAAGAACTGGGTCATTAGGTCAAATCTTCAAAAAACCTTGTGTACACTCCAGAGGCCACATTTTCAGTCGGATACTTGTGAAATTTGGTCAGAATGTTTGTCTTGGTAAAATCTCGGATGAGTTCTAAATTGGGTCATGTGGGGTCAAAAACTAGGTCACTAGGTCAGATCTTGGAAAAACCTTGTGTATGCTCTAGAGGCCACATTTTCAGTCAGATACTTGTGGAATTTGGTCAGAATGTTTGTCTTGATAAAATCTGAGACGAGTTTGAAATTGGGTCATGTGGGGTCAAAAACTAGGTCACTAGGTCAAATCATCAAAAAACCTTGTGTACGCTCTAGAGGCCACATTTTCAGTTGGATCGTCATGAAACTTAGAATGTTTGTCTTGATAAAATCTGGGACGAGTTTGAAATTGGGTCTTGTGTAGTCAAAAACTAGGTCACTAGGTCAAATCTTCGAAAAACCTTGTGTGTGCTCTAGATGCCACATTTTCAGTCAGATACTTGTCAAATTTGGTCAGAATGTTTGTCTTGATAAAATCTCGAACGAGTTCGAAATTGGGTCATGTGGGGTCAAAAACTAGGTCACTACGTCATATCTTCAAAAAACCTTGTGTATGCTCTAGAGGCCACATTTTCAGTCAAATACTTATGAAACTTGGTCAGAATGTTTGGCTTGATAAAATCTCACACGCTCTAGAGGCCACATTTTCAGTCAGATACTTGTGAAATTTGGTCGGAATGTTTGGCCTGTTGACTCAGGTGAGCGATCCAGGGCCATCATGGCCCTCTTGTTATACCCCCCAAAACTCTGTTTGGGGGGTATAAAGGAGTCAGCTTGTCGGTCGGTCGGTCCGTCCGTCCATCCGTCCGTCCGTCGGTCGGTCTGTAGCTTTTTGTCCGCTCTATTTCTCATAAACTACCGGACGAATTTTATTCAAACTTCACAGGTAGACTCAGTATCAAGCAGAGATGTGCATATGAAATGTTGGTTATGGTTCATTGATTTTTCACTGAGTTATGGCCCTTTCATGAAATTTCTTGTCCGCTCTTTTTCTCATCAACTATTGGACAGATTTGGTTCAAACTACACAAATAGACTCAGTATCAAGCAGAGATGTGCATATCCTATTTTGGTTATGGTTTATTTAGGTTTCATGGAGTTATGGCCCTTTGATGATTCTGGACAAATTTCTTTCAAACTTCATGGATAGACTTTGCACTCAGCAAAGATATGCATATCATAAATTGTTCTTAGTTCATTAAATAAAATTTCCAAGAGCTTAGCCCTTTTTTGTCGTTCTCTTTATGACGGAAGTCTTCAGTCTGTAACAAAGAGTAATTCTTTGGCAAGAAGCCATTGCAGGATATTCATCACCTTCAGTGATAGCTCTGGTATAATTGACTCTCCAGTCACTTATTTTGCATTCCTGTGACATTAATCTGTTTTGTGACAAGGAGCTGTTGGGGGGTATGATCACATTTAGTGATAGCTCTAGTTTTAAAATGTTCCTAAAATTTGTCTCGCATTCATGTTGGTGACATAACAAATTTGTATGCTTATCTGTATGCTAATGTTTTAATGAGCCATGCTCTGTGAAAAGGGTTTAATGCATCTGCAAAAAGTATCAGCCCAGGGCTGCGCAGGTCAACTTTCCACCTGTTAAAGGACCAGTCTACCTCACAATTCAGAGAGTTATTAACCCTTTACCATACAACCGCGGGTTTTAACGACCCTGAACAAAAAGCCTTTTGAAAACATTATGGGAAAAGGAGAAAATGCTGGTAACCAGCATTTTCTCCTTTTCCCACAATGTTTTCTCTCCTTCCCAAAACAAATTTCATTTTTTGATTCGCATTTCTTTTGTGGTCTGCAAATGCCTTGAATTTGGACTAGTCTAAAATTTTGTCGTTTGGTAAAGAGTTAAACAAAATAGATTTTATGGATCCGTAATTATGTTATGACTTACTTGGTATAATGTATCACAGAGATGTATTAAGCCCCCTTTTGCCAGAGCAAGACTCATTAATTCCTTTCCTCAACAGAACACCTCCTCGGTTTAGGGATCAAAGACGCTATGATGAAGAAGTAAGGCGACGCAGAGACAGTCCGTCACCTGTTAGAAGAGAACGCTATAGATCTCCTTCACCTCCGAGGCGCAAACCATCCCCTGTGAACAGACGTAGGTATCCAGAAAGTCCACCTGATAGAAGACAGCAGAGGAGATCGCCTCCTCCAAAACAAAGGCGAAGAGAGCCATCTTCTGAGGAAGAAGCTCCGCCTAAAAGAAGAAAACCGAGACTTCCAACGCCAGATTCAGAAAGCTCTTCAGATGAGGAGTCTTCACCAGAGAGACCCGTCGTGAAGAAAAAGAAGCAACGACGGGAGAGTCCAGACTCGGCAGATGAAATCAAACATTCACGTAAGGATAAGGTGCAATCTAGGAAGAGGCAGAATGTAAGTGAAAGTGAGGATGAAAGTTCTAGTGATGAAGAAATTTCACCTCCTCAGCGTAAAAGGAAATCCAGTTCCAACGAAGAGCAACAGTCAAAGGTGCGTGTGAAAAAGCAATCCAGATCTCGCGAGCAGGAATCTCCTCCAAGGAGGAGAAGGTCTCCATCTCCTAACCAACATTCTAGATCAAGTGAAAAGAGACGTGAACATGAATCACCAGATTTAGATCAAAGAAATCGTAGGGAAAATTCCAGAAATGTTTCTGTTAATGAACAAAAACGAGGAAGTCATTCAAGAGTTGATAGGTCACATAGTAGGCAATCCGAGTCGCCTTTAGTAGAAAGACGTGTTAAAAATGAAAGTGTTTCTCGTTCACGGTCTCCTGATGAAAGGGATATTAAAATGAAAAACTCACGAAATTCCGACAAACGTAAACCTGATAGATCATCAAGTCCTGAAGAAAGACCACCAAAACGACAAAAATCTGTGTCACATAGTCCTAAAAGGGAAGATTTAAATAATCATGTTTTAGATGGAGAGGAGTTACGTCGAGTTGTAGTCATGAAAAGACAAGAGAAACAACCTTCTCTCGATGCAGATGATGCAAAAAATGCCACAAAAGGAGAATCAGAATCCGAGGTAAAAAGTCAAAAATTTGTCATACTATGACAATTAAACCTTTACCAGACAATCCTGAGTTTTAATGACTCTGAGAAAAAGCCTTCTGAAAACATTGTAGGAAAAGGAGAAAATGCTGGTAACCAGTATTTTCTTCTTTTCCCACAAAATTTCTGTCCTTTTACAGACAAATGTCACCGTATAAGCCATATGTTCTGTCATCTGCAAATGCTTTCAATTTGGACAAGTGTGACATTATTGTGTGGTTAAGGGTTAAGCTCTAGATTATTCCAATCTCTGGGGAGCTCAAAATCAGTACATATATTGATCAGTCTGTTACCGTAAGGGCTGACAATTCTCTTCCATTCAAAGACAATCCCTGAATTTGAGACATGTTTCATTGTAGTATGAAAATGCTTTCATGAAGTTGTATACATTTTATAGCCCGGTAAAGAGGTAAATGATGGTATGAACAATCACTTATTATACTTCCCCACCTACAAAGTAGAGGGGGTATATTGGTTTTACCATGTCTGTCTGTCCATCAATCTGTCAGTCTGTAGACTTTCTCATTTCCATGCTCCAACTCAAAAGCCATTTGACCTAGGACCCTGAAACTTTATACAAGTGTTGCCTATGACCCAGGGAGGAGCCCTATTGTGTTTGCGTCACATGGATCAAAGTCACAGGTGAACTTTGTTTTCTCTGATTGTGCTGCTTCAGTGATAAGGTGCTGGTAGGGGGTATTTGTCCACTTTATGACAGTTCTAGTTAACTCTTTTCCAAATGACATGAATAGTAAGTTGGTGGGCATTTATTTTAAAAAATAAAATAATTTGGTTTGTGAAGATTAGAAATGAAGGGAACAAATGAAGGGAACAAAAGACAATATTTAATCTTGCATAGATTTCAAAATTTCATTACAAAACTAACTGCTATACAAACTTCGACGTATTAAAAGTCCATCACAAATTATACAACAATAGATGTTCAACAATCAAAGGACTTGAAGTCCTGAAATGCAGATTTGATGCGTAGTATTTAGCAATGATGCCAAGAAATGAAAATATGCCTTGCATCAAAAGTAAAATATGTTTATGGAATTAATAGATCGACGAACAAGCAGGAGTGAGAAAAATTACAGATGGTCAGCTCAAGTATGGGTAGTGGGCTGATAAACTAGAGCATCAACCTAACATGATTTTCTGGTCATATTACAAGTTGAACTGTATACAGGGTGTTGTATATAGGGTAACGACTATAGTGAAGTTCAGGGTCTGTATTCACCAACCATTCATACGATCACTCTTAGCAGAAAGTAACACAACTTCTGATTGGCTAAACTATTTGGTTAAGCCAATCATAAGTTGTGTTACTTTTGAATTTAGAAAATTCTTGAAAATAAGACCGAGACTGTTCTTAAGAATGGTCGGTGAATACAGGCCCTGTTGTATTTGATCAACCCTTTACCACACAATGACAAGTTTTAACGCCTCTGGGAAATTAGACTTTTGAAAACATCATGGGGAAAAGGTGAAAATGCTGATAACCGCATTTTCTCCCTTTTCCCACAATGTTTTCTAAGCTTTCAAAAACAAATCCTACCATTTGCTCCACATTTAGTTTGTCATCTGCAAATGCTTTGAATTTAGGCCTGTCTAAAATTCTGTCATCTGGAAAAGAGTTTAACTACAAATAGAACATAGAGAGCACGTAGAATATGTAGAGTGCATGCATGTGTGATAGTATTTGATTCCGTTCAGAGTGATAACAATAAGTGAATTTGCCTTACAAATCTGCTATAATGGAAAAAAACTGATTTTTCACTAATCTATCTGAGAGGAGGAGAAGTTGCTTCTTGCAGGCAATTGCTCCTTTTCCCACACTATATTTAAACTATGAAAATCAGAGAAAGGAAAGGGGGAAAAAAATGAGCCTTGCTTTGGCAAAAGGGGGCTAAATGCCCCTCTCTGATGCATTATACCATGCAGCCCATGTAGTTAACCCTTTCCCAAACGACAAATTTTGGACTGGTCCAAATTGAAAGAGTTTGCAGACGACAATTTTAAATTCGATGAAAATGGCAGAGAGGTCTCAAAATGGGTAGAAAATGCTGTGGGAAAAGGAGAAATTGCTTGTTACGAGCAATTTCTCCTTTTCCCACAGTGTTTTCAGAAGACTTGTACTGCAGACGCGTGAAAACCAGGGCTTGTTTGGGAAAGGGTTAAGGGTCCATAATAGCCTCATTTTTTAGCAACAGACTTATTCATGAGATAGACTAGTCCCTGGACATACAGAAAATTGACCAATAGTGAAAAGTTTCTGCCCAGGTTGGCCTGCGCAACCCGGCTTGATACTTTTCGCAGATGCATTAAGTCCCCATTTGCAAGAGCAGGGCTCGTTTGTGTATTAATGGGTAAATCTTTCCACACAGTCATCTTTTCCTTGGTTACAATTCAACCCTTTACTACACAATCACGAGTTTTAACAACCTTTAAGAAAAAGCTTTTGGTGTGAAATGGAGAAAATGCTGGTTACAAGCATTTTCTCCTTTTTCCACACTGTTTTCTGCCCTTCCCAAAAGGAATTTCAAATTTTGAATCGTGTTTATCTTGTCGACTGCAAATGTTTTGAATTTGGACTAGTCTAAAATTTTGTTTGGTAAAGAGTTAATTACATTGGTTGTTTTCTCTTTTCAGCCTGACTCTTCAGATGGAGAGAAGAAAAAGAAAAAGAAGAAAGAGAAGAAGCATAAAAAACATAAGAAGCACAAGAAACATAAGAAAAGGGAGGCTCAAGTATGTAGCTTGCTTGTTTTGGTGTTCTTTTTTCCCAAATGAAATTCATGGTGGAGTACAGGAATATCATGTATAGAAAATGTTCTTGGGCAAGCCACTGTAAAATCCAACCTGGCTTGCTCCTGGATGGATTACTATTTATAACTCTTTAATAAGACAACAAAATTTTTTACTACTCCAGTTGAAAGCATCAGTAGACGACAAATAAACGTGGTTAGTGATGGAATTTGTCTTCAATAGGGGAGAACAATTGTGGAAAAATGAGATATTGTTCGTTGCCAGCATTTTCTCTTTCTGTCACATGATCACCTTAAGAAAACCCCACCATATCTTCAGCTCTACATTACAGGAATATTCCTTATTTTTAGTGAATATCTTATGAAAAACTTCAAGCATCATATTACAGTTAACTTCAATTCCGTTTATATGTGTTATTTTAATCCTAGTATTAACATTGAAAGAGCCTTTACTCCGAAACTGTGTTTGTTTGCATGCCTCCTTGTAAGCTTTGATGAATGATTCCCCCTTTTGGGTGTTAACACCTGTTTTCCATCTCTGTCAAAGCCCTTGGCAGGGATACTATGTTACTAGTAATTCTCTGTACATCTTATTTTTTCTGTATTCCAGGAAGATTCTGGCAGTGAAGGTCAAGGCAAAGATGGAGAAGAACTGGAGAGATCACTAAGAGAAAAAGCCTTACAGTCCATGAAACGTGCCAAAAAAGAAAGTGTTACGGAGGCAGATTCTTCAGAATAATTGTTTATGTCAGATTTCATCACCTTCATGACTAATCAAATAATTAATCCTTGATGCTTTACCAAACAACAAAATTTTTGAATGGACCAAATTCCAAGCATTTGCAGATGACAAAATAAATGTTACTCAATTGACAATTTCTGGCAGTGATAAGGTAGAAAACATCGGGAGAAAAGGAGAAGATGCTGGTTACCAGCATTTTCTCCTTTTCCCACAATGATTTCAGATGGCCCCCTCCTCGGGTCATTAAAAGTCATGATTGTGTAGTAAACGGTTAACTCTTTACCACACAACAAAAATTTAGACTTGTCCAAATTCAAAGAATTTGCAGACGATAAAGTAAATGCGACTCAAAAACTAAAATTTCTCTTCAGAAGTGTAGAAAACATTGTGGAAAAAAGGAGAAAATGCTGGTTACCAGCATTTTCTCCTTTTTCCACAATGTTTTCAAAAGCATTCTTCCTTAGGATAGTTAAAACTCGGAATTGTGTGGTAAAGAGTTAACCTGTTGAATTACTTAAATGAAACTTTCAAGCAGATAGTAAAATCCTGAATTTGGCTATTTCAGTGTTATTTCCTTGGTAAAAGTATCTCCTTCCAGGATAGTGTAGATCCAAGATCAGACTGCACATTCTCTGCAGTCTGATCTTGATCTACCTTGTCAGCAAAAAGCAATAGAGTCACGTTTAGTGTTCTAAGGGGTAACATTTTCACAGTACGTTTTTACAATCTGTTTAAAGTTATTGACAGGGAAGGGCTTTTGAAAACATGTGAGAAAAGAAGACATTGCTTGCTATAAGCAGTGTCTCCTTTTCCCACAATGTTTTTTACCATATCGGAAAACTTTAGCTCATTTTTACCAATTTACAATTTATTTTTGTCTGCAGATGCTTTTAATTTGAAAGGGTCTAAGTTTTGTGGCTTTGGTTGAGATTGACTAAGCTATTTTAACCCTTTACCACACAATCCCAAGTTTTTATGACCCTGAGAAAGCTTTTGAAAACATTCTTTGAAAAGGAGAAATGCTGGTAACCAGCATTTTCTCCTGTTTCCAACATGGTTTTCTAACCTTTCTCAGACAAATCACCTTTTTTGTCACAATTATCATGTCGTCTGCAAATGCTTTCAATTTTGACCAGTCTAAAAGTTTGTTGTTTGTAAAGAGTTAAGATTCAAAACAAATTGATTGAAGGGCTACTATGTCACGAAGTTACAAGCAGATTCTTCTTTTTCCACTCTTTGATGATTGTTTTCACAATGGATATGTGAGAAAGTAGCCAGTGGCTTGAGAAGAATATTGTGCAAAATACTGATAACAGAAAAGCACGGAAAGGTGTACTGGCCGTCGTGATATAACTGAAATAATGTTGAAAGTTGTGTTAAACACCATACAATCAATTTTTTTTTTCAACTCTGTTCTAAAACATTATTTATGGCAGTGGTGTAAGCCTATTATTGTTTCATTATGCATAAGTTACAGCGTATTTTGTTAATGGAAATACATTTGAAAGAGAATAAAGCATCCTGGTTTAGCTTTGGATGGATTTCAGATCAGTAAAAATTAGTACAAGAGAATCTGTGGTGAAAACCTGGAAAGACAAGTGATTAATTATAGATAATGTGGGATAACACAGATTTTATTAATTGAAAACATGTGAAAACTTTAAACCTTTAAGAACAGTGTGATAGAGCAGGAAATGGCTTGTAACAAGCTATATCTCTCCTTTCCACAATGTTTTCAAGGGTGGTCTGTGAGATGCAAAAGTTTTATGGGAGCTGGTAGTAAGGTAGGTTTGTAAGGGGTTTCGTCCACATGCTGTACAGTCACAAGAGTTTTAGTTATGAAAACTGTTGATTCTTTTTGTCTGTTTTTTCATGGCAAGTTTACAATGTTGGAAAAACATGCTTTTGTACTTGAGCTCAATGACCATAGTCAAGTTTTTAAGAATTAATCTTTTTCCAAACAGTTCCATGTTTGAATGACCAAAGAAGCTTGTGAAAACTTTGCGAGTAATGGAGAAAATGCTGGTTAGCAGCATTTTCTCACATTGTTTTGTACCCTTTCAAAGACAAAAATGATCTTTTGAGTTACCAGAGTTCCCAGATAGAGGCGATGATTTTGATTTCAAAATTGAAAATATTAGTTATTCTCCACTAAACCCCATGGTATGGGTACTCATTCGAATCGTCTAGATGAGACGATTCTAATGAGTACCCACAACATAAAATTTGGAAGAGAAATAATGGGTTTAGAATACCATCACTCCCTCTTATCTGGAGCTCTGGTTACAGTGAATGTGCTGTCTGGAAATACTTTCAATTTCATTGAGTCTAAAATTTTGTCATCTGGTAAAGAGTAAAGAAATGGTGAGAGAGTTGGATTATTGCTCCAATTTATTGTTGTATAGCTTTTTTTTTTCGTTCACCTTTACATGTGTGGTTAGTTTTAGGCTAAAATATTGTTATTAACAGGAAATTTTGTTTGGGTATGGGTAAGGGCTTGAGAATATATGGCATGGTATATGAATACTTATTATCACCAATCGGATAGAGCCTGTATATTTGGTAAGAAAATAAACAAGTCTTCTTTAACAGCATGATTATCCCCCACCGAAGGCTAGGGTATATAGTTTTTGTGTTGTCTGTCCATCTGTCTGTCCAGACAGATATCTTCTAAAATCCTTGATGAAATTTGATAAAACTTGATACACGTGTTCCTTATGATAGTCCTCCGACATATTTTTTTTTTTTAAATGCTGTGCCATGGAAAAAGGGGACTTTTTTTAGTGGGGGATATCATTTCAACAAAAAAAGCTTGTTATGTCAGATATAGTGCACGTTATGTAGACAAAATATTAACCCTTTCCCAGACAAGCCCTGGTTTTCACGTGTCTGCAGTACAAGTCTTTTGAAAACACTGTGGGAAAAGGAGAAATTGCTCGTAACGAGCAATTTCTCCTTTTCCCACAGTGTTTTATACCCATTTTGATAACTTTCTGCCATTTTCATCAAATTTGAAATTGTTGTCTGCAAACTCTTTCAATTTGGACCAGTCCAAAATTTGTCATTTGGGAAAGGGTTAACCAACCTATAAGAATGATACATGAAAAATTAAAGCCCGAGTATACCTATTAGATACTGCATTGCAATGACACGTGCCTCCATTAGTAAAGGTAGTTACATTTGATTGTATTGGTCCCGGTTACAAGTTTAAATGTCTTTTTAATTTGGGTACTCCCAATACACTTGGCAAAACTTCTAGCCTGCCACTTTTGTTTCTCCTGTTAATTTGAACAGGTAATAGACATGTAAACATGTAAATAAAAACAAATTGTAACATGTATCTTAATGTTATCCATAGTATTGTAATGAAAAGATTCTCGATTTTGTGAACAGAAGGCTTCCCTTTTTCAAAAAAGGGAAAACACATGATTTGCACATGCATGGTGTCTATCAGCCAAAAAGGTTAAAAAGAGAATCATAAATTACTGAAATTTTGTCAGCAATAAGAAAAAAAAAACATGAAATTTTTTTTTCTGCAAAAGAATATAGACTGAGAAAAGGAGCATGAAGTTTTCACAGAAATGATTTTTCAGTCTTCCATGTTCTGTCAGTGAATGTTAAATAAGTTTCTTTCAAGAGTACAAGTCAAAAATTATTTTCAGACTTTGGCTGAGAAATTTTTTTTTTACACTGGTCAAGTATTCTCCCAAAAATCAAACCAAATGAACTGTCCCTTTTCTGCACAGCGGATGCCAGAAAAGGTCTACGAGGATTTCCAGCTTAAAAGTGGCCATTTAGAAGTTTTGGTTTGTGTATATTGGAAATAAGAGGTATTGTTGGATTGACAGTAAAGGAAACAGTGTAGAAGAAGTCTTCAGATTCATGGGAACTGGTTGGATGTTCTTTTAACCCACCATTGTGATAACATAATTGTCTGGTGGTAGCATATGCTATGAGAAGGGTCAATGGTTTTATTTGAGGGATTGTTCTATTTTAAATCTGATCAGTATTTTAAGTTTAATATCAGTATGACGTGACAGATATAGTTTCCATCAGATTAAGCCTGTACACTACAATGCCAAGGTTAAACAACCATGAGAAAGACAGCTTCTGAAAACATTGAGGGAAAAGAAGAAAATGCTGGTAACCAGCATTTCCTCCTTTTCCCACAATGTTTTCTACCCTTTCTGATACAAATAGTACCATTTGAGTATTATTTTATTTGTTGTCTGCAAATACTTTGAATTCAGACAAGTCTTAATTTTTGTCCTTTGGTAAAGAGTTAATTCTTTACCAAGCAACAAAATTTTGTACTTGTCCAATTTCAAAGTTGTTGCCAGTAGACCAAATGTGGCTCAAATGATGAAATTTGTGTCTGATAGGGGAGAAAATGCTGTTTACCAGCATTTTCTTCATTTTCCTCAGTTTTGAAAAGCCTTTTCTCCAGAGTTGTTGAAACTCCAGATTGTATGGTAAAGGTTAAAGGCAATCAACTTATGAGTAGTTTTGTCATGGCACTAGCTCATTCCTTGAAAGAGACATTTTGAAAACATTGCAGGAAAAGGAGAAAATGCTGGTAACCAGCATTTTCACCTTTTCCCACAATGTTTTCTCCCATTTTCAAAATCAGTTTCCATCTTTTAAGTTGCATCTAAATTTTCATTTGCAAATGCTTTGGATTTGGACAAGGCTAGAAATTTGTTGTCTGGTAAAGACTTCATGATGTACCATTAAAAGAATATATCATCAACCAGCAGGCATTTTCTTGCCAACTAATTTCTACTTTTATCACAGTGTTTGTTGTCAAATGTGTTCATTTAGTAAATAAATGCATTAAAATGCATCAAGACAAACAGAAAGATTGATTTTGGATTTGTATCCTTTTCCGTTTACCACACAATCCAGTGAGGTAGACAGCTTTCGAAAAAATTATGGGAAATGAAGAAAAAGCCGAAACCAGCCTTTTCCTCCATTTCCACCATGTTTTCAACCCTATTGAAGACAAATGCTTTATCATTCAATTTGTAGTCTGCAAGTGTTTGATTTTTCAATAAGTCTGGTTAGGAGTTATACAAGCTCATCAGTTGTAATGCAAAACAGTTCCCATCGCCATTCACATGTATGTAGATCTATTGTGTCTCTTTCTAAAGTATGTTGTCAACAAAAGGTTTGATATGTGTAATTGAGTATTTGCAATGAGTTGAGATTTATATAGTTCATTCTTTACTAATCAATTGAAAAAATGATTAAATTTTTGCAGATTGACCCAAATTTTGTCATTATTTCACTTCCAAATGAGCCATGCTCTGTGAAAAGGGGATTTAATACATTTGGAAAAAGTATCGACCCAGGTCAGATTGACCCAAATTTTGTCATTATTTCACTCGAAAATGAGCCATGCTCTGTGAAAAGGGGATTTAATACATTTGGAAAAAGTATCGACCCATGTAAGCCTGCGCAGTCCGCGCAGGCTGACCTGGATCAAAAGTTTTTGCTGTTTGTCAATTTTCTGCATGTTAAAGGACTGTTGTGCCTTTCACCCTTTACCAAACGATAAGATTTTAGCCTCGTCGAAATTGAAAGCATTTGCAGATGACAATTTCAGTGTGACCCAAATGGTGCAATTATTCTTTGATAGGGTAGAAAACATTGTGGGAAAAGGAGAAAATGCTGGTTATCAGCATTTTCTCCCTTTTCCCATAATGTTTTCAAAAGGCTTCTATCCAAGGGTTGTACCCAAACGATAAGATTTTAGCCTCGTCGAAATTGAAAGCATTTGCAGATGACAATTTCAGTGTGACCCAAATGGTGCAATTATTCTTTGATAGGGTAGAAAACATTGTGGGAAAAGGAGAAAATGCTGGTTACCAGCATTTTCTCCCTTTTCCCATAATGTTTTCAAAAGGCTTCTATCCAAGGGTTTTTAAAAGGCAGCATTTTGCGGTAAAGGGTTAAGGCTTATGATTCAGTAAGTTGTTAAATAAAATTGATCTTAAAGGGTCCATAATTATATGATGACCTACTTTGTTGTAATGCAGCACACAGATGCACGAAACCCCTAAAAGGCTCATATTAGCACACAGTAAAGTCTGCCTGATGTGCTCCTGATCATCTGTCAGAAGTCTCGGTACCCAACAGGTTGAGAGCTTTCTCACTGCAAGATCTTCTGTAAGAATGGAATGTATTCTTTCCTGTAAAATCCTAACTGTGCTGGCTAAGTATTGCTCTGTAACTTGCCTGTCGGCCATGACAGTATCATAGACTTGCTGACCATTTCTGGGGTTGCAACAGTGACAGGCTTCCAGGCTGGACATCATACTCCAGGCTCTGCCTGCCACACTTAAATTCCACCACCCCTCTTTTCATGGTTGCGTATGAAGGGGTATCATTCCCTAGGTTTGCCACCATATCAGTATGGATATCAACAGATGCTTTCTTATGCAAATATTCAATCACTGCTCGTTCAGTGATTCTGTCCCATTTTGCAAAAGTCATTTGCCTTGCTTTTTTTTTTCGAGTACTACATCTTCAACATAATCTGACCAAATGACAGCAGTCTTTGGGTGCACAGCCTTAACCCTTTCCCAAACAAGCCCTGGTTTTCACGTGTCTGCAGTACAAGTCTTTTGAAAACACTGTGGGAAAAGGAGAAATTGCTCATAATGAGCAATATCTCCTTTTCCCACAGTATTTTCTACCCATTTTGAGACCTTTCTGCCATTTTCATCAAATTTAAAATTGTCGTCTGCAAACTCTTTCAGTTAGGACTAGTCCAAAATTTGTCGTCTGGGAAAGGGTTAAAATGTTGGAGAATAGTAGGGCTGAAAAAGGACCCCCCTGCTTAACTCCTTCAATTCAAGGTTTGTAACTTAACAATCAGCCCTCATAGCAGTGGATTAACAAGATGGCCCAGTATCCCTCCACTGGCTAGTAAGTACACACCAAACATACCAAACATTACAGTAACTGTTCTAGGCCAAATTGTTTCAACCGAAAAGACTTGCAAAAGCCCATGTGAAAGTTGTGACTATGTAAGTCTTTGTAAAATTTGTGACTACGTGGGCAGGGCCAATTTTGACCCCAGGGCTATAATTTGAAGAATCTTGGTAGAAGTCCATTTGATAAATATACATGCAAAATTTGGTTGCCTTGGGTCTTCTCGTTGAGAACTAGGGGAATTTTAAAGTTTTCACTACATAGGACCATGTAAAACTTGTGACTGCCAGGGCAGTGCAAATTTTGACCACAGGGCTATAACTTGGGGCTATCTTGGTAGAGGCCCACTAGATAAAGCTACATGCAAAATTTGGTAGCCCTAGACCTTACGGTTAGGAACTTGAAGATTTCTAGTCTCCACTATATAAGCCTATGTAAAACTTGTAACCAGTGGGAAAGGCCAATTTTGATCCCAGGGCTATAATTTGAAGAGACTTGGTAGAAGTCCATTAGATGAACCTACATGCGGTATTTGAAAGCCCTGGGCCTTATGGTTTAGAACCATAAGGCTTTTAAAGTTTTCACTATATTGGCTTGAAAGCCAATATAAAACTTATAAGCCAATTTTGACCCCAGGGCTATAATTTGAAGAAACTTGATAGAAGTCTATTAGATGAAGCTACAAGTGATTTTTGGTAGCCAAAGGTCTCATGGTTCAGAACCAGGTGATTTTTGAAGGTTTCACTACGTAAAACTTATGACGGGCGTCAGTTTTTGGCCCCAGGGCTATAATTTGAAGAAACTTGGTAGAGGTCTATTGGATGAAGCTACATGTAGCTCCAGGCCTTACAGTTTTGGACAACCAGATTTTCAGAGATTTTTAACATTGTTCAGTTTTGTTGTCGTTGAAACCAATTTTCAAAGGAATCCAATTATTTTAAGAAACTCTAAGAAGGACCATAACAGCATAATTTCTGTGAAGTTTGGTCAAAACTGAATAGGTAGTTTCAGAGAAGATGTCTGAAATGAAAGTTAACACATGGACAGACACAGTGCCATGACATACGCTCACTGGCCTTTGGCCAATGGAGCTAAAAACTGACAAAAACTGACAAAATCCTTCTTTAACCCTTTACCACACAATCCTGACTTTTAACGACCCTGAGAAGGAAGCCTTTTGAAAACATTGTGGGAACAGGAGAAAATGCTGGTAATCAGCATTTTCTCCTTTTCCCACAATGTTTTCTACTTGTCCCTTAACAAATTTCAATTTTTAAGTCACATTTATCGTCTGCAAATGCTTTCAATTTGGACGAGTATACATTTTCATTGTGTTGTAAAGAGTTAACAAACAGTGCACTACCAACTGAACACAATACTCTTACCAAGCCATTGGCTGCTTTCCTACATGAGAAAAATTCAAACAATGTTCAGTCACAGAAAAATCAATCCCAAGGCAATGAGAATCATCATTCCTCAAAAAGAGCATGGCTTAGCACAGACTCCAACCCACAACTCTTGGTGTACTGTGCATTGGGAGCTGAGCTATAAAGAGTATTAACCCTTTCCCAAACAAGCCCTGGTTTTCGTGTGTCTGCAGTACAAGTCTTTTGAAAACACTGTGGGAAAAGGAGAAATTGCTCATAACGAGCAATTTCTCCTTTTCCAACAGTGTTTTCTACCCTTTTTGAGACCTTTCTGCCACTTTCATCAAACTGCAAACTCTTTCAATTTGGACCAGTCCAAAATTTGTTGTTTGGGAAAGGGTTAACCCTTTACCAGACGACAAAATTTTAGCCTTGTCCAAATTGAAAGCATTTGCAGACGACAAATTCAGTGTAGCTCAAATGGTGCAACTTTTCTAAGATAGGGTAGAAAACATTGTGGGAAAAGGAGAAAAGGCTTCTTTCCCAGGGGCATCAAAAGGCGGCATAGTATGGTAAAGGGTTAAACACTTCATTATGCAACCCCACGTTTTAAAGACCCTAAGGAAGAAGGCTTTTGAAAACAAAGTGGGAAAAGCAGATTGACCAGCATTTTCATTTCTAAAAAAGTAAAACAAAGTGTGGGGAAATGGAGAAAAGTCAGGGTATTAACTCCTTTTCCCACAATATCTTCAAAAGTCCTTTTCCTCAAGGGTGTTCACACTGGGATTATGTAGTAAAGGGCTAAGCTTGTAATCTGATTATGCCCCTGATGAGATCGATATTCACTACATCAAAACTTTTAAGAAAAACATGCAACAGGAAAATTTATCATTCCCTTGCAAACTCACACTCCTCTTACAATCAATACAACACTTATATATTTTTTGGTATAACAGTTGGAATCGTTGACCGACTGATGACCGTTTAATCTACCATTTTTAACAACCACATCACATAGCAAAACAATGAAATACAGCGTACAATCGCGATAGTTTCTTCTAAACACACCATGGCGAACTCCATGAACAACATACCAACAACATAGTACTATGAAACACAATCTGGCAAGCGCCATGACGAGAACTAACACCTCGCCAGCAATTCTAAAGGCAGCCACGCCTTTACCCACTACATTGTGGTACTCTAAAACACAATATGGCAAACGCCATGACAAGGACTGACACCTCGCCAGCAATTCTAAAGGCAGCCACGCCTGACTCACGATACTCTGAACGCTTAACGCAGTACTTTGTGTCCAACTATATACATAACATGAACTAAACAAAATTGTACGTGTGGTCCCAGTCGGTTCCAACTCTGAACTGAAGAACCCGCGCACGAGCATTATACTCGTGCACTACACGAACGCCTCCTATCGGAGCTTAGACTATTACAAGGGAAATTAATTTTCGTCTAATTCGATTCCTCAAACGCCGAAAATAACATTTTGATTGACTCACCGGTTAAAAACATAATTAACCCTTTACCAAACAATCCCATGTTTTCACAACCCTGGGGAAGACACCTTTTGAAAACATTGTGGGAAAAGGAGATTTTAGACTTGTCCAAACCCAAAGCACATGCAGATGCTAAATTAAATGTGGCTAAATTGTGGAAATAGTCTTTAACAGGGTAGAAAACATTGTGGGAAAAGGCCAAAATGCTGGTTACCAGAATTTTCTCCTTTTCCAACAATGTTTTTCAAAAGCCTTCATTCTCAAAGGTCGTTAAAGGTAGGCATCATGTGGTAAAGTGTTATCATAATGATATTTTAGATCAAATTTTCTACATTTTTCTGAATTCAAACTGATGAAATTTATGACTGGCTAAACCATTCAACCAATCAGAAACTGTGTTACTTTCAAAATCTAGAGCACGACTTAGAATGCAATTTAAAAAGGTTGGTGTAAACAGGCACAGATCTTTAGAAATTAAGGTCCATGCCATGAAAATCACAGGGATTTTTAGCGTTTTTTATGTTTTTATGCAGCCATAATTGTTGTCACGTGATCAAAATGTATCGAGGCATTTCATTGGTCGGAACCAAAAATCCGACCAATGTCGGAACCAAAAATCCGACCAATGAGGTGTCTTGATACATTTTGATCACGTGACAACAATTATGGCTGCTTCTTTGAAATTTGAGCGAATCGATCAAACATCGGACGATTTGGAGCTGTATTCTTCGTGTTATTATTAAACAACGAAGGTTGGTTAACGATATTTACTTGTTTTATCAAACCGCTAAGTATTTTGGCCATGATCTTGTACAGAATAGTAGATTTACTCTGACAAGCGCACTGAACGAACCCGTGTCGGACCAAACAATTTCGACCTATTTGTCGAGAAACCGGCTTCTGTAGCACAAATCATTGAACGTTTGGTCATGAAACCACGTTATTTTTCGCTAGAAAAATGTGTAATGAGCTAGATAAAGTAGACCTTATGTGATTATCTGTAAAATTGATGAAGTAACTTGTGTTTTTGTGATGACAAGTAGACTTTGCCAATAATGTCAGTTGCATCCCTTGTATTATATATACATGTAAAACATAAAAAAACGCTAAAAATCCCTGTGATGAAAATGGGTATGACAATTTATGTCCCCTTGGATAGAATCGGAAATATTTTGCCACTGACCACTAGGCCATGCTTCATGCTTATGCCTTAACATAGCACAAAGTGCTGATTTGAATCAGAGTATATTCTGAGAAGTTTGATCTTGATCTACTCAGGCCACACACACAAACAAAGAGCACCGCATGCAGGTGCCAACACTCAGCTGTGGTTGCTTGATTTTAAGTGAAAATTTGAAGCTGAAAAACGGGGCATAACCGTGTCAAAAATACTTTGATGGTTACCTGCCCTTGTTGTAAAGGTTCCCCTTTTGATAATAAACAGCCAAACCCCCATAGCTCAGTCGGTAGTGCACAGGACTTGAGAACAGGAGGTTCGATCCCCGGCTTGGCCAATTTCTTTCCTAGGATTGATGATAGTCATTGCGACAGAATTCATTCCTCTCTCACCGCTGACCATTGTTTCGACAATGGTTATGTGGGAAAGCAGCCAGTGGCTTGGAAAGAATATTGTGCAGAGTACTGGTAAAAGAAACTCCAGGAAAGCATGGATAGGTGCACTGGCCGCCACAGTATTACTGAAATAATGTTGAAAACGGCATTAAACACCATACAATCAATCAATCAATTTGAAAATAAACAGCTTGTTCAAGTTTTTAAGCAAATATCTTAAGTAATAATAGAGATATTATAAAATGTCAAAGTTTTAGCATGACGATGAAGGCATCCAGAAGACGACACCAGGGTTACGACAATACCTCACAATTTTCTTCGAAGACAGCGGAACTAAATACCTAAAGATGTGAAAGGCACTCTAAAAAAGGCCCTAATTTTGACTTAATCCCCCACAGTACGAGGACAGTTACCTGTTACAAGTAACTGGTGCCCTTTTATCAAGTTTTACAAAAGCTGTCAAAATTTAAATCAAGTGTGTGGTTGCAACTGAACATGTTTTGGGTGAAATATGTTTAATTTTTACCAAACAACAAAATTTTAGACTGGTCCGGATTGAAAGCATTTGCAGACAACAAAATAAATGTGACTGAATAATTTAAATTTGTTTAGGAAAGGTCAGAAAACATTGTGGGAAAAGGAGAAAATGCTGGTTACCAGCATTTTCTCCTTTTCCCACAATGTTTTCAAAAGGCCTCTTTCAAAGGGTCGTTAAAAGTCGGGATTGTGTGGTAAAAAGGTTAAATAAAGACTCTGGCCCCTACCCCACTTTCTGTATGTCCCCTATTCAGTGTTTTTCTTGGATGTCACAGTCATCTATAGACTGAGAAAGAGAATCATCTGCAGATCCTTCAACTGTATCACAACTTGCTCGCCCTTGTGGCTGGGTCGTAGGACTTAATGAGTATATCGCCAAGCCAGCCAGAATCACAACAAAGGATATAAAATATAGAACATGGAACTGAAATAAAAAACATACAAATGACACTAACATGGGTGAAAGTTACAAAAACTGAAAAACTTTTTCCCAGGGTGTAGGGGGATGTCAGGGCCCCTGGTGAGTCCAGGACAATGCCCTGGCTGGGGGTCCAGGGGGGCCAGCGGCCCTGGAAGCTCCAGAGACATTGCTTTTTATTTATGTTAAAACCCTTTTTCTGACATCCTTATTTCAAAAAGGCTTCAAGTATTTTCACTCTAAATTTCGATTTTCAAATAACATAAAACTTAAGTTTTTTGTCTATAATCAATTGCCATACCAAGGCAGGCTAGTCAGGACTGATACTTTCAAGCATATGGCTCTTTTAATAATTCACCCTTTGAACCAACTCACATTCATTTATACATAACGATCTTGTCTACAGACATGCAGGCATAGGGGTTTCTTTCCATTTGATTTGTACTGTAGTTAATCGTTTTGGTGCATACTTCACAAAATTAATGAGTGATCCATGAGTGATCTATCTAGTTTTCACATTGTTTTCTTGTCAGACAACAAAATTTAAGACTTGTCCATCCCCAAAACATTTGCAAACACAAGAGGGCCATGATGGCCCTGTATCGCTCCACTGGCTTATAAACCATAAATACTAAACATTTCAATTCTGAGCCAAATGGTTTCAAAATGAAGACTTACAAAGTTTTCTCTGTAAAAGCCCATGTGAAAGTTGAGACCCGCAAGGCAAAGCCATTTTTGATCCCAGAGCTATAAATACTTGAACCCTGTTAGAGGTCCACAAGATAAAGCCACATGCCAAAATAATACAAGTCCATGCTGTATGGTTATAAATAAGGTGATTTTCAAGTTTTGTCCATATTAAGCCTCTGTAAAACATAAAACCCCTGATGCAAGGCTAATTTCAAAAAAAAAAAATCATAACAGGAAGATTTCTTAAGCTGTCACTATGTAAGCCCATGTAAAACTTGTGACCCCTGCGGCAGGGCCAATTTTGACCCCAGGGCTAAAATTTTGGCCCGCTTGGTAGAGGCCCACTAGATATAGCAACATGCAAAATTTGGTAGCTCTAGGCCTTATGGCTAGGTACAGGAAGATTTTTAAAGTTTTCCCTACATAAGCCTATGTAAAACTTGGGACCCCTGGGGCAGAGCCAATTTTGACCCCAGGGCTATAATTTGAAGAAATTTGATAGAGGTCTATTACATAAAGCTACATGCCAAATTTGGTAGCCCTATGCCTTATGGTTTCAGACAAGAAGATTTTTAAAGATTTCCAATATTGTTCAGTTTTGTTGCCATGGCAACCAGAGTTTTTGAAGGAATCAAATTCTTTCAAGAAATTCTGAAAAGGACCATGGCAGGATCATTTCTGTGAAGTTTCATGAAAATTGGATGGGTAGTTTCAGAGAAGAAGATGTTTGAAATAAAAGTTAACGCACGGACGCACGACGGACCATGACATAAGCCCACTGGCCTTCGGCCAGTGGAGCTAAAAAAACATTAATTGTGGCTAAAATGAAGGGATTGGTCTACGGAAGTATGTAAAACAGTATAGGAAAAGGGGAAATTACTGGTCACCAGCATTTTCACCTTTCCCACAGTATTTTCAAAATCTCCATTTCTTGGGGGTCACAAAAATGCTACGGGTAACTCTTTCCCAGATGAAAAAATTTTACCCTTGTCCAAATTGAAAGCATTTGAAGACAACAATGTCAATGTGGCTCAAATGGTACAATTTTTCTTTGATAGGGCAGAAAACATTGTGGGAAAAGGAGAAAGTGTAAGGAGACTTTTGAAAGCATTGTGGAAAAAATAATGGTTATCAGTATTTTCTCCTTTTTGGTACTTTTTTTTCTTTCAAAAGTCCTCTTCTTTGAGGACAACACACAGGATCTTGTGCAAAAGTGTTTAATAATTGACCACTACAAGATCCTGTGTGTTGTCCTCAAAGAAGAGGACTTTTGAAAAAAAAAAGTACCAAACAGGAGAAAATGCTGATAACCTCTATTTTTCCACTATGCTTTCAAAACATAACTCAAATAATGGAATTTGTCTTTGATAAGGTAAAAAAACATTGTGGGAAAAGGAGAAAATGCTGGTTACCAGCATTTTCTCCTTTTCCCACAATGTTTTCAAAAGGCCTCTTCCTGAGGGTCGTTAAAACTCGGGATTGTGTGGTAAAGGGTTAAAGATGGTAATATCTCACCTTATAATCAAAAAGAAACAAGCCAAATAAAAGTGTGTAAAAATCTGCTGACAGTGTAGATAGGTTCACCGTCGTAGCACTGGTCCGCTTTATAACTATCGGCATTGTAGAATACAGCAAGAACAGACTTATCACAAAGATAACCAGAGGTATAACTGAAATTAAAAAGTTAAATCGAAACCCCCACTACCTCCAGTGATCAATCTAGAGTGCGACATTGCTCCCTAGGCCCCGAAAAGTCCCAGATGGCGCAATTCTAAACCAACCTCTAGCCCGTCGATCACACGTGATCGTAGAAGAACCATTCCGAGAATTACTGCCCTTTTCATCTGCTTCTGCTTTTTCTATTCGATAAACATAATACTGAACTTGCCAGTGAGAGTTTATCGATAACCTGACAGATGTTATGGTTAACATTAAACTGGTAGCCTGTGGTCGATCTTTGTATTGGACGCTTACAGGAGATACAAAGGGGACCAAGAGTAACAATTCCTTGAGCTTCTGCTGATCATTCAAGATTGCAAAGAAGTGATTTTCTTAGCATTGCGGAAGTATCAATGGCACGAAAAAGGCAAAACCTGTTGAAAGTATTAGTTCGGAAAGCATAATAGGGCCAGTCCCTACCCCTAGTTCAAGCAACAAAAATAAAACCCCACAGTAATGCAAATTTCAAACAAAATGGTTCCCAGACGACTGGATCAAAGATGGTTAGTTTATAACGAGAAAATATAGTTTGAGAGATTGATAGGAGAGTAAAATCCCTTTGTGATGGGATGTCACCTTCTATTTGTTATCTGCAAATGCATTCAAATTGGGCTTGTCTAAAATTTTGTTGTTTGGTAAAGGGTTAACCACACAATCATGTTTTAACAACCCTTAAGACAGAGGCTTTTGAAAACATTGTGGGAAAAGAAGAAAATGCTGGTAACTAGCATTTTCTTTTTTTCCTACCATGTTTTCTTTCCATGCTTACCCGAATCCCATGATATGCGCAACATAATTTGTCGTCTGCAAATGCTTTCAATTTGGACCAATACAGAATTTTGTCGTTTGGTAAAGAGTTAACTCTTTACCAAAGGACCAAACTGAAAGCATTTACAGACAACAAATTGAATGCAGCTTAAATGGTGATTTATGTATTACATAGTGTAGAAAACATTGTGGGAAAAGGAAAAAATGCTGGTTACAAGCGTTTTTTCTTTTTCCCACAATGTTTTCAAAAGCCTTTTCTTTCAGGGTCGTTAAAACTCAGGATTGTGTGGTAAAGGGTTAAAGCAATTATGTTGCTTTTTGTAAAGTATTTTTTGAACATCTTTGATTTAAACTGAAGCTACATAAAGATAACCCTTACCAGTTGCTGTGGATGACAGATTCAAGGTTGAGATCTCCTTTCTTTCTAATATTACACTGAAAGTATAGAAAATTGATGATATACTAACTTTAAACCAAATGGTCCCAACTACTATCTCTCAACCAATCCCATGTTTGAGGTGGGGTGCGAAGCATCCCAACTCAGATTTACCATGTGGGAAAATGAACCTGAAAATGTGATTCTGGGGTACCTAACATTGCAAAGGAAAAATAGTACCATTAAGAAAGCACTTCATTCACTTTGGCATCAAGACATAACTAAAACGTTAACAAAAGGGGAACTATCAACTTACACAACTTGGACGATAAATATGTAAACAAATACACCATAATCATAACACAGTTTAAAAAAGAGTGATAGAACAGACTACCCTAAGGCATACATAGGTATACGCCTTTATGTATCAACTCCACTAACAAACGTCAAGAAGCGTCAAAAAGTACAATGGAAAGCTTAGAAGCATCATGAGAACTCTTGTGCTAATTTCTTTGAATATGATTGCTTTATTTGTCCAGATATTGCTTCCGACATCATAATACTTCTCACATCATTTTATTTTGACATTCTATTAAACCATCCTCTCCACGAATAAAAAAAAGGTCAATTTGCTCTGAGAATTATCGGAGAGATACCACTCAGCTCTTTAAATGTCCGCTTGCTTTTACTCAACTCTTTCTAGCAGCACTACATGCTTATTATTTGGTAAAACAGTTGGATTTCAACTTGAGCAGGATTAAACGCACCCCACCTCAGCAGCACTTTCACTGCTTTCATTTACTGATGGTAAGGAAAAACACATTTTAAACATGGTGGGAAAAAGAGAAAATGCTTGTAACCTACATTATCCTCTTTTCCCATTCTTTGAATGTTGAAGTCCATCACAGGAGCCTCATTTGATTTTTTTGGGCTCAGAGGTTTTTTTTTTTTTTTTTTAAAAGTAAAAACAAAAATGTTGTCCTATAAAGAGTTCAGTACCCTGAAGTATAGGTATACAATAACCTTGTGGAATTCTGGTTACATATTGCTGAAAAAAACTGTAACTAATTTGGCCTAAAACAGCAACATCCTTTCAGGTTAAGTATACAACCAATAGTCTGTATTTTATCACTATGTGAACAGAATGCCATCATAGAGCAGGCCATGGAAAACAATGCTGGTTACCACCGTGTTCTACCTAAATCCGAATATGTCCGTGCCACATTCTATTTGTTGTTTGCCCATGCTTTCAATTTGTGCAAGTCTAAAATTTTGTCCAATGGTCATGTGATGAAATACCTATAACCTCTTAACCCTTTGCCACACAATCCCATGTTTTAACAACCCCAAGGAAAAGGTCATTTGAAAACATAGAGGAAAAAGGAAAAAATGCTGATAACCAGTATTTTCTCCTTTCCCACAATTTTTTCTATCCTCTCAAAGACAATCAACATGTTTTGATTTATATCCTGTATGTCGTCTGCAAATGCTTTCAATTTGGACAAGTCTTAAATTTTGTCATTTGGTTAGGAGTTTTTCAATCTGGAAGAAAAGCTGAGTTCTGGAGTTTTAAGCCTATTTCTGCTAGGATATTTCGCACAATGGCAAAAATGTAGATCAGACAGCAAAGAATGTGTAGTCTAATCTTTGTCCATACTGTGAAAAGGCATCTTTAGCTGTAATAAGCCTGCATAGGTTCAGCACTTTACCACATGATCCCCAGTCTCTTGAGAAAGATCCCTTATGAAAACATTGTGAGAAAAAGGAGAAAATGCTGGTAAACAGCATTTTCTCCTTTTCCCACAATGGTTTCTACCTTTCCACAAACATATTTCAATTTTTAATTACATTTATCTTGTCGTCTGCAAACGCTTTCAATTTGGACAAGTCTAACACTTGGTCTTTTGGTAGAGAGTTAACCCTTTACCAGACAACGAAATTTTAGCCTTGTCCAAATTGAGACCATTTGCAGACGACAATTTCAATGTGGCTCAAATGGTGCAACTCTCTCTTGATAGGGTAGAAAACATTGTGGTAAAAGGAGAAAATGCTGGTTACCAGCATTTTCTCCTTTTCCCACAATGTTTTCAAAAGGCATATTTCCCAGGGTCATTAAAAGGCGTCATTGTGCGGTAAAGGGTTAAAAAGGTCTTTCTTTCTTGACCATAAAGTCCATCTTTCTCATTTTTCTCATTAAATCCTCTTACCAACGGTCCTGTGTTTAAATGAGTGTAACACGCATTTTCTGCTTCTCTCCACAACCAAATTTCAATTTTTGAGTCACATTTATCTTGCCGCTGCAAATGCTTTCAATTTGGACACGTCTCACAGTTTATTGTTTGGTAAAGAGTTGTCCCTTATCCTGACAAAATATGTACATGTATTTAACATTTTCAGTCTGTCAATAAATGAATTCAAGAATTTCCAATTTCTAGGCAGGTTCAAACTCTTTACCAAACAACAAATTTTTGGACTGGACCAAATTCAAAGCATTTGCAGACGACAAATTAAATGTTGCCAAAATGATAATTTCTGTCTCTGATAGGGTAGAAAACATTGTGGGAAAAGGAGAAAATGCTGGTTACCAGAATTTTCTCCCTTTCCCACAATGTTTTCAAAAGCCCTCTTTCTCAGGGTCGTTAAAAGTCGGGATTGTGTGGTAAAGAGTTAAACTTAATTTCTCTCTGAGTTTTGAACAATGTTGATCTCAGGTCAGAATGCAGAAAGTATTGCTCAGTGTCCTCAACACACTGTCCCCAACTTAACTCTTTACCACACAACAAAATTTTGGACTCACTCAAATTGAAAGCATTTGCAGACGACAATTTAACTGTGACTCAAATGATGGAAATTATCATTGACAGGTAGTAAACATTGTGGGAAAAGGAAAAAATGCTGGTTACCAGCATTTTCTCCTTTTTCCACAATGTTTTCAAAAGGTGTCTTTTTTAGGGTCGTTAAAAAGTCAGGATTGTGTGGTAAAGGGTTAAACTTTCCTAGGCATACTAAAGATTTGTGTTAATTATAGTACTACCGAAATTTCAGCTTTTGTTTTAAGGAAAGGGTTTTTATAAGATTACATGTCGGAAAATTATTTGAAATAATATCGGCAAAATCACAAAATGTAGCAATTCCCTGTTACAAGTATTTTTTTTTTTTCGTTTTCCCACGGTGTTCTTCAATACAGTAGACTGCAAGGTGTATAAAGTCATAGTTATATGAGCCATTTTCTGCCAAAAGGGGGCTTAATGCATCTCCGTGATGCATTTTACCAAGCAAGTCATCACATGATTATGGATCCATAAAATCCAATTTATCTACCAACTGACTGAATCATGAGGTACACTAGTCCTTTGAAATGTACAAAAGTTTCAACCCAGGTCAGCCTGCGCAGATGCGCTGGCTGACCTGGGTTGATACTTTTTGCAGATGCACTAAGCCCCCTTTTCACAGAGCAAGGCTCAACTGTCATATAAATGGTTTTAGTAAGTGTATACTTACAGCTGTACACCATTTATCAGGCTGCCAAATATACCAACCATGGATAGAAACTCTACACTGTCAAATTTCCGCACCACATACTCCTCGCAGACATTGGACACGCCGTATAATGATGAACCAATAATAATTAAAACATCTCCCAAGACCACATTACTAGCTGTTTATAAGAAAGAGAGACAATTGTCGTAAAAAGTCACAAAGTGACAAGTGCTTTGATCGAGAAGACAAATCTAGCACATCTTAACCCTAAGGTTGCTAAGCGGGAATCATTGACCTTTTGCAGACAGTGTAGATCAAGATCAGACTGCACAAAACGTGCGATCTGATCTTGGATCTACAATGTCCGATAAGGAGATACTTTTTACCCCCCAAATAACTTTGAAATAGCTAAATTCATTTTTTACTATCAGCTTGAAGATTTAAGTTATTTATCAGGATAAGGGTTATGTTTCTGGTGAACTCTTGACCAGATGACAAAATTGAAGCTTTGTCTAAACTGAAAGCATTTGCAGATGACAAAATAAATGTGACTTAAAAATTTTATATTTCCTTTCGGTAGAATTGAAAGCATTGTGGGGTAAGGAGTAAATGTTGGTTACCAGCATTTTCTCTTTTTCCCACAATGTTTTCAAAAGTTGTGTTCTTTCGGGTCATTAAAACTCAAGATAAAGGGTTAACTCTTTACCAAATTACTAAATTTTAGACTGGTACAAATTCAAAGTACTTGTAGATGACAAATTAGATATCTCTCAAATGATGAGATTTGGTTGTTAAAGATAGAAAACACTGTGTGAATAGGAAAAAATGCTGGTCACTAGCATTTTCTCCTTTTCCTACAATGCTTTCAGAAGCCTCTTTCCTAAAGTTTGTTAAAATATGAGATTATTTCGTACAAGATTAACAATTGTAGAAAGGTTCAATAAAAGGTCAATTGAACTATAGATGGAATTTCCTAACACTACAATATACCCTTTGTTCATCCGACAGAAAGTCAGACAGGTGGACAGATTCCTATACTTCTCTGAAAATATTTGTTTTTAACTAATGGTATGTACCAGCAGAAACCTATTTTAACCCTTTACCAGACAACAAAATTTTAGCCTTGTCCAAATTGAAAGCGATTGCAGACGACAATTTTAATGTGGCTCAAATGGCACTCAAATGGTGCAATTTTTTTTTTTGATAGGGTAGAAAACATTGTGGGAAAAGGAGAAAATGCTGGTTACCAGCATTTTCTCCTTTTCCCACAATGTTTTCAAAAGGTTTCTTTCCCAGGGTCATTAAAAGGCTGTATTGTGCAGTAAAGGGTTAATCACAATACCTGGGTTGCATTTCAATAAACTATGCAGATTATTTGGAATCATACATACACACATAACAAAAATTATAATCCCCATTTTACCCAAAGGTGTAATCTGTCGTAAAGTTAGGCAAATATTAATGAAATTGCAAAGTTATGCTTTTTAGTGAAACTTGTTTTCAGATTTGATGCTTGCTTATCAAAACTGCGTATGCCAATTTCCGGCATATGCAATTCAGTGTAAGGCAGCTCCAGGGTCTGTATTTCCCAACCTTTCTTAAGAACTTTCTTCATCTTATTCTCCAGAATTTCTTAAATGTGAAAGTAACACAACTCCTGATTGGCTAAACCATTATGGTAACCAGCATTTTCTCCTTTTCCCACAGAGTTTTCTAATGTATCATTGACAAATCCTACCATTAATCTCACACTTGATTTGTTGTCGGCAAATGCTTTCAATCTAGACATGTCTAGAATTTTGTCGTTTGGTAACAAGTTAATGAATTAAAAAGTCAGACTTACTTACCTTGGTTGTCATTTCTGCCCAGCAAGAGATCAGTCAGGACCAGCCCAACCATTCCAAGTAAACATGTGAGTGCACCGACTATATGTGGTATCCTGTACCGTGCACCAAGAAACAATCTTGACAAAATCAAAACACTGAAAAGACTGAAACAGTCCAGTAGCTGCAAAGAAAAAATGCCTAGAAAAAATGATACAACATAGCAGAGGCCTTTGAAAATATTGTGGAAAAAAGGAAGAAATGCTGGTAGCCAGTGTTTTCTCCTTTTACCACAATGTTTTCTATGCTGTCAAAGAAGTTCAGTTGTGGTGTTCAACAATTTTGTTGCATTGTAAAGGGTTAAACATGTGACTTTTGTATTGGGGCCATTTAGGACCCCAGAAACATATATGTATGTATCTAAATAATTTTTGTAGGACTACCAAAACTAATTATTTACCCCAAGTTCAAGTCTAACCTGACTTTTTGATCTAAAGAAGATTTTAACTCTTCATCAAATGACAAAATTGTAGACTTGTCTAAACTGAAAGCATTTGCAGACGACATATTGAATGTGGCTCAAATGATGGAATTTGACTTTGGAAGGGCAGAAAACATTGTGGAAAAAGGAGAAGATGCTGGCTTCGAGCATTTTCTCCCTTTCTAACAATGTTTTCAAGAGGCTTCTTTCTTAGGGTGGTTTAAACCCGGGATTGTTTGGTGGAGGATCAAAAGGTTTTCAGTGAATGTAGTAATGGCAGCCATCTTGTTCAAATGACCTGGACCATATGAGAACCATTTCTTTTTACACCCTAACAAGTCTGAATGAGAAATTTTATCTGATTTAACCCTTTACCACACAATCCCGAGTTTAAACGACCCTGAAGAAAGGGGCTTTTGAAAACATTGTGGGAAAAGGAGAAAATGCTGGTAACCAGCATTTTCTCCTTTTCCCACAATGTTTTCTACTCTATCAAAGACAAAAAACAACATTTGATATACACTTGATTTGTCGTCTGCAAATGCTTTCAATTTGGTAAAGTACAAAATTTTGTCGTTTGTAAAGAGTTAATCCATTTGTTTCTCCAAAGAAATCAACTACATTATTGTGTATAGATCAAAAAAAAAAAAGATTAGACAGAGTGACATAAATGTATAAGTTAAAACCTCAGAAATCTGTAACAATCCTTATTTCACAAAGATAATGTCAAGTCTTTATCAGACGACAAAATTGTGGACCTGTAGAAATTTAAAACACTGGCTGGCAACAAATCAGATATGTCTCATGAAATGAGATCTGTCTATGAAAGGGTAGAATAAAATGCATTTTCTCCTTTTCCCACAATGTTTTCCATAGCCCTTTACCTCAGGGTCTTTAAAGCATGGGATTATTCAGAAAAGGTTTAAAGTTGTATGATTCAAATTAGATACAAAATGTAATACCATATTTCACCTAATTGACACTCTCTCCCTAATTATAGCACCCCCAATATATTTCTCACTTAAGAGGCCTTTGGACAACCTCCACCCGCACCTGACCTTACCCTAAAATCAACGACTAGAGAGAAAAACTTCCAAACACTAAAACTTTTCTAACGCAGACTTACAAAAATAACTACTGACTGATAATTTAGAAATAAACTTACTGTTACTGCGTCAACATAATCCAAATTACTTCACAAATTGATGTCATTAACACTTGACTATCTGAATACACATACACTTCCAATAAACTTCCGGCAACACAAAACTTGTCAACTAACTTTGGAAAAACTTTAAGAAAGTGAAGTATTGAATACCCGTGTCCCATTCTAAACCTGAATGATATTTAATGTCCAAATAAATCATGATGGGCAGTAAAAATCGATACGGTATTCTGCATTACTTCAAGTCTTTCAAAATGGCAATCGCTTTGCATTCAGCACTAACTAAAACCTGGACCAAAATACGTACTTAGTGACGGCGCTTAAATTTTGGGAAATTGGCTGTGAAATTTGAGTGCCTTGCCGGTGTTTTGCATGGTGCCCAGGTGTGTTAATTAGGTGAAATACATTATGTTAGAGAATACCTGCACACTGGTCACTGTTGTATATGCATATGCCTTAACTACAAGATAGTTAGCTTCCACGTCTACGGCGGCAATGAGTAAATACTTCCACCACCATTCTCTGAACACCTCCACCAGAGAACGACCTCCATGTCTACAGGCCAGAATTATTGTGAACACGACGGCTAACAAAACATAGTTGAAAAAGCTCTGAGCTGAAAGGAAGGAAACATTTTTGTTCACACTTCACAAACTGAAAGCATCTGCAGTCAACAAATTAAATGTGGCGAAAATGATCAAATATTTGTAGTTGAAATGGTAGACAACATTTTAATTCTCATATTGATTTCAAACTGTCGTCCTCAGGGCTGTTAACTCTATACCGCAAAATCCTGAGTTTTAACAACCCTGAGACAGAAGCCTTATGAAAACATTGTGGGGAAAGAAGAAAATGCTGGTTACCAGCAATTTCTCCTATTCCCACAAGGTTTTCAAAAGCCTTCTTCCCTAGTGTCGTCCCTAGTGTCGTTAAAACTAGGGATTTTGTGGTAAAGACTTAAGCTCACTTGTATTAATTCAAATTTGTTGTCTCCAGAATGTTTTGAATTTTGATGAATGTAACATTAAAAATTTTGTCATTCAGCAAAGAGTTAACAACTTAACTCTTTACCACACAATACCGAATTTTAACCCTGGGAAGGAAGCCTTTTGAAAACATTGTGGGAAAAAGAGAAAATTCTGGTAACCAGCATTTTCTCCTTTTCCCACAATGTTTTCTACCCTTTCCAAAACAAATTTCAATTCTGGAGTTGCATTTAAATTGTCATCTGCAAAATGCTTTCAGTTTGTACTGGACTAAAATTTTGTCATGTGGTAAAGAGTTAACAGTGTCAGACATAACAAGTTTAGCTATATATAACCTGTTGGAATATTGACTCCATGTTCCTGAAGTAATCCACTACTAACAGCTGTGCCACACAGCAATAAGGATATGAACTGACCCAATACCAGAGCTAATAGAAACTGTCTGAAAATAGAAAATGTTCAATATTTATCCTTCCAATGCTCAGTAGGACTGCATGAGGACAGTGTAGATCAAAATTTGTCTGTACATTCTGTGCAGATTTCTTTTAACTCTTTACCAAATGACAAAATTTAAGAAATTTTAATCCAAATTGAAAGCATTAATTTTGCAGATTACAAATTAAATGTGACTTAACCCTTTACCAGACGACAAAATTATAGCCTTGTCCAAATTGAAAGCATTTGCAGACGACAATTTCAGTGTGGCTCAGATGGTGCAATTTTTCTTTGATCAGGTAGAAAACATTGTGGGAAAAGAAGAAAATGCTGGTAATCAGCATTTTCTCCTTTTCCCACAATGTTTTCAAAAGGCTTCTTTCCCAGGGGCGTCAAAAGGCATCATTGTGCAGTAAAGGGTTAAAAATTTAAATTTGTAATGTGACAGGTAGGAAACAATGTTTTCAAAGGCCTTCTACCCGAGAGTTGTCAAATAACAGAATTGTTTGGTAATGGATTAACTCTTTACCACACAATCCTGAGTTTTAACGACCCTGAGGAAATAGCATTTTGAAAACCTTGTGGGAAAAGGAGAAAATGCTGATAACCAGCATTTTCTCCTTTTCCCACAAGGTTTCCTATACTTTCAGAGACAATGAACACTATTTCAGCCAAATTTAATATGTCGTCTGCAAATGCTTTCAATTTGGACCAGTCTAAAATTTTGTCGTATGGTAAAGAGTTAAACAGAACATGCAGTTTAATATTTGACATTTTTTCAGTAAAAGTACACCAATTAACGCTTCTTCCATGACAATTTTCTGATCAGACTGGGTGGGAAAGGTGCCAAACCCCTCATAATTCTGCATATCTCAAACATCAACCACTATGGATATTTTCGCAAAGTGTCTTTGAATTAGCCTATTGGTTCTGTAGAAATCTCTGCTGATGTCACATGACACTCAACAGCCTACACATGACAGGTATCTTACTGGTCACTATAATTATGTTTATCTTGAGCATGCGGTGCCAAAGGTCCAGTTCTGTGAAAAAAACTTAACCCTTTCCCAAACGACAAATTTTGGACTGGTCCAAATTGAAAGAGTTTGCAGACGACACTTTTAAATTTGATGAAAATGGCAGAAAGTTATCAAAATGGGTAGAAAACACTGTGGGAAAAGGAGAAATTGCTCGTTACGAGCAATTTCTCCTTTTCCCACAGTGTTTTCAAAAGACTTGTACTGCAGACACGTGAAAACCAGGGCTTGTTTTGGAAAGGGTTAAGTCTCTTATTTTGCTCAAATCCTATTACTAGTTTTCTGACTTACGGTACTTTGAGTTTGTTATTTGAGACGCATTTCAGTAACATAAACTCTTTACCAAACGACAAATTTTCAGACTGAATGAAATTGAAAGCATTCGCAGACGACAAATTAAATATAGCTCAAATGATGATTTCTTCCTTTGATAGGGTAGAAAACATGGGGGAAAAGGAGAAAATGCTGAATACCAGCATTTTCTCCTTTTCCCATTAATGTTTTCAAAAGCCTTCTCTTTCAGGGTCATAGAAACTCGGGATTGTGCAGTAGAGTTAACAGATTTTAGTTTGTTCTCAAATCCCAAGTTGACACAACATTTTAGACTCAACTCAGCAAAATTTTCAAACTTAACTTGGTCAACACACTTAAGGTCATTACATGTATTTTGCTAAGTTGAGTCTGAAAAATTGTGTCAACTCAGGATGTGCAAATGCTACTACAATCTGTTAATGCTACTGAAATGTGTCTCAAATAACAAACTCAAGTCAGAAAATGAGTCTGTAAAGGGATTTGAGAAAAATAAGAGATTTAACCCCATATCAAAATGACAAAATCTTGGACTAGACCAAATTTAAAACCTTCCCAGTTGTCACAATCAGTTGATTTCAAATACTGATTACTGTCTTAGTTAGGAAAGAAAACATTGTGGGAAAAGGAGAAAATGCTGGTTACCAGCATTTTCTCCTTTTCCCACAATGTTTTCAAAAGCCTTCTGTTAAAATGCTGTTAAAACTCAGGATTGTGTGATAAAGAGTAAAGTCTTTTTCGTGAAAGTTGGCCCAGGAACGCTAAAAAGAAGTACAGTACTTATATAATAATACAGGTAGTAAAAAAAAGTGACAACTCAAAGGTACCTGTAACCAATAGTAGTGTTACATCCAAACATTTTGTATTTAATAATGGTTATCTAAATTGTGCAGAGAGATAAACTTAGTAATAAACAATGTCAAATGGCTTTAGACACTGTGGTATCTAATATATATAGCAGACCTAAAGCATGTACCATACTTATTTACCAAACGATAAAATGTTAGGCTCACTCCAATTCAAAAAACTTACAGGCGACAAATATGATGTGGCTCAAATAATAGGAATAGCTATGAGAAGGTAGAAAAGCATGTAGGAAAAGGAGAAAATGCTGGTTACGAGCATTTGCTCCTCTCCCACAATGGTTTCAAAAGCCTTATATCTTTGCATCATTAACACACAGGAATATTTTGTTAAGGTTTAAATCTTTGCCACACAATCTTGAGTTTTAACAACCCCACGAAAAGAGCTTTTGAAAACATTGTGGGAAAAGGAGAAAAAGCTGTTAGCCAGCATTTTCTCCTTTTTCCCCTTATATCTTAAACCCATCTGCAGACTACTTCGTCTTTTCAACCATATTTGTCCTTGTAAATGTTTTCAATATATTATGGATGCTTCTAACATGAATGTCTAACACGAATGAGCATTCTTCTTTTCCCACAATGTTTTCTGAAACCTTGTCCCTCAAGTTCACACACACAAAAAAATTGTAATGTTTTGGTAAAGCTTGACAGTTTGCCCTTGATGAATCTTGTCACATATTGACCAACCGTTCTTTGTGTTATTCCAGATATAGATAGTAAGACATTTTCTGATTGGTTAAACCATTAGATTTAGCCAATCAGAAATTGTGTCACTTTTCAATGTAGGAAATTCTTCAGAATTTGACTAAGAATGCCAATAACAATGGTTGGTAAATACAGATCCTGAAACTGAAAGGACAGTCAGCCTGAAATCCAATTGATTCAGTGATTAAATGGTGTTTATTGCTGCTTTCAGCATATATCAAGGTAACAAGTTCAACAACTAATGTGTTTCCAAGATTTTAAGAGTACTGTGCTGGGACTTTGAAGTGCCTAGTCCAAGGACACTACCATAAAAAATCTAAGCATGTAGTGTGAGGATCAAACTGAGCACCTATCGGTTACCAATCCTACACTCAACAATTAGCTACAAATACCTGAAACACCACAATATCAATAGTTGGGACCAAGAGAGGCTCGAACTTAAGTCGGTTTTAGTCAAAAATTCAATCCCATGACTCTAAGGCCAGAAGGGAAACATTGTAAGCCAGAATATGATATTATGCACACTCACACTTCTGATTCACATACCAGAGAAACTGGGGAACATTTACATGATATACAATAATGTCACCTTGCCATAACCCTTAGCCATACAGTCCCAAAGTAGATCGACCCTGAGGTACAAGGCTTGTGAAAATATGGTGGAAAAAGGAGAAAATGCTGGTAACCAGCATTTTCTCCTTTTCCCACCATGTTTTCTACCCCCTTCAAAGATGAATTCCATCATTTGAGCCAAATTTAGTTTGTTGACAGCTAATGATTTCAATATTAACAAATCTATTACTCTGTCATCTAGTCAAGGGGTTACAAATAATTTCATCGTCTCACAACCATGGATGAACTACATAACTTTTGCAGATAGTGTAGAACAAAATCAAACAGCACAGGTTATGCAGTCTGATCTTGATTATACAATATCTGCTCCTTGAATGAAAACAATGACAAAAAGTTCATCTTTCCTTGCAGCGGATTTGTATGGTCTGATCTTGGTCTACACAGGATGCAAAGGCAACTATAATTGTGAAAGGTGTTTTAACCCTTTACCACACAATCCCTAGATCTAATGATCTAGGCGAAAAAAATGGCTTTAGAAAACATTGTGAAATAAGAAGAAATAAGGAGAAAATGTTAGTAACCAGCATTTTCTCCTTTTCCCACATTGTCTTTTATCCTTCCAAAGACAAATCTAATCATTTGAGACACATCTAATTTGTAACCTGCAAATCAATTCAAAATGGAAAAATAAAAAATTTTGCTGTTTGGTAAAGATGTTAATGGTGAACAATGGTCTAAACTGAAATCCTAGAACTCACCTAGAACATACTCTTTGAACATAATATGAGAAGCTTCTTGTCTCATTTACTGGTCTTGTGCCAGTTAATAATAATTCTTCCTCACGAATGTCCATTTCATCAGGTGGTCATGGGGTCCAAGATCCTAGATAAGAGTTTAAAGTATAACAGTTACTGTAGATCAAGTCTTCTTTACCCTTAAACTACACCATTCCGAGTTTTAATAACCTCAGATGGCAGCTTTTGAAAACATTGTGGGACAAGGAGAAAATGATGGTTACCAGCATTTTCTCCTTTTCCCATAATGTTTTGTATCCTTCCAAAGACAAATCATGTCTTCTGAATAAAAATGAGTTTGTCATCTGCATATGTTTTCAGATTCCATAAATATAAAAATCTGTCATGTGGTTAAGGCTCTTTTTAACTCTTTCCCTACAACAGACGACACAAGAAGCTTTTGTGAACAGTGTTGATTATGATCAGACTGCACAGAACATGCAGTCTTATCTCTAAGCTATCCACTACTAACCAGCATTTTCTCCTTTTCCCAAAATGTTTTCTACCTCATCAAAGACAGAAATCATTATTTGAGCTACTTTCAATTTGTCATCTGCAAACACTTTCAATTTGGACCAGCCTAAGATTTGTCATGTGGTAAAGAGTTAATAAACCTACTGTACCCTACTGAAAATTCAGAAAACATCTCTGTCTGTGCTTAATTACTGAAATAGATGCTTTCAATTAGTTAAAAACAGAAAAAAGAACAGACAGTCCTTTCAGTCCTCATTCATTTTGGACAGCTTGTTTCAGCATGATTGAAGGGGGATATATGTAAATTCACCCGTCTTTGCCCAGCTATGTTCACCTAATTTCAACTTTCAAGCTTGATCCGAGTTTTCCCAAACTTACAAGTTTCTATGTTAATGGGTCAATCCTTTTGAAAGCTGATTTAAAAAAAAAAAAAATGCACATACAAGTGAGCTGTGCTCTGTAATATGTAAATTCACCTCTGCCCAGCTATGTTCTGCTAATTTCAACTTTTAAGCTTGATCCGAGTTTTCCCAAATTTACAAGCTTCTATGTTAATGGGTCAATCCTTTTGAAAGCCGATTTTAGAAAAAAATGCACATATAAGTGAGCTGTGCTCTGTAAAAATGGGGTTTAAGGCATTTTCATAATGCATTATATCACGCAAGTCATCACATAATTATGGATCCATAAAATCAGTTATGTCTAACAGCCAACTAAATGAGGCAGAAATGGTCCTTTGACATGCAGAAACTTTATCAACAGCAAAAAGTTTTGACCCAGGTCAGCTGGCACGGACTGCGCAGGCTGATATGGGTTGATACTCCCTGCACAGGCATTAATTAAACTCCTTTTTCACCAAGTATGGCTCATTTGTTTACAGCAGGTAATAAAACATTAATTATTACAATTTCAATTCACTTCAGACAAAGTGTTTCGCAAAGTATTCAAATCGAGAAAACAGATCTATACTGTTTACATTTCACAAAAGCATCTACAACTGTCTGCTGCTCAGCATCTTAATCGCTGCCAGATACTACTCAGAGAAGGGACAATCTTTCCATAAGCATGCAGATATTGGGTATATTTTCAAAATTTGTGAAATAAATGCACTCAAGACTAGTTATAACAAGAGGGCCATGATGGCCCTGTATTGCTCCACTGGCTTATAAATATAAACCATAAATACTAAACATTTCAATTCTGAGCCAAATGGTTTCGAAAATGAAGACTTACAAAGTTTTCTCTGTAAAAGCCCATGTGAAAGTTGAGACCCGCAGGGCAGAGCCATTTTTGATCCCAGAGCTATAATTACTTGAACCCTTGTAGAGATCCACAAGATAAAGCCACATGCCAAAATAATACAAGTCTATGCTGTATGGTTATAAATAAGGTGATCTTCAAGTTTTGTCCATATGAAGCCTCTGTAAAACATAAGACCCCTGATGCAAGGCTAATTTCAAAAAAAAAAAATCAAAACAGGAAGATTTCTTAAGTTGTCACTATGTAAGCCCATGTAAAACTTGTGACCCCTGCGGCGGGGTCAATTTTGACCCCAGGGCGAAAATTTTGGCCTGCTTGGTAAAGGCCCACTTGATATAGCTACATGCAAAATTTGGTAGCTCTAGGCCTTATGGCTAGGTACAGGAATACTTTTAAAGTTTTCTCTATATAAGCCTATGTAAAACTTGTGACCCCTGGGGCAGAGCCAATTTTGACCCCAGGGCTATAATTTGAAGAAACTTGATAGAGGTCTACTACATAAAGCTACATGCCAAATTTGGTAGCCCTATGCCTTATGGTTTCAGACAAGAAGATTTTTAAAGATTTCCAATATTTTTCAGTTTTGTTGCCATGGCAACCAGAGTTTTTGAAGGAATCAAATTCTTTCAAGAAATTCTGAAGAGGACCATGGCAGGATCATTTCTGTGAAGTTTCATGAAAATTGGATGGGTAGTTTCAGTGAAGAAGATGTTTGAAATAAAAGTTAACGCACGGACGGACGCATTGAAGCACGGACGCACGACGGACACCGGGCCATGACATAAGCCCGCTGGCCTTTGGCCAGTGGAGCTAAAAATTAATTTGATAGTTACAGCTGTATATGTTACAATGGGACATTTTTGTAATTCAGTGGGGCAATTTCCCAGAATCTCAACCTTGGCAGAACTCTGTAATGATAAACAAGGGTGCTCCAAACATAAAATTAAATTCTAGTCTGCCTCTAGAAGTTTATAGACTCTACCGTTTACGTATCAACAACATGCACTTGTATGCTTAACCCTTTCCCAAACAAGCCCTGGTTTTCACGTGTCTGCAGTACAAGTCTTTTGAAAACACCGTGGGAAAAGGAGAAATTGCTCTTAACGAGCAATTTCTCCTTTTCCCACAGTGTTTTCTACCCTTTTGGAGAACTTTCTGTCATTTTCATCAAATTTAAAATTGTCATCTGCAAACTCTTTCAATTTGGACCAGTCTAAAATTCATCGTTTGGGAATGGGTTAAGGACTATTTGTTTCTATGGTGTTTAACAACATTCTTGACAATATCTCAGTTGTAAAACAGCAGCCAGTGCATCTATCCATTCATATTCTGCAGTTTCTTATTCAGAACCACATTGACACGCTGGCCATTTTTCCAAATGACAGTGTCAATGTAAATAACTTACATCTTTTATTAGAAGATAGGTGTGTTTTACAGCATGCCCACTCGGTTTTCAAGTTGGGGGTACATGCACCCTCCAGGTTTTAAATTGGGGGTACAAAGAAAAAATTGGAGGTACACTGTACCCCATAGGTTTTGAATTGGGGGTACAGAGTAACTTTGGACTGTTTCAGTTTTATTAATTAATTTTAACACCCTAGCTCCTTTACCATAATGAATGGAATCTTAATTAAATTATTAAATTGTGCATTTGGTGATCATATGGATGCATCATATTATGTCTCCAGGGCATGTACATACTTAGGTATAATCGCAACATTTCAGGGTTTAAAACCGAGCACGGCCATGAGTTTTAATAATCGACCGCCTTTATGGAAGATTTTTCACCTTTATTCCTTTCTCAAAGTTGCGAAGTACATTAGAACTGCTTTAAATAGGAAGCGTAGACAGATTAATGCTCGTTCTCCAAGATGATGTGCATAGATCTGGCTATTTTAAAATCACAGAGGAGCAGGCCGACTCGCTCATTGTAAGCTCAAACTCTGTCAAATAAAGGCCATGCCGTGTTGGGGCAAAATAAAACAAAATGTGTAATGGTAGAATCAATTGTATAAACCTAGCTTTCTCAGATCTTCACGCTGTAAAATATTTTAACAGCTTTTGTTGTGATAACATTTTTTCTGCAGCAGACGCCATACATACAAAAAATTACATGTTTAATTTGCGGCTCGATTTTTCAGCTTTCATATGTCAAAAAAAAATGTGTTTTTAACAATAACTGTGCATCATGATATAATTAAATGATTTTAATTTCTCATTGAAAATTAATTACCAGATTTCCTGCACATGTGGTAGATTTTGACACCTTAAAAAAATCATGGCGAAAATTATTCAGGCAGACGAGGGAGCCGCAAAATATATATAGCGAAAATATTTGGTAACCCGCTCTATTTTGAGGACAAAGCGTGGTACCCACTTACTAGGAAAGCTACTTTCGTTTTGTTTGTTTGGCATGCAATACGAAATGGTATCTAATTTGTATGTGCAGTTTACGTAATAACTTTCCTTATTGTACGTGCATACTTTTGACAGTGCTTTCATGCACGTAAGCACAAAAAATTTGTACACATGGAGTAGAATTTATACGTGAATTACGTACTGCAGGACGTGATTGGGCACCCTGTTTTGCTCAATCACTTTGATTACTTTTGGTTGTTTTTTGTTTAGTGTCAGTTGAGAGCACATTTCAGGAAAAAGCTTACGGAAATGCCTTACCATGGCAGGACTTTTTTCAGCTTTTGTATCACATGCTGACAGGGTGAATATGCAAAGCCCATGAAGTTTAGGGCTATGCTGGTCATTTGAATGACCCATAGGGCAGTCATGTTTTAAAAAAAAAAAAAAAAAAAGATGACCATGGACCTGGCTAAATTGACCTACCCCACTCAGTCAAATCAAACAACCCCAAAAATCAGCAGAAACAACCTAGACTGCATCAGCCTGACTATAAAAAAAACAAGACCCTGACAATTCTGGGCTGTATTGGTCAGATTGCACCAGAGATAATGTTGACAGTTGAGAACTAAGGTAAGACTGTATCTTATCTTTTGTGGTTTCGTGATCTACACTGTCTGTTACACTGCTCAGTAAGAACAATATACAAGTTGAAAAAAAGTATGTTGACATGCTTTTAGACAGTTTTCTGTCAAAGTCAGCATACAAAGGATTACAGTCTATGTTTGCATTTTCTCTGGAAGATCTTTTAATTTTTACCAAAATCAGCAGAATCGCAAGAATTAAATCGCAAAAGTCAAAATACCAGATAATAGTCTACCTTACGTAAGTCGCCATCTTTGATACTCTGCCAAAGAATGTTAGATACAACTTATCCGATTGGTCAAATGTTGAAAGCAAATAGTCAATATACCAATCACGTCTGTTCTCTCATTATGACACAATTTTAATTTGACAACCGGAAGTGCAATGTGTTTACATTTTGACTTACTAGCAGACAGCAAACTTAAATTTCTAAAATCTAAATACAACACGGATGATTTAGATACACCGTCACCTCCAGATCCGTACAACGATATGGTGGAGCCAATATTTGATTATCAGTTTCGTCTGATATTGATAGGCGACAGCACTGTTGGAAAGTCTTCGCTACTTAAATATTTTACAGATGGGAAATTTTCAGAAACTTGCGACCCCACGGTCGGGGTTGATTTCTTTGCAAGATTGATAGAAGTGAAGAACGGCGTGAGAGTTAAGCTACAGCTATGGGATACCGCGGGGCAAGAGAGGTTCAGGTATGAAAAACGCAGTAACCTAGTTTGTTAATTGAAATTGGGATGGTGCCATTAGTTGTCGTGGGATTAATTTATTCAACATGGCTGAAGATGAGGCAATACTGTTGTTTTTGTTTGGAACTGGTCCCATGTTGCATAAATCAATAGTTGTTGTTTATAACCATGGTAATTTATAAATGCAGACATGCAGGTATATACCTACAGCAATTCCGTTTTATATGCTGCATATGACACTTGACCCAGATGACACAAGAGAAGACATTGTTTACCTGTTGAAGCATACATGTGTACACATAGCTATGACAGTCATAACATTATCACTGCTGCATGTTGAGCAGCTATGCTTATGCTACATACATGTCAGCCTTTCTCAAACAAGAACTAGGGAGAAACTTCAGCAGAAGCCACACAGAAAGCAAGGTTAAACATTGTGATTGGCACCAAAGTTTGCCAAATTAACAGCAGCTAGTGGTTTGAAAAGCCTTGTGGATGGTCCTGCTGAAGGAAACAGCAGGTTGGTGAGGATAGGCACTATGGCTGCCATGATGTAACTAAAATAATCTTGAAACTGATGTCAAACACCAAACAAAGTTTACCACAATGTTTTCAAAAGCCTTCTTCAGGGTATTTAAAACTCGGAATTGTATGGTAAAGACTTAAAACCCAATTCTGAATATAAAAGAATCTGAGGACGAAGATTTTTAAAAACATTGTGAGAAGAGGAGAAAATGCTGGTAACCCAACATCTTTCCTTTTTTCACAATTTTTTTAGTACTGGCCAAAGGCCAGCATGCTTATGTCATGGCGTGTGTCCTTTGTGCCTCCTTGCGTGCCTGCATATGTGCATGCTTGCGTTAACTTTTATCTCGATCATCTTCTTCTCTTCCTTTTCCCGTAATGTTTTTTAACCTGTCAAGGACATATCTTGTTCTTTAAGTCACCTTTAATTTGTCGTCTGCAAGTGCTTCCAATTTGGACCTGTCTAAAATTTTGTCGTTTGGTAAAAAGTTAAAGGGTCAAAGTTCATGTGCAGGTAATGTTCTGTTGCCTATTAACCCTTTACCAAATGACAAAATTTTGGAGTCCACCAAATTGAAAACATTTGCAGACGACAAATTCATTGTGGCTGAAATGATGATTTGTGTCTGTGGCAGGGTAGAAAACATTGTGGGAAAAGGAAAAATGCTGATTACTAGCATTTTCTCCTTTTCCCACAATGTTTTCTAAAGCTTTCTTTTTCGGGGTAGTGTGGTAAAGACTGAACCTTTTATCTCACAAGCCCAAGTTCAACAACCCTGTGAAAACAGGCTTTTGAAAACATTAGTGGAAAAAAGAGAAAATGCTGGTATCTAGGATTTTCTCCCTTTCCCACAGTGTTTTCTACCCTACAATAAAAAATTCCATTTTTGAGCCACGTTTAATTGGATACCCCATTTACTCTGTCATCTGCAAATGATTTCTATATGGACCAGTCTAAAATTTTGTTGTTTTGTAAAGAGTTACAGAGTTTTAACGTTATTTAACCCTTTCCCAAACGACAAATTTTGGACTGGTCCAATTTGAAAGAGTTTGCAGACGACAATTTTGAATTTGATGAAAATGGCAGAAAGGTCTCAAAAAGGATAGAAAACGCTGTGGGAAAAGGAGAAATTGCTCGTTACGAGCAATTTCTCCTTTTCCCACAGCGTTTTCAAAAGACTTATACTGCAGACACGTGAAAACCAGGGCTTGTTTGGGAAAGGGTTAAGAAGAAAGAGTTAAATCAATTGAAAAGTCTTATAAAGAAAAAAAAAATTTTTTTTTTTTTTCTTTCTTTTCCCAGGTCAATTACCAGATCATACTACAGGAATTCAGTAGGCGTTTTAATTGTGTATGATATTACGAAGCGTCAAAGTTTTGAAAATATAACAGGCTGGTTAGCTGAAGCAAAATTCCACATAGAACCCCAACAGGCAGTGTATATGATTATAGGCCATAAGTCTGACTGTGATACGGAGAGACAGGTTACGTATAGAGAAGGCTCTCAGTTTGCGCAACTTAACGGACTAAGATATATCGAGACTTCGGCAAAAACTGGACAGAACGTTGAAGAGGCCTTCCTCCTGCTTGCCAAAGATATAAATAGACTGTTAGAGGAAGGAAGAGTTAAAATTGAAGATGGGTGGGATGGCATCAAACCAGGTTTTAACCGTACAGAAGAAAACAGACATATACAGTTGGAGGAGGAAGAGACTGAGGGCAGTAAATGTTGCTAAAGGTCAAGGCTGTAAATGTTAGAGGTCAAGGTTGAACAGATTTTCATGATGTTTTATTATTAGCCCAGGATAACTTTATGATGCATGTAAACAAACCTTGTGAAGGAGAGGTTAAAATCATTACTCTGTGAGAACAAGTTCTTGCTCAACCGTTTACCACACTATCATAAAAGAAGGCTCTCAAAAACATTGTGAGAAATGAAAAAAAAATTGGTTGTAAGCATTTTCCCCTTTTCCCACAATGTATTCTATGTTTTCATTGTTTTTGGAGTGTTGTCTGCAAGTGCTGTCAAGTTTGACAAGTCTAAATTGTTTTTTCGTCTGGTGAAGATTTAAAACATGAAAACATCTGGAAATAAAACTTGCATAAAAGTAAATTGCTAGTCAAAAGCATTTTCTCTTTGTACCATAATGTTTTTAAAAGTTGTTCTTAGCAACACAAGTGATCATAGTGTTACGAAACAGATAATTTATATCTATAGAGATAATTTCAGTGCATCATGCCTACTTCCTGTTGTCAATGATATCATGTTATCTTGGGCAGTTTATACTTACAATAATGTTATTGTTATCATTTTATATGTTGTGAAATGGCTAGCTGCTACTCACCGCTTTTCAGTTTTAGTATATATTTTACTGTAACATGCTGTTCAAGTCACCAAAGTTGTATTTCATATTAAGCCTTTACCACACAAACCCAAGTTTTAATGACCCTGAGTACGAAAGCTTTTGAAAACATAGTGGGAAAAGGAGAAAATGCTGAAACCCAGCATTTTCTCCATTTACCACAATGTTTTCTTCTCTCTTTAAGGCAAGTTGCATCATTTTGGGCTACCTTTAACTTGTCGTTTGCAAATGCTTTCAAATTGGACTGGTCTAAAATACTGTCATGTGGTAAAGGGTTAATCCTTAACCGCAGGCAATATTTTGAATTTGCCCTTACTGAAGGATTGTACAGAGGGTAGTTGAAGTGTTTTTCAAATAATAGTATTTGTCCTTGATTGGATAGAAAAAGTTGTGGGAGTAGGAGAAAATGCTGGTTACCAGAGTTTTCTCCTTTTCCCACAATGTTTTTAAAAGTTTATTTTCTCAGGGTCATTGAAACAAGGTACTGTGTGATAAAGAGTTAAAGGCTTAGGGGTTATATTGTGCCAAAAGAAAACTGGAGAAAACAATCATAGCCAGCATTATCTCCCTTTTGCCCAATTTTTTTTTTTTCAGCATAGCAAATATAAATCTTATCTTTTTAGCCACATTCAATTTGTTGTTTAAAAATACATAAAGTTTCATTTTGGACAAGTCTAAAATTTTGTCCTGGTTAACTCTCTACCAAAGAAACTTGTATTTTTGAGAGTAATGAGTTAACCATTTAACAAGCCCTGATAAAATAAGCTTTTTAAAACATTTGGGAAAAAGAAAAGAAATGCTGGTTACCAGCACTTTCCCCAATTCCTACTATGTTACCTTCTTTTTATGATGACAAATTTTTTAATTTGAGCCAATTTTGTCGGCAAAATTAATGATTTCAATTTGGATTATTCTGCAATCTCGTTGTTTGGGAAAGGGTTTGGATAGAGCTTTTCAAACATCCGCAGTGCAAAGAAAAAGAAGGATAAAAACAGAGTATATGCAATTTCTTTCAACATACAAAACAGAAGTAAGAATATTCTGCCAAGGGAGGTAATTCATAAGTGTCTTCAAAAAAATATCAAATGCACACTTAGTGTTTGCCAAAGATTGTTCAGAGAGGGAACAATTGTTTATTAACCCTTTCCCAAACAAGCCCTGGTTTTCACATGTGTACAGTACAAGTCTTTTGAAAACATTGTGGGAAAAGGAGAAATTGCTCGTAAAGCAATTTGTCGTTTTCCCACAGTGTTTTCTACCCTTTTTGATAACTTTCTGCCATTTTCATCAAATTTAAAATTGTCGTCTGCAAACTCTTTCAATTTGGACCAGTCCAAAATTTGTCGTTTGGGAAAGGGTTAACCCTATACCACACAATACCAAATTTTAACAGCCCTGAAAAAGGAAGCTTTTAAAAAAATTGTGGAAAAAGGATAAAAAAAATTGGTGTTACCTGGTAACCAACATTTTCTTGCTTTCCCACAATGTTTCCTACCCTATCAAAGGCAGAAATTAGCAATTTATCTACATTTAATTTGTTGTCTGCAAACACTTTCATTTTTCGCCAGTCCATAATTTTGTCATTTGGTAAAGTGTTAAACATGCAGAAAAGAGGGATCTTCTTTCTTTACCGCACAATTCCATGTTTTGACAACCCTAAGCAAGAACCCTTAGAAAACATTGTGGGAAAAGGAGAAAATGCTGGTTACTGTTAGTTTTATAACAGGGTATAGTGCAAGATACAGGACAAAATGAATCTTAAGATACACCTGGTTCTTGGTTTAACATCTCATCCAAAGGACTATTAGTCATTTTAGATGGCCAGCCGTGGGGCTCAAACCCACACCCTAGAGTAGCCCAAGACTTGATGTTTACAAGAAAATTTCTTTAGATGACTTCAAAAATATCAATGTAAATATGAATAATAAACACGATAGAAGGTTTTATACCTGAATACATGTTTTGACATTGTAGCAAAAGGAGATACTGCTCATCATTAACAACTTTTCCCATTTCCACAATGTTTACAAAAGTTATCGACTGCAAAGAGTAAAATGTCATCTGCAGACAGAACAATGGAAAAGTGTTTGAAAACATTGTGCAGGGTCCCAACAGGAAGAAGATCTCGGAAGAGCCTGTTAAAGTTAGGAAAGTGGTACTTAGCAAGTGATATGATAAGAGATTTCTACACTGCAGAGCTTCAGACAGAGGGAGTGATTTTGATTTCAAAATTGAAAATTGAAAATATTAAACCCTATGTTATGGGTACTCATCGAGATGATTCTAATGAGTACCCACAACATAGGGCTTGGAAGAGAAATAATGGATTTAGAATACCATCACTCCCTCTTATCTGGAGCTCTGTATACTCATTGTTACCTCTTTACCACAATGCTGACTTGCAATGACTCTGAGAAAAAAGGCCTTTGAAAACCAGCATTTTCTTCTTTTCCCACAATGTTTTCTCTCCTTCCCAAAACAAATTTCAATTTTTTAGCCACATTTTATTTTTCGTCTGCATATGTTTCCAATTTGGATCAGTCTAAAATTTTGTCGTCCGCGAAGAAGTTAAGTCTTGAATGGCTGATAAAATTTTTAGACATGTCCAAATTAAAAGCAGCTGCAGAGGACAAAGTAAATGTTGCTGCAAAATTGAAATTTGTCTTTGGAAGGGTAGAAAACATTGTTGGAACAGGAGAAAATGCTGGTTACAAAACTCAGGATTTTTTGGTAAAGGATAAATGTGTACAGAGATAGTAAGAGAAAATCATTGTTTTTATGTGCTATTATTATGCATTTACATATGAGCCATGCTCTGTGAAAAGGGGGCTTAATGCATCCGCGAAAAGTATCGACCCAGGTAAGCCTGCGCAGTCAGCGCAGGCTGACCTGGGCTGCAACTTTTCGCTATTAGTCAATTTTCTGTATGTCAAAGGACCAGTCTACCTTATGATAAAGTTGGTTGTTAGACAAAATGGTTTTTATGGATCCAGCATTATGTGATGACTTGCCTTGCGTCATGCATCACGGAGATGCGTTAAGCCCCTTTTTGCCAGAGCATGGCTCATATACTATGTTATAGATGGGATTGTTCCCCCTTTTGGCCATTCAAAGTATTTGAGTTGCATTTTCAGATATATCTGTATTATTTGCTGGTTGTTGTCTTCCTAAATATAAATGAAACTGTTCACAAAATGTTTAGCAACAGGAACGTTTATTTGCATATTGCTTTATCCAGCACTTTTTCCTTTTTTTTTTTGGAGGGGGGAGGGTGAATCCTCTACTAGTTAATTGGTTAGTTTTGCATTTAAATTGTGAAAGCTTTAGTGAAAGCAGGTGGGCCTTTCTATCCAAGAGATTAACCCTTTACCACACAATCCCGACTTTTACCAACCCTGTGAAAAAAAGAAGCCTTTTGAAAACCTTATTGGAAAAGGAGAAAATGCTGGTAACCAGCATTTTCTCCCTTTCCCACAATGTTTTCTACCCTTCCCAAAACAAATTTCAGATGTTCAATCACATTTATTGTGTCATCTGCAAATGCTTTAAATTTGGACCAGTCTGAAATTTTGTCCTTCGGTAAAGAGTTAATTGTTGGATATTTTGGATAAGCCAATGTGCAAGTTAATATCCTGGTTTGGATTATTTGCTTGTGAGTGGTATGTAATCATACAGAGTACATGTATTTCAGTCCTGGCTTTCTGGTACCATAATGCTGTGCTTCGTGCTTTTGTATACCTTCAGTTGGTGACACAAATTACGGTCTTAGATTTTCAAGTGATGATCAAGGTTGTTGAGGAAGTTGTTTTGCTTCTAAAACACTTTACTATGCAACTCCAATTTTAACCCTTTACCACACGACAAAATTTTACACTTGTCCAAATTGAAAGCATTTGCAGACGACAAAATTAGATAAGGCTTATATGGTGAGATTTGTCTGTAAAAGGACAGAAAACATTGTAGGAAAAGGAGAAAATGCTGGTTACCAGGATTTTCTCCTTTTCCAACAATGTTTTCAAAAGGCCACTTTCTCAGGGTCGTTAAAACTCGGGATTGTGTGGTAAAGGGTTAAATGATGTTGAGGAAGATGCCTTTTGAAAACATTGTGGGAAAAGGAGAAAATGCTTCTAACCAACATTTTCTCCTTTTTCAACAATGTTTTCTACTTTTTCAGAGACAAATATCATCGTCTGAACAACATTGAATCTGTCGTCTGCAAATGCTTTCAATTTGGACAAGTCCAAAATTTTGTCATCTGGTAAAGAGTTAATGCTGTTCAAAGCCTCTTTCCAATTTTCAAACTTTCAATATGTTCTCTCCAAATTTGAAATTTTGTTGTCTGGGGAAAAGTTGGAAAATTAATTTTCCTTTAAACTTTTCTAATAAATTTGTTATCAGAACTGGGTTCATTGCCTAGAAACAACCTCAAAAAAGGGTCAAGGTCGTAAGACAATGCCGTCAGTGATTCTGATCCCTGGATTGTGGTAACAACATTACAATTCTTTAATCTTGATCAGACAACAAAATTTTAGACTTGTCCCTGTTAAAGGCAATTGCAGACAACAAATTTAATGTGGGTCAGAAAATGGTGTTTGTCATTGAAAGGGTAGAAAACATTGTGAGAAAAGGAGAAAATGCAGCTTACGGAGCACTTTCTTCTTTTTCCCTTCATGTTTTCAAAAGCTTTCTTCTTCAAGGTTGTAAAATCATTGGATTGTTTTTGTTGCCTCCCCTCTTACAGAGGAGAAATATATTTGAAGTATTATATTATGCGCTGTTCTTATTTGCTTTATTTTAACTCTTTCACCACCGATGCAGACTAATGATTTTTTTTTTTTTTTTTGCAAATGGCATAGATCAAGATCAGACTGCACAGAACATGCAGTCTGATCTTGGATCTACACCATCGGCAGCCTGATAACCTGATTCTAGACTATGATCCAATTTTCATCTGCAATTGCAATAGGAAGCTACCTTGAGACCTTAAAAAAAGTGGAATTTCTTGATTTGGTAGTGAAAGGGTTAACTGTGTTTGTTTATATGTGATCCAATTCTAACCCTTTACCACACAATTATACTGCTTAATGACCCTCAAAAAGAATCCTTTCAAAAACATTGTGGGAAAAGGAGAAAATGCTGGTTACCAGCATTTTCTCCTTTTCCCACAATGTTTTCTACCTTCTCAAAGAAAAATTGTGCCCTTTGAGCCACATGGAAATTGTCATCTGCAAATGCTTTCAGTTTTGTCATCTGGTAAAGGGTTAACTGTATTTGTTAATGTGACCCAATCTTAATTCAGGAGCTACCTTAGACCTTAGAATGTTACTATCTGTGAATAATTTGCTGTTTAATCCTGTACCACACAACCCGATTTTTAATGACCCTAGGAAAGAAAGCCTTTGAAAACATTGTGGGAAAAAGAGAAAATGCTGGTAGCCAGCATTTTCTTCCTTTCCCACAATGTTTTCTGCCTTTCCAAAGACAAATTTCAGTTTTTGAGTCACATTCATTTTGTCGTCTGCAAATGCATTCAATTTGGCCTAGTCCAACATTTTTTTGTATGATAGAGTTAAATTTACGTTAGTTGTTTGAAAATTGAGGGAAAATTCTCAGAAAGCAGAAAATGTTTTACTTGTATTTTCTAGTCAGTTATTTATCCCTCTTTACAGGCTGACGAAGTTTAGACTAAGTCTTGTCGAAATATAAAGCATTTGCAAACAAAAAAACATGGCTTACATGGTAGAATTTGTCTTTAAAGGCTAGGAAATAATGTTGGAAAAGGAGAAATACTGGTTACCAGCATTTTTTCCCTTTCAAGCAATATATTAGAACCTTTTCTCATTTGTATAAAATGTCAAGTCCCAGCAGCGCAGTTGGTAGCATACATGACTTGAAACCAGGGATCACTGGTTCAAATCCCAGGGTGGGCAAATTTCTTTCTGTGGATTGATGATCCTTGTTTCACTTTCGATAATGCTTATGTGGGAAAGCAGCACAATGATCACTGGTGAGAGAGGAATGAATCCTGTTGCAATGACTAGCAGCAATCCTCGGAAAGAAAATGGCCAAGCTCAGGGTTTGAACCAGCGATTGCCTGTTCTCAAGCCCTGTATGTTATCCACTGTGCTACTGGACGTACCTTCTCAGTCAATAATAACCATTTGTATGTTCAATTTCAAGGCTGTTTTTGGAAGATTATCTGACAGAAAAACATAAAATGTAGATCCAAGATTAGACATCATGTTCTGTGTAGTCTGATCTTGATCTACACTGTCCATATAAGCAACCCAGGGTCAGACGTGCAAGGGTTAAAGCTGAAATTGTTTTAGAGAAGAAGCACATTTACTCCATTTTTTATTTTTCTCCGCAACAGTCAAAAGATCAAAATGTTTATCGTTTCATTTTCACTGATTATTCCTAATTACCACAGATATTATAGTCACAAGACTTATTACACTTTTTACTGAACAATGCATTTTAAATTGTTCTCCTATAACATAAGCCATGCTCTGTGAAAAGGGGGCTTAATACATCTGCGAAAAGTATCGACCCAGGTCAGCCTGCGCAGTCTGCGCAGGCTGACCTGGGCCGAAACTTTTCGCTATTGGTCAATTTTCTGTAATGTCAAAGGATCAGTTTACCTTATGATACAGTTGGTTTTTTAGACATACTGGATTCCCTAATTATGTTATGACTTGCTTGCTATCATCCATTACAGAGATACATTAGGCAACCTTTTGCCAGAGCATGGCTCATATACTTGTATGCAACATCTCTATGAGTGGGGCTCTTGCAAATGGGAATTTAATGCATCTCCTTGATGCAGTATACCAAGAAAGTCATCACATAATTATGGAACCGGAACTGTAAAATCAATTTCGTGTAACAATCAGTCGGATCTGGAGGTAGAATGGTCCTTGGACATGCAGAAAATTTACAAGCCGCAAAAAGTTTTGACCAGTGTCAGCCTGAGCAGGCTGACATGGGTCAATACCTTTTAGCAAATGCATTAAACCCCTTGTCACAGAGCATGACTCCCATTGTGGCTAAAGGGGTTTAGCCTTTTACCACACAATCCTGAGTTTTAACGACCCTGAAGAAGAGGCCTTTTGAAAACATTGTGGGGAAAAGGAGAAAATGCTGGTAACCAGCATTTTCTCCTTTTCCCACAATGTTTTCTTCCACATCAGAGAGAGAAATTCGCATTTGAGGTGCATTTAATTTGTCGTCTACAAATGCTTTCAATTTGGTTGAGTAAAAAGTTTTGTCGTGTGGTAAAGAGTTGACTCTTTACAACGCAGCAAAATTTAAAACCTGCCCGATTTGAAAGTGTTTGCAGACAACAAATCAAATGTGGCCTGAATAGTGGAATTTTTCTTAGTAATGGTAGAATACATTGTTGGAAAACTAGAAAATGCCGGTTACCAGCATTTTCTCCTTTTCCCACGATGTTTCCAAAAGCCTTTCTCCCTAGAGTAGTTTACAGTCGGGATTGTGTGAACGTTTAATACATTACGGTTTAATACATTAAGTCATCACAGTATTAACCCTTTCCCAAATGACAAATTTTAACACCTTCCAAATTCAAAGCATCTGTAGACGACAAATTTGAAAGTGGTACAAATGCACTTAAGGTTTTTTGACAGAGTAGAAAATGTTGTTGGAAAAGGAGAAAATGCTGGTTACCAGCATTTTCTCCTTTTCCCACAACATTTTCAAAAGGCCTCTTCCTCAGGCACGTGAAAACACGGGATTGTTTGGTAAAGGGTTAACTCTTTACCACACAATCCCGACTTTTGACGACCCTAAAAAGAAAGCCTTTTGAAAACTTTATGGGAAAAGGAGAAAATGCTGGTAACCAGCATTTTCTCCTTTTCCCATAATATTTTCTACCCGTCCCATAACAAATTTCAATTTTCAAGTCATATTTAATTTGTCATCTGCAAATGCTTTCAATTTGGACTAGTCTAAAATTTTGTCGTTTGGTAAAGAGTTAAGAAAGAAAAGATGAACTAGTGATTTTTACAGTATGAGCAGTTTTCATGATCCTACCATGAATGCTTTAGATCCTTTGTCTTTCAGTGATGTGGGTAATAGAATTCATTTTTAGCTCCACTGGCCGAAGGCCAGCGGGCTTATGTCATGGCCCGGTGTCCGTCGTGCGTCCGTCCGTCCGTCCGTCCGGTCGTCCGTCCGTCAGTCCGTCCGTCCGTGCATTAACTTTTATTTCAAACATCTTCTTCTCTGAAACTACCCATCCGATTTTCACGAAACTTCACAGAAATGATCCTGACATGGTCCTCTTCAGAATTTCTTGAAAGAATTTGATTCCTTCAAAAACTCTGGTTGCCATGGCAACAAAACTGAAAAATATTGGAAATCTTTAAAAATCTTCTTGTCTGAAACCATAAGGCATAGGGCTACCAAATTTGGCATGTAGCTTTATGTAGTAGACCTTTATCAAGTTTCTTCAAATTATAGCCCTGGGGTCAAAATTGGCTCTGCCCCAGGGGTCACAAGTTTTACATAGGCTTATATAGAGAAAACTTTAAAAATCTTCTTGTCTGAAACCATAAGGCATAGGGCTACCAAATTTGGCATGTAGCTTTATGTAGTAGACCTCTATCAAGTTTCTTCAAATTATAGCCCTGGGGTCAAAATTGGCTCTTCCCCAGCGGTCACAAGTTTTACATAGGCTTATATAGAGAAAACTTTAAAAATCTTCTTGTCTGAAACCATAAGGCATAGGGCTACCAAATTTGGCATGTAGCTTTATGTAGACCTCTATCATGTTTCTTGAAATTATAGCCCTGGGGTCAAAATTGGCTCTTCCCCAGGGGTCACAAGTTTTATACATAGGCTTATATAGAGAAAACTTTAAATATCTTCTTGTCTGAAACCATAAGGCCTAGAGCTACCAAATTTGGCATTTAGCTTGATCTAGTTGGAGTCTACCAAAAGTGTCCAAAGTATAGTCCTGGGGTCAATTTGGCCTCATACTTGGAGGGGGGAGTTCACAAGATTTACATAGGCTTACATAGGGAAAACTTTTAAATCTTGGTGTACACAGCCATAAGGCTTAGGCTACCAAATTTTGCATATAATTATAGCATTATTTAGTGGACAGTTACAAAGAGGGCCCACGTTACAGCTCTAGGATCAAGTTTGGCCCTGCACCAGGGATCACAAGTTTTACATGGGTTTATGGAGTGAAAAGTTCAGAAACCATCTTGTTACCAGCCATAAGGCCAAGAACTCCCACATTTGGCATGTTATTCTTCTAATACAATATTCCCCATTTAGTCAGACTGTAGCCATGAGGTCAAAGTTTTATAAAGGCTTATATAGTGAAGACTTTTCTTCGTGGTTTATATTTATAAGCCAGTGGAGCGATACAGGGCCATCATGGCCCTCTTGTTTTTTTTTATATTATTTTGTATAAATGATAATCTGCTGAATTGATATAATCAAAAATATTTGAAGGTTACGCTTGCATATGAAGTACAAACCGTTTTCGGAATACCTTGTAGATTACATATGAGCCATGCTGTGTGAAAAGGGGACTTAATGCATCTGCAAAAATTATCGACCCTTGTCAGCCTTTGCAATCTGCACAGGCTGACATGGGTCGAAAGGTTTTGCCATCTGTCAATTTTCTGCGTGTCAAAGGACCATTCTACCCCAGATTTAGTGGATTGTTAGAGCAGATGGATTTTATGGATCCATAATTATGTGATGACTTGCATGGTATAATGCATCACAGGGATGCATTAACCCTCTTTTTGCCAGAGCATGGCTCATATATTTTCTGTTGTTTTCAGTGCCATTTCTGTCTTTGTTAGTGCTTTGTCTTATCGTCCTACCATTTAAAATACCACCTTGCCAGCTGACCCCAGTAGCTTGGTTGGTAACACCGGGCTTAAAACCAGCATGTTGCAGTTTTGAATCCAACCATTTTCTTTCAGAGCAATGATCAGTCATTGTGATTCAGTCGTCTGCCACTACTGACCTTTGTTTCTTTTATGGATATGTAGGTAGGAAAGCAGCCAGTGGCTTGGGACGAGTATTGTGCAAAATATTGGATAGGTGTACTAGCCACCGAGATATAACTGACATGATGTTAAATACACCAAAGAAGTATACAAACAAAACATTTTTCCTGTTTTGACAGTAAATCCCAATGAAAGATCTTTTTGTCTGTCTTTATGAAAGCTTTTGTGTAGTGCTATAACAAGACAACCAGACATTTACTGGGTTGCAATGTTTGTTCAAATATCATGTGCTAGCCTTTGGTAATTTTTTTAATGAGCCAGTTGTTGTTAGTCCTTTACCAAACAATCCAGCATTTAGATGAATGCAAAAGATATGGAGGATAATTGTCTGTTTTGGTGTATGATCGAAATTTCTTTTGAGGGGGTCCTGCGTGGATTGGTGGTAAGTGTAGGACTCATGACCTGGAGGCCCCATGTTTGAGCCGCACTCGATCCGCTGGGTTTTTCGTGGGAGTGTCCTAGGGCAAGACACTTCAGAGCCTAGCCTAGTACTGGTGAAACCCAGGAAATACATGAATATGTGAGCTGTCGCCGTGATATGACTGAAATATTTTTAAAAGGCGTAAAACACCATTCAGTCAATCAATCTTTCATCGAGTTAAAAGCGAAGGCTATATTTTCACAAATGGCAAAGCCACAAGTAAAAAAATATGGCATTTGCTTTTCACTTGTCTGAATTGAAAGCATAAATTTTGAAGACAACAAATGTTACTCAAGACATCAAATTTGTCTTTCTAAGGTAGAAAACTGTGGGAAAAGGAGAAAATACTGGTTACCAGCATTTTCTCTTTTTCCCCACAGTATTTTCAAAAACTTTCTTTCTCAAGGTTGTTCAGAGTCTGGATTATGTGGTAAAGGGTTAACCCTTTCCCAAACAAGCCCTGGATTTCACGTGTCTGCTGTACAAGTCTTTTGAAAACACTGGGGGAAAAGGAGAAATTGCTCGTAACGAGCAATTTCTCCTTTTCCCACAGTGTTTTCCACCCATTTTGATAACTTTGTGCTATTTTCATCAAATTTAAAATTGTCGTCTGCAAACTCTTTCAGTTTGGACCAGTCCAAAATTTGTCGTTTGGGAAAGGGTTAAATAAATACAGTGAAAAGTTTCAGTGTGCTATAAAAGCACAACAAGTTTAGATTAAAGACTTTTGATTCATCTTTGATGGTGAAAATTTTATTTGCTTGCAATTTATGTATTTGTAATTTTGTATTTCATTTGCAATATGCCTGTATTTACTGTGTAAGATATCCTGTTTTTGAGAGGGAAAAAAAAGAGAAGAAAATCAGTGTTGCTTTCTTCATGATGGAAAAATGACAATAAACCATATGATATTGTGATAATTATGGTTGTGTTTGTGTTTTGTAAAATGTTAAAGATGCATCCTCTCAACCAGAGAAAAAAAAACAATTAAAATTAGACAGATGGTACTATGATCTAGCTCTGTAAACATAGATAAATAACCAACATAGTACATATATCGTGTAAGGGAAATATATATATCTCAGAAATCTTCAATGTAAAATCAGAAATGTGACTTCTCTGGTTTTAATTCGAAGATTTCCAATATATGTTTTTATACCATTCAAATACCAGCAGTGATTTCTTTAATGGCCTCCAGAATATGAAATGCATTTTCTGTTGGCTGTTAACTATGCAGCTATGCAGCCGTCAGGGGCAGCATTTGGCATGAAGATACAAGAATGATTATAGTTTGATATAATTAAGACAAAATGGGTTAAAAACTGGCTGAAAACAAGTACAGATGTATCTTTAATACACAATCAGATTTATTATTTTCAGACTACCCACTTTTGCAGCAACCCTTGACCACACATTCCTGTGTTTTAAAAACCCTGACCAAGTAGGCTCTTGAAATACTGTGGGAAAAGGAGAAAATGCTGGTAACCAGCATTTTCTCCTTTTCCTACAATTCACAGACAAATCCTTTGGTTTGAGCCACATTTTGTTGTGTGCAAAATGTTTTTGATGCAGAAGTCTAAAATTTTGTCATTTGGTACAGGGTTAACCCTTTACCACACAATCCCAAGTTTCAACGACCCCCAAGGAAAAGGACTTTTGAAAGCATTCTGGGAAAAGGAGAAAAATGTAGGTAAGCAGCATTTTCTCCTTTTCCAACAATGTTTTCTACCCTTCCACAGACAAATTTCATAATTTTTGCATATTTTAATTGGTCATCTGTAAATCCTTTCAATTTGGATGAGCCTAAAATTTTGTTGTCTGGTACAGGGTTAAAGCAGGATTTTCAACATGATAATTTTTGCTGCTTATTGATTATAAATAGCCAGTGAAATGAGAAAAATTTTCATTCGTCAAACCAGTCACATGATGTGGATGTCTAAAAAATAGATATTATAGAACAGTAGATTATCTGGCCAGAAGTGATTAGATTTCTCATGCCACCTATCACAGATCAATTTCATTGTTGCTTAGTTACTTTTGATAGAAAAAAAATCCATAATGTATAATTAATAGACCATCGTATATATTACAGCATTTTTTGGTTTTTGGCCTTCCTTTGTCTTGCAGCACTGTGCTAGGAAAGTATTTGGCTTTGATAGTATTTTCAATGATGCCATGGATATGTACAGAGAATTAAAGGATAGTTGAACATGGGGAAAGTATCTGTAGTTAATGAGGAGAAAAGAATTGTGGGAAAAAGAGCAAGAGCTTTTTACAAGTGGTGGACTGAGCCCAAGTAGCTCAGTCTGTATTGTACAGGACTTAAGAACAGGGGGTCGCTGGTTCTGTCCCCGGCTCGGCCAATTTCTTTCCGAGGATTGATGATAGTCATTGCGACAGGATTCATTCCCCTCTCACCGCTGATAATTGTCTCAACTATGGTTACATGGGAAAGCAGGCAGTGGCTTGGAAAGTATATTGCGCTGAGTACTGGTAAAAGAAACTCCAGGAAAACATGGATAGGTGCACTGGCTACCACAATATAACTGAAATAATGTTAAGACAGTGTTAAACACCATACAATCAATTACAAGAGCGGATCTTTCTCAACAATGTCTTCAACCCTTTACCAAACAATCCAGAGTTTTAAAGATCCTAAAGAAGAAAGCTTTGGTTAACATTGTTGGAAAAAGGAGAAAATGCTGGAAACCAGCATTTTCTCCTTTTCCCACAATGTTTTCTACCTTACCAAAGACAAAGGTAGCCATTTTCAGCTGCACGTAATTTGTCATGTGGTTGAGTCCAAAATTTTGTTGTTTGGTAAAGAGCTAACATATTTCAGCTACTAGTTTTTAAAAAAAACTTGATAAAGTGACAGTCGCGTGAAAATATGGATCAGTCGTAGACTTAACCCATTAAAACATGAAACTGTTCGCTTAACTCTTTACCAAATGACAAAATTTTGGACTAGTCCAAATTGAAAGCATCTGCAGACAAAAAATTAAATGTAACTCAAAAATTGAAATTTGTTTTGGGAAGGGCAGAGAACATTGTGGGAAAAGGAGAAAATGCTGGTTACCAGCACTTTCTCCTTTTCCCACAATGTTTTCAAAAGACTTCTTTCTCAGGGTCATTAAAACCCGGGATTGCGTGGGAAAGGGTTAACTCTTTACCAGACGTAAAAATTACAGACGTGTCCAAATTCAAAGCATTTGCAGGCGACAAATACCATGGAGCTCCAGAGATGATTTCAGTCTTTGAAGTGGTAGAAAACATTGTGCGAAAAGGAGAAAATGCTGATTACCAGCATTTTCTCCTTTTCCAACAATGATTTCAAAGGGTTTTTTCACTCAAGTTCGTTAAAAACTCAGGATTATTTGGGAATGGGTTAAGGCTGAAATGTTTGTTAGCTTTAGGTGGTTGGAAACTGAAATTGCAACATGGCAAACTATATAGAAGGTAGTGTTTATTTTCATATAAGTACACTGAAGCTTACATGGATAAATATAGCAGCACAATAACACTTGTATAGCTGAGGACAACTTGAGTTTGTTTGTAAACAATGACGATGAAGATAAGAGTGCATTTTGCAGACAGCACAGATTGAGATTAGACTGCACAAAATATGCAGTCTGATCTTGGATCTAGACTTGGCTATTTTGTATACTCCGGCAAATACAACTTCAAAATTGCAATGTGTACCTGATTTAAATGTTTACCACATAATTCCGAGTAACCCTGAGAAAATAGCCTTTCGAAAACCTTGTTGGAAATGGAGAAAATGCTAGTAAGCAGCATTTTCTCCTTTTCCTACAAGGTTTTCTACACTTTCACAGATAACTACCATCATTTCAGCTACATTTAATTTGCCTTCTGCAAACACTTTCAGTTTGCACAAGTCTAAATTTTTACTGTGTGTTAAAGAGTTAAAATCCTTTTCAAACTATAAACAGATCAAAGGGTTAAGTTTTTTATATAGATTTCACATCTTTATCCTTTCACAACTAAAGCTGCCTTTGGGTCCAGTGTAGATCACAATCAGAATGCACAAAAAGTGCAGTCTGATCTTTGATCTACACTGTCCACTGCTTAAACTCTCTGGACAAGAGAAACCTTAAAGTAGCAATTATTTGGATCTTTTGTTTTTAGACTAAAAGTATTTGTTTGGTTTATTTGGCGCTTTAACCCTTTACACACAATCCCAACTTAGACAACACCTGAGGGAGAAGTCTTTTGAAAACATTGTAGGAAAATGAGAAAATGCTGGTAACCAACTTTCTCTCCTTTTCTGATAATGTTCTCTACACTTTCAGCAAGAAATTTTAGTTTTTGAGTCACATTTGTCATCTTCAAATGCTTTCAATATGGACAGATGTAAAATTTTGTTATTTGGTAAAGAAATAAGGGTTATAAGCGGGCAGTATGACTAGTCAGCAAAAGAGATCTCATCACAAACTCTAATTCGACAGAAGTCTGTGATGACTAGATTGGTTTAGTCTTTGTCACTCCACCTACAATATAAGACAATAAAACTTGATTTGTTTGAATGGAATTTTATGCCACTTTTCATGTATTTCAGCAGTGACATTGCATCATCTTACTAATTTATGTCTGGGCTTTGATCACCTGTAACCTTGACCTTTAACCAATGTGACACAATAACAATAGGACACCTTTGATCACGGGCAACACTTGTATAAAGTTTCATGGTCCTAGGTAAAACAGTGATTGAGTTAGAGCACAGAAACGATTTTCAAACAAAGTTCACCTGTGACCTTGAACTTTAACCCATGTGACCCAAAAACAATACGACACGTCCTTGAGTCATGCACAACACTTGTTCAAAGTTTCAGGTCCTAGGTCAAATGACTTTTGAGTTAGAGGATGGAAATGAAAAAGTCTACAGACGGACCAAATGACGGATGGACGGACCAACACAGATAGACATGGTGAAACCAGTATACCCCCCCTGTACTTCATAGGGGGGTATGTGGGAAAAGGAGAAAGATGCATGCATATTTGAGTATTCCTCGTATGTATGTGGTATGGTAGAAAATATCCTTTACCAATGTGACCTTCAACTCTCATTGGAATGAATTTTGAACAGAGATTTAACCCTTTACCACACAATCCCGACTTTTAATGACCCTGAGAAAGAAACCTTTTGAAAACATTATTGGAAAAGGAGAAAATGCTGCTAACCAGCATTTTCTCCTTTTCCAACAATGTTTTCTTCCCTTCCCAATACAAATTTCAAATTTTCAGTCTCATTTATCATGTTGTCTGCAAATGCTTTCAATTTGGACTAGTCTAAAATTTTGTCGTTTGGTAAAGAGTTAAGCCTTTACAACATAATCCCAGGTGTTAACGCCTCTGAGGGAGAAGCCTTTTGAAACATTGTGTGAAAAAGAGAAGATACTGGTAACTGGAATTTTCTCCTTTTCCCACATTGTCCCCCACCCTTCTAAAGGCAAATCCGACACTCTGAACTCTGTTTAACCCTTTACCACACAATCCCGAGTTTTAACGACCATGAGAAAGAAGCCTTAAATTTTGAAAACATTGTGGGTAAAGGAGAAAATTCTTATAACCACCATTTTCTCCTCTTCCCACCATGTTTTTTATCCTATCAGACAACTTCTTTCATTTAAACCACAGTTTCTCGCCTGCAAATGCTTTCAATTTGGACAAGTCTACATTTTTGTTGTTTGGTAAAGAGTTAATTTGTCATCTGCAAATGCTTTGGAGTCTTGTTTTCAAAAGCCTTCTTCCACAGGGTTCTTAAAGCAAGATTTTTTGCATGTTTTTATATTTTTTTAACAGATAAATGAAATTTATACAAACCTAGACATGTGGGTAGGAAGCATGGAATACAATTCCACACTGGTTGGTTACCAACATTTTCTCCTTTTCCGACAGAGTTTTCAAACGCTTTCTTTCTCAGGATCGTTAACACTTCACCACACAATCCTGACTTTCAACCCTGTTACAGAAGCTTTTTGAAAACATCGTGGGAAAAGGAGAAAATGCTGGTAACCAGCATTTTCTCCTTTTCCCACAACGTTTTCTACCCTATCAGAAACAAGTTCTGTCATTTGAATCACAACAGTTGTCTGCAAAAGCTTTGAATTTGAACAAGTCTACATTTTTGTCGTGTTGTACAGAGTTAAAATTTGCCATTGTGCTGTTAAAGGGTTGTACAAACCTAAACAAGTGGGTATGAAGCATAGCTGGCGATTTTACATTGGTTCTCCTTATCTCTAGCCATCTTGATGTACCCATCCATCCCCCACGATTTTCCCCAGCTGTTCTTGACCAACCAAAAATTCGCTGGCTCCGTCCCATATCCAACAACTAAAACAGCATGGTTTACTCCCCCGGAATTGCAGGAAGGTTCGTCATAAACACCTAGAATAAAAGCCAAGGCCCGGTTTCATGAAACAAGAGGGCCATGATGGCCCTGGGTCGCTCACCTTAGTAGAGTGCCTTAAAGGTTTTTCTTTAATTTGACCATGTGACCTAGTCTTTGACCGCAGGTGACCCAATTTCAAACTCATATTTCACGAAGACAAACATTCTGACCAATTTTCAAGTCAATTGAGCAAAAAATGTGGCCTCGAGTGCCCTAAAGATATTTCTTTAATTTGACCTAGTGACCTAGATTATGACCCCTGGTGACCCAAATTTGAACTGGTCATTGACTATATCAAAAGAAACATTTTACCCAATTTTCAAATCAAATGAATAATAAATGAGGCCTCTAGAGTGCCCACTAGCTATTTCTTTAATTTGACCAAGTGACCTAGTTTATGACCCCAGTTGACCCAAATTCAGACTCATGTGAGATTTTACAAAGACAAACATTCTGACCAATTTTCAAGGCAATTAAGCAAAGAATGTGGCCTCGAGAGTGCCCACAAGGTATTTCTTTATTTTGACCTAGTGACCTAGTTTATGGTTCCAGGTGACCAAAATCCAAACTCATCTGGTATTTCATCAAGACAAACATTCTGGCCAAATTTCAGGTCATTTGAGCGATAAATGTGGCCTCCAGAGTGCAAACAAGGTATTTCTTTAATTTGACCCAGTGAACTAGTTTATGACCCAAGTTGACCCAAATTAATCTTATGTGAGACTTTATAAAGACAAACTTTTTAACTAATTTTCAAGGCATTTGAGCAAATAATGTGGCCTCGAGAGTGCCAACAAGGTATTTCTTTAATTTGACCTAATGACCTAGTTTATGACCCAAGATGACCCAATTTTGAACTCAATGAACTTGTTGCGCTTAGATGGGCAAACAAACTTAGAAGAGAATACCAAATATCAAAGCTCTACGCCTTCCAGTTTTAAAGAAGAATTTAAAAGTTTTCCTTCTTTGTTCCTATGTTCGAACTTGTGACCCCACGGGCTGGGCCAGTTTTGACCCAGGGGCATCATATGAACAAACTTGGTAGAGGTCCACTAGGAAATGCTACATACCAAATATCAAAGCTCTACACCTTCCCGTTTAAGAGAAAAAGAAATTTAAAGTTTTCCTTCTTTGTTCCTATCTTCAAACTTGTGACCCCCTGGGCCGGGCCAGTTTTGACTCAGGGGCATCATATGAACAAACTTCGTAGAGGTCCACTAGGAGATGCAACATACCAAATATCAAAGCTCCACACCTTTCGGTTTCAGAAAAGAAGAATTTTAAAGTTTTCCTTCTTTGTTCCTATGTTCGAACTTGTGACCCCAGGGGCTGGGCCAGTTTTGACCCAAGCAGCATCCTTGGAACAAACTTGGTAGAAGTCCACTAGGAGATGCTACATACCAAATATCAAAGCTCTATGCCTTCCCATTCAAGAGAAAAAAAAATTAAAGTTTTCATTCTTTGTTCCTATGTTTGAACTTGTGACCCCAAGGGCGGGCCCAGTTTTGACCCCAGGGACATCATATGAACAAACTTGGTAGAGGTCCACTAGGCGATGCTACATACCAAATATCAAAGCTCTACACCTTCAAGTTTAAGAGAAGAAGATTTTTAAAGTTTTCCTTCTTTGTTACTATGCTCAAACTTGTGACCCCCTTGGCGGGGCCAGTTTTGACCCCAGGGGCATCAAATGAACAAACTTGGTAGAGGTCCACTAGGAGATGCTACATACCAAATATCAAAGCTCTACGCCTTCCAGTTTCAGAGAAGATGATTTTTAAAGTTTCCCCTCTTTGTTCCTATGTTCGAACTTGTGACCCCCGGGGCAGGGCCAGTTTTGACCCCAAGGGCATCATATGAACAAACTTGGTAGAGGTCCACTAGGAGATGCTTCATGCCAAATATCAAAGCTCTATGCCTTCTAGTTTTAGAGAAGAAGATTTTTAAAGTTTTCCCTCTTTGTTCCTATGTTGGAAATTGTGACCCCGGGGCGGGGCCAGTTTTGACCCCAGGGGCATCATATGAACAAACTTGGTAGAGGTCCACTAGGAGATGCTACATTCCAAATATCAAAGCTCTACACCTTCAAGTTTTAGAGAAGAAGATTTTTAAAGTTTTTCTTCTTTGTGACTATGCTCAAACTTGTGACCCCTGGGGCGGGGCCAGTTTTGACCCCAGGGGCATCAAATGAACAAACTTGGTAGAGGTCCACTAGGAGATGCTACATACCAAATATCAAAGCTCTGTGCCTTCTAGTTTCAGAGAAGAAGATTTTCAAAGATTTTGCCTTTTTTTCCTTTTTGTTGCCATGGCAACCAGAGTTGTGGGTGGAATTCAATTCTTTGAACAATTTTGGTAGAGCTTCACCCAAGGAACATCCCTGCCAAGTTTCATCAAGATTGGCCCAGTGGTTTAGGAGAAGAAGATGTTTAAAGAAATTGTTGACGGACGACGGACGCCGGACATAGGGCGATCACAATAGCTCACCTTTTAGCACGTTGTGCTAAGGTGAGCTAAAAACATAAGTCGCTTATTTTACTTAAGTCGGCAAATGGACTTATCTTCCAACTTCAGCTGAGCTTGCTATTCCAGATGCATTTCACTAACATTAACAGACTTATGTAAAAGGGAAAAAGAAGAAAGTGCTTGGTAACCTGCATTTTCTCCTTTTCTCACAATGTTTTCTACCCTTTCAATAAATACCATTTTCTGATCCACATTACATTTGTTGTCTGCAAATGCCTTTAATAGGGACAAGTCTAAAATTTTGTTGTCTGATCAAGATTAAAGAATGGTAATGTTGTTACCACAATCCAGGGATCAGAATCACTGTGAATGCTGATGGCGCTGTCTTACGACCTTGACCCTTTTTTGAGGTTGTTTCTAGGCAATGAACCCAGTTCTGATAACAAATTTATTAGGAAAGTTTAAAGGAAAATTAATTTTCCAACTTTTCCCCAGACAACAAAATTTCAAGTCCTGTGCTGACACAAGGTTTCAATCGTCCTCAACTCAGCAAAATTATGGACTTAAGTCTGTTAATGTACTTAAGTCTGTTTATTTTGTTTAGTTCAATATGAAACATAGTCTCAACTCAGAGTTTGAAAACCTTACTACAGTTTGTTGATGTTGCTGAAATGTGTCTCCAATAACAAACTCAACTTATGTGAGAACCTGGGACCATTAGTAGATTTGAGTAAAATAACAGACTTAAGTTTTTTCATGAAACCAGGCCTTGGGCCTGTTTTCACAAAAAAAACAACCTTAACCCTTTCCCAAACGACAAATTTTGGACTGGTCCAAATTGAAAGAGTTTGCAGACGACAATTTTAAATTTGATGAAAATGGCAGAAAGTTACCAAACAGGGTAGAAAACACTGTGGGAAAAGGAGAAATTGCTCGTTACGAGCAATTTCTCCTTTTCCCACAGTGTTTTCAAAAGACTTGTACTGCAGACACGTGAAAACCAGGGCTTGTTTGGGAAAGGGTTAAGTGCATAACATTTATACCAATATACATATAGTCATAGAACAATATACAACGTGTACCTCCTGCGTAACTTGCGAATGAAGAAAGACCAGCATTGATAGCCACTGCCATGGGTCCTTCCGAACAAACCGCTTCCTTGAGCTCCGACTCACTGCCAGATTTGACATTAACATATCCTGTCACTTCAGCTACTTTCCTCGATTCATTGTAATAGCACCCATCTTGTTGCTGGAAGGGAATTTATTCCATACTCAACCATAAACCTTTACCACACAATCCCAAGTTTTTAATGACCTCAAGGAAAAAGAACTTTTGAAAACATTATGGGAAAAGGGGAAAATGCCAGTAACCAGCATTTTCTTCGTTTGTCACAATATTTTCTGCCCTTTCTAATACAAAACTCCTTATTTGTGAAATATTTATTTTGTTGTCTTCAAATGCTTTCAATTTGAACCAGTAGAAAATTTTGTTGTTTGGTCAAGTATTACCTCTTTACCAAGCAACAAAATTTTGGGACTAGACCAAACTGAAAGCATTTGCAGACGACAAATTAATTGTAGCTCAACTGATACTTTCTGTTTTTGCTAGGTTAACTTTTAAGCACCTTTCTCAACTATTGTGGCTTTTGAGGCCAGTGTGGATCAAGATCAGACTGCACTAAACAAGCAGTCTGATCTTTGATCCACACTGTCTGTGTTGCTGAGACATTCTAGACAAAATCAAGCTTGATATTGCATTTAATTGGATTTTATTTCTATATTTAAAATGTCTGTTGGTTTTATTTGGTGCTCTCTGGTTTAACCATACATTGATGTTGACAATCATATTTCAGAAGAATGCTGTTATTGGCATTGCAGTTTGAAGGACGGTATTTGTCAGGGCTATTAAAAACATTCAGGAAAAAGGAGAAAATACTGGTAACTTGCATTTTCTCCTTTTCCCAAATCTTTTGTAACACTGTCATAGACAAATACATGCATCACAATTCAAGCCAAATTTAACTGACGTCTGCAAATGCTTTCAATACAGATAAGTCCAAAAGTTTTGTTCCATGGTAAAGAATTAACTCTTTACCAAAAGACTGAAATTTTGGACCAATCCAAATTGACAGCAATTGTAGATGACAACATAAATGTAACTCAAATGATGATTTATGCCTTTGATAGAGTAGAAAACAATGTAGGAAAAGGAAAAATATGCTGGTTACCAGCATTTTTTTTCTTTTCCCACAATGTTTCTATGCCTTTGATAGGGTAGAAAACAATGTAGAAAAAGGAAAAAAATGCTGGCTACCAGCATTTTTTTCCTTTTCCTACAATGTTTTCAAAAGCCTTCTTCTGCAGGTTGTTCAAACACATGATTATGTGGCAAAGAGTTAACTCTTTACCAAACAACAAAATTTTAGACTTGTCAAAATTGAAAGCATTTGCAGACGACAAAATGAATGTGACTTAAAAATTGAAAATTGTTTTGGGAAGGGTAGAAAACATTGTGGGAAAAGGAGAAAATGCTGGTTACCAGCATTTTCTCCTTTTCCCACAATGTTTTCAAAAATCTTCTTTCTTAGGGTCGTTAAAAGTCGGGATTGTGTGGTAAAAGATTAACAAACTGTAAAGGTAAGAAGCTCAACCTTTGCAAGGTATGGATAATCAGCCTCGGAGTTAATGCCCCCAACTTCTTCAATGTAATTAAATGCCTTATTCATCCATCCGCCATTGCAACCATGTAGGCCGTATGACCCAGCACAATCGACCAGCTGCTGCTCGCTGAGAGAAACGAGAACCTTGTCCTTTCTGAACCTCTGGCCTTCTAGGGCCCCTGTCTGCAACAAAATAAAGTCAAACCTGCATCGAAATTTTAAAAGTTATAAAAGGTAAGTATGAGAGTGATTTAAAATAACATCTCGTAATATTGTATAACTATGAGTTAATAAACCTTTCGTTAACAATTTATATTATTGTTTGTTTTGGGGTATACATATGCTTAAAACCACGAACCATGACAAGATAATATAAATTTTATCGAGTTGGATTTATAAATTATCTCGTCGAGGTAAGTGATACTAAACCTGTTATCCCAAACATAAACAATAATTTAAACTGACAATGAAAGTTCTATTGAGTGAGAACTGTAATAGAAATGTTTTGTTGTGTTGTAATATGTTGTGTTGTGATATCGTGTGGTGTAGTGTGTTGTGGCATGGTGTGTTTTGGTATGGTATGGTGTGGGTACAGGTATGTTGGCATGGTATGGTATGGTATGGCTTGGTATGGCCCATTATGGTATGGTATGGCATGGCATGGCATGGCATGGCATGGTGTGGTATGGTATGGTAGCCATGCCATGGCATGGTATGGTACGGTATGGTACTGTAAGTTATGGTATGGTATGGGACAGGACAGGATGGTGCAGTTTGGTGTGGTGTGGTGTGGAACAGGACAGTATGGTGTGGTGTGGTGTGGTGTGGTGTGGTGTGGTGTGGTGTGGTGTGGTGTGGTGTGGTGTGGTATGTGGTGTGGTGTGGTGTGGTGTGGTGTGGTGTGGTATGTGGTGTGGTGTGGTATGGTATGGTATGGTATGGTATGGTATGGTATGGTATGAGTATTTAGCAGAAATGCAGAAAGGCAGATTAGATCTAGATGAAAAGATAACAAAACGTTACTCACAGTACTAAAAGACCAACATGATCCACAATATCCCTGTAAGAGAAGGAAAATCATAAATATGTGTAATACACAATCAGGAGGTTTAGGAAGTCGATGTCTTGCAAACCATCAGTAACGTCCCAATATCTCTTTTTTTTTTTTTCGGTATGAAAGAATTCCTGTTCATTAGCCACTTCCTTTATGAGGTTGGTTTAAACCGTTTCCAAAAGCGGCTGCTTACCACAGATTTGACAGTATATGGCAGATTTAGAGGAGGGGGCTGAAGGGACGGATGGCCGCCTCCCCCTTAAACTGACCGAGGTATGCAAGTCATAACACTTTACATGGGTTGTGATTTATTCACAAATTTCCGCAAATCAAACAGTTCCACAGGTCATCTTCTTGACTGGTCTAAATCCAAGGAGAAATTTGAAAAGGGGAAGGGGCAGGGGAAAAGGGAAAGGGGGGAGTTAAATCCATAACCGTTGCATTAATCTTCATTGTTGTCTTTTAACTCTTTACCACACAATCCCGACTTTCAACGACCCTGAGAACGAAGCCTTTTGAAAACATTGTGGGAAAAGGAGAAAATGCTGGTTACCAGCATTTTCTTCTTTTCCCACAATGTTTTCTACCTTTCCCAAAACAAATTTCAATTTTTGAGCCACACTGAATTTGTCGTCTGCAATTGCTTTCAAACTGGACCAGTCTAAAGTTTTGTTGTTTGGTAAAGAATTAAGTGACTGGTGAGGAGCATGTACACTCAGACTACTCGTACATAAAATTTTATCCTTTTAATCCTCCCAACCGAAAATCCTTGATCTCCACTTACAGTGTATGACAACTGTGCAGTACGTCTTGCCTTTCAAAGAAAATCACATCACTTTTGCCATATCTAACTTGTTGTCTGCAATGTTTTGAATTCTCATTAGTCTAAAATTTGGTCTTCGGGTACAGAGTTATCCCTTTAACCCTTTACCGCACAACGCCGCCTTTTGACGCCCCTGGGAAAGAAACCTTTTAAAAACATTGTGGGAAAAGAAGAAAATGCTGGTAACCAGCATTTTCTCCTTTTCCCACAATGTTTTCTACCCTGTCAATGAAAAATTGCACCATTTGAGCCACATAGAAATTGTCGTCTGCAAATGCTTTCAATTTGGACAAGGCTAAAATTTTATCGTCTGGTAAAGGGTTAACACGTTAACACCTTGCTGGTAACCAGCATTTTCTCCTTTTCCCACGATGTTTTCTACCCTTCCTAAAATAATTTTCAACTTTTCAGTCACTTTTATTTTGTCGTCTGCAAATGCTTTCAATTTGGACCAGTCTAAAATTTTGTCGTTTGGTGTAGAGTTAATTGCTGAAAATACCCAACAGATATTTTTCGTCCAAAATATAAATCTCAAATAAATGCAATTTCAAGGTTCCTTTCATGCAGACTGTCTCAGCAAAGCCAACAGTGTAGATCAAAGATCAGACTGCACATTTTGTGCAGTCTGATCTTCATCTACACTGTCCACAAAGGCAGCTATAGTCAAGAAAGGTGCTTTAATTCTTTACCAAATGACAGAATTTGAGACTAGTCAAAAGCAGCTGCAAATAACAAAATAAATCTAGATTAGATCAGGAGATTCGCCCTTGATAAGATAGAAAACATTGTGGGATAAAGGAGAAAATGCTCCTTACCAGCATTCTCTCCTTTTTGTAAAATATTTTCAAAGCTTTCTTCGTTAGGGTTGTTAAAACCTGAGATTGTGTGGGAAAGAGTTCAGGATAAATACTGTATAAGTGGAAATTTTTGCGATGTGGAAACTTTTGCGATTTTGCAAATTTGAAAAATTCACAAACTTTTCTGTTTGCCTCTTTTACCACAAATATACCAACAAATAATGAGTGTCTTGAATTCGCAAACATTTCCATATGCAAAATGCCCAGGGTCGGTCATTCGTAAATTTTCCGACACGCATATAATATATCCACGTATACGGTAACAACTCCATTACCTGGTTTTTGACTCCAGTGACAGCTCCCTGTTTTCTCCAATCAAAAGAATCTTCACACTTCAAGTTGGCAGGAGCAATATATGCTGTTGCGTTTTTTCTTGTCTGCCATCCTTTTACGTCAAGACCGGTGTATAGATGTAGAAACTCCTTATGGGTCTGCAACAGTAAATGAATTGAATCAGATGGTTGAAGAATTCAACCCATGCCCTGGCAAAAAGGGGCTTAATGCATTTCTGTGATTTTTCTGTGATGCATGATACCCATCAAGCCATCACATAGTTATGGATCCATAATAGCCACTTTTTTTTAAAAAACCAACTTAACCGTGAGGTAGACTGGTCCTTTGATATGCAGAAAATTGACCAGTAGCGAAAAGTTTCAGCCCAGGTCAGCCTGTGCAGATCTAGTACTGACTGGCGTAGATACTTTTCTCAGATGCATTCAGCCCCGTTTTCACAGAGCATTGTTATTTTAAATGTGAACCAAGTGTGGAAAGTTTAAAAATAGCTTTAGATAAATTGTGGGTTCACAGACCATTTATGTTCATCTTTTGGAATGACCGTAGACATCTACATAGACTGTGCCCTTTTGTTTGTTGATTTTTGGATTCTGAAAATGAAGTTACCAACTGCCAACTGAATCTTGCGATCTCTGTATCGGAAAGTGATCACCTTATCCATTTGACTGTTTAGAAAGCATGGTACATTCCATTGTATGTGGGCCATGCTAAAGAAAAAAGGGGGTTTAATGCATCTGCAAAAAGTATCAACATCGGCAGACTGAGTAGGTCGACCCAGGTTGAAACATTTTGCTATTGGTCAATTTTCTGCTTGTCAACAGACCAATTTATCTCATAATTCAGTTGTTTTTATGGATCCATTTGTTATACAAAATGGATTTTATGGATCTATAATCATAATGTGATGTCGAGCTTGGTATGATGCATCACGGAGATGCATTAACCCTTTACCGTACAATGCCGCCTTTCAACGCCGTTGGGAAAGAAGCCTTTTGAAAACATTGTGGGAAAAGGAGAAAATGCTGGTAACCAGCATTTTGTCCTTTTCCCACAATGTTTTCTACCCTACCAGAGACAGAAATCACCAGTTTAGCAACTTTTAATTTGTCGTCTGCAAATTCTTTGAATTTGGTCCAGTCCAAAAATTTGTCGTTTGGTAAAAGTGTTAAACGCTCTTTTTCCAGACCATGGTTCATATTTATTTTTGACTTAAAATGCATGTGTATCACAGGTAAACCTGGATCAATACTTTTTGCAGATGCATTAAGCCCCCTTTTCATAGAGCAGGCTCAAGTGTATTTATCTGTGCTCAGCATATTTCAGCTAAGAAATATTTAACCCTTTACCACATAATCCCGACTTTTAACAACCCTGAGAAAGAAGCCTTTGGAAAACATTGTGGGAAAAGGAGGAAATGCTGGTAACTAGCATTTTCTCCTATTCCCACAATGTTTTCTAACCTATCAATGACAAGTTTCATCATTTGGGCCACCTTTAATTTGTCGTCTGCAAATGCTTTCAATTTGGACCAGTCTAAAATTTTGTTGTTTGGTAAAGAGTTAACTAACCAAGTCTGTGAACTGATTAACACCAAGATAGTAAGACTTTTCTCCCCTCTCAAACAGCTGGTTGTGCTCTTTGATTCTCTGTACGTTCATCTCAAAAATCTTCATTCTCACTGCTTCTTCATGTTCCGACTCATATGTCTTCCCTATAAAATAGAGATTTGAAAAGGAGCTATTCAGATTTTTGTAACCTTACCAAACTTAAGCAAGAAATATCTTTAAACAAGACGTGTCACTGAGAAGTGACTGATACCCCCAAAAATACATATGACCTTGCTGTGACCTTGAGCTTTATATTTCGGACATGACTGTTGTGCATGACACATCGTCTCAATGTAATTAACAATTGTGCAAAGTTATCTTGAAATTAAGTACAAGGGAAAAAAGTTATGGCCCAGACATGAAAACGGCTAGCCCCCCCACCCCCAACACATTTGACCTTGCCATGACCTTGATCTTTAAATCCACAGACATGGCTCTTGCACATGACACAGTCTCTGCACAGTTATAATGAAATCCATTCATAATTAAAAAAGTTGCAGAAAAGTTGCAGGCCTGACATGAATTCTGCCCCCCGCCCCTACACACATTTGACCTTGACCTTTACCCTATGGACATATTTTTTTGACTGGGCCCACTATCATAAAAATAACTCACCAAAGTCCTGTTTGAATGTCTGGAAAACTTCCTTAGTATGAACCCCCTGATATATATCAGTCATAATCTCGTGGGCCTGGGACATCTCCACCCAGGGTAGGGTGTACACCGCAGGTATCATCAGAACGACACACAGTAACTGCTTCATCTTTGTGGTTAGAAATTACCTGAAAGTGTGTTTAAACCTTAGAGCACCGAATAAAGCCACTAATACAATACAATACATGTACACTCTTTAGAAAATATGACATCATTATATGTCCCCCTATATAAATAAGATTTACTCTTTACCACATGACAAAATTTTACATTTGGTCAAATTGAAAGCTTTTGCAAGCGACAACACAAATGTGATTGTGGAAATTGAAATTTGTTTGTGAAAGGGTAGAAGACATTGTGGGAAAAGGACTAAATTCTGGTTACCAGTATTTTCTCCTTTTCCCACAATGTTTTCAAATGGCTTACTTCTTTGGGTCATTAAAAGGCGGCATTGTGCACATGTGGTAGAGTTAATACATACAATTATTTCATCTAGTTATTAAAACTAAACCCATAGTTTAATAACCGTCGGACAGAAGGCATGCGAAAGCATTGTAGGAAAAAGACAAAAATGCTTATATTCACAATTTTCCCTCTTTCCTCAATGCCCTCTGTATTTAAAGATAAAATCTCGTGGTTTAGGCCCCTCTTAATTTATTGTCTGTCAATACTTTCAATGCATGCAGATCTATCTGTTTATACTGTATTGCAGATTTGTGAAACCAAACAGTAAATATGTATAATTAAAGAATAACAGACATTTTCAGTCTAAAAGTAAGACCCAAATACATGTAATTGAAATTTCATGGATGCTTTTTTCTATAAAAGTTTAGCAAAGTGGACAGTTTAGATCAAAGATCAGACTGCATGTTTTGTGCAGTCTGATCTTGATCTACACTGGCAACAAAAGCAACTATAGTCATGGTAGTTTACCAAACTATCCAGAGTTTTAAACACCCTGAAGTAAAAAGGGAATTGAAAAAAGAAAAGGTCACGGCAAAAGAAGAAAAGTAAACATGAAAACATTGTGAGAAAATAAGAATTTGAAAACATTGTGGGAAAAGACAAAAATGCTGGCAACCAGCAGTTTCTTCTTTTCTCACAATGTTTTCTACCATTTTGAAGATAGATCTTATCTTTACAGTCACATTAAATTTTGTTGTCTGCAAAATGCCTTTCAATTTGGATATATCTAAAAATTTTGTCATCAGATTACATCTCCCATGCTGTGGGCTGGATGCAGCAGTGTTGATATAAAAAAGATCAGACAATGCAGAATATGCAGTCTGATCATTGATCTACCAATGTCTGAGAGACAGACAATTAAAACCTGTCATGGAATTACTACAGGACAGTTTGCGATAGGTTATTTTTTTTTTCAAAAAATTCGAGAATTTGTCCCTTAACTCTTTACCAAATGACAAAATTTTAGACTAGTCCAAATTGAAAGCATTCACAGACGACAAAGGAAATGTAACTGAAAAATTGAAATTTGATATTGGAAGGATAGAAACATTGCAGAAAAAGGAGAAAATGCTGGTTACCAGCATTTGCTCATTTTCCTACAATGTTTTCAAAAGACTTCTTTGCTCAGGGTCATTTAAGTCCGGATGGTGTGGTAAAGAGTTAAAGTCCACATCAAATTAAATCAAAATTTTCTATCAGGATATAGAAATACATAATGAGAAGCACTCTGGCAAAAGGGGGTTTAATGCATCTCCACGATGCCTTATACCAAGCAAGTCATCACATAATTATGGATCCATAAAATCCAATTTGTCTAACAACAGACTGAATTATGGGATAGAATGGTCCTTCGACATGCAGAAAATTGACGAAAAGCAAACTGTTTCGACGACACCTTTTGCAGATGCCTTAAACAACCTTTCCACGGAGCATCATGGCTCAAACAATTGTTGGCATTTGTTAGATTATCTCAGCATAGGGAACAGTGCAGATTCAAGATCAGGGTCAGTGTTCACCAACCATTCTTAAGAACGTTCTTTGTCTTATTCTCCAAAATTTTCTACATTTGAAAGTAACACGACTTCTGGTTGGCTAAACCATTTGGTTTAGCCAATCAGAAGTTGTATTACTTTCAAATTTTCTAAATCTTGAATAACAATACTAAGAATATTCTTAGGAATACGGACCCAGATTACATTTTTTTTACAGTCTGATCTTTATCTACAATGGCCAAAACAGGCTAGAGAGTTATGCTCGACACTTTGCAGGCTAACAAAAGTATCTGAGATGTTACATTTTACGTAATGTTTATTCTTTTTTGTAACATTTAACACAATTTTTGAATGGTGAGTATTAAAAATTTTTCCATGCTCTGGCAAAAGTGGCTTTTATGCATTTCTTTGATGCTTTATACCAAGAAAGACATCACTTAACTATGGATCCATAAAACGCAGGAGAACAAAAAAGCTAAGAAATTGGTTGCATAAATTATATAGCGTACAGGACTTGAGAATAGGAGGTCGCTATTTCGATCCCCGGCTTGGCCAATATTCTTTCTGAGGATTGATTATAGTGATTGCGACAGGATTCATTCCTCTCTCACCGCTGACCATTTTTTCGATGATGGTTATGTGGGAAAGCAGCAAAGTGGCTTGGAAAGAATATTGTGCAGAGTACTGGTGAAAGAAACTCCAGGAAAGCATGGATAGGTGCACTGGCCGCCGCGATAAAACTGAAATTATGTTGAAAACGGCGTCAAACACCATACAAACAAGCATAAATTATATTTCAATGGCACTATTGCTTTTGACCAGGGTCTGTATTCACCGGCCATTCTTAAGAAAGTTCTCAGTTTTATTCTCCTGAATTTTCTAAATTTGAAAGTAACACAACTTCTGATTGGCTAAACCATTTGGTTTAGCCAATCAGAAGTTGTGTTACATTCAAATTTAAAAAATCTTGGAGAAGCAGACAAGAAAGAATATTCTTAAGAATGGTTGGTGAATACGTACCCAGAATACATCTACATAGCTAACAGTTTAAACCCAAAATCAGACAGCATGCTTTGTCCAGTCTAATCTTGATCAACAATGTTTGCAAAGCCACTAACTTTATCACACAATCCTGAGTTTTAATTATTATACTTATGACCATGAGAAAGATGATTTTGAAAGCATTGTGATAAAAGGAGAAAACACTGGTAGCCAGCACATTCTCCTTTTCCCACAATATTTTATACCCTTCCAAAGACAAATTTCAAATTTTGAGGCACATTTTTTTTGTTGTCTGAAAATGATTTCAATTTGGACATGTCTATAATTCTATTGTTCGGAAAAAAAAAACTCACGCTTTCCTGTCCAATGAAGAACAATGAAACTTAGGTAAATCTATCCAAACTTCCAAAAGAAGAAAGCCACGAACGTCAGACCGACCAGTCTCCGAGTGCCCCATCCAAGTTCCTTTCAGCTTCTTTTATACCGTGCTGCATAAATTTAGCCACAAGGAACAAATTTGTTATCTTGCATAGCCTTGACCTTTCCAAACAGCCCCATGATTTTAATTCCCTTTTGAGAGAGTGTTTAAAAACATTGTGAGTAAAGGAAAAAGTGCTGCCACCTTTCTCATTTTTTTTTTATTTTCCTACCTGCCTAAAAGACAAAAAAAATCCCATCATTTTGGCCAAATTTAACTTTTTACCAAACAAGCAAATTTTGGGCTTGTCAAAATTCAAAGCATTTGCAGATGACAAATAAAATGTTAGCATAAAGGGAGATTTCTGTTTATGAAACAGTAGAAAACATTGTGGGAAAAGGAGAAAATGCTGGTTACCAGCATTTTCTCCTTTTCCCACAATGTTTTCAAAAGCCTACTTCCTCTGGGTCGTTAAGACTCAGGATTGTGTGGTAAAGGGTTAATGTGCAATTTACAAATGCTTTCAATTTGGACGGGCCGTAAATTTTGCCATCTGGTAAAAAAGTTAATTCAAGTCCATTAATTATAATTTTAGTCGGTTCACCTATTACCTACCATAATCTATTATCAACAAAATAGTTTTCTTACTGGGTTAACCCTTTCCCAAACGATAAAATTTAGACTGGTCCAAATTGAAAGAGTTTGCAGACGACAATTTTAAATTTGATGAAAATGACAGAAAGTTCTCCAAAAGGGTAGAAAACACTGTGGGAAAAGGAGAAATTGCTCGTAACGAGCAATTTCTCCTTTTCCCACAGTGTTTTCAAAAGACTTGTACTGCAGACACGTGAAAACCAGGGCTTGTTTGGGAAAGGGTTAACTCTTTACCAGATGACAAAATTTTAGACAGGCCTGAATTCAAAGCATTTGCAGACGACAAACTAAATGTGACTCAATCGATAGGATTTGTCTCTGAAATGTAGGAAAACATTGTGGGAAAAGGAGAAAATGCTGGTTACCATTTTAGCTATTTTAATCCTTCCTGAACAATCATTTGTTTTAACAACCTTGGGGTAAAAGGACTTTGAAAAAATTTTCTATGCCCTCAAAGACAAATCCCATCCATTTCTTGAAACACATAGAATGTCATCTGCAAATGCTTTCAATGTACCTTTGTCGTTTTGTAACAGGTTACCCTTGTGAGAAATGCTTCCTCCCCCCGAACCACAGAGCAAAGCTTCTTTTTTACCCTAGGAAAAACAGTAGGAATATGTTTGTTCAAAGAGTTCTGGATACAGTTAAACACAAAATATCTACTCGTACAAATATCAGAACTGTAGGGCTTGTATTTTCATGCGAAATTATCAAGCTGTTCATAACTCTTCATGAAATATATGACCAGAGTCGGTTTATTGTTGACGCAATTAACTAACATGATTTATCACATAAAACCTCCTTCGGCAGTGTATTAAACCCATGACTTATTTTTCATGATACACTAGTGTATTATCGTTTTTTGGGTCCCGGTTCTGATCAATTTTTAGTCATAAGCGCATGAAGCCAGAGAAACTAACCACAGCACGTGCCGAAATTTGTATGACTACGCCGTTTCGCGGAAAAATGGCGTCGTCACTAAGACGTATACGCGTGCAAAGTGTTTGATTTTCATGTCTAATAAAAACCAAAAAATGGGGTGAAAGTCTTTTAAAACAACAAAATTGCAGAAATAGGTAGACTAAACCCCTCTAGAACCTGTTTCATTCTACTTTCGGAGTTTATGTCAAAGATCTATCTACTTGTGTACGTACACATTTGAAACCGAACTACAACTGTAAACATGGACCGTGAATGCTATATAAGCTAAGGGTAATGATGTAGGATTTTTTTTGCCTTTCATTTGTTTTATGTTATCAAACTAGCGTCATACACTTTTAGTCAACTCGTTTGATAAAAATGATAATACATAAGCACTCATGTAAGATCCTCTATATAAACCTTTAAAAGCATTATATAATTTTATACAATGCCACATATCAAATAAGGAAGCTCTGGACCTTGCAATTCCAGACAAGCAATCTTTGAATTTTGAAATTTTCCATACCGGTATATGATTTTATATGAAACTTGTGACCTGAGCCGGTTCTCAGGTCAAGCCCTTCAGCTACCCCTGGAATATAACATGGACGAAGAAAACCTGTTTGCAGATAATGCTATTAACGAAACTGCGGTGCGCTAGACCTAGCGCTTCCGTATGAAAATAACTTTAACGGAGCTTAATTAGATCTAGATTTTTTTGCCGTAAATAAAAGTTTCTTGTCAAACGCTTATAAATACAACAAAAAAGATTTGAGTCATGCTCTGTGTAAAGGGAGCTTAATGCATCTGCGAAAAGTATCGACCCAGGTCAGCCTACGCAGTCTGCGCTGGCTGACCTGGGCCGAAACTTTTCGCTATTGGTCAATTTTCTGTATGTCGAAGGACCAGTCTACCTTACGATACAGCCAGTTGTTAGTCGTATTGGATTTTATGGATCCCAAATCATGTGATAACTCATTTGGTATTATGCATTATGGAGATGCATTAAGCCCCTTTTTTCCAGAGCATCACTCATTTCTTCTTAACTAGCATCATGTAACTGTAGAATTACGTTCAGAAAAACGTGCCTCATTTTTACATAATGGGATATTTGGTTTGCAATCGGTTACTCGATTCATTTTTAGACTAGCAAAGCTAGTCTATAGGCATCGTGACTGACCCAGATTCAAAGTAAACAAAAAACCCCACAGTTGCCAAATACTGCCTCACAGAAAATACCTCTTTCTGTTAAATATCTTAATTCTGTTATATATGACAGTTTTGACAAAAACCACCAAATCTCTACCACTCCACTTTGAACATGTCCTCTTACAAAGTAATTGACTGAACAAGATGTTGTTTATAAGGTACAAGATCTTTGCTTATATGTAAATTAAGTGACCTATGCAAAGCAGGCTATTATCATATTCCTACACCACTGTAACATTATGAATGAATCTAAAAATAGATACGCCTAGGTAACTTGTAGCAAATCCCAGCTGCATTAACCGTCACTGGACAGGGAACCCTTGTCATTCCTTCAGTCACTTGTTATTAAGACCATTGTGTACAGTTAAACTGTTATGTTAAACTGTTATTTTACATCTTGAATATTACCCCTTTACCACACAATCCCGAGTTTTAACGACACTGGGAAAGAATCTCTGGTAACCAGCATTTTCTCCTTTTCCCACATTGTTTTCTGCCCTTTTGGAATCAGGTTTCACCAATTCAGCCACATTTAATTTGTGGTCTGCAACAGCTTTGAATTTCATTTTGTAAAGAGTTAAATAGTTAACTATATCTTGTGCTATTAGTTATTGACTTATTGACTGTATGGTGTTTAATGCCATTTTCAACATTATTTCAGTGATAGTATGGCGGCCAGTGCACCTTTCCATGCTTTCCTGGAGTTTCTTTTACCAGCACCACCGCGACTCAGTGACCTTTTGTGGACAGTGCGGATTAAGATCAGACTGCATAGAATGTGCAGTCTGTTCTTGGATCTACACTGTCCTATAAGAGGATATATTTTCTCCAAAATGTAACTTTGAAATAGCAATATTCAGGTGTTTACGATGGCTTGAAAGTTTCATTTAATTTTTTTCAGCAGGTTAAGGGTTAAACTTAAACTGGATTATAGTTAATCAATAGCATGCATAGCCCCAGTAGCTCAGTCGGTAGTGTACAGGACTTGAGAACAGGAGGTTACTGGTTTGATCCTTGGGTTGGCCAATTTCTTTCCGAGGACTGATGATAGTCATTGCGACAGGATTCATTCCTCTCTCAAGTTTTGACGATGGTTATGTGGGAAAGCAGCCAGTGGCTTATAAAAAAATAGTGTGCTGAGTACTGATAAAAGAAACTCCAGGAAAGCATAGATATGTGCACTTGCTACTGCTACATAACTGAGATGATGTTGAAATTAGGGTAAAACACCATACAATCAATCAATCAATCAAATTCGATAGTCTGTCAGTACTTTCAGTACTTTGATTCCTAATGCATTTGAATGGAATCTACTAAACTCACACTATATGAATATTAAACAAGAGAGGAATAATGGTCCTCTTGTCGCTCACCTGGTATTTCTGAATCTGGTGTTAACGGCTGTCAACCTATGATAATTCTGGTGTGTCCATGAGATGGAACCATGTTTTTACTCTAGAACAATAATAAGGTAGAAACTTGATAACGGTCCTTAAGGATATTTATAACCCCTCATAGCGCCGAATTTTCGATCAAAGTCTTTCTGAAAAAATTTCCATTGACAAACAGTTTGTAACTTCATTTTCAAACGTAAGGTTTCAGTTTCGTGGGCATATTTCACCGATGGATTGATAGAATGAATATGACCAATATAGTTGTTGTTTCGTTTCTTATAGAGTTTCATGGGCGCCGCCATGTTGTTATCATGTGACTAAAGGCGCATGAGACAGACGAGGTTGGATTTGGTTACGGAATAAGCCGAGTTGTGACGAGTGAAACATCAAGTGCCTGCGAGCCACTACTTCCAGCCTGCAAGCATTCGGCAATATTCTGGTGATCCGGTGATCAATTACAGGTACGGAATCGGCCGAGTTGTGACAAGTGCGAGTATATATGCCGAACCATAGTGTTCAACTTACAGCATTCGAGTAATTGGACCCTTCACCAAACGGTCCCGTGATTAACGTCCGTATGGAAGAAGGCTTTGAAAACATCGTGGAGAGAGAAGAAGATGCTGATTCCACAGTGTTTTCTACTATTTCTACTGATGACAAATCCCATCATCTGACAGAAGTCGGATGGTCGCAAGCAGATACCTTCAATATGGACGATTCTAATATTTTTTAGTTTTGTAAAGAAGGAAACAGGGTCTTATAAAAAATATGAAAATGAAAAATGACAAAACATTTGACAGATTAACAGTTTTGAGAAATTGTTGAGTCAAATTCAAGTTACTTATGAGATGTATTTTGTAAAGTGTACACAGGGCACAGATAACATTTGGTCTGCTAAATTAAGAAAGCATGTTGTTCGTAGTAAAAAATCCATCGTTGCACCTGTAATAGATAGACCACCTAACTTTAAACAAGAAATGTGTTCAAAAAAGAAAGACGGTATAAATTTGCCCGCAAATAGGCAGGGGCCCTTAAAATAAACATGTCTACCTTTTTTTTTTTTACCAATCACATAATTATGTTTATAAACTGGCAGCCTGTTATCGATCTTCGTATCAACAACAGGTAACACCCAATGCTTACAAGTCGAGTTTCTGCCCGGTTCGGGATTTCGTGAGATAACACGAGACTTGGAAATTTGAATTTTGATGTCATTGATGCAAAGAGATAGAACTTATGGATAAAGAATAGATTTCTTAGCGATTTTGATAGATTGATCGTGGTCAGAAAAAATATTGTCTGTCATGTAAGGCTTAGCCAAAAAAGGAATATTTTTCGGTTATTTTAAAACAGAAATTAAGGCATTCTGTTACGGGCTGTCTCAACCAATAACTGCCCTCGATAAATCGGGTGTTGCCTGTTGTCTATCGGACGGTTACGGGAGATACAACGGGTACCAGTTTATTATGTTTATTCATTTGTTATCAGTACCAAAAAGTAGGTCAAAAGCCAGCAAATTCAGGTACGCAAAAAAAAGAAATACGGGAAAATATAGATCGAAGATCAGACCACATATTCTGTGAGTGCTGATCCTTGATTTGCATCATAATCTGCATCTGGACCTAAATTCACCATTTTTACCCGACAAACTCATTTAACCCTTTACCACGCAATCCCGACCTTTAACGACCCTAAGGAAAAAGCCTTTTGAAAACATTGAGGGAAAAGGAGAAAATGCTGGTAACCAGCATTTTCTCCTTTTTCCATAAAGTTTTCTACTCTTCCCAAACAAATTTCAATTTTTTAATAACATTTATTTTGTCGTCTGCAAAAGATTTCAATATGGATTGGCCTAAAATTTTGTTGTTTGGTAAAGAGTTAAAGCAGGAAAGATCTTTTTTGTTTATTAAAAAAAAACGGCCTGAGAAGTACTGGAATATGAATATTAAAACTCACCTGTGGTTTCACGAAGAAAAGTTATCTTGTCAGAAGTTGCCCCTTTTTTGTGGTTATTTTGAATAATTGTTGTTGAAAAGTGAAATTTTCAATTAGATATAGTTTTCGAGCGTAGATGTTACTCCAGCTGATCTTTTTAAAAGGAGCAGTTGCTGACAGAAATGGTGTCTGAAAATATATGTAGTTTGTGCAATAAAGGGTGGTGCATTAAAAAATATATATATGAAACTACAAGTTAGTACCAGAAAAGTATTATCCCCGATCATTACCGCTTGCTAAGGTGACAGAATGCGCAGCGGGGTTTCGACTTACGATAGCAAAGTTTGTATATCGGTGTCATAAAAGGGTCCGCAAATAGGCCCGCAGAATAAAGATGTCCCCATTTTTGACCAATCACTAATTAATTTTTTATTCATACGAAGAAGTAGGTCAAAAGCCAGTTTATACTGTTGCGCCGAAAAAAAAGTCAAAATCTTTCAAAGGGAGAATATTCAGTATGTCAGCGACCCTTTACCAGACGACAAACTTTTAGCCTTATTCAAATCGAAAGACTTTGCAAACGACAAATTAAATGTTACTTAAAATATCAGGCCGGTCGTTAAATGTAGGGAATGTGTGGTAAAGGATTGATGGTCATGTTTTCTGTCTTCAAGCAAGCTATTTATCTGCATATTTTTAATTTTAAAAAAAAAATCACACAAATTATAACATGCATGAGTAAGGCAGAAATAACCGAGAGCTAATTACTATTTCCTAAAACGGCCTGTATAAATCAAACGCGCCCGGTTTACTTTTTGTGGCGCCGCATGAGCGGCGGCACTATATTTTTATTCGCTTTTGTAAAGTGCCTATGGAGGCAGCCATATTGAACTGGTTCCATGCTTTGTTTTAACATCCACCTATATCTACTGTACTTTGATTACCAGATCGGGGTCCATAATAACTTTTTTATTTATTTGTGGGGATTTTTTTTTTTTTGTTTTTGTATATTGCACTTTCATTGTTAGATGGATAAAAACACGGATCGTAGACATATCAACATTTTCCTTTCGAAAAATAAAAAATGCATTTCGAATAAGAACTCACGTGATCAAAAATTATCTGTCACAAATTTTCGAAGCCACCATTTTAAATATCTTACGCTGGAAAAGGTTAAGAGGCATTTTCAAGCTCTTTGACCCTTGAGCACCCTATGTGGTACTTGTGACCCCACTTATATTTTTGTTCTAGTATTGTATGGATTGTAGAAATATTGTTTTCCTTTCGCGATCGTGTTTTTAAGACCAGCTAACTGTAACTAGGTCAATGTTGGAGCGCCTAACATGACTGGTATCATACGACCCCTCTAGTCTATATAGATATAAGGACTTCATTCAAGTCCTTATTTTATCTATAATAAAGAGGGGTTGTATGATACCAGACATATGTGTTGGAGTGTCAGATTTAGCACAATCCGATAACAGACTTTTCTTTCGTTAATGTAAAATCTTCCTGTTCAAAATCAGACGGTCGAGAATTTTGATATTTCATGTGTAGTATCGCTACAATGACCTCTACCAAGTACTAGTATGTTCAAATGGTGGCCTTCGGGTCAAAAGTTGCCATATGCTCCCCTCCACCCAGATGTCACAAGTTTGCGCATAGCCATATTTGTTGCACACTTTTCAAAATCTTCTATCAAATATCAGAAAGGCAACAGCTCTAACATTTCTATCTACCAATTGTGTCCAAATGATGTCCTGTGGATAAAGAAATGGCCCAGTCCATGATTAAAAAGTTTGCAAATAGCCTTCAATGATATGAAATTTAAAAATCTTGTCAAAAACCAGATGGCCCAGAGTTTAAATACAGTATCACCACTTGGACCTCTACGAAGATTGTGCAAGAGATGCGTATTAGGAAATAACCCAATGCATTGTGCCCTGTTACAGAAAAAACTAGTTTGCGGCGCCACTGATGTTCAGCATCAATATTTTCTTGTAAACTATTTTACTCAGCAACAAATTGAAAGCATATGCAGACAATAAAATAAATGTGACTCAGAAATTAATCAAAGCGCTGAAGGCCTGGGCATCAGAACGGGTGATGAAGTAGGAAGATAAGGCCCATAAGTTTAAAGTTGCTGTCACATTTGTGCAGGCTTAAAAACTGCTATCACATTTGTGCAGACTAATTAAACACTATCTACGTGTCTCACACTGATATTCTGTGGAGTTGACAACAGAATAGAAAAATATAAGTTTGTAAATGCCATTATAATGAGTATTTTTGTATAGCCTTGGCCTCATGGTTTTTATGGATTGAAAGGAGATAATTTTCGAAGGATTTTCTGTTTCCTATTTTCTTTCTCTACGTTGCTTTGGCAACAAATCAAAGTGGTAACAAACCAAAATGAGCAGCGTGCAAAAATTGCTGATAGACGACAAGTCCAGAGAACTATTCTGGAAGGTGCAAAAATCCACAATGGCCAAGCAATAAATCATATATATATTTTTTTTTCCTTTTACCATACTCAGTCTTTAAGTTGAAATATCTGCTGTAAATTCCACTTTTCAACTTTCCCCATTGAAAGTTCATGGAATCTCGAAGTTGCCATGATCAACCAGGTTAGAAAGCCGATTTTGATAAACAAGAGGGCCGTTGGCCATTAAGCCCTCATCTGAGTAAAGTCATCTAGGACTGATAAATTTGAGGAGCTTCTTGTTGTGATTATCGAAAACACAAATGATCCATGCTCTGGCAAAAGGGGTTTAATACATCTCCGTGATCCATCATTCCAAACGAGCAGCCATATATTTATGGTCCATAAAATTCATTTTGTTGAACAACCGAATGAATCATGAGGTACACTGGTCCATTGACATGCAGAAAATTTGCCAAAAGCAAAAAGTTTCGACCCAGGTCAGCCTAAATACCTATGGAGATCAAGATCACATTGCACCGAATTTCAAGTCTGATCTTCGATATAGAACGCCCACTAGTTACTTAACTCTTTACCACACAATCCCAAAAAGTTTCGATCCAGGTCAGCCTAAATACCAATGGAGATCAAGATCAGATTGCACTGAATGTCAATCTGATCTTCGATATAAAACGCCCAGCAGATACTTGACTCTTTACCCCATAATCCTGAGTTTTAAGGACTCTAAGGATATAGCCTAATGAAAAACCTTTTGGAAAAAGAAGAAAAGTTTTTCCGCACATTAACATCCAATAACCAACATGTCAGCTAAATCTAACGCCGTCCGCAAATGTTTTCACTTTAAACAAGTCTAAAATTTTATCGTGTTATAAAGATTAAATGGTTTTCAATGGCTCGCGTTACAAACTTAAATACATATTTGATATTGTATGCGCCGAGTTTGCTATGGGTCGAAATGCTTATGGGTCGAGATGTCATATCTGGACAACTCTGACAGGAAGAAATAATGCATATATACACCAATCAAATACATAGTTGTAACTTCAGACACGAGGTGCACAGTAATTTTATGAAAATTAAAATCTGACCGAGGTTTTGAGACACCTTTTTTCAGAGAAAGAGCATATCGTCTAAGTAATATACGCTGTCATTGTTTGTCATTCACATGTTGTCGAAAAAAAGGACAAACGAACGATCCCGATTAGTCGGCTCGGCAACAGCACTCGTCACAACTCGGTCAATTGCGTACCTACATCTATACATTTGATCAACGATCATCCGAGGTTTGCCAATTGTTTCTTTCAGTGTTAAGCGCACAAATTTGCAGTTATGAACAAGCTCACCAGGGCCCAAATTCTCAGTCAACACTTTCGTACGATTAACATCGCACATCTATCAAAGTTTGTTGTGAAATTGAACCTTACTATGATGTTCAAATCGAAATATTTTTATTGTTTCGTTTTTTTCAGCGTAGTGAGATAGATTGCAGGCGGTACTTTTCACTTTTACTCGGGTTTTTCCGTTAATGCTTGGATGGGGTTGAAATTTTAGTATACGATTCCTATGGCCTTGGGATTGACAAGCCAAGCCCAGGCCAAAAATTTGTTTTGAAAGGGGAGAAAACATTCTGGGAAAAGGTAACCAGCAATTTCTCCTTTCCCAACAATTTTAAAAATTCTTCTTCTCAGGAATCGTTAAAAGTCGAGATTGTGTGGTAAAGGGTTCAATGCATTTCTGCATTAACACAGAAATGTCAAGTCAGGTTTCATTATAGCCTAAAAATTGTTTAGGCCTAGTTGTTAAATTAATAATAGCTGCCAAAAAAATAAACAAAGCGAAAATGTTAAAATGCGTTTAAATTTGAATCATACCATTTAAAATTATGGAAATTATTGTGAAGATGACAATCTGTTATCGTACAGTCGGTCCACGTGTTAGTCGCTGATGGGGAAATTAATTCTAAAACTAGGCTAAAAGTTGCCGGGTCACTCTATCGTTTGTTTACTTTTTGCATGATTTTAAAATTCATATTTCTGCCATCGACGAATACTTGAACCGGCAACACAAGAACAGATTGTCATCTTCACTACCTTTTCCATACTTTTATTTGATATGATTTAAATTAAAATGTTTTTTTGTGTGTTTGTGTGTGTGTGTGTGTGTGTGTGTTTTGTTTTTTTTAATCTGCGGTTTTTTTTTTTTTTTGTCGCTATTGGGCCTTTAAGTCTTGTTGTTGTTTATATGTAAAACAATGAAACACGTTTTAAAGGTTGGTCAACCAGCCAATAAACAGACGCACTTTAGTTTAAGTATAGACAAAATGACAAAAAAAAAAAGACTCAAATATTGGGGTCTAAAACGGCCGTCCCCCTCCAGACACACACACACACAGAGACACACACACACATTCACAAAATTAGGGAGTGTGAAACCTGCCCGTCCTTTGCTTCAAAACCTATGCTGTATGCCAACATGCCTCTCCGTGGCATTACTTTTCCCTTCAAGAAACAGGTGCCTTGATCATTGGACTTAATTCCACTTCTTTTGGGAAACAGAAAAGGGTGAGCCGCTTGTCTTTATTTATTCACGGATCCAAGTACTAGAATCAAAGCACGGTGCTTCTCTTCCATAGATTGACCACAGACCTTTAAAGCTCCATTGGTTTATCACGGATCACTAATATTTTCCTTTGTCGAACATCGAACACTTATATAGGGACAATTGTGCATCGTCTGTATGTATAATGGAATACTGAAATTGTCACTTACACCGTTACTATAAATAGCACATTGACGACTGCCTCTATGTTGTATATAATAAGTCTTACTATATAGGATATAGAGGCAGTCGTCAATTAGCTATTTATAGTAACGGTGTTCGATAATGAAAAATTCCATATCCCGTGATAGACCAACAGAGTTTCAGTGGCCTATGGACAGTCAAACGCTATAATATTATTGCGTTGCTGGAAGAACTAACACTGCAGCAAGGTTTAAACTTTAACCTGCTAAATGAATTAAATGAAACTTTCAAGCCCATAGTGAAAAACCCGAATGTTGCTATTTCAAATTTATTTTTTGAAAAAAAGATCTCTTTATCGGACAATGCAGATCCAAGATCAGACAGCACGTTCTGTGAAGTCTGATCTTGATCTGCACAGACCGCAAAAGCGCCTTGAGTCGCGCTTAGAAGTCTAAGGGTAACTATTTACCGAACGACAAAAAATGTAGAGTTGTCCAAATCATTTTTGCAGACGACAGTTTAAATGTGACTCAAATGATGGAACTTGTCTTTACTAGGGTACAAAACATTGTGGGAAAAGGAGAAAATGCTGGTTAATCCTTTACCACACGATCCCGACTTTTAACGTCACTGAGGAAGAAGGCTTTTGAAAACAGTGTGGGAAAAGGAGAAAATGCTGGTAACCAGCATTTTCTCCTTTTCCCACAATGTTTTATAGCCTATAAAGGACAAATATCTTCAACTGGATCACCTTTAATTTGTTGTGTGCAAATGCTTTCAATTTGGACCTGTTTTAAATTTTGTCGTTTGGTAAAGAGTTAACTGCATTTTCTACCTTTCCCTCAGTGTTTTCAAAACGTTTTTAGCTCAAGGCCGTTTAAACTCGGGATAAAACGCTTCATAGGTCTACCAAACGTCTTTCAGGGGCAAACTTTGTAAACGTACAGGTGTCGGTGTTTACAGCCTACGTTTTTCTTCCTCTGTGTAATTATGTGAGCCCCACAGCGGAAATTTATCATTTGAAAAGTAACTGGTGTTTTTACTTGTAATATTTTTTTGACAAAACGTAATTTTGACATACGGCATCTCATTTTATCCTTGACAGCAGCTTGTGAACATTCACCCTATGGAAGAAAGACAAGAGGTCCATGCTGGACTTGTATCATGGCCCTGTATCGCTCCACTGTCTCATTGATAAATGATCTAAGGTTGATGTGGTCAGGAACGTTAACTCTTTACCAAACAATGACGAGTTTTGACTCCTCTGGGAAATCAGACCTTTGAAAACATTATGGGAAAAGGGAGAAAATGCTGCTAACCAGAAATAAATCCAATTATTTAAGCTACATTTAATTTGTCGTCTGCAAATGCTTTGAATTTGGGCCAGAGTATAACTTTGTCGTATGGCAAAGAATTAATCTGTGAAGGATCTCTTCATAGGAAAAATAAGCCAGCCCCAATAAATATTCTTTTTCCCACTGCCGAAGACGATGCCACTGAATAATTATGAAGGAGGTTTATTCAAGCAGTACTCATTCCAAATATCGATGAACTCGAACGATTTTTGACAAGTTTATTTCCAAAGATTTTTGCAGCGTGAAAAACATTTATTCGTAGGAATAAATAGTCTAGAACTTAGTTACCTGTTCGCAAACAAAATATTGAGTGATACAAATGTTGCTTCATCTCTAATATTTAATCCATCTAAGCATACTTAAAGACAAAAAAAAAAAAAAATCGACGTACGCACGTAAGAGTAGACGATGCCAATCTTATTGCAGTGGAAGAATATGACAATCAAGGGAAATAACTGTTTACAAATATATCATAAAAAACGTGAGTTATTACCTTCAGTTGCTTAAATCTAAATAAACCTTGCAGCTTATGATATAGAGAAAATATACCAACAGCAGAGCGATTTACGATTTTGGACAGCAAGATCTACCATGCATTTGTTCCTATATGAACAATGCTCTGTTAAAAGGGGTTTAGTGCACCTGCAAAAAGTATCGATCCATGTCAGGCTGCGCAGTTCGCGCAGGCTGTCCTTAGTCGAAACCTTTTTGCTGTTGATCAATTTCATGTATGTCAAAGGTCCGTGATTCAATCGGTTGTAAGACTAAAGTGATTTTGTGGATCCATAATTATGTGATAACCTGCTTGGTAACATGCAACACTTTTGCCAGAGTGTGGCTCAAATAAATCATAAACAACAAAGTAATTATATGGAAATATGGAATATGATTAAAAAAAAAAAAAAAAAACACACACACACACACACACACACACATACGAAGAATGATAATAAAATAGTCCAATCTTGGGATTATTCATCTCAGTTTGTAGAGAATTGCAACTTTTGTTTTTGGTGGACCTGTTCAGTTTTGTTATCATGACAGCCAGTTTTTTTTTTTTTTTTTTTCTGAGTCAGATTGTAAAGGGATCATAGCTGGATTATTTTTGTTTATTTATGAAAAACAACACTTTTCACCTAAAATATTTTTTCAGCGTGAATTACTGCAGCCATATTGTTTTATTGTTTTTTTATTTCTTGTAAAATAATGGCTGCAGTAATTCACGTGGAAAATATTCTAGAGGAAAAAGTGTTTGAAACTCCTGAAAAAAGGCAATAGACGAAATATCAAACAATAGAGTGATTTTTTTCAAAGTATTCCATTCATTCCTTTAGGAATTCATAGTGTCATAGCATTTTTGTTTAGTTTTATCATCAAGTTTGGCTTTGTGATTTCAAAACTGGCAGTACGTTTGAAATAAACTTTGATGCACGTTTACAAGTACACACGCGCGACAAACACAGGGTCGTGACATGAATTTGCTGATAGTTGACCATTATCTATCTTTCCATCGGAATTATAATTTTTATATATGTAATTGCTGCCTAATGGATTTTCCGGTCACCAGTCGACGTAATCATTTATCCGTCTATTTGTTTCCGTTACCGACTATCATTTCTATTCGTGAGGAACACTATACGAAACCTTTGTAATCACTGAACCAGAAAATGACGTAATCAGTCACATGAGAAGTCTTGTGACCGCTGTTTACCCATTCTGTTCTCTTGTAAGTTGGAGGTAAGGCGAAAAATTCTCTATGTTTTGTAATTAAATGACTGTCTTGTTTTTTTTTTTTTCCCTAAATCTATCGTTTCCAGCATTTTCTACGAAATATATGTTAAATGATATGTTGGTATATTGTCTTTGTCTCTAATTTGTTTCGTTTTTTGATCGTTTACTTCCATTCATTCTGGACAAAAAAAGTTGATTTCATAAGAATCATTGTGTCGCCAAATCCGCGTAAACGCAAAATGAAATAAACATATTTCAAGCTGAAAACGATTCTTGTATCTCTGTAGATTTTAGAACGATATACGATTATACCGTTTTAAGTATGTTGCTAAAAAAAAAGGGCATTTCATTAATATAGATATCTTAGCAGCTCACTCTTGACTGAAATAAGATTACAGTACTTTTCAAAATAACTTTGAAAAATAGACGATATTGCAGATATGTGTCCTGAATGAAGGATCTTGTCTTTGAAATGGTAAGAACCATTGTTGGAAAATGAGAAAGTATTGGTAAACAGCATTTTTGTCATTTTCAGTCAGTGTTTTTAGATGCCAACATGTACAGATTCATTAACCCTTTACTACATGAAAAAATGTTAGAGATGTCCAAATTAAAAGCAATTGCAGACGACAATGTCAATGTGGCTCAAATAATATGATATTTCTTTGATAGGGTAGAAGACTTGGGAAAAGGAGAAAATGCTGGTTACCAGCATTTTCTCCGTTTCCCACAATGTTTTCAAAAGACTTCATCCTCAGGGTCATTAAAACTCAGGATTGTGTAGTAAAGGGTTAAATCACAGGAATGTTTAATGAAGGTGTTAATGGGTAAAAAGGGCTGCAGGTAAGATCCTAGTCAAGGCTAAGACAATCCCAGTTAATCATTTATGTGAGCCATCTTTGCAATCTTACATCATTATCCTCAGAAATTTGTTGACAAAAAACAAGGTGGACACTGATGAAAAGACGGGGAATTATGATAACTACATCACTTCTTTTAACTCTTTACCAAACGACAGAATTTTGGACCTGTCCAAATTAGAAGCATATGCAGATGACAAAGTAAATGTGAATTAAAAATTGACATTTGTTTTGGGTAGGGTAGAAAACACTGTGGGAAAAGGAGAAAATGCTGGTTACCAGCATTTTCTCCTTTTCCCATAATGTTTTCAAAAGGCCTCTTTCTCAGGGTCGTCAAAAGTTGGGATTGTGTGGTAAAGGGTTAATATATCATTAAGTTAACCATATTGGTACCATATGGCGAGCAACACACGAAAAGGGGCCTTCAGACATAGGCATAAAAGTGTGTCATCCCAGATAAGCCTGTGCAGTCTGTGACTAATCCAAGTCGAAACTTATCGTTTTTGTATGATTTTCTGTTTCACGAAAGTCTACTGTATGAAAAAATCTTATGTAGTCGTAAAGTGCCGTCTCCGATTAGCCTGCGCAGACTGCAGAGGGTAATCCGACACAACACTTGCACAAATGTCCGAAGGTCTCATTTCGCATGTTGCGAGCCATATTCTGTTTTACATGATTTATATACCTCATGGGTCTATTACCTTCTGGTTTTTCATTAATGAAAGACAGTGTCTTTTGTTTACTGACATATGACCTAGGAGAATTAGGCTGTTGAAAACTTTCTATGAAAAATGATCAGCTATTTCCAGTGTTATTTTTACCCTTTCCAAGATGAATCAAGTGCTTGAATCATGCACCAGTCTAAAACTTTGTCATCTGGTTAACCCTTATCCTAAATAACCATTTACCACACAATCCCGACTTTTAACGACCCTGAAGAAGAAGCCTCTCGAAAACATTGAGAAAAGGAGAAAATGCTGGTAACCAGCATTTTCTCCTTTTCCCACAATGTTTTCTACTCTTTCAAGACCAGATTTCAATTTTTTGATTTACGCTTATTTTGACATCTGCAAAAGCTTTCAATTTGGACTGGTCTAAAATTTTGTCGTTTGGTAAACAGATAAAGAAGTGAAATGAAATTTTCAAGCAGATAGTAAAAACCCAAATTTTGTCATTTCAAAGGTATTTTTGTGTAAAGATATCGCGTTATCAGACAGTGTAGATCTAAGATCAGACTGCACATTCTGTTCAGTCTGATATTAGATTTACACCATCTGCAAAAGGTCAGTAAGTCACGCTTAGCAGCTTAGGGGTTAATACTTGGTCATGATGACTCATGTCATCATGTGAGCAATGCAGTACATGTGTTGCAAGTGCTTTGTGTTATATCAATATATAGGACAAAAGTCAAGGAGGTATGGAGGCTTGTGACTCTGAATACATTTTATATATTATTACCATGAACAACAGTTACCACATGACTCTTTTACGCCTCTGCAATTGACAGAATTTGAAACAATGTGGGAAAAGGGTGATTGTATTGCTGCAGTTATTTCCCTGTCTATGGAGTCAAGAGACAAACTCCTGTCCCTAGCTCTTTGCCAGACTGATAGATTTTAACTCTTTACACAATCTTGAGTTTTAATGACCTAGTAGACGAATGCTTTTGAAAATGTTGTAGGAAAAGGAGAAAATGCTGGTAACCAGCATTTTCTCCTTTATTCACAAGATTTTCTACCCAATCAAAGACAGAAATCATCATTTGAGCGAACTTTAATTTGTCGTCTGCAAATTGTTTCAATTTGGTTGGGTACAAGTTTTGTCATTTGGTAAAGAGTTGAAACTGGTTCAAATTGAAAGCATTTGAAGAAGACAAATTGAATGTGCCTCAAATGATGGGGGCTTAACTCTTTACCAAACGACAAAATTAAAGACTCGTCCAAATTGAAAGCATTTGCAGACAACAAATAAATTGTTGTTCAAATGACTTCATTTTTCTATGAAAGGTTAGAAAAAATGGTGGGAAAAGAAGAAAATGCTAGTTACCAGCATTTTCTTCTTTTCCCACAATGTTTTCAAAAGGCTTTTCTCCCATGGTTGTTAAAACTTGAGATTGTGTGGTAAAGGGTTAAATTTGGTAAAGAAATTTTGCAAAAAGAGAAAGTAATGATAAACCACATTTTCTTACAATGTTTTCAAAAGCCCTGTAGTTTGTGGTGATTAAAACTTACAATTGGTTTGGTTAACTCTGTACCCAAAATCCCAAGTTTTAACCCTTTCCCAAAGAAGCCCTGGTTTTCACGTGTCTGCAGTACAAGTCTTTTGAAAACACTGTAGGAAAAGGAGAAATTGCTCGTAACGAGCAATTTCTCCTTTTCTCACAGTGTTTTCTACCCTTTTTGAGAACTTTCTGCCATTTTCATCAAATTTAAAATTGTCGTCTGCAAACTCTTTCAGTTTGGAAGGGTCTAAAATTTGTCGTTTGGGAAAGGGTTAAACAATCCAGAAGAAGAATAAGGCTTTTGAAAACATTGTAAGAAAAGGAGATGATGCTGGTAAACAGCATTTTCTACTCTGCCCACAGTGTTTTCTACCCTTTCAAAGCATTTGCAGACATCATGATTGATGTAACTCAAAAATGATATTTTGTTCATGATAAGGTAGGAAACATTGCAAGAAAAGGAGTAAATGCAGGTTACCAGCATTTTCTCATCTTTCCACAATGTTTTCAAACGTCTTCTTCCTTAGGGTTCTTAAAATTTTAGCTCTTGTCCTGCTACAAAAGTGAAATGAAACTTTCAGGTCGACAGTAAAATTGCCAATTTTGCTATTTCAAAGGTATTTTACAGGGCATCTCCTTATCGGACAATGTAGATCCTAGATCAGGCTGCACGTTCTGTGCAGACTGATCTTGATCTACACTGTCCGCAAAAGGTCAGTGAGTTACATTTATCAGCTAAATGGTTAAGTTTGGGTGATCTTTGTCGAGATGTGTGTGTGAGACGTGTTTGTTTCGGGCGGACTATTTTGTAATAAGTGAGTCTTGTAGTATTATAAGTGGTCCTCTTCATTTGGATGTCGAAAAGATTTTAATCAGTTCACATACTTAAGCAAATCTCAATTGGCAGGAAGAAAAGTCATTAAGGAGACAAAGAGTGTGTCTTTTCGTGCTGTCCACCAGACCGATATTTGTGTTACTTTGGTAGTCCTGCCACAACATAATAATAAGCCCTTACAGCACTGAATTAACGAAATGGACCTTTTCAGTCAGGACAAATATCCAAAATATTGTGATATCAAGGTAGTTTTGGCCGGAATATGTGCAGTCTAATCTTGATCTACAATGTCCGCAAAAACAACTTAAGTCGGTTCCAGCACTTAAAAGGTTATGCCATGTTTTGTGAAAAGGGGGTTAAATACATCTGCAAGAAGTATCGACCTGTGTCAGCTGGCGCAGTCAGGGTATGCTGACCTGGGTCAGTCTGTTCGCTTTAACTCTTTACCTCACAATCCCGACTTTCAACGGCCCAGGGAAAGAAGCCTTTTGAAACCATTTTTGGAAAAGGAGAAAATGCTGGTAATCAGCATTTTCTCCTTTTCCCACAATGTTTTCTACCCTTCCCAAAACAAATTTTAATTTTTCAGTCACATTTATTTTGACGTCTGCAACTGCTTTCAATTTCGACTAGTATAAAATTTTGTTGTTTGGTAAAGAGTATATCATGAATTTTCTGCATGTCTAGGCATTATTCTACCATGGGGTTCTGTTTAGTGCAGAGTTAAAAAACAAACTCTGCAAAATTAAAGCTTTCAATTTAGACGAGTATAAAATGTAGTTGTCTAGTAAAGTGTAAAATAGATAGTTAATGACACTGAAAACTGATGGGAAGATAGTGTCATCAAGTGGCATCTGCATTGTCAAGTGCTTTTTGCTGTAGGGGTGTAAATTGTGTCATATTGTGAAATTATTCAACCCCATAGAACTGCAGTATGTATGAATGTGTTAACTGTTTACCACACAAGGGAAATGTAGACCTGTCCAAATTCAAAGCATTTGCAGACGACAATTTAAATGTGACTTAAATGAGGAATTTTGCCTATGCTATGGTAGAAAACATTGCGGGAAAAGGAGAAAATGCTGGGAACCAGCATTTTCTCCTTTCCCCACAATGTTTTCAAAAGGTTTCTTCCTCATGCAGCATTCTTAAAAGTCGGGATTGTGTGGTAAAGTTAACCCTTTTCCACACAATCCTGAATTTTAAAGAACCTAATGAAAAGGCAAATTGAAAACATTGTTGGAAAAGGAAGAAATGCTGGTTACCAATTTTCAAAAGCCTTCCTGCACAGGGGCATAAAAACTTGGGACTGATTCAAACCAGCGATATCAAGGTTTCAAGTCCTGTATGCTACAGACTGCGCTAGGGGAAAAAATGTGTTCGTGTGTTAATTTTATCACTCCTGTATACAATGATGTTTGGAAGTTTCGGTTTGCAATTTGGAATGAAAAAATGAGTGGAAAGAACCCAGTTATTTTGAGTATCAATTTTTTTTGGAAACTTCAGCCTCTATTTGAAAAATTGGTTTCACGTTATAGCAGGAAGTTTTACTCTTTACTCCACAATCCTTAGTCTTAATAGGCCTGAAAAAGAAATCTTTTAACCCTTTCCCAAATGACAAATTTTGGACCGGTCCAAATTGAAAGAGTTTGCAGACGACAATTTTAATTTGATGAAAATGGCAGAAGGTTATCAAAAAGGGTAGAAAACACTGTGGGAAAAGGAGAAATTGCTCGTTACGAATAAAGTGGGAAAAGGAGAAAATGATGATAACCAACATTTTCTCCTTTTTGTCACAATGTTTTTTACCTTATGAAGATGAATTTTGTGTTTTGAGTAACATATAGTTTGTCGTCTGCAAGTGCTTTCAATTTGGACAATTCAAAAATTTTGTTGTGTGGTTAACAGTTAACTCTTTACCACACAGTCCCGACTTTTAACGGGAAGAAGCTGAGGAACAAGCCTTTTGAAAACATTAAGGGAAAAGGAGAAAATGCTGGTAACCAGCATTTTCTCCTTTTCCCACAATGTTTTCTACCCTATCAAAGACAACTTCCATCATTTGAACCACATTTTAATCGTTGTCAGCAAATGCTTTCAATTTGGACAAGTCTACATTTTTGTCATGTGGTAAAGAGTTAACTCTTTTCCAAAGACAAACTTTTTCCTTGTCTAAATTGAAAGGATTTGCTGACTACAAATCAAATGTATCCCAAAACATAAAATTTGTCTTTCATAGAGCAGAAAACAATGTGGGAAAAGGTGAAAAAGAGAATGCTGGATACCAGCGTTTTCTCCTATTCCCACAAAGTTTTCAATAGGCCTCTTTCTCAGAGTTGTTAAATGTTGGGATTTTGTGGTTAAGTATTGGGGGGGGGGGGGCATTTTTGGACTAAGTTTTTTAAGTTTGGTTTAGATATAGAGATACAGTCTAAATGTCTAGGTATAACTATTTATAGTTGCCTTTGCGGCCAGTGAAGATCAAGATCAGACTGCACAAAATTTGCAGTCTGATTTTTGATCTACACTGTCCGCCTTGCTGAAAGTAACCTTGAGATTGCACTTAACCCTTTCCCAAACGACAAATTTTGGACTGGTCCAAATTGAAAGAGTTTGCAGACGACAATTTTAAATTTGATGAAAATGGAAGAAATTTATGAAAAAGGGTAGAAAACACTGTGGGAAAAGGAGAAATTTCTCCTTTTCCCACAGTGTTTTCAAAAGACTTGTACTACAGACACGTGAAAACCAGGACTTGTTTGGGAAAGGGTTAATTGGGTCGTATTTCTAGTCTGAAAATTGTCAGTTCGGATCATTGGGAGCTCTAAGGATTAATTGGAAAAAATCCAGTACAGAATTTCAGAAGTTTGGCAAAAAAAAAACCAGTACTGAAACTGAAACTGAAAGTAGGGGCTTTGAAGCTGAAACCTAGGGAAATTCCAATTGCTCATACATGTATTCTGAAGCCAACTTTAACCCTTTACTGCACAATGATGCCTTTTGACGCCCCTGGAAAAGAAGCCCTTTGAAAACATTGTGGGAAATGGAGAAAATGCTGGTAACCAGCATTTTCTCCTTTTCCCAGAGTGTTTTCTACCCCATCAAAGCAAAGTTGCACCATTTGAGCCACATTAAAATTGTCGTCTGCAAATGCTTTCAATTTGGACAGTGCTAAAGTTTTGTCGTCTGGTAAAGGGTTAAAGGCCCTATAGCCACCAATAGTAAACATTCGGGTGGTAAAATGCATTTGAATTTAACTAGTTACCAAACGACAAAATTTTGGACTGGTCCATATTTAAAGCATCTGCAGAGGACATATCAAATGTGGCTCAAAAATTGAAATTTGTTTTGGGAAGGGCAGAAAACGTTGTGGGAAAAGGAGAAAATGCTGGTTACCAGCATTTTCTCCTTTTCTCACAATGTTTTCAAAAGGTTTTTTGTTCAGGTTTGTTAAAAGTTTGGATTGTGTGGTAAAGGGTTAAATCGTGCCTTTGAAAGTAAGGATATTATTGTGAAAGTGACAATCTGTTATTGCACGGTTGCTTCAAGTGTTAGTCGCTGGCAGAAAAAATGAATTTTCAAATCCGGTAAAAAGTAAACAAAAGATAGGGCAACCTGGCAACTTTTAACCTAGTTTTAGATTTCCTTTTTACTGCCAGCGACTAACACATGGACCAACCTTACAATAACAGGCTGACAACTGTTATTGTATTATCTGTCCTTGACGTAAAAGAAGAAAATGCAGGTTATCAGTGTTTTCTCCGTTTCCCACAAATTTTTTAAGTGGCTTCTTTATCAGGGTCTTGAAAACCGGGGATTGTTTGGTAAGGTTGAAAGATTAACCCTTTATCAAACAAGAAAATTTTGGGCTTGTCCAAATCCAAAGCACTTGCAGACCACAACTTGAATGTGGTTCTAACGTTGGAAACTGTTTTGCAAAGTGTGGAAAATATTGTGGGAAGAAACACCCAAAAATGTTTAACCCATTACCACACAGTCCCAACTTTTAGTGACCCTGGGTAAAAAGCCTTTTAAAAAACATTGTGGGAAAAGGAGAAAGGAGAAAATGCTGGTAACCAGTATTTTCTCCTTTTCCCACAATGTTTTCTAACCTATCATAAACATATCCTGCCATCTAGGTCACATTTGATTTGTTGTCTGCAAGTGCTTTCAATCTGGACAGGTTGAAAATTTTGTCATTTTGTAAAGGGTCAATTGCTTTTTTATGACACATTCTACCATTTTTTTTACCCTTAACCCTTTACCAAAACACAAAATTTTAGACTGAACCAAATTGAAAGCATTTGCAGACAACAAAATAAATGTGACTCAAAAATTGAAATTTATTTTGGGAAGGGTAGAAAACATTGTGGGAAAAGGAGAAAGTGCTGGTCACCAGTATTTCTCCTTTTCCTGCGATGTTTTCAAAAGGCTTCTTTCTTGGGGGTCATTAAAAGTCGGGATTGTGTGGTAAAGGGTTAAGGTGTTCCTGCAGATTGAGAAAACAGATAATTAAGTATGTCAGTTTCGAGGTTATTTTGGCAGAAAATATTCCACAGACGATGATGGCGTACACAATATTTTCTTAAGCCCCTTTGTCTTTAAGGTTATTTAACCCTTTTCTGCACAATTCCTTTCAACGACCCTGAGGTAGAAAGCTTTTGAAAACATTGTGGGAAAAGGAGAAGATGCTGGTAACCAGCATTTTCTCTTTTTCCCACAATGCTTTCTACTCTTTCCAAAACGAATGCCAGTTTTTGATTCGCATTCATTTTGTCCTCTGCAAATGCTTTCAATTTGGACTGGTCTAAAATTTTGACATATGTTAAAGAGTTAAACTAGGGATTGTATGATACAGGGCTGGTATAATCATTTTCAGATAAACAAAAGCCACAAAAATGAAGTACCTGTTTTGTGTCCTGACTGTGATACCTGCCGTCTTCACGCTTCCCTGGGTTGAGATGACCGAATCGGCGGAGATCATGGTTCAGCCAAACCCAATAATGTCGGCTATATACAACGAAGTTCCAGTAGAGCATGTGTTTCAAACATTTAAACAAACTCACAGTAAGTCTTCTAGTGCTTATTATCACCAGTTCCAGTGTTCAATCTAGAGCGAGCCATTGCCCCCTAGGCCCCCTAAAGTCCCAGATGGCGCAATTCTCAATCAACCTCAGGCCCATCGGATGCACTCGATCATAAAAGAACTTTTCCGCAAATTACATTCCTTTTCGTCCGTTTCTGCTTTTTCTGGTCAATAAACATAACACTGAGCCTGCCAGTGAGAATTTATCGACAACCCGACAGATCTTATGGTTAACATTTAACTGGAAGCCTGTTACCGATCTTTGTATCAGACGGTTACGGGAGATACAGCAGGTACCAGAAGTTAAATTCCTTGAAATTCTGCTGATCATCCAAGATGGCAATAAAGCGATTTTCTGAGTATTTTGGAAGTATCAATGGCGAGAAAAAGGCAAAACTTGTTGAAAGTATTACTTTTGAAAGCAAATTCCGGCGAGTCCCTACCTCTAGTTCAAGCGACGAAAAGAAAATCCCACAGTAATGTGAGTTTCAACTAAAGTGGTTCCTGGACGATCGGATAAAAGATAGTTAATTTATTATGAAAAAATAAATTTTAGTTTGAGTGATCGACGGGAAAGTTAAATCTGTTTGTGATTGGATGTCAGAATTTCGAAAGTCTACCATTGACAGACATATCTTGTCATTTTTTAGGTTCAAATTAATGGTGGAAATAAGTTTAGGTCAATTAAAGTGATATATTATGCAGTGTCGTTAACATAGTATTCATAATTACATGAAAGGGAATACACTTGTTAAATAAAATGGCAATGCTTGTTAAATAAAAAGGTAGACATCGGTAATAAAATATTTTTTGTTTGTGGCCCCCAGTTTTCCAAAAGGGCCCCCTATTTCAAATTCTATGGGCCTGATGGGCTCCCTTACAAGCAAAGCTAGATTGAACACTGCCAGTTCCATAGAGTTGTCGGGGGTCTTGCGGTCTCGTAACCTGGGGGCCCCACCTGATCTGCAGGGTTTTTCGTGAGCGTGTCTTGGGCAAGGCACTTCAGAGCCCTAGCCTAGTACTGGTGAAACCCAGGAAGTACATGAATATGTGAGCTGTCGCCATGATATGACTGAAATATTGTTGAAAAAAGGCATAAAACACCATTCAATCAATCAATCAATTGATAAAGTTGTCAATCTTGAGCACTCTTAACGCATGTATGGTAAGGAAATGAACAAGTCTTGTTAGACAGCGTTGCTGTATTTTCTGAACCTGCATGCTAAGCGGAATTGTAAACTAACACACAACAGGAAAAGGAAAAGAGATATGAAATGCCTAGTATACTTATCAGGCACTGCATGATATGTGCCTGAAGGTGGTGTTTAATTGTATGTCATACATGATGTGATTGATTTTTGTTTATAAGTGGTCCCGGTAGTAGGTTTAAACGCGCCTCTGTCTTGAAGATTTCCACCAATAGAAATAAGAAGTAATCAGGGTCCGTATAATCACCAACCTTTCTTAAGAATATTCTTAGTCTTATACTAAAGAATTTTCTAAATTTGAAAGTAACACACTTCTGATTGGCTAAACCAATTGGTTTAGCCAATCAGAAGTTGTGTTGCTTTCAAATCTAGAACATTCTCTAGAATTAGACAAAGAATATTCTTAAGAATGGTTGGTGAATGTGGACCCAAGCCTTACTTAGATTTTAACCAGTGGAGGCCTGAATAAACCCAACAGAGATTTTCAGACTAAAATAACACCCATATAATTGCGATTTAATCGTTGCTTTTGTCTACAATGTTTAACTCTTTACCAAACGACAAAATTTTAGACTGAACCAAATTGAAAGCATTTGCAGACGACAAATTAAGTGTTGCTAAACTGATGATTTCTCTTTTTGATAGGGTAGAAAACATTGTTGGAAAAGGAGAAAATGCTGATTACCAGCATTTTCTCCTTTTCCAACAACGTTTTCCAAAGTTTTTTCTGTAAGGATCGTCAAAAGTTGGGATCCTTTGGTAAAGGGTTAAACATATGTACACGTATGATGAAATATACCACAATTTTATAGCCGAACAATCTGAGCCATGCTCTGGCATAAGGGGGCTTATTGCATCTCTGTGGTGCATGATGCCATGCATGCCATCACAGTATTAAGGATCCATAAAGTCCCATTTTGTATAACAACCGAATTATCAGGTAGATTGGTCCTTTGAGCTGAAGAAAATTGACCAACAGCAAATAGTTTCGGTCCAGGTCAGCTTGCGCAGCCTGCACAGGCTCACCTGGATCGATACTTTTTGCAGATGCATTGAAACTCCTTTTCACAGAGCATAACTCATAGTGTAACGGCTTTACAATAGCACATAAAAGCCAAAAATTTTCTATCACTGCATTTAGCACCCTTTTCACAGAGCATGGCTCATTTTCTTTTCATTATTTCTTGATTACTAGATAAGACATACCAGTCAGAAGATGAAGAGAAAATGCGACTGAAGATTTTCGAAGTGAATGTTGAGAAGATCAAAGCACACAACAAACTGTTCAAAGGAGGATATAAATCCTACTATCTGGGTGTAAACCAGTTTACAGATTTGGTAGGTGTTTTGGGTTTCTTAATTACCGTAATTTGCCAATTTGATGTATTCGGACACCCTAAAAGTTCAGACACTGTCAAAAATTTTCAAAAATAAATAATTTTAAGCCTTATTCCGGACAGTCGAAAAAATAAGTTTTCATAAATATTCGGACAGCCTGTAACATTTATTTTCCAAAATATCAGCCAGTTAATACATTTTTCGTTAGAAAGTGTTTCCGATAATGATTGGCTGGATATTTGCACATTTTTGCATCGCAGATATTCATCATTATGAACATGAATCCCTGAAGAGACAAGTAACTTGGCAGATATTTTAAACCATGAAATAAATAAGACACCCCCCCCCCCCCCCCCCCCCCCCCCACCCGCAAAAAAAAAAAAATCCAACCCAAAGGTAGTCTTTGTAGACAACTTCTCACCAAAACGAACAGTGTAGATTTAGATCAAAGATCAGACCAAACATTCTGCGTAGTGTGATCCATGTGTAACTCTTTACCAAACGACAAAATTTTGGGCTTGACCAAATTGAAAGCATTTGCAGACAACAAATTAAATGATACTCAAATGTTCGGATTTGTCTTTTATAGGGTAGAAAACAATGTGGGAAAAAAAGAAAATGCTGGTTTCCAGCATTTTCTCCTTTTCCCACAATGTTTTCAAAAGGCTTCTTCCACAGGGTCATTAAAAGCTGGGATTGTTTGACGAAGGGTTAATTATAGCCCACGAAACCATAATATTGGTGGTAAATAGTTAAAAAATTAAAACAGATGGCAAAACTTGTTTTATTTCATGCTTTTTGGTAGTTTATTGGGAAGTAATGGTGGATTATGGTTTTGATAATTTCACTGTTTCGACCAGTGAATTTACCAATAGATAAACTCACTGGTATGGAAATACCGAGAGTTACCTATACTACACAAGTCCAAACAAAAAAGGGGTTAGAATCATAAATTTTTTTTTTATGAAAATCAAAATTTATTTCATCTCATGAACATCATATGTTAATATTCTCACTCGTGGCTGCACCACTCTTAAAAATATTACCGATGATGTTCACTTGACGAAATAAATTTCACTCTTTCACCAAAAAGAACAAATATCCTCTATGTAGTTTTGCATTGCCTAATCAGGGACACCTCAAACCATCTTTGCCGCATTAACGAGATAGTCAGTTCTAACTTTCTAAATAAAGGTTTTCAACTGAAAATTAACAAAATCACTCCATTCGTCAATTTTGGGGTCACAGGTTCAAATCTGACATGAGTTATTACTCTATTATTATTTCCTTTTAATATCTTTCAGAATTACTCAACAAAATTGACCTGTCAATCGTTTACTTACGTCATTACTTGGTCAGTGTTACAGGGTCATTTTTTTCATTTTTCGTAAAAACCCCAATATGACATTGTACAATAAAAGTTCAAGTATGACCCCACAAAATTCACTGAGTATTGACAAAAGTAAATGAATGACAGGTCAATTGTGTTGAGTAAAAAGGCTTATTGATTTTTTTGTGCATTTTATTTTTTACATATAGACCCATATGGAATTTGTGTACCTGTTTACCGGTCACTTGCACAAGAGAAACCCAAACAGAAATGCATCTACTTTCATTCCACCAGCTAACACAGACTGTAGTCATACAGTTGACTGGAGAAGCAAAGGTGCTGTAACAAAGGTCAAAAATCAGGTAAGAAACAACCCTCGTTAACCCTTTACCGCACAGTGCCGCCTTTTGGTGCCCCTGGGAAAGAAGCCTTTGAAAACATTGTGGGAAAAGGAGAAAATGCTGGTAGCCTTTTGAAAACATTGTGGGAAAAGGAGAAAATGCTGGTAATCAGCATTTTCTCCTTTTCCCACAATGTTTTCTTCCCTATCAAAGAAAAATTGCGCCATTTTAGCCACATTGAAATAGTCGTCTGCAAATGCTTTCAATTTGGATGAGGCTAAAATTTTGTTGTCTGGTAAAGAGTTAATTCGTTAGCTTCTGCAGACAGATTTTTCGTTTTTTGGTTTTCATAGAAAACCTGAAGTGTTGTCATGACATTGCTGTCATTGTTGCACAAAAACTTTGACATAGAATTTCAAATTTTGGCTAGTTGTTAACTTTGAAAGGGAATACAAGATGTGGTACTTTTGACACAGTTATGCCCCTTCCTAAGAATTTCACTTACAAAGCAACTCCAATGGTATCCTTATTATAACTGACGTCTGTTGAGTCTTTATCACACAAAAATATTATCCACTAGTCCTTGCTGAAAGCATCTGCAGATGTTGAATTAAAGATGACTCAAATTATTGAATTTGTATTTGATAGGTTAGAAAGCATCATGCAAAAAGGAAAAATTGCTGGCTTCCAGCAGTTTCTCCCTTTTCCCACAATGTTTTCAAAAGGCATCTCCCTTAATGTTAACAAAACTAAGGATTGTCTGGTAAAGGGGTAAATTTGAATTCATGATGATAATCCCTTTCTAAACCTTTAACGGTTTACCAAACAGCAAAAATTTATTCTGGACCAAAGTGAAAGCATTTGCAGACAACAAAATGTGACTCAAAAATTGAAATTTGTCCTGGGAAGATAGAAAACATTGTGGGAAAAGTAGAAAATGCTGGTAAACAGCACTTTCTCCTTTTTCCACATTGTTTTCAAAAGCCGTCTTTTTCAGGGTTGCTAAACGTCGGGATTTTGTGGTAAAGAGTTAACCAAACAAAAGTTTTAACTACCCTGAGGATGAAGCCTGTTGAAAACATTGCAGGAAAAAGGGCGTAAAGCTGGTAACCCTTTAAAAGACAAATTTCATGATTTGGATGTCATTTGTCATCTTCACTGCTTTTATTTAGGACAAGACTAAAATGTTGTCATCTAGTAAAGTGTTTAAGGGAAATCTTCATTTATTTCAATGGTCAATGTGTGGATTCTCTGTTGAGCAGTAAATCCTTTTCTGTTACAGGGACAGTGCGGATCATGCTGGTCTTTTAGTGCCGTAAGTGTTCAACTTATTTAAATATTAGTGTGTGTGTGTCTGTATTTTTTTATTGATAGCGTTTCCTTTATTTATGGTCGCCACCAGTTGTCTATATGGGTGATGAAGACCGCCAGTCATGTAGCGGGAATGTTGCAAGATACAGAACAAAACCCACCCTTACCTGTACCTGGCTCTTTCAGATGCTCAGTGCTTGAATATTAGTGTGTGTGTGTCTGTATTTTTTTATTAATAGTGTTTTGTTTATTAATGGTCGCCACCAGTTGTCTATATGGGTGATGCCCCCAGAAGACTGCCAGTCATGTAGCGGGGATGTTGCAAGATACAGAACGAAACCCACCCTTACCTGTACCTGGCTCTTTAAGATGCTCAGTGAATTGCACCATTGCACAAAACTTTGGTTTAATGTCTCATCCAAATGACTTTTTTTTAACATTTGATGACAGTAAGTTGGATTTGGCTCAAATGACTTGTCTTTGAAAGGCAAGGAAACATTGTTGGAAAAGGAGAAAATGCTGGTTATCAAAAAACAACCAACTTCAGGGACGTTAAAATCAGGATTGTGTGGTAAAGGGTTAACATCCTCTTCCATGGTAGTTTTGGTTCTGCCATGATGGCCAGTACATCTCTCCATAGGGGTCCTTCATGACTTTATAGGGAAATCGAAGAAAATTTGACTCCCCCCTCCTCTTTCAGAGATAACATTTAACCGAAAACGTAAAAATAAACCTAGTTATTGTTGCCGATGGGTTCACAATGACTTTTCTTGTGTACCCTGACCTTCCTAAGTTCCAAAGGGCTGTTGCAATCGAGTAATAGCTGTCAGGTGAATTAAAAATAATTGTTGGCCGACCTTGTTTCCCTCTCCTGGCCTCAGGGTGTGATTTCATGGAAAATAATTGTAGACTCTTATTATGCTCAAATCTGCCAAAGGACTTAAGCTGATTTAACTTGAGTTCATTATTGTCCCTCACTGAAGGGGAGGGGATATAGTTTTTGTGTTGTCTATCTGTTCATTCGTTCGTTCGTTTGTCCAACTGTGCAGACAGATATCTTGTAAAATCCTTTACGAAACTTCATGAAACTTCATGCATGTGTTCCTTGTGTGATAGTCCACCAATATACTCTTTTTGTTTTTTTTTCTTTATTAACCCTTTACCACACAATCCTGACTTTTAACGACCCCAAGAATGAAGCCTTTTGAAAACATTGTGGGAAATGGAGAAAATGCTGGTACCAAGCATTTTCTCCTTTTCCCACAATGTTTTCTAGCCCTCCCAAAACAAATTTCAATTTTTGAGTTCCATTTATTTTGTCGTCTGCAAATGCTTTCAGTTTGGATTAGTCTTAAAACTTGTCGTTTGGTAAAGAGTTAATGCATCTGCATGATATATCATACCAAGCTAGACATCACATGACTAAGGATCCATAGAATTCATTATGTCTAACAACCAACTCTACCATAAGGTAGACTGGTACTTAGACACACAAAAAATTTTATCCTGTCACCTCCTATAAATTCCGTCGTATAATAGGGGGTCATATAAACTTGGTGATATACGGTCACTTGACCACGTGACTAGGTTTATTATGTCAGTTGGTCACGTGATCAAGGTTTATTAGGCTAGTGGGTCATGTGACCAGCCGGAACTCCTTTTTTAGGTGCCAGTACACAAAATCAATATTTCAAAGTAAAATTATCGCCTAAAATTCGATGTACATGTTGATTTTTCTTATTATTTAAAATAAATTAGAATTCATCACATGACTAAGGATCCATAGAATTCATTATGTCCAACAGCCGACTCTACCATAAGGTAGACTGGTACTTAGACACACAAAAAATTGACCAGCAGCAAAAAGTTTTGGCCCAGGTCAGCCAACGCGGCGTTGGCTGACCTGGGCCAAAACTTTTTGCTGCTGGTCAATTTTTTGTGTGTCTTAAGTGTCAGTCTACCTTATGGTAGAGTCGGTTATACTTTTTTGCAAATCCAGTAAGGCCCCTTTTCATAGAATATGGCTTATATGTAGTCAACCTCTTTTGTTGCAGACTGGCTCTTTAGAAGGGCAGCACTTTAGAAAGACTGGAAATCTAATTTCTCTCAGTGAGCAGCAGTTGGTTGATTGTTCTGGCGACTATGGCAACCAGGGGTGTAATGGTGGTTTAATGGACCAGGCCTTTGAATACATAGAACATATTGCTGGTTTAGAATCTGAGGCAGCTTATCCATATGTTGCAGAGGTAGGGTCTTTAAGTTCTTAGCCCTTTATTTCATCGACTCTGTACGAAATTGCAAATGTTGAAAGCGGCGTTAAACACCATGCAATCAATCAATCAGACCTAGATGACTATTCTCAGGTTAGTGCAAAGTCATGGACTTCTCCAATTTGAGAACATTTGCAGACGACAAATCAGATGTGGCACAAATTGCTCTAGGTGGGAAAGCAGCAAGTGGCTTGGAAAGAATATTGTGCGGAGTACTGGTTAAAAGAAACTGCAGGAAAGCATGGATAGGTGCACTGGCCGCCGAGATAAAACTGAAATAATGTTGAAAGCAGCATTAAACACCATACAATCAATCAATCAGACCTAGATGACTATTCTCAGGTTAGTGCAAAGTCATGGACTTCTCCAATTTGAGAACATTTGCAGATGACAAATCATATGTGGCACAAATTGCTCTAGGTGAACTTTTGTGATTGTGCTGTGTCCGTCATACTTTGTATGCTGTCCAGGTGTGGCCAGTTACCCTGTGTGCACCCTAGAGGCCACATTTTCAGTCCAGTACTCGTGAAACTGGGCAAGAATGTTTGTCTTGATAATTTCTTGGACAAGTTCGAAATTGGGTCACATTGGATCAAAAAAAGGAGGTCACTAGGACAAATCTTAGAAAATCCTTGTGTACACTCTAGAGGCAACATTGTCTGTACGAGATTCATGAAATTCAACTCTTTACCACACAATCGCGACTTTTTTAACGACCCTGCGAAAGAAGCCTTTTGAAAACCTTGTGGGAAGAGGAGAAAATGCCGGTAACCAGCATTTTCTCCTTTTCCCACAATGTTTTCTACCCATCCCAAAACAAATTTCAATTTTTCTGTGACATTTATTTTGTCATCTGCAAATGCTTTCAGTTTGGACCTGTCTAAAATTTTGTAATTTGGTAAAGAGTTAATCAGATTGCTTGTCTTGATAATGTCTTGAACGTATTTGAATAAGGTCATGTTGGATCAAAAAGTAGGTCACTAACACTCATGTGTTAGTTGCAACCAAAATGTCTTCAGCTTCATCAGACCTAGATGCCAAGCCCCTAGCTCAGTCGGTATCACACAGGACCTGAGAACAGGAGGTCGCTGGTTTGATCCCCAGCTTGGCCACTTTCTTTCCGAGGATTGATGAAAGTCATTGCGACAGGATTCATTCCTCTCTTACTTCTGACCATTGTTTTGACGATGGTTATGTGGGAAAGCAGCAAGTGGCTTGGAAAGAATATTGTGCGGAGCACTGGTTAAAAGAAACTCCAGGAAAGCATGGATAGGTGTACTGGCCGCCAAGCTATAACTGAAATAAATTTGAAAGCGGCGTTAAACACCATACAATCAATCAATCAGACCTAGATGACTATTCTCAGGTTAGCGCATGAGGGCCAATGACCCTCTTGCTCTTTGGAGTAGCACATATACATGTAAGTAGACTGGTACATAAACATTTTTATCACATAAAACCACCTCCAACAGAGTATTAAACCCATGACTTATTTTCAATAGTACTCTAGTGTATTATCATTTTTTGGGTCCTGGTTCTGGAAAATATGTAGATATGAGCACATGAAGCCAGTGAAACCAACCACAACATGCGCTGGAATTTGTACCAATTTACCATTTCGCAGGAAAATGATGGGTTAAATAACTACAACAACACGTATTAAAATTTCAAAGTTCATGTACTGTACGACGTTTTGGCATTTGCCCTCTTCAGGAGTACATAATAAAATAAATTGCTATAAACAGACGTGACGTCATAAACGTTACGTTACACAGAGAATTGCGGAAAAAAAACGCATAAGAAAGCGTGCAATTTAGCGTAAATGAGTAAGACATATTATTAAGCATACCTTAGATTCACCGCAAAAACATCGCAACTGCAGCCTGATTCAAGCTGTAGTTACGAGGTCTCCACAGCAAGCCCCATAATAAAGCAAAGATAATTATGATTATGTAACATAATGAGATGGCACCAAAAACAGTTAAGGGTGCAATACAAGTCAATACAAGTGTGCACAGACATGTTACCTGTAATGAATCTATAATGTACAAAAAAAAAGGTGAAGGAGAGCGCGTAACCGGATAATAAGTATACTTTAATTCCTATATAAAAAAAAATAGTCATTTTCTTACAGCCACTTGGCAGGAAAATGACGTCATTGTTGCTAAGGCGTATATGTGTGAATAGCTTTATGGTTTTCATGTGTAATAACAACAGGAAAATGCAGAAAAACATATCTAAATCCAATAAATTGTGGAAATCTTTTCGATTTACTCACTCTGTATAGACTGTTTCGTTCAATTTTCGATGTACATGTCAGATCCTTCTTCTTATGCATGTGCACAATTCAAACCGAACTACATTTGTAAACATGGACCCGTGAAGGTTAGGATGCAGGATAACTTGTTCGTCTGTCATTCGTTTTACGTGATAAATAGAATCTCACATTTGTGTTTATGTATTATCATTTTTTTAAAACTTGTTGACTAAAATGTATTTGACGCTCGCCAAGGCTCACATCATACATTTTTAGTCAACTCTTTTGATAAAAATGATAATACATAAACACTCACATAAGATCCTCTAATTTCTTCTAGACTGAAATTACATGACCCACAAGTTTGTTGTTTTGTATGTAGCAACATTTAGAGCTTATTACACACTTGGCTGCATACACATGTATATTTATTATATAGCCATGCTCTGTGAGAAGGGGGCTTAATGCATCTGCAAAAAAATATTGGTCCATGTCAGCCTGCACAGTGTGTGCAGTCTGACATGGGTTGAAACTTTTTGCAAATTTTCTGTATGTCAAAGGACTATTATGCCACCAGATCCAGTCATTGTTAGAGTAAATGGATGTTGTGCGTACGTAATTTATGTGATGACTTGCTTGGTAAAATACATCACAGATGCATTAATCCTTTATCACACAATCCTGACTTTTAACAACCCTGTGAAAAAAGCCATTTGAAAACATTGTGGGAAAAGGAGAAAATGCTGGTAACCAGCATTTTCTCTTTTTCCCACAATGTTTTGTAATCTATCAAGGGCAGATTTCATCATTTGGGCTACCTTTAATTTTTTTTCTGCAAATGTTTTCAGTTTGGACCTGTTTAAAATTTTGTCGTTTGGTAAAGGGTCAGACCCTCTTTGCGAGACCAAGGCTCGTTATTATTCTCTCTATACCCTGATAAGAACGTTTACCAAATCATGTTTGCATTTACAGAAAGAAAGAAAATGTTATTATGATTCTTCTAAAGAAGTAGCTAAAGTAACAGGATACGTCGACATTGAAAGCGGCAGCGAATCTGCACTCAAGAAGGCAGTATGCACCCAAGGACCCATATCTGTGGCTATTGATGCCAGTCATTCATCATTCCAGAGTTATGCTGGAGGTAAGATAATTCATTTTTTATTTTATTACATATTTGTAGTATATTATGGAAATTTACTAGTTAATTTTAATCCTTTATAGCACAGTTCTTAGTTTAAACAACCTTGAGGGAAGGCATTCTGAAAACATAATGGGAAAACGAGGAAATGTTGGTCACCTGCATTTTGTCTTTCCAACAATGTATTCTACCTATCCAAAACAAATTTTATTTTTTGTGTCATATTTTTTTTTTTTCGTCTGTAAATGCTTTCAATTTGGACAAGCCAAAAAGTTAGTTGTTTGGTGCCAAGCTCAGTGGTTAGCGTATCTGACTCATGACCTAGTGGTTGCAGGTTCGCATTAATACCCAGCTCAGACAAACTTTTCCTTCTGGTGATTTTTCACCTCTCAATTCTGATGCATGTGAGAAAAGTAGTCACTGACTATGAAAGAAAGTTGTGCCAGTACTGGTGTGAGGAAGCCAGGAAATGTGTGTGAGGTGCACCGACCGCAGCGATATTACCTAAGCTGTTAACCCTTTCCCAAACGACAAATTTTGGACTGGTCCAAATTGAAAGAGTTTGCGGACGACAATTTTAAATTTGATGAAAATAGCAGAAAGGTCTCAAAAAGGGTAGAAAACACTGTGGGAAAAGGAGAAATTGCTCGTTATGAGCAATTTCTCCTTTTCCCACAGTGTTTTCAAAAGACTTGTACTGCAAACACATGAAAACCAGGGCTTGTTTGGGAAAGGGTTAAAACAGCATTAACCCTTTACCAGACAACAAAATTTTAGCCTTGTCCAAATTGACTGCACTTGCAGACGACAATTTTAATTTTGCTCAAATGGTGCAATTTTTCTTTGATTTTTTACCAAAACATTGTGGTAAAAGGAGAAAATGCTGGTTACCAGCATTTTCTCCTTTTCCCACAATGTTTTCAAAAAGCCTCTTTCCCAGAAGTGTTAATAGGTTATCGTGCGGTAAAGGGTGAAACTCCAATACAAACAAAAGAAATCATCAACGCAGTTGCTTATATTTCTAGGTGTGTATGATGAAGAAGAATGTAGTTCCGAGGAGTTAGACCACGGTGTCCTGGTTGTTGGTTATGGGACCGAGCCATCAGATTACTGGCTTGTGAAGAACAGCTGGGGAGAGTCATGGGGCATGGGCGGTTATGTAAAGATGTCCAGAAACAAGGACAATCAATGTGGCATTGCTACTCAGGCTTCCTACCCACAAGTGTAGTTGGAGGTTTGTATCAGTCTTATTATGAAGGAGCCATTTTCTGGCAAAAGGGGGTTTAATGCCTTATACAAAGCAGGTCACCACATAATTTATGACTCCATAAAATCCATTTTGTCTAGCCACTGACAGAATATGAGGTAGAATCATCCTTAGACATGCAGAAAAGTGAACAATAGCATAGAGTTTCAACCCATGTCAGCCTGGGCAGACTGCGCCGACTGACTTGAGTCAAAACATTTTGCAGATGCAAAAACACTTTTCCAGATGACATAATCTTGGCCTTTTCCAAACTGAAAGCATTTGAAGATGACATTAAAATGTTGCTGAAAATAGGGATCTGTCTCTAAAATATTCAAAAACATTTTGGGAAAAAGGAGAAAATGCTGGTTACCAGCATTTTCTCCTTACCCCACAATGTTTTCAAAAGTCATCTTCCTTAGGGTCATTAAAACTCGGGATTGTGTGGTAAGAAGCCAGTGCAAACCCCAGGAAAGTTACTACAACATAATATTCCTTCTTTTATACAGGGTGTCTTAGAATTTGCACACCATCCAGGTTTCCATAAGAAATGCCTTTTTATTTCAAAAACACCTTTATCGATCATAATCTAAATGAAAACCAATTTCACTTTTTCTTGTGTTTATTATCCATGATTAAATCTGAATGAGAGAGAAAAAAAAATCAGTATTAAATCTGAAACCACAGAAACAAAATTAAAATCAGGATGGCGCGCGACTTCCTGCACACCCTGTATGCCTACAAATTTGAAAAACAAAATACTGCATGTATGGACAAATTATATGAAAATGGTGAGAAATAAAACAAGAAATTAAAGTGGTCAAAACTCTGAATTGTGTGGTAAAGGGTTAAATCTTTACCACACAATCTAAAGTTTCAGTACCTCTTACAGGGAACATTTTTGAAAACACTGTGGGAAAATGAGAAAATGGTGGTAACCAGCATTTTCTCATTTTGCCACAATGTTTTCTACTCTATCAGAAACAAATTCCATCATTGGAGCTTCATTTAAATTCTCGTCTGCAAATGCTTTGAATTTGGACTTTTCCAAAATTTTGTCACTTGGTAAAGAGTTAACTCACTTGAGTATTTTATTGGACCCTTTTTTTAACCAGTCATATTCCAGGAAAAAGGCTATTGGAAACATGTGGGACCAAGGAGAAAATGCTGGAAACCAGCATTATCTCCTGCTCTATGTTCCCTACCCTGCTCAAGACAAATTTCAGATTTTGAGAGAGATTTACTCTGTTGTCTGCAAATGCTTTCAATCTGGATAAGACTAAAATTTTGTCGTTTGGTATAGAGTTAATCACTTAATCCTTTACCACACAATCCTGAGTTCCATTGACCCTGAGGAAGAGACCCCTTGAAAACATTGTAGGAAAAGGAGAAAATATTTTGTAAACTACAAAAGACAAATCCGATTGTTTTAGCCAAGTTTAAGTTAAAAGTTAACTTATTCATCTGCAAATGCTTTCAGTTTCCACAAGAATAAAATTTTGTCGTTTGGTAAAGGGTTCAGATTTTACGGGATAACAAAATTCAAGACTTGTCGATATTTGAAGCATTAGTAGATTTAGATGACTGATGTGGCATAAATGGTTGTATTTGTATTTGCAGGGACTGAAAACTAGGTGGGTAAAGGAAAAGATATTGCACACCAGGATTTTTTTCCTTTCCCCGCTATGTTTTCAAAAGCCCTCTTTATCAAGGTCATTAACCCTTTACCAAACGAGAAAATTTTAGACTGGTCCAAATTCAAAGCATTTATAAATGACACGTTAAAGGTGTACCAAATGATGAAATTTGTCATTGATAGGTTAGAAAACATTGTGGGAAAAGGAGAAAATGCTGGTTACCAGCATTTTCTCCTTTTCCCACAATGTTTTCAAAAGGCCTTTTTCTCAGGGTCATTAAAACTTGGGATTGTGTGGTAAAGGGTTAAATAATCTCCTAGAGTGTAAATTATGATTACTTTTTCTTTCAGATATTTTAGGTTGAATGGCCTTGACCTATTAAATCCAGCCATGGTAAAACACAGCTGACATTTCAAGATTTTGATTGTACCTCCTTACACAGATTATTTTTTGTGTCTGCATTTCATTATTCAGATCTGACTTTTTTTGGAGCATTTTGTGTAAAAAAAAACATTAAATGAATAATTCTAGCTTATTATAACTTTAGTTGCTTTCTTAGCCCGTGTCAGAGAAGATCAGACTGCACAAAACATAAGATCAGGATCGGACTGTACAAAACATACAGATTAAGATCAGAGTGCACAAAACATACAGATGAAGATCAGACTGCACAAAAATACAGATCAAGATCAGGCTGCACAAAACATACAGATCAAGATCAGAGTGCACAAAACATGCAGATGAAGATCAGACAGCACAAAACATACAGATCGAGATCAGACTGCAAAAAAGATGTATATCAAGATCAGACTACACAAAACATGCAGTCTGATCGTGGATTTATTCTGTTGATTATACTGAGAGATTTTGGCCAGTAAAAATGTTCAAATGGCAGTTTCTTAAGTGTTCTGCTGAATTGATAATTTTAATTTTGATTTATTTGGCATTCTTAGTTGGATGAATGAAGTGTGTCATTAGATCACAAACTTTTCCTGGAAGAAGACCAAAAGAATTTAGCAGTTGTCTACATTTGAAATCATATAATGTGATGATACAAGTTTCCCTCTATTTGAGCTGCGCTCTGGCAAAAAGAAGGTTAAACCTTGTACCACACAATCCCGAATTTTAACGACCCTAAGGAAGAAAGCTTTTGAAAGCATTGTGAGAAAAGGAGAAAATGCTGGTAACCGGCATTTTCTCCTTTTCCCACAATGTTTTCTGTCCTATCAAAGACAAAAATCATTGAGTTACATTTAATTTGTCATCCGCAAAGACTTTCAATTTGGTCCAGTCGAAAACCTTGTTGTTGGGTAAAGGGTTAGTGCATCTCTGATGCATGACACAGAGCAAGTCATCCCATGTTTATGGATCAATAAAATGCATTTTGTCTAACAACCAGCAGAATCTATAGATAGTCTGATCTTTTGACATGCTGAAAGAATACCAGTAGCAGAAAGTTTTGACCCAAGTTAACCTGCATGGACTGTGCAGGCTGACATGAGTTGATACTGTTTTGCAGATGCATTAAACCCCTTTTTCACATAATTTGGCTCATTTTTTGTTTTTCGTCTGTCTTATTGGTTTATTAAACAGATATGTTTTTGTGTTTGCTACTTTGAACTATCTCAGATCTGATGTTTTTATGCAGCAATTTTCTTGTAAATTTGTGGAACCGAAATAACATTGCTTGTATTGCTTGTAATGCTTAACTCTTTACCTCACAATCCCGACTTTTAAAGACCTTGTGAAAGAACCCTTTTGAAAACATTGTGGGAAAAGGAGAAAATGCTGGTAACCAGCATTTTCTCCTTTTCCCACAATGTTTTCTACACTTCCAAGGAGAAATTACAGTTTTTTAGTCAATTTTATTTTATTGTCTGCAAATGCTTTCAATTTAGACAAGGCTAAATTTTGTCGTTTGGTAAAGAGTTAAAGGATTTTATAATTAGAAAATGAACCCTCACTCCCAGTTACAAGAATTATTGATGACTGTTAGCATGCAAATGAAACTGGAGTTTTTAAAGAGGATTAGTGAAACATTGTGACAAAAGTAGAAATTGCTCTGGTTTAGCAAGTTCTTCATTTAATCACAATATTTTCAAAATCTTCCAGACATGTTTGGTTTTTTTTTTCTTTTTTTTTTTTTTTTCGCAAATAGCTCCGCAAAGGCATTCAGGCATTTTTATTTTTTGTATAATTTGAAAATATGTATATCAAAACCGTCAAGGAAACTTTGCAACTGGTGGAAAAGTTGTTCATCCAGAGCACTTTCTCCATCTGTAACAATGTTTTTAAAATTCTTTTCTCTGTGTTATATGCAGAAGATGGGAAAAGTTGAAAACTTTCGACGGTGATTCAAGATATAAGAATAACTGTGATCTGTTCTGAAGTTATGTACCATACAATGATTTGTATATAGTTTTTTGCCGTGTTAATCCTGAGAGCAACTAACAAGCCCAGCTGTAACTTTCATTCTAGAAATATGACTGTAAGAAGATCATTTTCAATGTTTTCTTTGTCTGGAATGTCTCGGCAAAGCGGCCAGTGTAGATCAAGGATCAGACTGCACATTTTGTGCAGTCTGATCATGATCTACACTGGCCGCAAAGGTAACTAAAGTAGTTAAAGGGGCTTTAAGGGTCAATACTTTTTCTTTTTCTAGTTGACTTTGGATTTCTTTGCTGTAGTAGACTTTATGTTCAGTTTACCATTGACTTGTTTGTTGTACATATCTTGAGTTGTAAAGCATTGCCCTCCGAAAGGAATTTGTAGCAGTCGATTTTGAAAATGTTGGTTAAATCCTTTACCAAACAGTCTTGTTTAATAACTCAGGAGTGAAGAGGCTTTTGAAAAGATTGTAGGAAAAGGAGAAAATGCTGGTTACCAGCTTTTTCTCCTTTTCCCACAATCTTTTCTTATCCCTTTAGCAACATATTATATTTTTGGAGCTGCATTTAATTTGTTGTCTGCAAATGCTGATTATTTGAGCCACATTTGCTTTGTCGTCTGCAAATGCCTTCAATTTGGGTGAGTTAGGGTATGGATCATTATCATAAATACAAGATTAACTCTTAGGAAGAGGATTACATATTTACCCTTTACCACACGAGAAAAGTGTAGATTTGTCCAAATTGCGAGCATTTGCAGACGACAATTTTAATGTGATTCAAATGAGGAAATTCTTCTTTGATACGGCAGAAAACAGTGTTTGAAAAGGAGAAAATGCTGGTTACCAGCATTTTCTCCTTTTCCCACAATGTTTTCAAAAGGCTTCTCAGTCAGGGTCGTTAAAAGTCGGCATTGTGTGGTAAAGTGTTAAACTTTTCCGAATTGAAAGGATTTGCAGACAACTAATTAGATAAAGTTCAATGATATAATTTGCTTTTTAGAGAATAGAAAACACACTGTGGGAAAAGGATAAAATGCTGGGTACCACTCTTTTTTTTTTTTTGTCTTTTACCACAATGTATTTAACCCATTACCACACAATCCCGAGTTTTAAGGACCCTTGGAAATTAGACTTTGGTAACCAGCATTTTCTCTTTTTCCCACAATGTTTTCTTTGGTTTTAGAAAATAATACAATCATTTTAGGCACATATAATTTGTTGTCTGCAAATACTTTCAATTTGGACCAGTCCAAAATTTTGTTGTTTGGTAAAGGGTTGAAAGCTCTCTTCCTAGGGCCATTAAAGCATGTTTGTTTGGTGAAGGGTTTGTACATGAACTGGAGCAAAGCATTGTGGCAATAAACGAGGGACATCTCCTTTTGCCATAATGTTTTAGCAAGTGATTTGCTGTGAGACAATAAAAGGTTGTCGGGTGGAGGTAATGTTTGAACTCTACCCTACACGTGCTTGTTAAAAAAGAAAGATCTTTTTGACTTTTAGACAAACCTTGGAAAAACAGTGTCACAAGTGGAAAGAAATGATTTGACTTCTAGAAAGCAGAGGGTAACTTTGATTGCCCTTTGAGGACAGGTTAGATTAAGGTCGGACTTCAGAGTATGTACAAGGGATCCTTCATGGGTCGGGATAGGAATGTAGTCAGGAAACTGGTTTGATCCCTCATGTCAAAGCTGGTTACGTGCAGGTGTCCATGGGCAAGGGGCTGCTGAGCCCCGGCCAAGTACTGATGAAACCAGGGAAAGACATAAGTAATTTGTAGCTGTTATGCAACTGAAATACTGTTAAAACAACAAGCCAACAAATAACACCTCTGTACAGTCTGATTCTAGATCTAAACTTTCCATGGGCTGCACTTAGAAGGAAAAGGTAAAGGCGTAAGATTTGTAGCTTGTGTGTTCCAAGTTCAATCCACGCTGGAGCCCAGAATTGCAGCACGCACTTGAGCAAGCAATTTTTTCGGCATGCTCAGAGTTTAGTTTAGCATTAAGAAAGTGTCGATACTGTGTTTCTGCTAAATATTGTTGAAAATGGCATTGAAATAATATTCAGTCTTACTGATTATTTGTGAAAAGGTTTTCCTGATACATATTGTTGAAAATAGTGTTAAAACATTTTATAAACTGTCTGAAAATTTGTGAAAAAGTTTCCCGACAAATGTTGATGAAAATAGCATTAAAATACTATTTCAACTTTCTGATCATTTATGAAAAAGCATTGCCCTACTAGATATGAACTTCACAACATTTCGGTCTCTCTTATTGACTGTTTATTGAGCGGCTGACATCAGATACCATCTTCAATTAATTTTGATGTCAAACAGAAGATGAAAATATTGCTGCAAGAGGTGAATAAAAATATTATGGCAAAAAATGAAAGTACATATTGTCAGCAATGTCTTCTTTTGCAACAATTTTTTTGGAAAATGGTTAGTCAAAAAGACAAAATTGTCAGAAGTATTTGATACTTGTGTTAACTCTTTACCAAACGACAAAGTTTAAGACTAGTCCAAATTGAAAGCATTTGCAGACGACAAATGTACTTAAAAATTGAAATTTGCTATGGGACCGGTAGAAAACATTATGGGAAAAGTAGAAAATGCTGGTTACCAGCATTTTCTCCTTTTCCCAAAATGTTTTCAAAAGGCTTCCTTCTTAGGGTCATTTAAAGTCGGGACTGTGTGGTAAAGAGTTAATCTTTTGCCAAATAATTCCCCATTGCAGAACCCCTGAGGGAGAAAGTTTTTGAAAACGTTGTGGGAAAAGGAAAAAATGCTGATGAATAGCATTTTCTCCTTTTCCTACAATGTTTTTTTTTTTTTACTGTATCTAAGACAGAACTCATCTTTGAGCTACACTGTATGGTTGTCTGCAAAAGCTTCCAATTTGGTCGGGTCCAAAACTTTTTTGATTGGTAAATTGTTAAATGTACAGTTATGAAGTAAACAAGTGCATGTAAGGTAGAGCATGTTTAATCATTTTTTTGTTCCCCAAAGAATTTGACACATTTCATTTGCTGATAAAGTGACTATATTAGGTAGTATAAGTGACATCTGATTCTTTCTAATATGATCAGTTGAGATAATGAAGCCTTTTGGGCATAGAAAATTGACTTGTTAAATTTGCTAGTAGAACAACTTAACCCTTTACCAGACGACAAAATTTTAGCCTTGTCCAAATTGAAAGCATTTGCAGGCGACAATTTCAATGTGGCTCAAGTGGTGCAATTTTTCTTTGATAGAGTAGAAAACATTGTGGGAAAAGGAGAAAATGCTAGTTACTGGCATTTTCTCCTTTCCACAATGTTTTCAAAAGGCTTCTTTCCCAGGGGCATCAAAAGGTGGCATTGTGCGGTAAAGGGTTAATGCATTCGTTTTGTCGTAATCCGGTATTTGAATAGATGATGTTTTAGCTTTAAAAGTCGAACATCTGGAATTTCCAAGTCCCTCAACTTCTGGTGAGTCCTCTTGTATAATTTGGGTGTTGCCTGTTGTTGATATGAAGGCCATTAGTTAAGATCTTGTAAAAATCTCACTTAAATCTTTACCACACAACCCCGAGTTTTAACAACAGACAGACAGACAGACAGACATTTATTTTTTGACGTATACAAGTTGTACATTGTCACAGCACATATACATAAAATGAATTTAGTCACGTGAACAAATATAAACCTGAAAATAACAAAGGAAAAGAAAAGGAAAAGGAAAAAAGGGAAAAGGGAGAGAAAAAAAGAAAATAGGAAGCACACCCACACACCCACACCCGCATCTACACCCACCCACCCATCCACACAACCCCACCCACACAAATGCACGCACACCATGGCGAACATGTACATGATAGTAGTGTTTCAGATTTGTTTCGAAAATGGATCATTTGACAAAAATATCATAAATTGAGAGAGGACGAACAAGAATAATGATAAAGTAATAGTTTACAGGATAATGTTTAAAATACTATTTCTAAGAGTCAATGCTTCCTTAATGAATTTACAAAGATTAATGAGTTCGAATTTATCTCTTGAGCATAGAAGACTATGATATTTGAACACAGATGGATGTAAGTAATGACAACCTTGAGGAAATAGCTTTTGAAAACCTTGTGGGAAAAGGAGAAAATGCTGGTAACCAGCATTTTCTCCTTTTCCCAGGAGGTTTTCTACACTTTAACAGACAATAGCCATCATTTCTGTTAGTTTTGTCGTCTATAAATGCTTTCAATTTGGACGACCCCCATATTATGGTTGTTTGATAAGGGGTTAATTGTTGACAAACTATGGCCTGTCTGTGGTCCACCTACAGAAGTATACCCTTTGGTTGGCTGCAAATGAAACAAAGGTTTTACAACATCGTTCTTTTGGGGAATGTAAGTTTTCTTTGTTTATTAGATGTAATCATATACTAGAGTTCCTCGCTCAGTATAGGTTGTATTGTGGCAAGGGTCGGCAATTTTATTGCCTTCCCATTGATGTTGTCACGTGTATTATAAGATATAATGTTTTCGGTTTATCTCTATGAATATTTTGATACTTTTTGTGTTATGCTGTACTCGTTTTGTGTTATTCTGTACTCGGTTCTTTTTGTTTCATTTATTTTGGTGTATAAAGGAAATGTTAATGTCATGTGTGGTCTGAAATATTGAAATAAAGAATTATTCATGATACATATAAATTTTTTATTGTTGTGTCAAATTTAGAGTCATCTTTTTTCTTTTTCCCAGACCGCAAAATTTTAGACTTGTCCATGTTGAAAGCACTTGTAGACAAGATTAACCCATTACCACACAATCCTGAGTTTTAAAGACCTTAAGGAAGAAGCCTTTTGAAAACATTATGGGAAAAGGAGAAAATACTGGTAAACAAGCATTTTCTCCTTTTCCCACAATGTTTTCTGCTCTATCAAAGACAAAAACCATAATTTGAGGTACCTTCAATTTGTCATGTGCAAATGCTTTGAATTTGATTGAGTCCAAAATTTGATTGTTTGGTAAAGAGTTAAGTGTTGCTGAAATGATGAAATTTGTCTTTGTAAAGATAGAAAACAATGTGGAAAAAGGAGAAAATGCTGGTTACTAAAGCCTTCCCAGAGTTGTTAAAATGCAAATCTCTCCGAATACTTAGCAAGTCTCAGCCTTCTATAACAAAGCATTTTGTAAACATTGTTCACCTAGCTGGCTCTCCTGCCAGCAAAAATTAGAATGACCCTCCACATCTCACACAAAGAATAGAACCTTCAAACTCCTGCTCCATAGGCAGATACCTAAATTACAACATCGCGGAGATGCAGACCTCAGATGGTCCATTGATCAAATCCCGCAGCTGTATCAGGTAGCTTTATATGCATATACACAGAACATTTCTTTGCCAAAAATGTTCCACTTTCCCATACTTAAAATTGTCTGACTCCACTTAAAAAAAGAAAACATGAGCCATTTTTTTTTTTGGAAATTTTCCTAAATAGCTTTCCATTGATTAACAGTTTTTACATTCAATTTTTAATGTGGTCTATCAATCTTGATGGCAGTTTTCACTGAGATTGTTAGATGTGAATTACTTCAACATGTTCGTCTGAGCAGGTTGACATGGGTTGAAAGTTTTTTATATTATGTAAATTTTCTGCATGCCCAAGGAACATACTTATGCATGATCCAGTCGTTGTTCGACAAAATGGATCTATAATTCTCAAGTTGTACCAAGACCCATAGCTTAACTGTTTACCACACAATCCCTACTTTTAATGACCCTGAGAAAGAAACCTTTTGTAAACATTGTGAGAAAAGGAGAAAATGGTGGTAACCAGCATTTTCTCCTTTTCCTACAATATTTTCTTCCCTTCCCAAAACAAATTTCAATTTTTCAACCATATTTATTTTGTCGTCTGCATATGCTTTTAATCTGGACTAGTCTAAAATTTTGTCTTTGGTAAGGGGTTAACTCTTTACCAAACAACAAAATTGTAGACTTATCCAAATTTAGAGCATTGACAGACAACGAAAAGTCTGTGACACACAAATACTTTGTTTCAACAAAGGAAAGCAGCCAGCAACCTTGGATGAGAGTTGTATGAAACACTGGTAAAGGAATCTCTTACATAGTGTTGATAAGAAGACTGGTCTCTCCAAAATCACTTTAATATATTAAATGTTGAAAACAGCATCAAACAGCGCACTGAAATGGATGAAAAGTTGAATTTGTTTGTAAATTGCAAAGGTTGCTTTCTTCTACAAAGGGCTGAAACTTATAAATATTGGGGTCAGTAGTGGTTCAGGTTTCTGGTATGTTACGTAGAGGTCCATGGGGTAGGATTTGAAATGTCTGGTATGTTACCTAGAGGTCCATGGGGTAGGATTTGAGATGTCTGGTATGTTACCTAGAGGTCCATGGGGTATGATTTGAGATGTCTGGTATGTTACCTAGAGGTCCATGGGGTATGATTTGAGATGTCTGGTATGTTACCTAGAGGTCCATGGGGTATGATTTGAGATGTCTGGTATGTTACCTAGAGGTCCGTGGGGTATGATTTGAGATGTCTGGTATGTTACCTAGAGGTCCGTGGGGTATGATTTGAGATGTCTGGTATGTTACCTACATGTATGGTATGTAACCAAGAGGTCCATGGGGTAGGATTTGAGACGGCTGGTATGTAACCTAGAGGTCCGTGGCAAAGGAGTTGAGATGTCTGGTATGTTACTCAGAGGCCCTTAGGGTATGCTTTTAGATGTCTAGTATGTTACCTAGATGTCTGGTATGTTACCTAGAGGATCGTTGGGTAGGATTTGAGATGTCTGGTATGTTACTTAAAGGTTCGTGGGCTAAAATTTGAGATGTCTGGTATGCGACGTAGAGGTCCATATGGTAGAATTTGAAATGGCTGGTTTGTTACCTAGAGGTCCGTAGGGTAGGATTTTAGATGTTTGGTATTTTAGCTGTATGTCTATGTTATTTAGATATCCATGGGGTAGGATTTGAGATGTCTAGTATGTTAGCTAGAAGCCCGTTGGGTTTTGTTTTGAGATGTCTAGTATGTTACCTAGATGTTTGGTATGTTACCTAGAGGTCTGTGAGGTGGGATTTAAGATGTCTAGTATGTAAGGTAGATGTCTGTGGGGAAGGATTTGAGATGTTTTGTATTTCACATAGATGTCCGTGGGGTAGCATTGAGATGTCAGGTATGTAACCTAGATGTCTGGTATGTTACCTAGAAGTTTGTGGGGTAGGGTTTGAGATGATTGGTATGTCACCTAGAAGTGCATGGGGTGTACTTTGAGATGTCCCTAGGGTAGGATTTGGGATGTCTGGTATGTTATCCAGAGGTGGAAGGCATAGGATTTGATATGTCTGGTATGTTACCTAGAGGTCCGTTGGGTAGGATTTGAGGTGTCGGGTATGTTACCTAGAGGTTCGTGGGGTAGGATTTGAGATGACTGGTATGTTACCAAGGGGGCAGTAGAGTAGGATATGAGATATCTGATATGTTACCTAGAAGCCTATGGGGAAGGATTTGAGATGTTACCTACAGGTCCGTGGCATAGGATTTGTGATGTCTGGAATGTTACGCAGATGTCTGGTTACCAAGAGGTCCGTGGGGTAGAATTTAAGATGACTTGTATGTTACCTAGAGGCCGGTGGGCTATGATTTGAGATGTCTGGTATGTTACCTAGTGGTCTGTGAGGTAGGATTTGATATGTTTGGTATCTTATCTAGATGGCTGGTATGTTACCTAGAGGTCCGTGGGGTAGGATTTGCGATATTTGGTATGTTACCTAGAGGTCCGTGGGGTATGATTTGAGATGTCTGGTATGTTACCTAGATGTCTGTTATGTTACCTAAGGGTCCGTCGGGTAGGAATTGAGATGTCTGGTATCTTTCCTAGGGGTTCGTGGGGTAGGATTAGAGATTTCTGGTATCTTACCTAGAGGTACGTGGGGAACGATTTGAGATATCTGGAATAAATTTTGAAGTCCGTGGGAAAAGATTTTTGGTATGTAACCTAGATATCTGGTGTCTTACCCAGAGATCTGTGAGTTAGAATGTGTGATGGCTGGTATGTTGCCGAGCTGTTACCTACGTTTGAAATAACAGGCATGTTACCTAGAGGCCTTTGGGGTAGGATATGAGATGTCTGGTATGTTACCTAGAGGTCCGTGGGGTAGAATTTGAGATGTCTGGTAGTTACCTAGAGGTCCGTGGGATAGGATTTGAGATGTCTGGTATGTTACCTAGAGGTCCGTGCGGTAGGACTTAAGATGTTTGGTGTGTGACCTAGATGGCTAGTATGTTACCTAGAGGTCCGTGGGGTAGGAACTGCGATGTTTGGTATGTTATCTAGAGGTCCTTTGCAGAGGAATTGAGATGTCTGGTATTTTAGCAGGAGGGCAGTGGGTTAGGTTTTGTGATGTCTGGAATGTTACCTAGAGGACCATGGGATAGATTGTAGATGTCTGCTATGTTACCTAGATGTCTGTTTTTTTTTTTTTTTTTTTTTTTCTAAAGGTCCTTAGGATAGGATTTGAGATTACTGGAATGTTATCTAGAGGTCCGTGTGATAGGATTTGAGATGTCTGGTATGTTTTCAAGAGGTCCGTGGAATAGGATTTGAGATGCCTGGTATGTTACATAGAGGCTCGTGGGTAAGGATTAGAGATGTCTTGTATTTTGCCTAGATGTCTGGTATGTTACCTATATGTCTGGTATGTTACCTAGAGGTCTGTGGGTCAGGATATGAGATGGCTGGTATGTTACCTAAATGTCTGGTTTGTTAGCAAGAGGGCAGTGGGGTAGTATTTGAGATGTCTGATATGTTACCTAGAGGTCCGGGGGGTAGGACTTGATATGTCTGGTATGTTACCTAGATGTCTGGTTTGTTACCTAGAGGTCTGTGAGTTAGAATATGAGACGGCTATGTTACCTAGATGTCTGGTATGTTACCAAGAGGGCAGTGGGGTAGGATCTGAGATGTCTGGTATGTTACCTAGAGATCCGTGGGGTCGGGTCTGAGATTATTGGTATGTTACCCAGAGGTCCGTGTGCTATGCTTTGAGATGTCTGGTATGTTACGTAGAGGTCCCAAGGGTAGGATGTGAGATGTCTGAATTGTTACCTAGAGGTGCAAAGTATAGGAGTTGTGATGTCTGGTATGTTGCCTATAGGTCCGTCGGGTAGGATTTCAGAAGTCTGTTATGTTACCTAGAGATTCGTGGGTGGGATTTGACCAGTCTAGTATGTTAACAAAAGCGCAGTAGGGTAGGATTTGAGATGTCTGATATGTTACCTAGAGGCTCATGGGGAAGGATTTCAGATGTTACCTACAGGTCCATGGCATATGATTTGTGATGTCCGGAATGTTACCTAGATGCCTGGTTACCTAGAAGCCCGTGGTGTAAAATTTGAGATGTCTTGTATGCTACCTAGAGGTCCGTGGCATAGAAGTTGAGATGTCTAGTATGTTACCTTAAGGACTGTGTGGTAGGTTTTTAGATGTCTGGTATGTTACCTAGAGGTCCGTGGGGTAGGATTTGCGATGTTTGGCATGTTACCTAGAGGTCCGTGGGGTATGATTTGAGATGTCTGGTATGTTACCTAGATGTCTGTTATGTTATCTAAGGGTCCGTCGGGTAGGAATTAAGATATCTGGTATCTTACCTAGGGTTTCGTTGGGTAGGATTAGAGATTTCTGATATCTTACCTAGAGGTACCTGGGAACGATTTGTGATGTCTGGAATAAATTTTGAAGTCCATGGGAAAGGATTTCTGGTATGTAATCTAGATATCTGGTGTGTAACCAAGAGGTCTGTGAGTTAGAATATAAGATGGCTGGTATGTTGCCTAGCTGTTACCTAGATGTCTGATATGTTATCAAGAGGGCATATGGGTAGGATTTAAGATGTCTAATATGTTACCTAAAGGGCTGTTGGTATGATTTGAAATGCCTGATTTGTTAACTAGAGATCCGCGTGGTAGGATTTGAAATGTCTGGCACGTTACCTAGAGGTCCGCTGTGTAGGATATGCGATGTCTGGTACGTTACCTAGAGGTCCGTGGGGTAGGATTTGAGATATCTGGTATTTACCTAGAGGTCCGTGGGGTAGGACTAAAGATGTGTGGTATGTAACCTACATGTCTGGTATGTTACCTAGAGGTCCCTTGTGTAGGATTTGCAATGTCTGGTATGCTACCTAGAGGTTCGTTGCATAGATGAGATGTCTGGTATCTTAGCAAGAGGGCAGTGATGGTTTCGTGATGTCTGAAATGTTACCTAGAGGCCCATGTGGTAGACTGTAGATGTCTGCTATGTTACCTAGATGTCTGGTATGTTTTCTACAGGTCCGTGGGGTAGGATTTGAGATGTCTGGTATGTTACCCAGAGGTCCGTGGGATAGGATTTAAGATGTCTGGTATGTTTTCAAGAGGTCCGTAGGATAGGATTTGAGATGTCTGTTATGTTTTCAAGAGGCCCGTGCGATAGAGTTTGAGATGTCCAGCATGTTATCTATATGTCTGGTATGTTACCTAGAGGTCTGTGGGCTGGGATATGAGATGGCTACTGTGTTACCAAAATGTCTGGAATGTTAGCAAAAGGGCAGGGATATGATTTGAGATGTCTAGTATGTTACCTAGAGGGCCGAGGGGTATGATTTGAGATGTCTGGTATGTTACCTAGAGGTCAAGGGGTAGGACTTGAAATGACTGGTATGTTACCCAGATTTCTGGTTTGTTACCTAGAGGTCTGTGAGTTAGGCTATGAGAGGGCTGGTATGTTACCTTAATGTCTGGTATGTTAGCAAGAGGGAAGCGGGGTAGGATTTGAAATGTCTGATATGTTACCTACAGGCCCGTGGGGTATGATTTGAGATGTCTGGTATGTTACACAGAGGTCCGGGGAGGGGGGTAGGACTTGAAATATCTGATATGTTTCCTGGAAGTCTGGTTTGTTACCTAGAGGTAAGGTAGGACTTGAAATGTCTGGTATGCTACCTAGATGTCTGGTTTGTTACCTAGAGGTCTGTGAGTTAGGATATGAGATGGCTGGTATGTTACCTAGATCTCTTGTATGTTACCAAGAGGGCAGTGGGGTAGGATCTGAGATGTCTGCAATGTTACCTAGAGGTCCGTGGGTTAGGATTCGAGATGTCTGGTATGTTACCTAGAGGTCCGTAGGGTAGGATTTAAAATATCTGGTACGTATGATACCTAGAGGGCCATGGGGTGGGACTTCAGATGTCTGGTATGTAACTTGGATGTCTGGTATGTTATCTAGAGGTCCCCGGGTAGGTCTGTGGCATAGGATTAGAGATGTCTTGTATGTTACCTAGATATATGGCATGTTAGCTAGAGGTCCTTAGGGTAGGATTTGAGATGTCTGGTATGTCTGTGGGGTAGGATTTTAGATGTCCGATATGTAACGTAGAAGTCCGTGGATTAGGATTTGAAATGTCTAGTATGTTACCTAGAGGTCCGTGGGGAAGGATTTGAGGTGTCTGACATGTTACTTAGAGGTCCGCTGGGTAGGATTTGAGATGTCTGATATGTTGCCAAGAGGTTCGTGGGGTAGCACTTGAGATGACTGGTATGTTATCTGGAGGCCCGTGGGGTAGTTTAGGTATCAGGTATGTTACCCAGAAGTCTATGGCCGAGTAGTTTAGGTGCAGGTATTTTACTTAGAGGTCAGTGGCTGAGTAGTTTAGGTATCAGGTATATTACGGAAAGGTCTGTTCTTACAGCATAGCTTCTTCCCGTATAAAATCAATACCTGACAACTGCGTTAGGGAGAATTTTTTAGCTCAGGGGTTAGTGTAGTGGTCTTTTAAACCTCAATAAACAACGATATTTGCCGCACATGTTCGAATCCCAGCCTGAGCTGTTTGTCTTTAACCTATGCATTTGTTGCGAACTTTCATGTAGCCTAGAAGTTTAGGTATCAAGTATCTTACCTAGAGGTCTTCGGCCTTGTAGTATGGGTGTCAGGTATGTTATCCAGTGGTCTATGACCTAGTATTTTAGGTATCAGGTATGTTACCAAGAGGCAGGTGGCTTAGTTGTATAGGTGTCAGCAATCTTACCTTGAGGTCTTCGGTTTAGGTCTTTGGTTTAGGTGTCAGACATTTTACCCAGTGGTTTGTGGCCTAGTAATTTAGGTATCAGCTATGTTACCTAAAATGTCTGTGGCCTTGTAGTTTAAGTGTAAGGTGTCTTACTTAGAGTCCTGTTGCGTAGTAGCTTAGGTATCGCCTATGTTACCTGGAGGTTCTTGGCCAAGTAGTTAAGGTGTCAGCTATGATACCTAGTGATCTGTGGCTACGTAGCTGAAGTGTCAACTATGTAACCTACTGGTTTGTAACCTTGTAGTTTAGATGTCAGGTATGTTACCCAGAGTTCTGTGGTTACGTAGCTGAGGTGTCTGCTATGTTACCCGGAGGTTTGTGGCCAAGAAGTTAAGGTAACGGCTATATTTTCTAGAGGTCTGTGAACGCTATGTTACCTAAGGGTTTGTGGTCCAGTACTTAAGGTGTCAGCTATGTCACCAAGAGGTTTGTGGTCGCGTAGCTGATGTGTGATGTGTGTCAGTTATATTACCTAGAGGTTTGTGGCCAAGTAGTTAAGGTGTCGGCCATGTTACCTTGAGGTTTTATGGGCCCGTAGCTGATGTGTCAGCTATATTACATAGAGGTTTGTGGCCGCGTAGTTGATGTGTCAGCTATGTTACATAGGGGTTTGTGGCAAGTAGTTAAGGTGTCAGCTATGTTACATAGAGGTTTGTGGCAAGTAGTTAAGGTGTCAGCTATGCTACCTAGAGGTTTGTAGCAAAGTGGTTAAGGTATCAACCATGTTACATTGAGGTTTTACGGCCCCGTAGCTGATGTGTCAGTTTGTTACAGAGGTCTGTGGCTGCGTAGCTGACGCGTCAGCTATGTCACCTAGAGGTTTGTGCCAAGTTGTTAAGGTGTCAGCTATGTTACCTAGAGGTTTGTGGCCCTGTAGCTGATGTATCAGCTATGTTACCTAAAGGTCTGTGGCCGACTGGCTGAGATGTCAGCTATGTTACCCAGAGGTTTTTCGCCTAGTGGCTAAGGTGTCAGTTATATGATCTAGAGGTTTGTGGCCGCGAAGCTGAGGTGCCAGCTATGTTACCTAGAGGTTTGTGGCCAAGAAGTTAAGGTTTCGGCTTTATGGATCGATCTGTGACAGCGTAGCTGAGGTGTCAGCTATGTTACCTAGAGGTCTGTAGTCCCTACTTGATATGCCAGCTGTGTAAACTTAAGGTTTGCGGCCTAGGAGGTAAGGTGTCAGCTATGTTACCTAGAGTTTTGTTGCCGCATAGCTGAGGTGTTAGCTATGTTACCTTGAAAACATTTGAGGGAAAAGAAACTGTTATTGTACAGCACTGGATTAACTACTTACATATCAATCCTGTTTTTGATGACCTCGAAGAAAATGGGTGTTCAGAAACATTGTTGGATAAGGAAAAAATGTATTTCTGCTTTACCCGATATATTTTCCAAGCTTTCAAACATATGAGCCATGCTCTGTGAAAAGGGGGTTTAACGCATCTGCGAAAGTATCAACCCAGGTCAGCCCGCGCAGGATGACCTGGCCCTAAACTTTTCGCTATTGGTCTATTTTCTGTATGCCAAAAGACCATTCTGTCTCATGATTCAGTCAGTTGCAAAAGAAAATGTGGCTATCATAGATCAATAATTATGTGATTCCTTGCTTGGTATCATGCATCACGGAAACGCATTATGCCCCCTTTTGCCCGAGCGTGGCTCATATAAATTCGATCAACGGAGACACATTGAAATTGTCACATGTACATGTACGTGCTGTGCAGTCTGATCTTGATATATGCTATTCGCGATCCTGCGACTTTCCCCTCCCCTTCGTTTTCACCTATCGCACTGAAAAGATTGAACTTAACTACGATTGGACTAGAAGATACTTTTAAAAAAAAAAACTTTTGCTAGCAATGCTTTTCTTTCAGTCGTATTTCTAAGCCTTTCAAAATTTTCATCCAAGGGAAGCAAATCGTATTAAATATTGACAAACAATAAATTAGTTACTTCCCTTAGATATTTTTCGTGGGCATGTACTCTCCCTTTCTACAATGTTTCATCTATGTCATGCCTCATGGCACAATATGCCTCTCTCTCTCTCTCTCTCTCTCTCTCTCCCCCCTCTCTCTCTACAATATTTTATTCATGTCACGGTCGCCAGTGAACCTATCCATGGGCACTTTTTCCAACAAGGTTTTCCATATCATGATCAAATGACTTACCATTTCTTCAAATGTTTGTCCTGTGTGTAAATCAGTATTTTTTGTGGGTTCACATATCCTGTACAATTAATGTTTAAGCATTCTTAATCTCTCTACAAAATAATGGTCTTGTCCAATTTAACCCTTAAGCGCTACCCACTGACCTTTTGCGGACAGTGTAGATTCAAGATCAGACTGCACAGAACGTGAAGTCTGATCTTGGATCTACACTGTCCGATAAAGAGATATTTTTTCACACAAACAAAAAAAATTTGAAACTGCAATATTTAGGTTTTTACTACCCACTTGAAAGATTTAATTTATTTCGCAGTATAAAGGTTAAAAGCATTTGCAGTTTACAGGTTAACCCTTTACCAGACAAAAAAATTTTAGCCTTGTCCAAATTGAAAGCATTTGCAGACGACAATTTCAATGTGGCTCAAATGGTGCAACTTTTCTTTGGTAGGGTAGAAAACATTGTGGGAAAAGGAGAAAATGTTGGTTACCAGCATTTTCTCCTTTTCCCACAATTTTTTCAAAAGGCTTCTTTCCCAGGGTCGTTAAAAGGCGGCATTGTGTGGTAAAGTGTTAAAAGTGCTCATGTTACGGGAATCGTCTTCTGAAAGTGTTGAAAACATCCTGTTTTTCCCACAATGTTTTCAACAACCTTCTTCGATACGATCGTTAAAAGAATAAAGCATTTTCTCCTTTTCCCCACGATGTTTTCAAAGGCTCTCGTCCTGAGAGTCGTTAGAACACGAAATTCTTGGGTAAAGGGTTAAATTATCGGAGAAGATCAAGCTGAGATAAGTATCTCTACACAAGGCTACAAGAAAACTGTAGCCTTTGGTTTTGAATTGGAAAGAAGGGACATAAAATGTATTTATTTTTCTCATTATCCAATTCAATACTATAAACCCGCCATGCAGGGTATCGTATCAATTTCAGGTCGCGTCAGCGGGAAATGACACACAGCGTGTGAAAAGGGGGAAAATGTTGGTTACCAATGCGCTCTGCCCTTCCACTCATTTGAGCCCCATTTAGTTTGTCGTCTGCAGATGCTTTCAATTTGGACAAGTCCAAAGTTCTGCCCGAAGCAGACGGCTATTGAAACCTATGAACGAAAAAGAGAAATGCTGGTTAAGCATATTTTTTAAATAAAGCAGTAATTTCAAAGCTGTTATTTAAATTTCAGAGACCAATCATATTCGTTCAATATATTCACTGCGATATAAAAATTTCTATCTTACGGTGGGAGGGCAAAAAACTTGTCCGCTTCCAAAGTTTCAACCTTTACTACTCCTTCAAATTTCAACTATTTGTTTTGTTCTATTATCAGATTGAAGACAAATTATCACAGAAAAAAAATAAAAGTAACGACTTCTCCATTCGAGTCAATAAATACATGTATGTAAAAAATACTGACTTGAATCTAGGTGATGTCCGGCAGTTAATACAGTTGGACACACTGCCTTATTTATTAGGTTATAGAGGGTCAAAACACAAGCACCTGTTTCACATCCGGGGAAAACAATTCCTGAATTGAGTCAAAGAATTTTATTGCAAATGGAGAATCAGGTTTTTTTTCCTGTTAAGCTCAATCTGCTTCCGCAGCATATTTCTAACCTTTATGTGACTGTTTACATCATTCTGTTAATCGTAAGTAACATACTGTGGAAATTTTATCCCAAGAAAACGTTTTACCCACCAAAATGCTCATAATTGAGCCATAATGTATGAATGTGTTTCGAAGAGTGTCAACAGCTGAAGCACGGAACAGCTATAGAACAGAAAAGGGGCCTTAACGCATCTGCGAAAAGTACTGACCAGGTCAGCCTACCTAGCACGCTGACCGAAACATTTCGCTGTGGGTCAATTTTATGTATGTCTAAGGTCCATTTTACTTCATGATTCAGTCGGTTGTTAGACAAAGTGGATTGTATGGATCTCTAGTTATGTGATGTCTTGCCCGGTAAAATGCTTCACGAAGACGCATTAAGCCCCCTTTTCACAGAGCATTGCTCACGTATTTCTTGATAGCGCATGTGTTCCATAATCAACTATTCAACGGTATCGTGATATTTATCCGAATTGAATGTGTTTGCAGATGACAAACCAAATGTTGCTCAAATGACTGGACTTGCCTTTGAAAAGAATAGAACACACTGTGGGGAAAATGAGAAAATGCTGGTTACCAGCATTTTCTCCTTTGCCCATAGTGTTTCCAAAGGCCTTCCTTTTCATGCTTTATAAAATTAGGGATTGTGTATTATTAAAGTGTTAACACTCTAACATGACGAAAAGGTGGCCATTGATATTAAAATTGGGGAAAAATTATCTTAAAGGTAATTTTGTGATTCGGGGAGAAATTGTTCACAATTACCAAGTTTGTAATAATGATTTAAACTGGTAATGACTAGCCTCATATAGTTGACAGAAAAAATGTTAAAACCTTTACCAAACAACCAAGTGTTTTAAAGACCCCGTAGAATAAAGAATACGAAAACACTGTGGAAAAAGGAAAAAATGCCAGTAATCAGCATTTCTCTCATTTTCCAAAAAGATTTTCTACCCGTTCGCAGACAAATTCCATTTTAATTTGGACAAGTCTAAAATTTTTCGTTTGGTAAAGCCCTAAAGGCAGACAAGTGAGTGGGTTAAAAAAAAAAACAGTCGATTTTCCACGGGTATTCATTTTATGTGCCATAATCGGTGACTTTAAAACCTATTTAGAAGTTTGGAAAAGACATTATTATTTACATGGCGCGTCATAAATAAAGTCGAGCTCGAAATCTATGAATGTTTTTTCTTCGAGATTATTGAATGAAAAGAGTCTTCACATGGATAATTTGTCCAGTTTTCTGTTGCTCAGAATTTCTGAAATTCTATTTGGATAAAAATACGTGAATCGTTACGGAAGGACTATTTTTGTTCAGATGTGGTACAGCGGCCATAATTTTTCAGGCGCCTCGTTGACACTGACTTCATACTTTTAGGTGACGAGGCGCTCATTATAATATCAATAACGAATATAATGATGCCGCATGAATACACTCCAGGGTCGTTTTTATCGGAGTTAATTGAACGCCGGTATAAACATGCAAAAATGTAATCGTGGTGAAGAAAACATACTCTAAAACCTTTACCAATCAACCCAATGTTTTACGACACTGAAGAAGAAGGCTTTTGAAAGCGTTGCGGGAATATGAAAAAATGCTGGTCACTAGCATGTTCTCATATTCCCACATTTTCTTTTACTTCAAATACAAATCCAGTGATTTACGCCACATTTGTCGCTTTTAACTCTTTACCACACAATCCCGATTTTTAACGACCCTGAGAAAGAAGCCTTTTGAAAACACTGTGGTAACCACAATGTTTTCTACCCTTCCCAAAACAAATATTAATTTTTCAGTCACATTTATTTTATCGTCTGCAACTGCTTTCAATTTGGACCAGTCTAAAATTTTGTCGTTTGGTGAAGAGATTAATTAATTTGGAGAAGTCTACAAAAATCGTCGTCTGACAAGCAGTTAAATTCCCTTCGTGCTGAATTTCTGGGTCTGTATTCACCAACCATTCTTAAGAATATTCTTAGTCTTGTTCTAGAAGATTTTCTACATTTTGAAAGTAACACAACTTCTAATTGGCTAAACCAAATGGTTTAGCCAATCAGAAGTTATGTTACTTTCAAATTTAGAAAAATTTGGAGAGTAAGACAAAGAACGTTCTTAAGAATGGTTGGTGATTACGGACCCTGGTCTACACAATATTCATTTTTCAAAGGAACAGGAAAAGAAAACGATGACCTTAACTCTTTACCACACAATCATGGGTTTTAACGACCCTGAAGAAGAAGCCTTTTGAATACATTGTGTGAAAAGGAGAAAATGCTGGTAACCAGCATTTTCTCCTTTTCCCACAATGTTTTCGAACCATTCCAAAACAAATTTCAATTTTTGAGTCACATTTATTTTGTCGTCTGCAAACGCTTTCAATTTGGACTGGTCTAAAATTTTGTCGTTTGGTAAAGAGTTAACCGTCCTAGGGAAAACTTCAGATGAACATTTACTTGAGCCATGCTTTCTGAAAAGCTGATTTCATGCCTCTGCAAAAAGTATCGACTCATGTCTGCGAAAGCTGACCTGTGTCGGGACTTTTTGCCTTTGGTAAAGTTTTTGCATATAAAAGGACCATCCTATCTCAAGATTCAACCGGTTGTTGTACAAAATGGATCTTATGGATCCATAATTGTGATGACTTGCAGACTTCACGGCAATGCATGAAACCCCCTTTTGCCACAGCTCGGCTCACCTATATTGTTCATATTATAGCCGTAGGTCACAAGTGTCACAGGGCTTGCAGATGCTTTCAATTTGGAAGAGTCTAAAATTTGTCTTTTGGGAAAGAGTTTCACACTTGCCCTTGCTCCATGTCGTGCAAGCTTTTTACAACGACCCCCGTTGTTCTGTAACACAGACAGGTCTTTCAAAAGTGACTTCAAAGGTGTTCGCTATAATTGCTACTTCATGCAGCAAATCCTGTGTTTCTTTTGCCGGGAAAATACTTGTTGATTTTTTTAAACACTCTACCAAATCAAAGGACTGAAAGTCCTGAAAGCGGATTTGTGGAGCAGTATTAAGCTATGATATTATGTAATGAAAAATAAAATTTCCATGACACGTTATGCATTTACATGTATATGTAACTTGCTAGTGGAGTTAGCAAGGGCAAGGAGAGTCGAAGTTGTTTTGCCAAGCGGGATGCGCAGTAATTGTTATTTTATTACATGAATTGATTAAGGAGTAGCAATTAGATCCATCAATCTGATGTGGTTTTCTGCGGGTATAAGATATGTATACGTGTAGGACTGTATGTATGGTCGTGACAAAAACGAGATAGGGGTGTACTAACTAAAACCGAAAGTAGAATGAGTACAGAGCGCGAGCGTTATGACAGTATTTGGTTCAGTAACCTAAAAATAAGCGCGCATGCGTCATGCCAGTGGTTTGGTTCCGGCCTGTTCGATCACAGTAAGCATTTGCTAAAAAATGAACTAAAAGGAAAAGGGCTTATTTTACTGCCCTACCTCCCATATACATCTTTTTTTTTTCCGGTAACCGACTTTTGGAAAACCAAGGAAAATGTCTCATAAGGTCTTTATCTTTCACTTTTATTTTATAAACATTAATTTATGAGCCGTGTTCTGTGAAAAGGGGCTTAACTCTTTGCCACACAATCCCGAGTTTTAACCACCCTGAGAAAGAGGCCTTATAAAAACATTGTGGGAAAAGGAGAAAAATGCTAGTATTTTCTCCTTTTCCAACAATATTTCCTATCCTTTTACATACAAATCTTACCATATGAGCCATATCAAATTTGTCGTCTGCAAATACTTTGAATATACAAGTGTAAAATTTTGTCTTGTGGTAAAAGATTACTATATCTGCGTGATGCACGGCACTAAGCCAGTCACAACATAATTCTAGACATATAAAATCCATTTAGTCAAACAATGACTAAATCTGGAGGCAGAATGGTCCTTGGACATGCAGAAAATTTTAACCCTTTACCAAACGACAAATTTTTAGACTGGGCCAAATTGAAAGCATTTGCAGACGGCAAAATAAATGTGATTGAAAAATTGAAATTTGTTTTGGGAAGGGTAGAAAACACAGTGGGAAAAGAAGAAAATGCTGGTTACCAGCATTTTCTCCTTTTCCAACAAAGTTTTCAAAAGTTTTTCAGTGTCGTTAAAACTCGGGATCGTGTGGTAAAGGGTTAAGACAGCAAAAAGTTTCGGCCCACGTCAAACTGATACTTTTGGCATTTGCATTTAGCCCCTATTTCACATAGCACGGCTCTTATGTTTTTTTTTTCTCAGTATTTTAACAAATCGGTTTTCACAAGTTGTCTATCGCAATGTCACGGTACACGGTATCGCAATGCCACGGTACATGGTATCGCAATGCCACGGTACACTTACACGACATCTACTAACCCTAACCCTGCTAAATAAGTTAACCCTTTACCACACAATCCCGAGTTTTAACGACCCTGAAGAAGAACGCTTTTGGAAACATTGTGGGAAAAGGAGAAAATGCTGGTAGCCAGCATTTTCTCCTTTCCCCACAATGTTTTCCACCCTATCAAAGACGAAAATCATCATTTGAAATACAGTTAATTTGTCGTCTACAAATGCTTTCAATTTGGTCGAGTACAAAATTTTGTCGTTTGGTGGAGTTAAATTAAACTTTAAGGCCGATAGTAAAAACCCAAATTTTGCAACTTCAAAGTCATTTTTTCGGAAAAAAGTTATCGGACAATGGAGATCCAATATCAGACTGCACGTTCTGTGCAGTCTGATCTCGATCTACACTGTCCGCAAAAGGTCCTTGAGTCGCGCTTAGTAGCTTATGGGCTAAGACATGCATATCTTTTTACAGCGTTTGCCGACAACATAAATGCGACTCACATGATGGTTCCGTCTATGAAAGGGTAGGAAGCACTGTTCGAACAGAAGATGATGCTGGGTACCAGTAATATATATAATCCTACCTACCAGTATTTTCTCCATTTCCCAAATACGTTTTCAAAAGGGATTTTCCACAGGGTCTCTTTGCGTTAAATTACTCGTTCTGATAATAAAAAGAACACACTGAAAAATGGCTGCAGTGGCTTCCGGCCCTCCTTGAAATTATGACAATACCAAAGACAAGTCCGTTGCAAAGGCGTCACCAGGGATTCAAATACCCCGCTAATCCCGCTCCGAATCGAGCGCTAATTCACCTTTAGGCTGCCAAGTGCAATGTAGTGCGCTTTTGCGGACAATGTAAATCAAGATCAGAGAGCACAGGACGTGCAGTCTGATCTTGACCTACCTACCGTGACTATCCGATACAGCGAAGATTCGATTTTCGACAGAAAAAGAGATAGGATGAAATCGCAATATTTCTCTTTTCACTGTCGGCTGGGAATGTTTTATTTTCTGGGCAGGTTTAGGTTCAATTGTGAAAATACAGTTTACTGTTCTACGTTTAAAGTGATAAAAAGAACGTTTTTTCTGCTCCCATTTTTTTTCCATACGCACTTGTCTATTGTGTGTAATGGACGCTACGTCCTTGTATCGATGCCATGACAACATAACCAGTTCTTGCAGTACTACTTGCAAAAGACCATTTTAGCCTTGCTGCTTTCGACTTTTGAAAACATCAGTTCAACTTGCAAAAGTGAAATAATGAACACATTCATACATGTGTCAGCATTTACACTGCCTGTGATGACTATTTTCTTGCCCCAATCTCTGGAAACGGAACGTCAAAAAAAAAAACATGAATACACTATCATGGTGAAGTTTTCTTCCAACGATGCAAATGAGCCCATCTTTTGACATGCAGAAAATTTACATTCAGCAAAGGTTTTGACCCATGTCAGCCTGCGCCGACTGCACAAGCTGACATGAGTCGATACCTTTTGCAGATGCATTAAACCCCCTTTCAAAGAGCATGACTCAAATGATTTTGTGTTAACCCTTTACAAGACGACAAAATTTTAGCCTTGTCCAAATTGAGCGCATTTGCAAACGACAATTTCAATGTGGCTCAAATGGTGCAACTTTTCTTTGATAGGGTAGAAAACATTGTGGGAAAAGGAGAAAATGCTGGTTACCAGCATTTTCTCCTTTTCCCACAATGTTTTCAAAAGGCTTCTTTCCCATGGGCGTCAAAATGCGGCATTGTGCGGTAAAGGGCTAACGAGGTAAAGATATTTATCCACTGGGAGTTTTGTCCGAGATGTACGTCCGTCAAAAGAGGGGGCGGGGCTACTGTCAAAAGGGGGAGGGGGAATTCCTGTCAGTGTCTGCCTAGGCCAGCAAGATTCATGTAAATGCATTTATTTAGAAAAAAATGTAAATGCAAAATATATACAAACATACATAAATTCCTTGTTATATATGTATAAATGCAAATGAAAATATGTTGAATATATAAATGGAAACCCACTCATACGTCCATAAATTTAGGTCACATGACCGGTCTCACGAGACCATCTGTCATCTAAGTGATTGTCAAACTAATGCATTAATGCTCGGACTGTACTTCGAGTATGATCGAGCAAATATGGGCATTATACACTGTTTGTCTCCGTGAGGCCTAAACAGCAGTAGATGATAATAAAGGTGCGAGGATGAAGTTCAGACACTATATACGAAGCCTATGATCTGGACTAAGGTATTTGCCATGGAAGTAGATACACGTAGAGTTTCTGTAGTATAAAATACATTGTATGCAAGGCAGCAAAAGACTGCTAAAGTACTTGCAACTCTCTAACAACTGTAACCCAGTTTCATCATCATTATTATTATTATTATTATTTTTTCTTTTTTTTTTTGAGAAGATAGAAAACATTGTGAAAAAAGAGATAATGCTAGTTACCAACATTTTCTCACAATATTTTCGAAAACCTGTCCCCTCAGGAGTCATTAAAACATGTGACTGTTTGGTAAAGAGATAATGGAATTTTAGAGTATCGACTCAGAGGAGTTTGACGAAACTTTTTACAATCCAGACTGGGACGGGTTAATTTATAACAGGTGATGAACATTTGGTAACAGACAGACTTCACGGACGTACAAGTGGGCATAGACAACCATAATGAGCACTGTTAAAGTAACCATTTTTGGTACAACAAACACCAAATGTCATTTGAAATGCATGAACTTGTGGAACAAAAAGTAAACATTGTGTCATGGTTTTAAATCATTGGCAAATGAAATTCAATAAACAATAAACTGTAAACATCTACTAGCAACTAACTGTTTGCCCAAGAAAAGCGTTAAAAGAGCTACGAACCTTGTTTGAGCGTAGATTTGAGCAGATTAGTTAGGATAGTCAAATATTGTGCAGGATAGTCAAATATTGTGCCTTTGTACCTCTTTCAAATACTTTAGGTACTGTTATATTGGATAAGCTATACATCATTTTATAATATGTACATAAATTGCTTACATTTAAGCCATGCTCTGGCAAAAGAGGAAAGAGGGCTTAATGCATCTCCGTCATGCATTGTACCAAGCAAGATAACATAGCTAGAAATCTATAAAATCCATTTTGTCTAACGACCAACTGAATCATGAGGTAAAATAGTCCTTTGGCATATAGAAAATTGACCAACTGTGAAAAGTTTCGGCTCAGATCAGCCTGCGCAGACTGACCTGGGTCGATACTTTTCGCAGACGCATTAAGCCCCCTTTTCACAGAGCACGGTTCATTTGGATTGTCACTAAAAAGGTATACCCATACCTAGCTATAAAATGGCTACTCTAAACATGAAAACCAACTGCTGAAAGTTCCCGAAAAGGAGTAACCCTTTACTCTTTACCACATAACAAAAGTGTAGACATGTCCAAATTTTTAGCATTTGACAGGGTATATTTGGCGCAAATGATGGAACTTGTAATAAGGTAATGTTACCATATTTTTTTTTACTTTTTCAACAATGTTTTCAATAGGCTTCTTCCTCAGGGTTGTTAAATCTCAGGATTATGTTGTAAATGGTTAAGGTTTCTCATCAACCCCCCCCCCCCACCCCCAATGTTAAGGACATTTGATTAAAACTACTTGGAAAACATTTTTGGCAAGCAAATATATTTCAAGACCCGAGCAATTTCTCCATTAACCACAGATGTTCCAAACTTTACTCATATATACATTTTGCAAAAGATGCCTCAGATTTTAGCACTTGTTGCTATGAACTTTGAAGAACCATAATCAAAAGGTTGAATAAAAGCTCGACAGTAAAAAAGTAATTTACTTTTCGGTTCTCATGAAAGTCAGTATTACTAGTAGTCTGGAAGTCTAACAGACAAAAAGTTAGTCTGTGGGTGAGGTTTAGTCATGTAGAATTAGTAACAACATGCAGGATCATTTCAATGTTGGTCATGGTTTTCTCTCCCAGTTGTAACTCTTTACCGGACCACAAAATTTTAGACTTGACCCAATTGAAAGCAATTGCAGACCACAAATGTGGCTAAAATTATGGGCTTTGACAAAGTAGAAAACGTGGTACAAAGAAAAATATCAAAAGAAAACAAGAAAATGTGGGTAACCAGCATTTTCTCCTTCTCCCATAATGCTTCGAAAGCCCAACAACTCAGGGTCGTAAAAATATGTGATGGTTTGGTAGTAATAAATGAATTGCTTCCAAGGCAGATAGTTGTTTTACCAAACGACAAAATTTTAGCCTTGTCCAAATTGAAAGCATTTGCAGATGACAATTTCAGTGTGGCTCAAATGGTGCAATTTTCTCTTGATAGGGTAGAAAACATTGTGGGAAAAGGAGAAAATGCTGTTTACCAGCATTTTCTCCTTTTCCCGCAATTTTTTCAAAAGGCATCTTTCCCAGGGGCGTTAAAAGGCAGCATTGTGCGGTAAAGTGGTAAAGCAATCTACCTAATCCTTTAACAGTTGACAAAATTTTAGATGTGTCCAAACTGAAAGCATTCGCAGATGACAACATAAATGTGGTCAAAATGATGAAACGTCTATGAAAAGGGCAGAAAATGTGGGAAAAGGCTAACATGCTGGTTACCAGCATTTTCTCCTTTTCCAACGATTTTTTAAAAAAGGGCTTTTCCCCCAGATCATTAAAACTTGGGTCTGTGTGATAAACAGTTAAAGGCCTTTTTTTGTTAAAAAAAAATGTCATGAGAAGAAAAAAAGATGTTTTTTTGTATGATAAAGGGGAGCTACTTTGCAACTTGTCTTCACCAGGTAATAATCTTTCTGCACATTAACGACAAAACTGGAAAGTGAACAAATATCAGAGGAACAAGACCATACCTGTACCAAACCTTTGACTTCTAGTGTTAGTTTGGATCTCCAATCCGCTGTATTAGGACTAAATCTGGGGATAAGTAGTGTTCTGCATACTAAGTCAGGCTGTTATCCTTGTTAATGTTAGAAGCTGTGAAATACTCTCTCAAAAAAGTTAATATGGATTAGCAGTGCATTGTCTTCTATGGTTAAATTTTCTGTGTTTTAGTATATTTTACCTGCTTGAAAACCAATTACAAATCTATAGGAAATCATGTGACTGGTTTCAAATTTTATGGACCACAATTTGGCTTTCTTACCATCAATGCTGTTAACTCTTCCACAAACAAAACAATTTGGACATAACAAAGTTAAAAGCATTTGTAGACACCATATAAAACTTAGCTCAAATGCTGGGATTCGACTTTAAAAGTGTAGAAGGTTCGAGGAAAAAGGAAGATTTTTGGGCAGAAATGATTTCCAGTTTTTTCCTCCATGATTTCAAAAGCTTCTTCGTTTGGTAAAAAAGTTGACAGATAACCATCTTTGTCTTGCTATCCTTCAATGTCCATACCAAAGGGAATCCATTAACCCTTTACCAGACGACAAAATTTTAGCCTTGTCCAAATTGAAAGCGTTTGCAGACGACAATTTCAGTGTGGCTCAAATGGTTTAATTTTCTCTTGATAGGGTAGAAAACATTGTGGGAAAAGGAGAAAATGCTGGTTACCAGCATTTTCTCCTTTTCCCACAATGTTTTCAAATGGCATCTTTCCCAGGAGCGTCAAAAAGCGGCATTGTGCGGTAAAGGGTTAAGAAATATCAAATTATCGGATTTCTTACAAACATATTTGGCCTTTCTATCAATACTGATGTACGTACAAAAACCCAGATATGTGTACTGTACATGTAGTTGGTTCTGTGCGTCAAGATGAAAACATGTTACTTGGCATCAAAACTGAATGTTAGTAAGAAAAGTACACTACTAATGGATTAGAATGAAGAACTCTTTATTGCATATCAAGATGAGTAAGAAACTATAATATAAACTAAACACTCTAAAAACAAATCTGTGTCAAACAGGTTGGAAGCACAAGATGAGATTTTAACAGAGATCCAAGTAACCAAGCATGAACTGAATTAACCCTATGCCACGCAATCCCGAGTTTTATTGACCCTGATAGTGGAGGCTTGTGAAAACAGTGTTGAAAAAGGAGAAAATGCTGAAAACCAGCATTTTCTCCTTTTCCCACAATGTTTTCTATCCTATCAAAAAAAAAACAAAAAAAAAATCATGATTTGAACTGCATTCAATTTGTCAGCGGCAAATGCTTTCAATTTAGACCAGACTAAAATGTTGTCGTTTGGTAAAATTTTGTCGTTTGGTAAAGAGTTAACTCTTTACTCACCAAAATTGTTTTCAAAAGCCTTCTTCTTTGGGGTCCTTAACCCTTTACCACACCACAAAATTTTAGACCTGCTCAAATTGAAAGCATTTCCAGACGACAATTTTAATGCAGCTCAAATGATGTGGTTTTTCTTTGATAGGGTAGAAAACATTGTGGGAAAAGGAGAAAATGCTTTTTCCCACAATGTTTTCAAAAGGCTTCTTCTTTCCCAGGGGCGTCAGAAGGCGGCATTGTGCAGTTAAGGGTTAAAACACAGAGTCATCCTGTACAAAGTTAACTGTTTTCATCGCTTTGTCACTCTAAAGTTTCACCATGACTCAATGGTTCACATAGAAATCTCGCACAAGTCCCAAACAGCTGGACATAAAGCATACACACTCATCAATTTGACCTGTTTGACACAAATGCTGTTCTTTTCCAAAAAGCCCTGTATACCAAAAAACTATACAAAAAATTTAAGAAAATAAACATTGCATAAAATTATGTTGATTTCTCACATAGAAATAGTCCCTTCCTATCTCCCATAACAATCTTTGAAAACAACCAAAACCTATGTAAAACTTATTTTTAAATTTAGAAAAAACAAGAAATCATCCAAAAATACTGCAATTTCCACCAACACATTTATTTCTGCCTACAACATTTTTATCTGAAGGCAGACCACTTTTGAATGGGCAGAAAGCACTCATAAAGAGACTTTAAACCAGATTTCCTTTCACAAGTTTTTTTTTTCTAGAAAATCTTAACAAAGACTGGAAATTTTCATTTGCATGAAAAGGTGGCTTGAAATTAAAAACCTTTTCAGAAATACATACAGAAAACACAAGGAATTACTGCTACTTTTTGTATTTCATTGTGAAATTTCCTGTTGCGTTAGTAACAGTATAAGTGTTATTTATAGCAAAGCAAGGGGAAAAGTACATTTGAGTCATGCTCTGGTAAAACTGTGCTTAATGCATCTCCGTAATGCATGATACAGAGCAAGTCATTACAGTATCATGAATACATAAATCCATTTCATATAACAACCAAGTTACATGGTACACTGGTCCTTTGAGCTGCATAAAATTGACAAATGGCTAAAAGTTTCTGCCCAGGTCAGCCTGCGTTGACTGCACAGGCTGAGCTGAGTCAACACTTTTTGCAGATGTGTTATGCTCTCTTTTCACAAAGCATGGTTCATTTTATAAAACAACAGTGTATCAGGTAGCTCTATAGCCCAGTGGGTAGGTTTTAGGGATTGTTGGTTCAAGTCCCAACAGATTAATTACTTTTACAGGCATTTTTTGTTATCATTTTTCTCCAACAAAAGGTAGACAGTCAAATCCTTATGATTTTCTGACAACAAAAATTGGGGGTCAAAATCTGATTCAATGCCCCTTTAATGAGCTGCAATGCTTTCTACTCTGTCCAAGATATTAGTGATTGGAAAAGAGAAACATGTGATTACAATATTTGGACTAAATGTACGTTTGAGTTGATAAACAATCCAACTGTAAAATTTTCAATATCTGAAGATGAAAACATGGACTATATGGGAGATTGTTTCGGCAAACAGTAACAGATGAAAATGCATCTATTCGAAAAAAAATATATATAGATATAATTATAAAATGGCAATTATGTTACACGCACTACATGCAACCATTTTAATGCAGCAAGAAGAGAAGGGTAGCCTAATTCACAAACAACAAAGGAAACTTTGATGGCAATTCAAAATTTCTCTTAGGTCTTAAAGAGATCAATAAATTACCACAAATTGATTATTTGTTTGAGCCTTTTTTTAAATAGGGTAACTTTGTGACTTTCGGCAGAGTATGCTTGACTATAGAAATTGTAGTTTAGCTTTGTTGTAATACTTCATTTCCAACATTAATGCAGTCATACTGCAGTCGCCAGTGCACCTATCTGTGCATTCCCAGGTATCTATAATAGGTGCATGTACTTTACAGAACTCTCTTTCCAACACAGCTCTGTTTACTGCTTTCATAGCAGTAACAGACTGATGAATCCTGGTTGCATTGACTATCATCAAACCTGGAAAAAGAGATTGCTAGCATGGAGATTTGAACTAGCGATCCCTGGTGTGCTAGCCTTGAACAATACCAACTAAGTGACCAGGCTTGGCAGCAATGTCCTAGAAATATAAACTTACCAAATTGTTCAGATTTTTTTTTTTTATGTCAAAATCTAGTTTTTAAGTAGTTTTAACCCTGACACGCTCAATGAAACTTTCCTGCCGATAGCAAAACCCCCAAATTGTTATTTATGAGGGAAAAATAGCTCCTTACAGGACAGTGTAGATCCAAGATCAGACTGCATATTCTGTGTGACCTACTCTCTCTGTAAAACCAACTTGAGTCATGCTTAGCAGCATGGTTTGTTACCCATCCCTTCTCACTGCCACGATAAATCTGTTAATAATTAAGGCACTCGGTGAGTATTCGTTAATAACATCAGTATTCATATCACTATGAGCATTTGTAAATGTCATTACCACAACAGGCTATTTATAAAACAACTCACTAACAAAAGTATCACAGCAGTGAAACATCTAGGGGAAACGAAAATGACTTTCTTTGAGTGACTTTATGGAAAACATTGATACAGAAGTTATTATTTGAATGTGGTTTCATGATGCTATCAACAGTATTTCAGCCATATCATGGGAGGGTTTGCATATTCATAACCATACCTATCCCAAGTTGAACCTTTTTTAAGGCTGTTTCATACTTGTGGAGGCCGCACAAATTCTTCGTAAAATGCAACTGCTCTTTGTTCCACAGTCATAAACTCAGGACTGCTTGATGCAAGGTTAAAAAACATCCAGCATACATGGAGAAACATTTTCTTTGACTACAATGTTTACCAAAATCACAAAAAAAGAATCCCCGGGCCTGACACAAAATTGAAACTTTCCGATGCACAACCATACATTATTTTTTCCAATGTTTTTCTGTCCTATACACAACCATTTTTTAAGTTTTTTCTGTTCCTTTACACTAACTTACTTTTTGCTATGTGTTTTCCATTTCTTGCCAGTCTAAAAATAGCCTGTTAGGTGATGGGTTAAATAATACTTAGTTTCCAAGAGTTAGTTTGGTGAATTTGTTCAGCAGTTAATTGTGGCTCATCAGTCAGTAATTACAAGTACACACACTACAGTTTGTCAATAGACTACCAGAGTTAGAGATATGTTGCGTGTATGATATTCTTGATACTGGAAGGAAATAATTCTTAACTCTTTACTACACGACAAAATTTTAGACTAGCCGATATTCAAAGCAATTGTAGGCGACAAACTAAATGTGGCTCCAATGACAGGATTTGTTTCTAAAAGGTTCGAAAACATCGTGGGAAAAGGAGAAAATGCTGCTTACCAGCATTTTCTCCTTTCCCCACCATGTTTTCAAAAGTCTAATTTCCGAGAGGCGTTAAAACTCGTCACTGTGTAGTAAGGAGTTGTCCCCTTTTCAAGCAAATGAAATTTACCGCACAATGCTGACTTTTAACGACCCCGAGAAACACAGCTTTTGAAAAAATCATGGGAAATGGAGAAACCGCTGGTAACCAGCATTTTCTCCTTTTCCAACAATGTCTTCAACCCTATGAAAAACGCATTTTATGTTTTGAGTAACATTTAATTTACCATCTGCAAAATGCTTTAAATTTGGACAGGGCTAAAATTTTGTCGTTTAGTAAAGAGATAATCCCTTCACAAAAACCTGTCTTGTGGGTACTTCATGTAATTGCCTCGTTGACAACATTGTGGGAAAAGGAGTAAATGCTTTTTAACCAGCATTTTCTCCTTTTCCCACAATGTTTTCAACGAAACAATTCCAACGAGTACCCAAAACATAGGTTTTAGAGATTCAAATAATGATTTTACAATAAAAATTTTGCTACTTTTCCAGATCTCTTGACTTCATCGAAATACCTCAAATACCTTCAGCAAACAAAACTGATGCAGACAACTCTAACCCTTTACCACATAGTCCCGAGTTTTAACGACCCTGGAAAAAGAGCCTTTTGAAAACATTGTGCGGAAAAGGAGAAAATGCTGGTAACCAGCATTTTCTCCTTTTCCCACAATGTTTTCTACCTTATCATAAAAAAATTGCACCACTTGAGCCCCATTGAAATTGTCGTCTGCAAATGCTTTCAATTTGGACATGGCTATAATTTTGTCGTCTGGTAAAGGGTTAACCGCGTCTCAACATGCCTGAGGAAGAAGGCTTTTGTAAACATTGCATGAAAAGGAGAAAATGCTGTTTACTCCTTACCACACAATCCCGAGTTTTAACGACCCCTCAGGAGAAGGCTTTAGCAAACATTGCGGGAAAAGGAGAAAATGTTGGTAACCAGCATTTTCTCCTTTTCCCACAATGTTTTCTACCATATCAAAGACAGAAATCATCATTTTAGCAACAATTGATTTTCCGTCTGCCAATGCTTTCAATTTGGTCCAGTCCAAATTCTTGTCATTTTGTAATGAGTTAACCATCATTTTCTGTGTTTCCCTACAATGTTTTCTAACCTTATATACAAAATATCATAACTCTAGACACATTTAAATTGTCGTCTGCAAATGCTTTGAATTTAGGAGAGGTCCAAAATTTTGCAGTGTGGTAAAGGGTTAAACATGTCTACATACATTCGGGACAATTAACATGAATTACAGTTTTAATACATCACTAAAATATAAAACTATTGTGATAAAGAAGAGAAATTGCTCTTTACAAAAAATTCCTCTTTTTGCCACAGTGTTTTCCCAAGTGATTTTCTGCAATACAGAAAAACATCTGCTAAAGATATAGAGATACCAAAGGATTTTTTTTTATATGATATTACATTTTTTAAAAAAAAAAGTTTCCCATGTCAAAAACAGCATCAGAATCCTCTGCAGCATTATTTTTCAACCGACTTTTGAAAAGTCAATATTGTACATTTATGCTCTTTCCTGCAAAAAAAAAAAACCTAAAAAGATAACAAAGATAAACATAGTAAATACTGATACCGACAGTCTTGCATAAAATTGGATCAAAATTACTTCTAGAATATAGCATTCTTCACCTTTAAATTCTAGTTTCAGAAGCAGAAAGTCATAAATAGTTTAGAAATAAGACTCAAATAATTGAGTTAGGCTCTGTGGAAGGGGGGAGGTTTGTGCATCTGCGAAAAGTATTGTTCCATGCAAGCCTGCACAGTCCATGCAGGCTGACATGGATCGAAACTTTGCTATTTGTAAATTTTCTTCATTTGCAAGGACCAGTCTACATCATGATTCAGTCAGTTGTCAGACATAGTGGATTTTATGGATCCTTAACCCTTTCCCAAACGACAAATTTTGGACTGGTCCAAATTGAAAGAGTTTGCAGACGACAATTTTAAATTCGATGAAAATGGCAGAAAGTTCTCAAAAAGGGTAGAAAACACTGTGGGAAAAGGAGAAATTGCTCGTTACGAGCAATTTCTCCTTTTCCCACAGTGTTTTCAAAAGACTTGTACTGCAGACATGTGAAAACCAGGGCTTGTTTGGGAAAAGGTTAATTATGGGATGACTTGCTTGGTACAGTGCATTCACAAAGATGCATCAACTCTTTACCAAACAACAAAAATATAGCCTTGTCCAAACTGAGAGCATTTGCAGACGACAATTTATATGTGACTAAGATTGTAGAACTTGTATTTGATAGGGTAGAAAACATTGTTGGAAAAGGAGAAAATGCTGGTTACCAGCATTTTCTCCTTTTCACACAATGTTTTCAAAAGGCTTTTTCCTCAGGGTCGTTAAAACCCGGGATTGTGTTGTTAAGAGTTAAACCCCATTTTCCAGAGTGACACTCAATTACAATGTCAATGTTGATTTTGTCCAGAAAGTCGAAGTAAAGCAGACAGTGTAGATCAAGGATCAGACTGTGCAAAATGTGCAGCCTGATCTTAATCTATGCTGGTGACAAAAGCAACTCAAGTTGTGAGCGACACCTTAACGCTTTACCAAACAATATTTTACACGGAACCAAATTGAAAGTGTGTGCAGACGACAAAATAAATGTGATAGAAAAATTGAAATTTGTATTGGGAAAGGAAGAAAACATTGTGGGCAAAAGGAGAAAATGCTAGTTACCAGCATTTTCTCCTTTTTCCACAATGTTTTCAAAAGGCTCATTTCTCAGGGTCGTTAAAAGTCAGGATTGTGTGGTAAAGAGTTAAGGATATTTATCATTAGTAGTCCAGTTTACATACTCCATGTCCATCCATAGTTAATCTCAACAGATAAGGTTAACAAAACTACATGTATTAGAAACATCAATAACACTGTAGATTCTAGTTAATATAAAGCAATAAGCATATTTTTCCACATTCTTTTACCAAAACTATGCACTAAATCTAAGTACAAGAGTATTCAGAGTATTGTCCTCATTTGTTCATTCATGATGTAAAATTCAGACAAAAAGACAGACATAAAAAAATCTGTCTTGCTCATATTCAACATCTGTTTTTTACTATCAGAGTATATGCCTTCTCAAAACATTGTGGCAATTGGAGAAAGAGTTCAAAATGAGTAATTTCTTCAACAGCTGACTGTTTTCAATGTCTACATTTCATTTTCCATTTTTCTTCCTACATCTTCGACACACAAAAAAATTGTGTTTGAAAATAACGAATAAATTCCAGCAGAATGACTTCTTGCATTTTGCAACAGACATCTTTTGAAAACACTGTGCCAAATGGAGAAACTATCTGTAATGGCCATTATCTCCTTTTACCACATTGTTTACAAATGTATTCATTTATAAGACCTTGAGTCATATTCTTAATCCATATCAGCCATGCTCTATGAAAAGGGAGTTTAATATATCTGCAAAAAGTATCAACCCAGGTCAGCCAGTGCAGTCTGCACAGGCTCACCTGGGTCGATACTTCTTGCCATCAGTTAATTTTCTGCGTGTCAAAGGACCAATCTTTCTTATTAATGAGTTGCTTGTTTAGCAAAATGTATTTTAAGGATCCTTAATTATGTGTTGACTTACTTGGTACAATGCATCATTGAAAAGCATTAAACCCCTTTTTGCCAGAGCATGGCTCATAGTTTTCAAGGGTATTGTCCTCTTCAAAGTTTCATTTATCGTAGGATACAGGAATTATTTCCTAGACATACTGTTCACATCCTTCTTTCAGTTGTTACATGTGATTTTAAATCTAACCTGAAGTCTTGCAAATACCAATTTTGACAAACAAAGCATAACAAAATGTTATTCCTATATACACATGTATAAGCAAGTAAGGGCCTTATCTGAGACACTGCTACTTTTCCAGAGATTTTGCAATACCTTCAAATTTTCCAACAATTTTAGATCTTTCCTACCACCTAACATGGGTTTTTTTCCTGTGGCGTGTTCACACCCTTAAATTTTTACCACACAATGACTGGGAGAAAAAAAAAAAAGCTTTTAAAAATATTACAGGAAAAGCAGACAATGCTGGTAACCAGCGTTTTTCTCCCCGTTCTTCCTTTTCCTAGTCTCAGATTTTAACGTTAACTCTTTTCCAAAAGACAAAACTTAGACTTGTTCCTCTTAGAGGCATTTTCAGACAACAAACAAAATTTGACGCTGATAATGATAGGACTTCTTCAAGAAATGGTAGAAAACATTGTGGGAAATGGAGAAAATGCTGGTAACCAGCATTTTCTCCTTTTACCATAATGTTTTCAAAAGCTTCCTTCTCCAGGGTCATGAAATCATGGGGTTGTCTGATAAAGGGCCTGACTTTTCACATAACAGAAACAGAAACAGAAAAATCTGTTTTTTTTTTTTTTTTCTTTCTAAAGCATCTCAGGAAAAGTAGCAGATTTTTCAGAGATTTTCCCCCTTTTTCTCAATCTTGAGTATATCAACAGGTACTGTTGGAAGACCAGACACAAAAACATCTCGAGTCCAAAATGACAAAAGCCATGTACAAAAACAACAACAGCAACAATGTTAAAAACTATACCCTTCTGTTAATTGCATAGGTGTGAGTTAAAAGGGGGACTAAATTCCGTTGGAGGTAATCGTCTTCCGCTTTTTGATTTAACTCTTTACAAGACGACAAAATTCTAGACTTGTCCAAATTGAAAGCTGTTGCAGACAACAAAGGTCGTAACCCTTAGTGTACCAAATACACCCAAAAGACATTTTAACCCTTTTCCAAACGATAAATTTTAGACTGGTCCAGATTGAAAGAGTTTGCAGACGACAATTTTAAATTTGATGAAAATGGCAGAAAGTTCTCAAAAAGGGTAGAAAACACTGTGGGAAAAGGAGAAATTGCTTGTTACAAGCAATTTCTCCTTTTCCCACAGTGTTTTCGAAAGACCTGTACTGCAGACACGTGAAAACCAGGTCTTGTTTGGGAAAGGGTTAAGACTAGCAATCCGACCAAAATAACTGCATTTTCATACTTGCTTTCATCTATAAAGATTTAGCAAAGCGGACAGTGTAGATCAAAGATCAGACTGCATGTCTTGTGCAGTCTGATCTTGATTTACAATGGCCGCTAAGACAACATAAGTCATGAAAGGCGCTTTTAGAGTTAATTAAAATCGCTTTAACACTGAGAAACATTACGAAAGATGGAAAATACTACCAAAAAAATCCAAACCAACCGAATTCATCCCCCTTGATATCTTTATTTGTATATTAATATATCTATTCAATTAACTAATTACCTTCTTAAACAAAATTTTTGGCAAATGACTTCAAAATCATCCGTATGAATGTTCAGCAAGACTTAAGGATTTGTATATGAATACAAATTAAAATTTTGGCAAAATGAGAAATTGCTTGTAGCAAGCAATTTCTACTTTTGCCAAACTGTTTTCAAAAGTCCTCTACTGCAAGACAAAAAAAAGAAGTAATCAGTCAAAAGTACGTTAACAAGTTAATGTGTCTATCCGTTAAAAACCTACAAGTTAACGATAGTTATGTTAAAAAAGAAAATGAAACAAAGAAATAATCAGATCTTTCTGTCCGTTTCAACATTTCATCTACAATCTTTGAAACGGATCTTTTTTGTTCTCTACTGTTATCTATATACAAAAATATGCAAATCTGTAAAAAGGTTATCACATTCGGTGGGGCTTTTGAAACGAACAAAGTTAACAGGTGTTATATAATAAGAAATAAGACAAAATGAAAACTCGGACAAAAAAATGACAGTCAATGTAAAGGAGAACTTTCACAACCTTTTACAATGTCATCTGACCTTCTATACAGAAAAAAATCTGCAAAAAAACCCCCAGACATTTGTTAATGTGTCACAGTGTTTTTTCCATAGAAGATACCTTATCTTCATCCTAGGCCAGTGATAACCATCCATTCTGAATAGGTTATTAACTCCTATATTTACCCCTATAGTGATACGTAAATTGACATACTTCATCCATACAAAATATGCTAATAATCAAAGCTCAAAGCTGTTTCCATCAAAAAGAAGCAGACAAGAGTATATCCAAGATCAGACGGCACATTCTGTGCATTCTGATCTTGATCTACATTGTCCCCATTGGTAACTAAATCCCAGCTCAGGATTCACAGGCTGAGAAAGTAAAACAAGTTTTGATTGGTTAATCTATTTAATTTAGCCAATGAGAAACTGCCTTCCTTTGAAATTTTGAAACTCATGACAATTTGAAGGAAATTTTGAATGCTTGTAGAAGATGGTCCTTTTGATAATTCCGAGGGTTCAGTTTTCCTTTGCACTGCTCTGTTCACCAACCACGCTGTTTAAGCAAAAATATCGCAACTAGTTTGATATGTAAATGTGATCAAGGACGGTTTTCAATCAGTTTACAGTTTCCTACACATTTTAACCCTTTATCACACAATCCCAACTTTTAACTATCCTCAGAAAGAAGGCTTTGAAAACATAGCAGGAAAAGGAGAAAACGCTGGTAACCAGCATTTTCTCCCTTTTCAACAATGTTTTCTTCTCTTTTACAGACAAATCTACTTTTTTGAGCAGTTAACTCTTTCCTTTGCAATGACGCCTTTTAACACCCCTGGGAAAGAAGCCTTTTAAAAACATTGTGGGAAAAGGAGAAAATGCTGGTAACCAGCATTTTCTCATTTTCCGACAATGTTTTCTACCCTATCAAAGAAAAATTGTACCATTTGAGCCACATTGAAATTGTCGTCTGCAAATGCTTTCAATTTGGACAAGGCTAAAATTTTGTCGTCTGGTAAAGGGTTAACTCTTTACCACACAACCCCGAGTTTTAATGACCTTGAAGAAGAAGGCTTTTGAAAACATCGTGGGAAAAGGACAAAATACTGGTTCTCCTTTCCCCACAATGCTTTCTACCCAATCAAAGGCAGAAATCATTATTTTAGCTACATTTATTTTGTTGTCTGCACATGCTTTCAATTTGGTCAAGTCCAAAATTTTATCGTTTGGTAAAGAGTTAATAATTTATCGTCTGCAAATGCTGTCGGTCGGAAGGATCCAAAGTTTTGTTGTCTGATAAAGGGTTCAAAAAGAGAAAGAGCATTTATCCTTTTAGCCTATACTAACTTTGTTTGTATGATATGACATTTATAATATTTAAAAAAAAGTACCCTAAAAGACTGAAAAAAACATTTCAGCAATGCTCTGTGAAAAGAGGACTTAATGCTTCTGCAAAAATTATCGACCCACGTCAGCATGCGCAGTCTGCGCAGGGCATGCTGACCTGGACCGAAACTTTTTGCTACCGGTCAATTTTCTGCATGTCCAAGGACCAGTGTACCTCATGATTCAGTCGGTTGTTAGACAAAATGGATTTTATGGATCCATGCTTGGCATCATGCATCAAGATAATGCATTAAACCCCCTTTTCCCAGAGCATGGCTCATTTCATAAATGCAGTGACAAATACCAGCAAAAATATTGCAGGGGTGATTTTAGAGTATCAGTAAGTCCTTCCACCACGAGAGGGGAAAAAAAATGCAATAAATTGACAAGAATACGGGAATTTTAAAATAATTTCCCACCCTTGAAAATGAGCCATGCTGTGTGAAAAGTGGGCTTAATGCATCTGTGAAAACTATCGACCCAGGTCAGCCTGCTTAGTCCGTGCAGTCTGACCTGGGCCAAAACTTTCCACCATTAGCCAATTTTCTGTTTGTCCAAGGACCAGTCTACCTCATTATCAAAAATTATTTAACCCTTTCCCAAACAAGCTCTGGTTTTCACGTGTCTGCAGTACAAGTCTTTTGAAAACACTGTGGAAAAAGGAGAAATTGCTCGTGACGAGCAATTTCTCCTTTTACCACAGTGTTTTCTACCCTTTTTGAGACCTTTCTGCCATTTTCATCAAATTTAAAATTGTCGTCTGCAAACTCTTTCAATTTGGACCAGTCCAAAATTTGTCGTTTGGGAAAGGGTTAAGAGAAAGTGGCTATAAGGGATCCACTATCGTGTGAATGCTTGATTGATATCATAGATGCATTAAGCCCCCTTTTGTCAGAGCATGGCTCAAATATATTTGTAACCAAAATCACTTCATTTCCAGGCATAAACAACTTGCCCCATGTACGGTAAAATTTCATGGGGGACCACTTTATGCTACTTTTATTTAGCTCTTTATGAAACAACAAAATTTTAGACAAGTCCAATTCGAAAGCAATAGCAGACAACAAATGATATGTGACTTCAATAATAGGATTTGACTACAAAAGCTAAGAAAACATTGTGGGAAAAGGAGAAAATGCTCGTCACCTGGATTTTCTCCTTTTCCCACAACGTTTTTACTACTCTTTCACAAATTTCACCATCTAAGCCACAGCTGCAAATGCTTTCGATTTGACAGGTGTGAAATTTCATCAATTGGTGAAAGGTTATCAAAATTTTGGCAAGTCCAAAAAAAAAGAATATTTTTGCAAAATGATACAAGTAAAACCTGATATATATAAAATTTACTATTATGCAAATTTGAACAAACGACCTTGACCTTCCATGTTTCAGAAAACTAATATGCCTCATTATTTTTGATAGCCAAGGATAAATACCTCTCTATATATTATCTAGATAATATGAGAATGAGAGAAAAAAAAAAACAGCAAGAAAATGTAGATATTAATTTCATAATGTTTCAATATTTCAAGGTTGTGAGATTCATTATATATAAGTACCCTATGATAATTGTTGACCCATTCTGTCTTACCCTCATATTTCACTGCATAATTCATCCAAATTTTGATGGTATCTTAACCCTTTCCCAAATGACAAATTTTGGACTGGTCCAAATTGAAAGAGTTTGCAGACGACAATTTTAAATTCGATGAAAATGGCAGAAAGTCCTCAAAAAGGGTAGAAAACACTGTGGGAAAAGGAGAAATTGCTCATTACGAGCAATTTCTCCTTTTCCCACAGTGTTTTCAAAAGACTTGTACTGCAGACATGTGAAAACCAGGGCTTGTTTGGGAAAGGGTTAAACTTAGGACTGTAAAGTAACGAGTTCACCAATTTGCAGACACCTTTTTTTATGACAAGAGAAGAATTGTGCTTATAATGTCCTATTTACTCATTTTTAAAGTTTTGCTACCTTTTTCTAAAAAAACAATAACTTCTCGATGACAAATTATGCAAAACATGGGGGCAAAAGTTGCACCAGGCAAACAGATTATAGAAAAGTGGATTTGACATGTTTTCATATAAGATCAAGGAGCATTCACTCTTCTAATTAGTCAATTTTACAAAAATTTGAAGGTTGTTTTAATAATCTGTTGAAGGTGACTTTCATTTTGAGTCTTTTTTCCCCCCAAACTTTCATATTCTATTTCTTCCCATTTTAACCCTTTACCAGACAACAAAATTTAGACTGGTCCAAAGTGATAGCATTTACCGACACCAAATGAATGTAACTCAAATGAAGGAATCTTTATACCAAAAGGTTTAAAAACATTGTGGGAAAAGGAGAAAATGCAGGTGACCAGCACTTCCTGATTCTCCTATTCCCATATTGTTTTCTAAACCCTTTTTTCTCAGGGTCGTCAAAACATCTGATTGTTTTGTAAGGAGATAAGAATTTATATAATATTTTTAGATTTCATTGGTACTGTTTAGCTGAGCTGCAACTATCTTAAATTCTAAAATTTTTTACAGATCCTTTGGCCACAATGTTTCATGTGCTACCACATACTGAACACTGATTCAGGTTGGATATCCCTTTACTAAATGACAACATTATAGACTTGTCCAAACTGAGATCGTTTGCAGACGACAATTTAAGTGTGCCGCAGACGATAATTTTCATGTTTTTTAACAGGTAGTAAACATTGTGGAAAGAGAAAAAAATGCTGGTTACCAGCATTTTCTCCTTTTCCCACAATGTTTTCAAAAAGCCTTCTGTTTCAAGGCGGTAAAAATTCATGATTGTGTGGTAAAGGGTCCACCACATTTTTCAAGGATAGTTCCCTCTGCCATCTGCTGTGAATTTGTTAAGGATGTTTTGAGTAAATTGAAAGAAAAATTTCAATGAAAAAGAAATATTAACTTAAGAATTTGCATCATGTCAAATTGTCCATATTTCCATGATCTGATTTCCCCGTCACAGGCCCCTAACCTACAGAAAGACACACAGAAATCCCCGAAACCATAGTAACGAGGGTTTGAGCATTTTGTTTCGACCAAGCGTTGTTTAAATGCAGTTCAACTAACCCTACTAACACAATAAATAGGACTTTTTTCACCAATGCAGAACACAGCTTTTGAAAACATTGTGAGAAAAGGAACAACTGCTTATCATAACCAAGAACTTCCTTCCCACAAAGTTTTCCAAACATGGGCATCAAGTTTTTAACCAGACAACAGCATTCAGAACTTGTCCATACTGAGAGCAATTGCAGACGGAAAGTTTGAGTATGCCCAAGTTGTATTTGAAAGAAAGAAAAAGTGCTGTTCACCAGCTTTTTCTCCCTTTCCCACAGTGTTTTCAAAAGACTTCTTTCTCATGGATGTTAAAACTTGGGATTGTGTGGTAAAGGGTTAAATAAGGAAAGTACCTGTCTAAAGTTCTGCTGTTTAGTAGAAAATTCAATCAATGTGGAAGACAGCAAAATTAATGTGCATCTCAAATAGAAGAGATGGTTATGCAAAAAACATTCAAGTTCCCCTCAGATTTAAGCCAATTTCATTCCATTTCAGCATTTCTCACATTTTTATCTATTGTCTCGAAATGCTTCACCAAAAATTTCTTTAACAGAATAGATACACATTACTTTTTTTTTTAACTAATTCAGCAACGCAATGGCTCAAATCTGAGGGTCCAAAAAGGTGGGTGGGGAGAGCAATGTAAAAATATACATTATGTATTAACCCTTTCCCAAACAAGCCCTGGTTTTCACGTGTCTGCAGTACAAGTCTTTTGAAAACACTGTGGGAAAAGGAGAAATTGCTCGTAACGAGCAATTTCTCCTTTTCCCACAGTGTTTTCCACCCTTTTTGATAACTTTCTGCCATTTTCATCAAATTTAAAATTATCATCTGCAAACTCTTTCAATTTGGACCAGTCTAAAATTTGTCGTTTGGGAAAGGGTTAACAGGATAGATGCACATTACTTTTTTTTAACCAATTCAGCAACGCGACGGCTCAAATCTGAGGGTCCAAAAAGGTGGGTGGGGAGAGCAATGTAAAAATATACATTATGTATTAACAAGTGCTAAATCTGAGTGTATGAACCATGATGAAGAAAACTGTGCAGTAAGAACCAACAAGAATGTATAATAACAAATTAAAATGTTACAAACTATGACAAAAACATATCTATATGTATATTTCTCTATCAATACGATTGTGACCGTGTTCAAACTATACTACACTGTGGGTGCCTTCATTTCTTTTTATTTTTAGAGAAACAAAAAATAAAATCAGCACATTTTTTCTCGAAATAAGATATATCACAATATATTGATAATATTTCAATACCTAACCCTTTAACCCTTTGCCACACAATCCTAAGTTTTATTGACTCTGGCAAAATAAGACTCTTGAAAACGTTGTGTGAAAAGAAGCCCCTTCTCCCACAATATTTACAATGTTTCTAACCTTTCAGAAACAAGTCAAATCATTTGAGCCACATTTAATATGTCATCTGCAAATACTTTCAATTTGAACCAGTCCAAAATTTTGTCGTTTAGTAAAGAGTTAACAAACAACAAAATTTTAGACACATTCAAATTAAAAGTTTTTGTAGAAGACAAACTGAATGTCCTAATGACAAGATTTGTCTCAGAAAGAGAAGAAAACATTGTGAGAAAGAGAGAAAATGCTGGTTACCAGCATTATCGCTCTATTCTCACAACATTTTCAAAAGCCTTCCTCCTAAAGGTTCTTAAAACTCAGGACTGTTTGGTAAAGGGTTAAATATAAAATACAGGCAAACCCCCAAAAATTGACCTATAAAATGCTTTCTAACAAAATTCTCAAAAGATACAAAAAAGAAAAAGAGAGAAAACATATTTCTTTATGAAAAATATGACATATTCAACAGCAAGATGAGTATTTGGCAAATACTGTACATTCAAACATTTGATGTGTAAAATTGGGGGGGGGGGGGGGGGGGGGGGGGGGGGGGTTCCCCCCCCAAATATTTGTGACATATTACAGTAAAGTGATTGACATCAACGACATACACATGTAATCTCCTACTCAATCATCTTAATTCTGTGACCGAAGTAAGCCCTATGCACTGTCCTTGGAGCATTACACACAACTTACGTTGCTGTTGTTGACAGTGAAGATTAAGATGAGATTGTGCAAAGAATGTGCAGTCTCATTGCAAAGCTACACTGCCTGCTTCCTTGGAACATATCCTTGAAGACGTTTCTAGACAGAAATCGACAATTTGATATTTATAACAGTGTCTTGTTCAGATAATTCCTACTGGCACACTTTCACTCTTTACCAAACGACAAAATTTTAGACCGGTCCAAATTGAAAGCATTTGCAGACGACATAATAAATGTGACTGAAATATTGAAATTTGTTTCGGGAAGGGTTGAAAACATTGTGGGAAAAGGAGAAAATGCTGGTAACCAGCATTTTCTCCTTTTCCCACAAGCTTTTCAAAAGGTTTCCTTCTCATGGTCGTTAAAAGTCGGGATTGTGTGGTAAAGGGTTAAGACTAGTCCATACTGAAGCATTTGCAGACAAACAATTCATGTTCTGCAAACGATATCATTTGTTCTTGAAAAGGAAGACAACATGGGTAGCCAGCAGTTTCTCCTTTTCCCACAATATTTTCTGAAGCCTTCTTCCTCTGTGTCTTGTAAACACAAGATCTTCTTGATTTTATGCCTGCAACCATGTTTTCATTTTATCACAGCAACAACTCACTTATTCACATGTTTCCTGACCTTCACCAGAACTATGGTAGGTTTGGCAATGTTTTCTAACTTCAAGATACAAATGAATAATCCCTATCAGTAATGGCCATTCAGGGAAATCCTTGGTAGACTTTTGCCCTGAGTAAGTTCCAAAATACAACATAGGCTTATGCACATACTCTTGCCTGGATCCCACACAATGTTCAGTCCAAATGGAGGCATAAGCCTCACTCTGGTCACAGTGTTGACCTACTTTAGTAGACTGGTACACTAAATTTCTGACATAAGGAGTACAAAATAGACCTAGCGCCCTTCAATATCATTAAAAAGAAAAGTTAGTATAAATGATTAGTTACAAGGCACTTTTCATGATATACATATTGGCACTTTGTCGACTTCGATAATTATTTTACATGATAATAACAATGATAAAATGTTATGCTATAAATCTCATTTCATATTCATGTGGAAAAAACAAGAAACAACTGTTAATCAAATCAGTCCATGAACTCTGTATTAAATGATCAACTCCCTTTGGTGGACAGTTAGTTGCAAATAAAAGGCATGTCAGCGAACTGGTGTACACAAGTTACAAGTAAATGTAGTTGTTACTACTGGTAAGTAAATCTCTGTAGATACAGGCCAAGCCAATGTTTATGATCTGCAACTGTGGCTCATGTCTGTCACTGAACGCCGTTAGATTTCCCTTCCTAAGCAAAGGTTGGAAACCCTTCAATCCTTCTTAATAAATTGCAACTGGCCGTTCATATCAAAAGGTGCGGCCATCATGGGGAAACCTTTAGTAGACTGAGGCATGGTAGCTGTTGTCTGCGCCAAGGACAGGTTAGAAGGCAGCTGAAGATTAGTGAAATAAAGAGATCGGTTAGTTCAATATGGCTACAGTTTACAGACTTTTTCAAGGCATTGGAAGCATACATGCTGCATCAAATTGATGTTTCAGATGTTTAGAGTAAGTAACAATTTACAATCAAAAGCCAATGAAATTATTGGTCTCTGTTATGGATATTAACCCTTTACCACACAATCCCGACTTTTAACGACCCAGAGGAAGAAGCCCTTGAAAAAACATTGTGGGAAAAGGAGAAAATGCTGGTTACCAGCATTTTCTCCTTTTCCCACAATTTTTTCTAGCCTTCCCAAAACAATTTCCAATTTTTCAGTTACATTTGTCATCTGCAAATGCTTTCAATTTCCACATGTCAAAAATTTTGTCGTTTGGTAAAGAGTTCAAAGGTATTACAGAACTATTTTTGGTTTCTTTTTCTTGAAATATTTCTTTTACAATAAATTTGCAGCCTATGATGCTTCCTTCTTCTTAAAAAGTCGAACGTATTATTAAATCAGTATTTTTTAAATGCATTCTGACTGAAGAGCAAGGACAAATAGTTACTGGTCGTGTTATACCCGGAAAAGACAGTACTAAAAGATTTGCTGATTAAAGTGTGCTGTTTGTTTTAGAAATAACGACACCATGCTAAAGGCAAATAACATGCTTTAAAAGAAGATTAGAATAGTGATAGTTTTAATGTCACAGTTTCAGAAATTTGTGATAAAAGCTATAACTATTATATACAATATCATATTTTGCGTATCTTTGCAGCATATGCTTTGCCCATTTCCATTATTTGTTTAAACTAGAGTACAAACAATAATAGGTTAATTACAATATTTTGGTTTTTATCGGACTATTTCTAGTGTGAATCCTAACCTATTCCTTGCATATGGGGATCCATTTCTTTTGCTAACATAACACCAGTTTTATTCAAACTTTGGGAATTTCAGATTTCTTATTGTTTCCGATTTCCCAACCCAAAAAGCGAGTGATAAAAACACAGAGTATGTATTTCCAGAGGAACAGTCAAGTTTACCAAGGGAGCATGCTTGAAGTGTCTTTGATTCTCTCCATGAAAATATTTGGCTTCATTTTCCATTCTTCAAGACAAAATTTTTACCATTTGTAAACCTCTTTTTCCCCAAACATCTTTTTCCTTCATCTTACAGAAGCAACTGTACATGCCTACTTAGAATGAGTTAAGTTCTACTCTACTACTGCAAAAAGGTTCTCATCCATATAAAGCATAATTATGTTGTGTAAAAACAGAAAGGCTTTAAAATATTATTAACTGGAAGAAAAAGCAGTAGGATGGGACAAAAACATGATTAAGAATACAGAATGTACAAGTGTCCAACAAATGTCCAATAACAAAATAGCCAAAGATCTGTTAAAAGGAGACTGAAAAGAAAAAATACAATTCCAAGGAAACGGATTTAAACTATTGCTTTTAAGTGAGAATCTGCTGTAAAATTTCATTATCATTTCTTTCTTTCCCATTTTTTTTTTAAACAATCATAAATTTTTCATCCAGAACACTCATTCATTGCTTTTATATGCATTTATATAATTTATATATCATTCAATGACAAAGAATCTTTACAAAAAGTTTGAAATATAAATAAAGCCAATGACTCAAATAGGGAAAACATAAATAGGAGCTTGCGAAGAGCGAAGTTTGTCATTTATAAATTTTTCATGGACAATGGACACAAGTACATCTGGGAAATATTAATATCCCTTTCTTTATCAAAAAATAGTGACAACATTATTTTTCACTACAGATTATAAATAGAAACGTTTGGCACATCTTTAATCCACAAACAGTTAGTATTGCCTTATTAGTACCATACATATAAATATATAAACCTTAGTGACTTTATGAATATAAATAGGGTGAGATCTCAAATTCTTTCATCTTTACTCTCACGTATACAGATGGATAAAAAAGAACGACAAACTCATTACTCCAAATACATGCTCACTCTTCATTATCTATAAATCTTTAATGTCAACCGAAATTCAGCAACCATTACATTTCACTTCTTCTTCAAAATTGCAATTCTAGCATTCTGATGGCCAGTACACCATGTACCAGCCAATCAAAGTGTTAAATCTGCAAACTTGAACAAGAAAAGTTTTCAGGAACTGTTGGTGAAAATGAAACTTGAAATGCCACTTTGTTGGAATTTTTTTTTCTTAGCATTTTATTTTACAGGCTAAAAGGTCCCAAAATATCTCTGATTTTCAAGGTTAAAGCATTCTGGAGTAAAGAGTTTTACAAGAGGATGACAAGACTACTGCTAACCTAGTGCATGATCATCAAAATGTTTCAGTTGTGCCAAAAAGTTGTCCTGGTGATATTAGGTATTATTTATTGACGGAACAAGTGTTAACGCAGCACAGATAAAGACAGAGGTAGTCCAAACACTTGACTTCCTCTACCACTGTCCTCCATTTGCAATACCCTTTTCCACTAAGACTTTACAGGAGGTACAATATTTGACGACTAACCACCACCTATTTTAGCTCTATTAGGTTAACATTTCTAAAGCTTTTTTCATGTTGGAAACAAGTGCATTTACATGAATCTTCATTCAGTTAAGGTCACTGTCAATGGAAAAGTAGGTCATTGTCATGGAAACAGAGGGTCATTAAGATCAATTCAGTCAGGAAAGGTAGAGTACTGTTTCTTCTGTTCTGGATTGAACGAAATAAGTCATAGTCTGTTGCAAATTTTTTTAATTTATTTTTATCCCTTTATTTTATTCTACTTGTACATAAAACAACCATTGCACAATAACAGATCACATGAAACATAATTTGCTGAGATTTCTAGAACCGGTATCTGAGGACTACAAAGTCAGCCAGTCCATGGCTCAAAGTGTCTCCAGGGCTCCAGATAGAGGGAGTGATTTTTGATTTCAAAATTGAAAATATTAATCACTCTCCACTAAACCCTATGTTATGGGTATTCATTAGAATCGTCTCATTGAGACGATTCTAATCAGTACCCACAACATAGGGTTTGTAAGAGAAATAATGGATTTAGAGTACGATCACTCCCTCTTATCTTGAGGTCTGTGTCTCCATTATAGGACATGTAATTTCGCGTGGCTTGTGACTCTCAAGGGCATTAAAGATTTACACAGCATAGCAAACTTTGTCCATGAGTTAGATCCTTTTCTGAAACACAGTCTGACTGCACAACAAGTGTGCCACTGTAAGACACTTTAAAGACCACAGAAAACTTGATAGCATTTATTTTCATCTTTGGAAGACTTGATTAACAATCACTCTAGCCACTCCCATTCCAGCATTCTTCCAAACCTCGCCCCAACACACATGAGTCCTGTCATGATTTAGTTACTTCAACCTGCCTCTCCAGTGTAATACCTAAAACTTCATTAGGCAAGTAAATGTTGCTTGTTGGACCAGAATTTTTCCTATCCTCTCTTTACCAGTTGAAATATAACATCTTAAAGCAGAAATACTGTTGTTTTTTAAGAAATTACAAAATGTCATCAAATATCTTCATGTGCAATGACATTTTGCTTATATAATCATTATTAAGACATTCCCTGGTGCCATGAGTTTGTCATTCAAGTATATTTCACACTGTAACAAAATTTAATGACGCTATCGCTCCAAATGAAAAATTATGTGCTTATCGGAAATTCTTTTCGATTGTTTTCAGTTTTCTATTTCCCCATATAAAACTGTAAATCAATTTGTGAATGCTTAACTACGAGGCTACTCATTTTTTTGAGTACTTAGATCAAACAAATAACCAAAGTATGATTGCTTTATTATCCCTGACAAATCTCTTTCCAAAATAATTCACTCGAACAGCACACCTCTCCTCCTATACATCAATTTGACAATTTGAAAATAAAAGTGGAAATGTTTTAAGATGTTTATGTACAAAAAAAAAATGATTATGATGATGATGTAAAATGTGATGTTGACAAATTCTGGATGAGGGAAGCACAAAATTAATGATGATGATGATGATGATGATGATGATGATGATGATGATGTTCTATATCTATATGTACGTAGTCAGGTATAACTCGACACTTCAGTTTAAAATACCATCAATATTTAAATTCAGTAAACCCTTCAAATGCCAAACACAATTATTGCAGACAGTGTAGATCAAGCTCAGACTACACATAATATGCTGCCTGAACTTGGATCTACACTGTACATCACCTTGTAATACAAGGAACAAAATAGCCTGGACACAGCAGGTATTTATGCCCATTTCACCATGTCCATTTATTTGGTATTTGAAGAACATTGTATAAAATGAAAAGCAAATATCACAAAAGACAAAAGAAAACATTTTGAAAAAAAAAAGAAGACAATAGTAAATATTCGAAAAAATAGTCAAAAGTAAATTCTGATGTACAGTACATTTTAAAATGATGCAAAATCCGTTTTGTAAACAAATAATGCTATCAAATTAAAATTATAAGGAAATTTCATTTACGCATGAAATAAATACATAAACTATGAAATGGCGATAAAGTTTTCAATAAATACCTACATAAACAACAGGCACAACACAAGCCCATATAAACATATGAGCAATGCTCTGTGAAAAGGGAGCTTAATGCATCTGCAAAAAGTATTGACTCAGGTCAGCCTGCGCAGTCTGCGCAAAGTGACCTGAGCCGAAACTTTTCGCTATTTGCCAATTTTCTGTATGTCCAAGGACCAGTCTACTTCATGATTCAGTCGGTTGTTAAAAAAAGTGGCTATAATGGATCTATAATTATGTGACGGCTTGATAGGAATCATGGATCAGGAGAGTGCATTAAGCCCCTTTTGCCAGGGTGTGCCTCATATGAGCTTAATTCACACAGACATGTGTATGGACAAAATTGGCCCACTGATGTATGTACATAACAATTACTACCATGGACCAAATATTGCTGAAAAAAAACTTTTAACCCCTTGCCTCTTTTCACATTTTCTCTGGTGAAATAATAACATAAAGGAAGCTCTTTCTACAGAAAAAACCAAAGCTGCCCTCCAGTACACTTTAACCCTTTACCAGACGACAAAATTTTAGCTTTGTCCAAATTCAAAGCATGTGCAGACGACAATTTCGATGTGGCTCAAATAGTGCAACTTTTCTTAGATTGAGCAGAAAACATTGTGGGAAAAGGAGAAAATGCTGGTTACCAGCATTTTCTCCTTTTCCCACAATGTTTTCAAAAGGCTTCTTTCCCAGGGGCGTCAAAAGGCGGCATTGTACGGTAAAGGGTTAACCCTATACCAAATGACAGCATTTTAGACTAGTTGAAATTGAGAACTTTCTGCAGACGACAATTGTGATTCAGTTGATGAAATTTGCCTTTGAAAAGGTAGCAGACATTGTCCGACAAGTAACAAGCACTTTATCCTGTTCCAATAATGTTTTCAAAAGCCCTCTTTCTCAAAACATGGGATTGTTTGGTAAAGGGTTAACCCTTTACCGCACAATGCTGCCTTTTGACGCCCCTGGGAAAGAAGCCCTTTGAAAACATTGTGGGAAAAGGAGAAAATGCTGGTAACCAGCATTTTCTCCTTTTCCCACAATGTTTTCTACCCTATCAAAGAAAAGTTGCACCATTTGAGCAACACTGAAATTGACGTCTGCAAATGCTTTCAATTTGGACAAGGCTAGAATTTTGTCGTCTGGTAAAGGGTTAAAGTATTTCAAAGAAGTCAAGGGACCATAAACTTGTTTCAAGAACCTGAAATTCTTTCCACACTATCAAACAAACAATATTTTTTATCCATCCGAATGAGAGGCAAAAAGCTTTATGAATCTTGTAAATGCAATATTCAACAACAGAGTAAAATCACCACCTCCTGCATACAATATTCTACTTCTGAACAGAAATTTGAAAACAATGTTGCAAAAGAAGAAACTGCTCAAAAAACCAGTTTCCCCTTTGGCCACAATGTATCAGATCTATAATGGTGTTGATTACTTCGTGAGGATGCCTTCATAAACCCTTTGCCAAACAATCACAGGTTTTAACAACTTTAGGAAGGAAGGCTTTCGGAAAACATTGTTGGAAAAGGAGAAGATGCTGGTAACTCCTTTTCCCACAATGATTTCTTCCCATTCAAAGACAAATTTCATCCTTTGCGCCACTTGTATTGTCTGCAAAAGCTTTCAATTTGGGCAGGTCTAAAATTCCTGTCATTTAGTGAAGATTTACAAGTCTTCTGCTGTTAAATTGTCACAGGAGGTCGTGACTTAACCCTTTACCACACAATCCTGACTTTTAACGACCCTGAGAAAAAGGCCTTTTGAAAACATTGTGGGAAAAGGAGAAAATGCTGGTAACCAGCATTTTCTCCTTTTCCCACAATGTTTTCTTACCTATCAATGACAAATTTCATCATTTGGTACACCTCTGTCGTCTGCAAATGCTTTCAATTTGGACCAGTCTAGAATTTTGTCGTTTGGTAAAGGGTTAAATAGAAACAAAGAAAATATGTTTTAGCTGATGGTAGATCTATGACGATTCCAAAGTTTTCAATGTTGGTATCCCCCCCTCAACTAGTATTTTAGAAATTTAAGCGTGCAAGCAAAACAAAAATACTGGGCATGATAATTTTACAGATGTATGAAGGAAACCTGGAGAATATTATTAATATAAATATTTTTCAGAAAAATGTCTAGCATTAAATGATTTGAAATGATAAATTCCCTGTGTAAACAAAACTATATTTGCTGCAAAAACATTTCCATTTTTAATAAATTCTGATTTACAGGATTGATTGTATTGTGTTTAACCCCAATTTCAACATTATTTCAATTATACCACAATGACCAACGCACCTATCCATGCTTTCCTGGAGTTTCCTTATCAGTACTCCACCTCATATTCTTTGCAAGCCACTGGCTGCTTCCCAACATAAACATCATCGATACAATGGTCAGCAGTGAGAGAGGAATGAATCCTGTCGCAATGACCATAATCAATCCTTGGAAAGAAATTGGCCAAGCCGAGGATCAAACCAGCGACCCCCTGTTCTCAAAGTCCTATACACTACCGACTGGGCTACTGAGGCTCGGCTGATTTACAGGATATAAAGAGGCACCAGTAATCAGTAATCTTTATATTTCTAACCCCAAACTCTTTTAGCATAATATATACTAAGTTAACGTTTTTCAGTGGCAGAAATCACAATTCACTCAAGCTCCGAAAGGTCTTTATCTTGTAGGCTTGACTTAACCCTTTTTCACACAATCACGAGCCCGAAGAAAAATCCTTTTGAAAACATTGTGGGAAAGGGAGAAAATGTTGGTAACCAGCATTTTCTCCATTTCCCACGATGTTTTTAAGTCTTCTCTCCACAGGGTCACTGGATTGTGTGGTCACAGGTTAAATAAATGAATTTATTTTCTGTAACTTTCTCTTTTTTTTAAAAGTGTTTACACTAGAAATTATCTCCCAGTGAAATAATAAACAGACTACCCAAGGACAATTCCATTTGAAATCTGTATTGCAAATATTGAACTTTTAGTTTTTATCTTTTACCAAATTATTTCAGGGTCTCTAATAATCAAATATGTCTAAAAAATCGAAGTGGAGATGGAAAAGATTACTGTTTATAAATTTAGGTACACACTTTGACTTTTTTAAGCTGTTGCCATAATTCTTCCTCTTAATGAATTTTCCAACAATCCAACTATCAATAAACAAAGTGCTGGAATGCTAAAAGTTCACTTGAAAATCTTACGCTTCATTGAAAGGTTTGGAAGATGATTTAAAAAATATATATTTTTTTTAATTTACCACCAAATAGATCTATTTTCTCATTTAATATTAATACATGTACATTTTGATTGGGACTTGTAAAACAATATTTAATACGCATGTTTTGAAAGTTAAGTGCAATTTATTCATTTCTGAAAACATTGCAGTATCAATTTTGTAAGTAATTTTGAAACAAAAGAAATCCAATGCTCAGTTGTTAGAAATCTAGGCTATACTACTGGGTTACATTTTGTGCTGAATTAAAACAAGACAATAACCCCATAGAGTGCTAAATGCATGAAATAAGACTTTTCCAGGAAAATTAGCCATGATATAATACATGTATTTACAGTGCAGTTTCTTAACCCTTTACCACATAATCCCGACTTTTAACAACCCTGAGAAAGAAACCTATTGAAGACATTGTGGGAAAAGGAGAAAACGCTGGTAACCAAAATGTTTTCTCCCCAATCCAACACAAAATTAATTTTTGCGTCACATTTATTTTGTCGTCTGCAAATACTTTCAATTTGGACTGGTCTAAAATTTAGCAGGCCCAGGTTTAGAACATCTACTAAAGGAATTTTGCATGTGTATATCAGAGATCCACCATCAGCCGGGTATCAGCCATTGCCAGTATCTCCCACCTACCCAAGAACAGAATACTCCCCAACCTTCTGTCTTTCCTCCCTTCTTCCTCCAACCCTCCCCACCCCCCAATTTGACTCGCTAAAAGAAGGTAAAAAATTGCTCGCTAACATTATGCTTGAAAGCACAGATCTGAAACAAACACTAGACTAACTCTAAGCATGTAGCGTAGAATTGAAATGTTCAACTGGACTTAAGCTTTCATGGTCCAGAACTATTGTGTGATGTGAAAACGTTGTTCATTCACAGACATGCATATCCATATGCTCTGTGTTCTACAAAGCATAGAATATTCTTCATATCCACTTCTGATGCCTGGTAAACCCAATCCCTTAAAATACCTTGGGTTCCCTGCCCTTCTCATCCCTTTATTTCCCTTGCTTGCCACACCCCTTGCCCTATCTCCCTTGCCTGCCAAATCCCCTGCCTTTCCTTCCTTGTCTACCTCCCTTGCCTTACCTCCCTTGTCTGCCAATCCCAGGCCTTACCTCTGGCTCCCCTACAGCATGCTCTGTGTACTACAAAGCCAACTTGGACAAACTGGTCTTACAATGGCGATATGTTACTTTAAATAGAAACTAACCTTCCATAATTATGGAAGTGTATCCCTTACCCCGTAAGGGTGATCCCTCACTCCTGTTAGTGTTCTTCTGAGCTTTGGAACAGCACCTACAATTTGTCAGCCAAGACAGTTAATGATGCCCAACATCTATGGCAAAAATCAAACAGAAACAGTGCAAGAACAGTTAATAGTATTGTTTTTATACACAACTGGCTGCAATGCTAGAAAAAAGCTGAACAGTTAAAAGTTTCTGCAAAGTCTGAAAGCAAATTTAAAGAAAAGATACAAATATCTATTAGGATAGTGCTTTTAAGTTTTATATATAGTTGCACTAAGGCTCATTCTCAAGCCATCAACCAGTACCTCTTTACCGGACAACAAAGTTTTAGGCTTGTCCAAATTGGGAGACCTTGCAGACCACAATTTGACAATGGATCAAATAATGGGTTTTGTCTTTGGAAAGGTAGAAAACATTGTGGGAAATGGAGATAATGCTGATAACCAGCATTTTCTCCTTTTCCCATGATGTTTTCAAATGCCTTTTACACCAAGCTTGTTAAAAATCAGGATTGTGTGGTAAAGAGTTAAAGAAGTATTTAACCAGAAAAGCAAGAAAGGAAGTAACCTTATGTGACACCATTTTTAAAGTTGTCATGCACAAAAAAACAACAATAATTAGATCATGTGATATGCATTACACTAGCTGTAAAGTCTGCAAGTAGCACATCTTTGAGGTTCTAGTGCTGGGAGAAATGGGTACAGCTTACATACAGATGTCAATGTCAGTGAAGAAATTAATGTGATTCAATGAAATTTTACTGAAAATATCTTCACTTCCTTTTAAAATCAGCTTTGTTCTAGCAAAGTTATACTATAGTACCGTTTCCTTCCTGAGTCCACTGTTACCCCTAAACCAAAAACTCCAGTGCTTTAATGACCCTAAGATATCAAGCTTTTTAAAAACATTCAAGGAATCAGATGAAAATGCTGTAAGCCAGCTTTTTCTTCTTTATTCCCACAATGTTCTCTACCCTTTCAGAGACAAATAACATCATTTAAGCCTTAATGAAGTTGTCATCTGCAAATGCTTCCAACTTGGACATGTCTAAAATGCTTTGGTCTGGTAGACAGTTAACCCTTTCCCAAACAAGCCCTGGTTTTCACGTGTCTGTAGTACAAGTCTTTTGAAAACACTGTGGGAAAAGGAGAAATTGCTCGTAACAAGCAATTTCTCCTTTTCCCACAGTGTTTTCTACCCTTTTGGAGAACTTTCTTTCATTTTCATCAAATTTAAAACTGTCATCTGCAAACTCTTTCAAATTGGACCAGTCTAAAATTTATCGTTTGGGAAAGGGTTAATTACAGTGGTATTCTATGACACACCACAGTGTAAAAATGTATTACACACATTATAGAGTAATTGCTACTTTGTTCATGGCACACTCTACATGGTGCCAAAACATACAACTCCTACTCTGTGAAAAGGGGTTTTAATGCATCTACAAAAAGTATTGATCCAGATCAGCCTGCGCAGTCCTTGCAGCCTAACCTAGTTTGAAACTTTTTGCTATTGGTCAATTTTCTGCATGTCAAAGGACCAGGTTACTGCTTAATTCTGCCAGTTGTTAGACAACATGGATTTTATAGACCAATAATCATAATGATGACTTGCTTGGTATAATGCATCAGAGAAATGCATTAAATCCCCTTTTGCTAGAGCACCAATCATGTAACTATTCCTTTAATGACACCAATACTATTAGATACAGTGTACAGAGTGCCCTTTAGTTTTAAATTTTTCTAAAATCAATACAGTGGGTCAGCATTTGTACCAATTCCACCATATACTATAAGGATTATCCAGAAAGTTGTTCCAAAGTGCTCATATTTTGAAATTCTTAACTTGACACCATTAGGCAAGAAATAAGTTTTCGTTGTGAAGTACATTGATGTACATTACCATAATGTTAAGTCTGAATACAGGACTGACAATAACATTTCTAGTACTGAGTTAAGGTATTACACAGCTCCTGGTTGCCATGAAAATAGTTTAAGATAAGTTTAGCCCTGACAGCCCGATCAGAATTTTATGTTTCAAGTGTTTTCTGTTGCTTTCAACAATATTTCTGTCTGTTCAACAACAGCTCACTTTGTAAAGTATTTCCTGGGTTCATCTAGTCTTAGGCTACAGCCTGCAGTGCTTTGCCTACACTTGAAAAAACTTATGCTGCTGGTGAGGACTCAACCCCAAACCTCTGAGTTACAAACAGACAAACCTAACCACTGAGCCTGGCAGAATGGCCAAACCTAGCAAAAACTTAATGAAACTAAATAGATTTTGAAGCAGAAACCCTTTGGTGATGTGATATACCCAATATTTTAGTTTCTATGGTTAACAAATTTCTTATGGCAGAGCCAAAACAGGTATATATGTGGAGGTTACCACCTCTTATTGACAGAGATTCACTTATAAAAACTTTCAGTACCAGCCACCTGGTTGGTTTAAATACTGTGGTTCAGCCAATCAGAGGTCTTGTCTTATTTTTCAAGGAGCAAACTATTTGAAATGTTTGGTAAGTAAGGGTCCTTGATTAAATGTACTATGGGAGATTAATAAATGTGTTAATATGTTTGTAAGTTACAATAAAAGTTGCATGTTGTTGTACAATTGCTACACGATGTTAATTAAAAAAACCAACATAAAAATGGGCTTATTTATAGTCCAGAGGCTTGATACAGATCCAGCTGGCAAGGTGCTATGTTAATCAAGGCCTAAACTTTCACAACATCACACAATCTAAGTATGTCAAACGATACGAGCCTTCTATTAGAAAGTCAAGTGTGCGACAGTAACAACATGTATTGATAATAAACTAGAGTATGTTTCACAAAGTGAACACTCTGTGCAGTGGAATGTTTGTATTATTTTTCCTTTAAGGAGACAATTTTGTCAAATATGGCACCAATTAGTTGAGTATTGGTCATAAGGAGGCTGCATGCGTTATTTTTCAATTTTATTTTGATGCACGGCGAATCTTTTGGAGCTCATTTGCAGCCCTGACCCCACCCCCCCCTCCCACATTTATAAGGATGAAAGACAGCAATCAATATGCAAGCACTGAGAGGGGTGTTTCAGTCTTTACCAAACAACAATTTTAGACTAGTCCAAACTCAAAGCATTTGCAGACAACAAAATAGACATGACTCACTGAAATTCAATTTGTAAAGGGTAGAACACATTATGGAAAGATGAGAAAATGCTGGTAAGCAGCATTCTCTCCTTTCCCCCCAGTTTTCTACCATCTCATAGACAAATTCTAGTACCTAAGCCACACCTAACTTTTCGTCTGCAAATGCTTTTAGATTTGACATATGTACAATTTAACCCTTTACCGCACAATGCCGCCTTTTAACGCCCCTGAGAAAGAAGCCTTTTGAAAATATTGTGGGAAAAGGAGAAAATGCTGGTAACCAGCATTTTCTCCTTTTCCCACAATGTTTTCTACTCTATCAAAGAAAAATTGCACCATTTGAGCCACACTGAAATTGTCATCTGCAAATGCTTTCAATTTGAACAAGGGTAAAATTTTGTCGTCTGGTAAAGGGTTAATCATTTGGTAAAGAGCAAATACACCTTCATTTTTTCTCTTGAAACTGGTTTTATGGGGCGAGGAAGTCCAATGGTGGGTTTCTTATTGAAGTATCGCCTTACGAAACCTTTTAACCCCATACCACACAATCCGGAGTTTTGACAACCCTGAAGAATATAGCTTTTGAAAACATTGTGGGAAAAGGAGAAAATGCTGGTAACCAGCATTTTCTTCTTTTCCCACAATGTTTTCTACCCTGTCAAAGCCAAATTCCATCATTTAAGTCATATCCAAATTGTTGTCTGCAAATGCTTTCAATTTGGACAAGTCCACATTTTTGTTGTGAGGTAAAAAGTTAAATGCCATTCATCTTGCAATTTACAAGTCATATCAGACCTGATCCCTATCACTAGGTGCACAGATAGATTACTAAATGAAGATATAAGATAGAGCCAGGAGACTGTGTATTTACGTGATGACAAACTGCAAAATAAGCAAGAAATTAATAACATAAAATTATCACTACATACAAAATTATCATAATAAAAAGCAAAATTATCAACATCAGGTTAACAGATTACCTCCAACAAAACACTTTTTTCTTTTGGCTTAACCCTTTCCCACACAAGCCCTGGTTTTCACGTGTCTGCAGTACAAGTCTTTTGAAAACACTGTGGGAAAAGGAGAAATTACTCATAACGAGCAATTTCTCCTTTTCCCACTGTGTTTTCTACCCTTTTTGAGAACTTTCTGCCATTTTCATCAAATTTAAAATTGTCGTCTGCAAACTCTTTCAATTTGGACCAGTCTAAAATTTATCATTTGGGAAAGGGTTAATTGGGCCACTTTTGAAACCATTGTGGTAAAAAACTCATACAATTAGCCATTTCCTCTTTACCCACAATGTTTTCACATGAATCAAACTTTTTTTTGCCCCAAAATTCCTTTTTCAATACCATTTCTCTGAAGTTGTCTGCTGTAAATTTGTTTTGGGAGGTAACAAGTCAAATATTCTAATTACTGAAAATCCACCACCAAAGATAAAAAAAGGTTTTTTTTTAATTTTAATTCGTAGTAATACATATTAAAGGGAGAAAATTAAAGTGAACAGGTTAAATTTGGGGGGGTTATCAAATATAAATTATTATTATTTTTTAGATACTGCATGTCCAAACTTTTAGTGAGCCACTAGCCCCCCCACAACGGGTAAAAGGGGGTAGCTACCTTAACTTTGGCATCATATTTACTATCTCATCTTTGATCTTATACAGGGAGGGGCATTTCTCCTCAATATTTACCTGCATAAACAAATAATTAAGGTTTACAAAGTGATCAGTATAAAATAAATACCAGCGTTATCAATACTAACTAAATCTCAATGACTTACATGTATATTTCGACTCAATAAATCTTTGCTTAAGCTAAGTGAAATACTTGTAGAAGTTTGACTTAGTCATGAAATTGTTATGTGCTACATTGCACTACATGTAATTTTCCCTAGTTAAAGCCACACTAACTATATATCCTAAACCTGGATGCAAAATAACGATACTATCTTTTTTCCTTAAAATCAATGGAAAATACTTAATGCATTGCTAATGATCAAACAAAAATACTGCATGACATTAGAATACCTATTTTCTGTGTACAGAGGTATGTTCAATCCTTTACCAAACAATCTCATGTTTTAAGGACCATGAGGGGGGAGACTAATGAACCACACAATCCTGACTATTAACAACCCTGAGAAATGAGCCTTTTGAAAACATTGTGGGAAAAGGAGAAAATGCTGGTAACCAGCATTTTCTCCTTTTCCCACAATGTTTTCTACCCTATCAAAGACAAAGTCCATTACTTGAACCACATTTAAATTGTTGTCTACTAATGCTTTCAATCTGGACCTGTCTGAAATTTTGTCGTTTGGTAAAGGGTTCTAGACATGTCCACCCATTTGAGAAACACTAAACATGTCATCTGCATAAATTATGCTTTCAATTTGGAAGTTTGTTGTCCGCTAAAAGTTAGACTAATCAGTTAAATACTCTAAATGGACCTTCTAATACTTATATGTTAAATTTCAAGACTGAAAACATCTTTTTTACCAGTTAACCTTTTCTTTCACTTTTACGCCTAAAAATATTCAGTCTCCTAACATTTAATCAATTTGATGGCCTTCTCTGGGTTTTCTTTGGGTGAAAGGCTATATTGGATATACTTAGGATTCTGATTGTAACAAATTGTCCTGCAGATTCCAATCAACTTGCAAATGATTGTGCAAGTTTTGTTGTTTTTATAACAATTACAGAAGTTAGTAGTAATATTTTCTAATTTGAACTGTAATTTATGAATTACACAGAAAAGAGTTGATGTTCATATGTACTGTACTAGTGTAAGAAATGTTTTCCCGACAGGAAAGTGTTGATGTACATATGTTGTGTACTAGTGTAGGATTTGATTTCATTCATACACGGACCAATCTAACGAGATCATGATTATCGAATAAATGGCCTTGCAAGTAAAAAGCGTCAACATTCACTAACAATCAAGTATATATACTTTCTAGTGTGCAGATCACACCTTGTATAAATAACGAAACCCCCAAATATGATCCTTGGAATGTTTCAAGTGAAAGGAAAATATACAAAAAAATTCTATTCTTAGTATGTACAAAAACAAATAATAAAACTGTAATGGAAAACAAAAAAAAAAGCCTTTCAATAACATGATTGTCAGCAGTAAAAATTTTAAATCAAAATTAAATCATGACATTGATGAAAATAATGTAAAAGCTTGGAATTCCAGCTGTGGAAATGCATTAGAGAAACATGATACAAATAAACTAAAAAAGAAAAAAAAAATGAAAATGAAAATATAAAATTGGAATTGCAAAGATCCTAAAATATCTTTAACCTTCTATCAAACAATCCTGACTTTTAACTCTTTACCAAACGACAAAATTTTAGACTGGTCCAAATTCAAAGCTGTTGCAGACGACAAATTAAATGTGGCTTAAGTGATGAAACCTGATTCTAATAGGGTAGAAAACATTGTAGTCACCAGCATTGTGGTTACCAGCATTTTCTCCTTTGCCCACAATGTTTTCAAAAGCCTTCTTCCTCAGGGTTGTTGAAAGTCGGGATTGTGTGGTAAAGAGTTAAGGAACCTAGCAGAAAGGCTTTTACATACATTGTGGGAAAAGGAGAAAATGACAAGAGCCAGCAGTTCTCTTTCTCCCAACAATGTTTTTTTATCCCTTCACAGACAAATTCCATCATTTGAGAAACACTTAATTTGCCATCTGCAATTTAACCCTTCACCAAACAAGCCAGGGTTTTAACAACCTGGGAAAGAAGCCTTTTGAAAACATTAAGGGAAAAGGAGAAAATGCTGGTAATCAGTATTTTCTCCTCATTCTCACAATGTTTTATCAAAGACAAATTCTATCATTTGAGCCACATCTAAACTGTCGCTTGCAAATGCTTTCAATTTGGACAAGTCTACATTATTTCTCATCTGGTAAAAAGTTAAGCTTTTAAAATGGAACAGTCTACTATTTTGTCCTCTGGTAAAAGGTTCAACCACACTTGCAGATATGAAGCTATTATCTGTAAAAATTTTTTTTTTCTGATATAATCATGCTATATTAAATAATGATGCCACTTTTATTTTTCTTTTGACACAACAAATTATTAATTGCACCACGAATGACCATTGATAAACCCTTTCCAGATGACAAAATTTCAGATGGGTCCAAATTCAAAGCATTTGCAGATGACAAATTAAAGATTGCCCGGTTAATGAAAGTTGTCCTTTGTAAGATAGAAAACATTGTGGGAAACGGAGAAAATGCTGGTTACCAGCGTTTTCTCCTTTTCCCATAATGTTTTCAAAAGCCTTCCCTCACAGGGTCATTAAAAGTCGCGATTGTGTGGTAAAGGGTTAAAGATGAAACAATGCCAAAAAAGGAACAATAAATGCGTCTATAAATACTGTTTTTGAAAAATAAAATCCTCATAATTTTTTTCAGATTTAGCTATTTTGAAGAAGAATTTTGATTAAATTTAGCCACTATCTGCCTATTTTACTTAATCTCAGACTGATATTTCTTACATGATATATTTACCCCTTCCAATGGCCAAGACCTGTCAATCAAATCATTTTCACAGCCCAAGTCATCTTTATCAAAATGGAAAAAAGCTTAATGCTTTACCAAACAATTTTTTGTTTTCTTGACCCTCAGGAACAGGGCTTTTGAAAACATTGTAGGTAAAGGACAAAATGCTAGTGATGAGCCTTTTTCTCATGATGTTCTTTATCATTTCAAAGACTCATCCATTCATCTGAGGCACATAAATTTGTGATTTGCAAATGCTTTCAATTAAGTCTTGTCTAAGAATTTGTCTAGTAAAGAATTAAATATGTAAAAATGATTGGTGTAGCCTTGGCTCAGATTCATTGTCACCTTACAAATGACAGAGACATACCAGCTGCAGTTTGATCTAATGTTGGATACTCTAGGATGGTGTGGGCTCCTGCGGGCGCTAAAGACAGAGGGTACTCGTATGGATTATAAACCAGACTCTGGGTCGCTGTGGACTCTGTTGGGGACACTAAGGGGGGAGGTCCACCGTTCATGTATCCGGTTGTTACACCCGTCACTGTCTGTGAGGTCTGTAAACCAGGGACGTTTGGAATTCTGGGAGCCAAAATGAGCGGGGCACCTGCTGGCGTTGGAGATCGTAAAGTTGGCAAAGCTGTCATGCCAGCCAGTGGAGATGTGATGAATCGTGCTGCTTCTGAAACATTCGTTAAACAAAGTTGTCAGCAATATAATAGAAATATGGGTACATCCAAGACTCTAAAAGTTTACAGAGACAGAATGAAATTATTTTAGTTTCTAAGCTTACACAAGTATCACCAATAACTTACTCATAAAGTTTCAGTTCTAAAAGGAAATGAAGATTTTAACTTTCAGCCAAATAACCCCAATGGAATTATATCTGTAAGTGAAAAGGCCAGTCCAAATTACACTTGCAAATTAAAGCAGTAAGATCAGAATGAACATTCTACAAAGTCTAATCTCAATCTATATTATCATTACTCTTCATCACACAAGAAAAATGTAGCCTTCTCTGTATTGGAAGCATTTGCAGACAAAAAAATAAATGTGGCAAAAATAATGGAATTCATCTTTGAGAGGGGTAGAAAACATTGTGGGAAAAGGAGAAAATGCTGGTTACCAGCATTTTCTCCTTTTCCCACAATGTTTTCAAAAGGCTTCTTCTTCAGGGTTGTCAAAAAATTCAGAAATGTATGTTAAGGGTTTAAAAGTGATGTAAGTTGTGCTTATTGCTTCTGGTTTGCTTTTCTCCCCTAGATTCTACAGACTGAATTCTTAGCAAATATCTTCCAATGTTTGGTACTTCAGCAATTAATGAAATGTTTATTAGACCTGTTCTTTTTTTGTCCAAATCAATCTGTCAAAGACGGTGTTTTAAAACATTGCAGCAAATGGAACTATATCTGCTGGATACAGATTACTAACATGCCCTTTTAAAAGCTGTAGTTGTCTAAACTGTTTTGATTAAATTTGCCACAATAAATGAATACTGCAATCCTAAAATCTAGAAGTACTCTACATGATATCAGGAGAAAGCCTTCAACAGAAAAACACCATGCAAATTATGAAATGGTTAAGAATGTAATGTCATACTGTATATAATTAACACTTAACCCTTTACCAGACGACAAAATTCTAGCCCTGTCCAAATTGAAAGCATTTGCAGACTACAATTTCAGTGTGGCTCAAATGGTGCAACTTTTCTTAGGTAGGATAGAAAACATTGTGGGAAAAGGAGAAAATGCTGGTTACCAGCATTTTCTCCTTTTCCCACAATGTTTTCAAAAGGCTTCTTTCCCAGGGGCGTCAAAAGTCGGGATTGTGTGGTAAAGGGTTAACCCTTTACCAAATCACCTGATTTGTAATGACTCTGAGGAAGAGGCTTTGTAAAACATTGCAGGAAGTGGAGAAAATGCTGGTTACGAGCATTTTCTTGTCTTCCAACAGTGTTTTCAAATGCCTTCTTTCTTAGGGTCTGTAAAGCTTGGGGTTGTCTGGTAAAGGAATAAGTTACTGAAAAATGTCTACCTCATTCTGGTACTTCCTGAGTTAACCCTTCACCACAAAATTCTGAGTTTTAATAACCCTCAGGAAAAAGCTTTTAAAAACCTTTATGGGAAAAGGAGAAATTATGCTGGTTTCCAGCATTTTCTCCTTTTCCCACAATGCTTTCTATCCTTTCAGAGACGAATTTCATCATTTGAGCCACATTTGATTTGTCGCTTGCAACTCCTTTCAACTAGGACATGTCCAAAATTTTGTCGATTGGTAAAGGGTTAATCAGATTTATTATTACAATAAATATCAAACTCTGTTGCAGTTCTAACAAGCAATATCTCCTTTTCCCACAATGTTTTCTACTCTATCAGAGACAGAAGCCATAATCAGGGCTACATTAGATTTGTGGTCTGCAAATGCTTTCTATTTAAATAGGTCAAGTGGAAAATTTTGTCCTTTGGTACAAGTTAAACAACTTTATTATTACAATAAATATCAAACTCTGTTGCATTTCTAAGTCACTATTACAGTCTAACTTACACAAGACTTTAGGCACCCAATGTATTCATAGTCAGATATTATTACTTTACTGACATTTTGAAATCACAGTATCTCAAAACATAACAAACAGGGTAGGTCCCAGTTCAGTCTGCACTGTCCTGTGCAGCATGATCTTGAGCTACACTGTCTGCAAGAAAAATATAAATAAAGATATCTTCAGCGCCAAAAGTGTTTAGGAAAAATATCATCAAAACCCAGACATGCAAATCACCATGCATTTCTTCAAAAACAATTAAAGCTTAAACTTTTAACCCTTTCCCAAACGACAAATTTTGGACTGGTCCAAATTGAAAGAGTTTGCAGACAACAATTCTAAATTTGATGAAAATGGCAGAAAGGTCTCAAAAAGGGTAGAAAACACTGTGGGAAAAGGAGAAATTGCTCGTAACGAGCAATTTCTCCTTTTCCCACAGTGTTTTCAAAAGACTTGTACTGCAGACACGTGAAAACCAGGGCTTGTTTGGGAAAGGGTTAAGCCCCTGTCCTTAGCATAAATACATCCTGATATACAGTCAACCATGTTTTTGCAGCCACTTTTATTCAGCAGCCAACTATATTTACCCTTTGGTAAACAATAGTATAAACTTTTTAAACAGGCAGAATGAACTAAGCTATTGAAAACTTAGCATTTATTCCTTTTTCTCACAATGTTTTTCCACTCGTTTCACAAAACAAAACCCCATCATTCGAGCTGCATTTAATTTGTCCTACACAGATGGCTTTCAACCTGATCAAATCTAAAATTGCTATCGGGAACACATTTAACATAAGGGAACCACAGCATTCATCAATTTCGACAGAAGTCTTTAACAAAACTTTTGGTACAAGTATATAAATAATTATAAGCCAGGCTCTGTGAAAATGGGGCTTAATGCATCTGCCAAAAGTATCTAACCAGGTCAGCCTGCGCAATCCGCGCAGGCTGATCTGGGCCGAAACTTTTCACTATCTGTCAATTTTCTGTATGCCCAAGGACCAGTCTACCTCATGATTAAGTCGATTATTAAACAAGAGGGCCATGATGGCCCTGGGTCGCTCACCTTAGTAGAGTGCCTTTAAGGTTTTTCTTTAATTTGACCATGTGACCTAGTTTTTGACCGCAGGTGACCCAATTTCAAACTCATATTTCATGAAGACAAACATTCTGACCAATTTTCAAGTCAATTGAGCAAAAAATGTGGCCTCGAGTGCCCTAAAGATATTTCTTTAATTTGACCTAGTGATCTAGATTATGACCCCAGGTGACCCAAATTTGAACTGGTCTTTGACTATATCAAAAGAAACATTTTAACCAATTTTCAAATCAAATGAATAATAAATGTGGCCTCTAGAGTGCCCACTAGCTATTTCTTTAATTTGACCAAGTGACCTAGTTTATGACCCCAGTTGACCCAAATTCAGACTCATGTGAGATTTTACAAAGACAAACATTCTGACCAATTTTCAAGGCAATTAAGAAAAGAATGTGGCCTCTAGACTGCCCACAATGGACTTCTTTATTTTGACCTAGTGACCTAGTTTATGGTTCCAGGTGACCCAAATCCAAACTCATCTGGTATTTCATCAAGACAAACATTCTGGCCAAATTTCAGGTCATCTGAGCAATAAATGTGGCCTTCAGAGTGCAAACAAGGTATTTCTTTAATATGACCCAGTGAACTAGTTTATGACCCAAGTTGACCCAAATTAATCTTATGTGAGACTTTATAAAGACAAACTTTCTAACTAATTTTCAAGGCAATTGAGCAAATAATGTGGCCTCGAGAGTGCCAACAAGGTATTTCTTTAATTTGACCTAGAGACCTAGTTTATGACCCAAGATGACCCAATTTTTAACTCAATGAACTTGTTGCGCTTAGATGGGCAAGCAAACTTAGAAGAGAATCACAACATACCAAATATCAAAGCTCTACGCCTTCCAGTTTTAAAGAAGAATTTTAAAGTTTTCCTTTTTTGTTCCTATGTTCGAACTTGTGACCCCTGAGGCTGGGCCAGTTTTGACCCAGGGGCATCATATGAACAAACTTAGTAGAGGTCCACTAGGAAATACTACATACCAAATATCAAAGCTCTACACCTTCCCGTTTAAGAGAAAAAGAAATTTAAAGTTTTCCTTCTTTGTTCCTACCTTCAACTTGTGACCCCCGGGGCAGGGCCAGTTTTGACCCAGGGGCATCATATGAACAAACTTGGTAGAGGTCCACTCTGAGATGCAACATACCAAATATCAAAGCTCCACACCTTTCGGTTTCAGAAAAGAAGAATTTTAAAGTTTTCCTTCTTTGTTCCTATGTTCGAACTTGTGACCCTAGGGGCTGGGCCAGTTTTGACCCAAGCAGCATCCTTGGAACAAATTTGGTAGAAGTCCACTAGAAGATGCTACATACCAAATATCAAAGCTCTATGCCTTCCCATTTAAGAGAAAAAAAAAATTTAAGTTTTCCTTCTTTGTTCCTATGTTTGAACTTGTGGCCAATTTTGACCCCAAGGGCATCATATGAACAAACTTGGTAGAGGTCTACTAGGCGATGCTACATACCAAATATCAAAGCTCTATGCCTTCTAGTTTTAGAGAAGAAGATTTTTAAAGTTTTCCTTCTTTGTTCCTATGTTGGAAATTGTGACCCCCAGGGTAGGGCCAGTTTTGACCCCAGGGGCATCATATGAACAAACTTGGTAGAGGTCCACTAGGAGATGCTACATGCCAAATATCAAAGCTCTATGCCTTCAAGTTTCAGAGAAGAAGATTTTTAAAGTTTTCCTTCTTTGTTACTATGCTCAAACTTGTGACCCCCGGGGTGGGGCCAGTTTTGACCCCAGGGGCATCATGTGAACAAACTTGGTAGAGGTCCACTAGGCAATGCTACATACCAAATATCAAAGCTCTACAACTTCCAGTTTCAGAGAAGATGATTTTTAAAGTTTCCCCTCTTTGTTCCTATGTTTGAACTTGTGACCCCCGGGGCAGGGCCAGTTTTGACCCCAAGGGCATTATATGAACAAACTTGGTAGAGGTCCACTAGGAGATGCTTCATGCCAAATATCAAAGCTCTATGCCTTCTAGTTTTAGAGAAGAAGATTTTTAAAGTTTTCCTTCTTTGTTCCTATGCTGGAAATTGTGACCCCCGGGGCGGGGCCAGTTTTGACCCCAGGGGCATCATATGAACAAACTTGGTAGAGGTCCACTAGGAGATGCTTCATGCCAAATATCAAAGCTCTATGCCTTCTAGTTTTAGAGAAGAAGACTTTTAAAGTTTTCCTTCTTTGTTACTGTGCTCGAACTTGTGACCCCCGGGGCGGGGCCAGTTTTGACCCCAGGGGCATCAAATGAACAAACTTGGTAGAGGTCCACTAGGAGATGCTACATACCAAATATCAAAGCTCTGCACCTTCTAGTTTCAGAGAAGATTTTCAAAGATTTTGCTTTTTTTTCCTTTTTGTTGCCATGGCAACCAGAGTTGTAGGTGGAATTCAATTCTTTGAACAATTTTGGTAGAGCTTCACCTAAGGAACATCCCTGCCAAGTTTCATCAAGATTGGCCCAGTGGTTTAGGAGCTGAAGATGTTTAAAGAAATTGTTGACGGACGATGGACGACGGACGACGGACGACGGACGCCGGACGCCGGACATAGGGCGATCACAATAGCTCACCTTTAGCACGTTGTGCTAAGGTGAGCTAAAAAAGTGGCTTAATATGGATCCATAATTACGCGATGACTTAATTGGTATCATGCACCGTGGAGATGCTTTAAGCCCCCTTTTGCCAGAGCATGGCTCATATCTGAATTGCATTGTGCTGTATCTACAGAAACTGAGAGAGACACAAAAATGAAGTAATAGTTGTGACTGTTCGTTGAAAACCACAATGTTTGGGTTGGTAGGGGAGATAGTGTACATTTTGCTACAGACAAAAAAGATGTAAAAATAATAGAAATCATAATTTGCTAAAAAAAAAAGGACAAAAAAGCTAAGATATGAAGTATTATATTTAATACCGTACATTAGAGAGATTATAATGCAGTTGTGGAAAGTTAATGTACATTAGAAATTAGGATTTACCGTTTTCAATCCTGCTTTGTGAAGGCATGATAATGTAGGAAAAGTAGCATATTAATATCATTTTTTTCTATCTCTCATATAAATTCAATACTTTAGAACATTTTTGGGGTTTGTTTGTTTGGTGTTTATTGCCTTTTTTTCAACATTATTTCATAGCAGCCAAAACACCTATACATGCTTTCCTACACACCTCCTCTAATGATTACTTCACATAAAACTATTTTCAAGCCACTGGCTACTTTCCCAAATAACTACCGTCATTGAAACAATGATCAGTGGTGAGCGAGGAATGAATTCTGTAGCAATGACCATCACCAATCCTCGGATAGAAATTGGCCGAGCTTGGAATTCAAACCAGTAACCCCCTGTTCTCAAGTCTTGTACACTAACAACTGTGCTACCGGCCTTGGCGATAAGCTCAAAAGAAATAAATCCACATAAAATGAGAAACAAATAAACATATACAACCATACAATAATGCAACAGTACTGTTATTATGCATTTCTTTTCTATCATTAATGTATAGAAATGGCTAAAAATTATTATCTATAAACTTAAAGGAAATACTGAAACAATCAAAGAAAATTTCCGCAAAATAATGATTAATGTGAGAATAAAGACGGGAATACTACAAGAGTGACTACATAGACAGTGAAAACTTTTAAAAAGGACAATAATATACCAAAAACTAAAAGAAAGGCAAGAAAGGAATTTTCGGATGAGTAGCTACAAAATAGCTCTTCACAAAAGAAAAAATTTTGGACTTGTCCAAATTTATAGCATTTGCAGACGACAAATTAGACTTATCTCAAATGGTGGGATCTGTCTGTAACAGGGTAAAAATCATTGTGGCTAAAGAAGAAAATGCTGGTTACCAGCATTTTCTCCTTTTCCCACAATGTTTTCAAAAGGCCTCTTTCTCGGGAGTTGTTGGAACTCAAGATTGTGTGGTATAGGGTAAAGGAAAAATTTATGATAGGTGTAAACCTGGGTGATACCATTATAGTCTCTGAAACTATGGGACTGGAAAGAAAAGAATTTTGGATGGCAAACTAATGAGAGAGAGAGAGCACAGACACTACATCAGATACATAACAAATATTAGAAACTACAAAAAAAGGAAAGCAAGGACCTTGAATGAAAAGATCAAAAAATCTACTAACAAAAATTATGACACTGGACACTATGTTTCAGGAGAGAGTTTTGTGAAAAAATAAAATCAGGTGTATATGGCCAGAGTATATCACAAAATTTGTTGAATGTAGATCCAAGATCCGATAGCACCTTTTGTGTAGTCCGATCTTGATCTACATTGCCAAAAAAGGCAACTTTACTTGTACTCAACCAAGCTTCTACACTATAGAAAGATAAATGTATGATATACTCCATTTTGGATAAAAACACTTGATCCCCCTACAAACAGACCCTTCCCAACCCCTGAATACAAACTCTTATATGCATCCTATATCCTTTGTGCAAGGTGGAGCAAAGCCAAAAATCTCTCACACACACACCAAACGAAACAATACCAGTGCTGCAGTAATCTGATATCCAGGATGAGAAACATGACAACACAAACGCAAACTTCATCCTTCACAAAAGATCGGGAAGAAAATTATCTATGGAGTCATATATTTTTCTAATGAAGCTTTTTGTAGATCTCAGCTTAAGATACCAGTCCATTTTAGGATGATCATTGTTGTGTATCTTTTTTGTAATGTTATCATATAAAACTTTACCAAATGTGCGGTTTTTTTTCTTACAACAATGAGGAAGAACTTTAACCCTTTCCCAAATGACAAATTTTGGACTGGTCCAAATTGAAAGGGCATGCAGACGACAATCTTAAATTTGATGAAAATGGCAGAAAGGTCTCAAAAAGGGTAGAAAACACTGTGGGAAAAGGAGAAATTGCTCGTTACGAGCAATTTCTCCTTTTCCCACAGTGTTTTCAATAGACTTGTACTGCAGACACGTGAAAACCAGGGCTTGTTTGGGAAAGGGTTAAAAACATTGCGGGAAAAGGAGAAAATGTCACTAACCAGCATTTTCTCTTTTTCCCACAATGTTTTCTATCCTTTCAAAGATTACTTTCATCTTTTGATATGTACTTAAGTTATCCTCTGCAAATGCTTTAAGTTTGGACAAGTATAAAATCTGTCCTTGTGTAAATGGTCAAAATGCAAAGTTAATGATAGGGATATTTTAAGTCATGACAAAATACCAAAATATCACAGTTTTGAGCTCTCCTTGTCACAGTATCTCCAAATATCAAAAAAAAGGTAAATCAAACATCAATAGATGGCATATTTTCTGGGATACAACTCTGATCTAAACAGTACCCTAACAGCAAATAACAAGAGCACCACATGGGGATGCCAACACTCAACTGCAGTTGCTTTTAGAGTCAGTCCAACTCAAAAAAGAGGCATAAGTGTGTCAAAAATATTTTGATGGTTACCTGCCCCTGTTGTAGGGTTTTCCTTTTGATAGTTAACAACTTGTCAGAGTTTGAAGTACATATCTTCAGTAATGACAGCCATATTACAAAATGCCAAAGTTTTCGCACCACCACGCAGACAATGACAGGGCCATGACAACACCGAGATGCTTTCTTCCAAAACAGCTGAGCTACAAATGCCAGAGGCCCAGAAAGGGTTAACACATTTTTTATAGATCTAAATAGACTATAAATATTGGTGAATTTCAGATTTATCATTGAGGAATATCTTTCCAGGGACTTACTTTAACCATTATCTAAAATGAACTATTGTTCATGCATGATAATAACAATGGTATTCACAACAATTCTATCTCGTAGGAATTTTTACAACACGGAAAAAAATGTAACCGTTTTAGAAAAAAAAAAATTTATATTCTAATTTCCTTGTCCCATTCATGCAATGCCGAACAAAAAAGCACTGCATCGAATAAATAATTCTTTTTCCATCCCATTTCTAAGACCTGAATTCATTGTTAACTTGGCTCGGACTTCTTAAATTTTAAGGCTGTTAAGCTTGACTAAATTTGCTTTTGCAGACAGTGTAGATCAAGATCAGACTGCATAGAATGTGCAGTCTGATCTTGATCTACTCTGTACGATACAATTATATAAATATGTTGTTTTTTTTCAGTATATAAATGCATGAAATCACAATATCTTGGGTGACATAATTTACAAAGCTTTTCTTTTCAGGGGTGTAACAAGTTGTAAAAGTTGACTACAATTCCAACATGAATTTCAAAAGCATTTGGTTTACCACTGAAAAACAAAATGAACTAGAATTTTGAGTACTGGTATCAGATTGTATCATTTCCTACCTAAATGCATATAAAGATCACAACTTTTGCCAAGTTTCACAATAAATCCAGGCAGGACCCTTCAACCCCAAAATCTCTCCAAAAATATAACTACCCTAGACTACATAGAGTATAAACTAAATAGGACACCTGCATTTAAATAAGATATCATTTCTTTGCTATTTGACCCGATTTTAGGATATCGGTTGACAGAAACCACTGCTTTCAGCAAATCAAACACCTGATACCCAGTAGACACCCAAGATAACATGCTTAGTAATAAAGCTTTACTACATGACAAAATTTTAGACACCTCTAAATGAAAAGCGTACGTAGACAACAAATTAATGCTTTGCCACACAATCACGGTTTCTAACAACTATGAGGAAGAAGTATATTGAAAACAATGTGGGAAAAGGAGAAAATGCTGCCTTTTCCCACAATGTTTTCTACCCTATCAAAGACAAATTCCATCATTTCAACCACATTTAAATTGTCATCTGCACAGGCTTCCAGTTTGGACAAGTCTTCACTTTTATCATCTGATAACAGGTTACACTGCAGAAAACTCTTATATAAAACCTATAAAATCAGCAGAAGATTTAGAGAAAATATCTTTACCTCATTAGACAGTATCATTTTCATCTACTATCTACCGATTTCAACTGATCTAAAAACTTGTATCTCAAGTATCGTATAGAAATGGAGATTTGAAACTTCATTTATTCATACGATTGTTGGGCCCAAGTCCATCTATTAAATACAAATTTCTTTCTGTAATAACATGAAATGAAGTATCAAATTCAGAATTTCATTATCGTGAAGCTTTAGTTTTGATATCTTGACTTAAATGCAGGTGCTTGTGGCTGGTAACCAACCATACAAAAATAAATAAGAGTACAGGAAAGTCCATGCAGGGCACCATCCAGCTTCAGCAGCCAACCAACAGAATAAATAAAAATACACAGGCTATAAATAGAAACAGGGTGAAAGCTCAACACTCCGAAAAAACTGCGTGCCGACCATGTCAGGTGGAGAGAAGCCGACATGTACCGACACCGACTTACGAGTCACAGATGGGGTGGTGGTTTGCGTGGATGTAGGTTTAGATGTATCACGATATGTCCCGTTTATGATTGCTAATTCCATGAGTTGACGTTTCTTTAAATCATCCTCACCATCCGGCTGAAAAATTTAACAGATTCAACAGATTACACACAAGGTTAGTTCAAAGAAACACAGAAACCCTTCGAAAAGGGGGCTTGACACTTACGAGCAGCTGCTGCCGTCATTGGAATTAAAAATTTGTTATCACGGTATGTTCCATTCAAAATGGCAAGTTCCATCAGCTGCATCTTCTTTAACTCATCTTCTCCCTCTGGCTGTAAAAAAAGTGGTCAGAGTTGAAACATGTCAAATTAATGATACAATTATTTGACCTTGAACTTGTGACCTTACCTGACCTTTTGAAGAAATGAACCGACAACCTCAGTATCAATGTTTTTTGTCGTATAGGAGAAATTGGAAAGACAAAGGAGGTGTCAAAGCATATACCACTATGTACCTTTGAAAAGATTCATATTTTAAATCCTTTCACAGATGACCCAAATTTCAGCCTTGCCTAAGCTGAAAATTTTTGCAGAAAATAAATTTAACATAGCTCAAATGGCAGAAATTGTCCCTGAAAGTACAGAAAATATTGTCAGACAAGGAGAAAATGCTGGTGACTGGTGTTGTCTCCTTTCCCCCCTACGATGTTTTCAAAACAATTTAATCCAGATTTTCATTTCACCCTTTACCACACAGTATTGTGTTTTAAGGACCCTGAAAAAGAAGGCTTTTAAAAGCATGGTGGGAAAAGGAGAAAAAGCTAGTTACTAGCAATTTCTCCTTTTCCCACTATGTTCTCAAAAGGCCTTTTAGTCAGGGTTGTTAAAACTCTGATTGTGTGGCAAAGGGTTTACTCATTATGAAACGACAAAATTTTGTACTTGACAAAATTGAAAGCAATTGCAAACAACAATTTCAATGTAGCTCAAATGATGATTTCTGTCTTCGATAGGGTAGAAAACAATGTGGGAAAAGGAGAAAATGCTGGTTTCCAGAATTTTCTCCTGTTTGCTACAATGCCTTCCAAAAGCCTTCCTCTTCAGGGTCTTTAAACCTCCAGGATTGTGCGGTAAAGATTTTAAATTCTTTACCAAATAAAGAACCTCAGAGGATGACGGCTATTGAAAATACTATGCAAAAAGGAGAAAATGCTGCTAACCAGCACATTTTCCTCAATTGGCAATCTTTTCTACGCATACAAATGCCAACACTTTAGACATGTTTTATTTGTAGTCTCAAAATTCTTTCGATTTGGACTGGTCTAAAGATTTTTCAATTGGCAAAGAGTTTATCTAATGCATCTCTGCTAGTGCTTATCAGCAGGTCTGATAATTCCACCATGATGTTAAAAATTAAACTATTAACCCAAGAGACTGGGATCTAAGCCACTTAAACTTACCTTATCCTTAGACTTTATCAAGAACAACTTTACTCCTTAGAGCATCCCCTCCTTCACTTACCTCTTTACCACACAATCCCGAGTTTTAACGACCCTGAGAAAGACAGCTTTTGAAAACATTGTAGGAAAAGGAGAAAATGCTGGTAACCAGCATTTTCTCCTTTTCCCACAATGTTTTCTACCCTGTCAAAGACAGAAATTGTCAGTTAAGCAACATTTAATTTGTCGTCTGCAAATGCTTTCAAATTTGGTTCAGTCCTTGAATGTGTCGTTTGGTACAGAGTTGGAATGGGGAAGTGTACATATTAACCCTCTACCACACAATGCTTACCTTTAATGACCCTTAGGAAGAAGCCCTTTGGAAACACTGTGGGAGAAGGAGAAAATGTTAGTAACAACATTTTATCCTCCCACAATCTTTTAAAAAGGATCCTTCCTTAGGGTTGTTTAACCCTTTCCCAAACAAGTCCCGGTTTTCACGTGTCTGCAGTACAAGTCTTTTGAAAACACTGTGGGAAAAGGAGAAATTGCTCGTAACGAGCAATTTCTCCTTTTCCCACAGTGTTTTCTACCCTTTTTGAGAACTTTCTGCCATTTTCATCAAATTTAAAATTGTCGTCTGCAAACTCTTTCAGTTTGGACCAGTCCAAAATTTGTCGTTTGGGAAAGAGTTAAAATAGGGATTGTGTGGTTGAAGATTAAAATTACCTTATCTTTTTAATTCATCAATCCCCTCCTTCACTTAGAATGCGGCAGTGTATCTTATTAACCCTTTACCACACAATCCTGACTTTTAACAACCCTGAGAAAGACAACTTTTGAAAACATTATGGGAAAAGGAGAAAATGCTGGTAACCAGCATTTTCTCCTTTTCCCACAATGTTTTCTACCCCTCCCAACACAAATTTCAATTTTTGAGTCACATTCATTTTGCCGTCTGCAAACGCTTTCGAATTTGGACAAGTCAGAAATTTTGTCGTTTGGTAAAGAGTTAACCCTCGACTACACAATGCTGAGTTTTAACAACCCTAAGACAAAGGCTTTTGAACACATTGTGGGAAAAAGAGGAAATGCTGGTAACCAGCATTTTCTCCTTTTCCCACCATGTTTTCTACACAATGTTCTACCCTTCCAGGGCCAAATTCCACAATTTGAACCGTATTTGACAGGTCTTCTGCAATAATTTAGATATAGACAGGTTCAAAATTGTGTCTTAGGGTACCGAATTAAGAAGAATTTGGCAATGCTGGGTTTTACCCTTTACCATACAATCCCGACTTTTAACGACCCCGAGAAAGAAGTCTTTTAAAAACATTGTGGAAAAAGAGAAAATGCCATTTACCAGCATTTTCTCCTTTTCCCAAAATGTTTTCCATTCCTCCCAAAACAAATTTCAATTCAAAAGAAACATTTATTTAGTCGTCTGCAAATGCTTTCAATTTCAACCGGTCTAAACTTTTGTCGTTTGGTAAAGAGTTATAAGCCCTGTATTTCACTGACAGGCTCTGCTAGATATGAGATGGGTCCCTACTGTCCAGTTCAATTACCCTTGGGTAAAGTATCAGTAGAAATGTTTGCCCCCCACAGGTATCAGAGCTGAAGGTTATAATAACATCATCATGAAATAGGATATTGTATTGACATGTGTCAGGAACTGGTCGGCAATTGGAGATAGTACTCAGTTACTTCCCTTGATACCCCTCTTCCACTACATCATAGGCCCTCCCTTTACCACACAATCCCCCGGTACGAAATGACCCTTGAAAAAAGAAAGCTTTTGAAAACATTATGTGGAAATCATCCCTTAACCCTTTACCACACAATACCAAGTTTTCACAACTATGAGGAAGAGGAATTTTGAAAATATTGCTGATTAAGGATAAAATGCTGGTAACCAGTATTTTCTCCTTTTACCATGATGTTTTCTACCCTGTCAAAAAAACCCGACTTCATCTGTACACTTTCAAATTTATTGTCTGCAGATGCTAAAAATTATCATTTGGTAAAGGGTAATGTTTTCAGAAGACTTATTTCTCAGAGATTGGATTGTGTGGTAAAGAGTTAACTCTAGGACAAAATTTTAGTCCAGTCCAAATTGAAAGCTTTTGCAGACGACAAAATAAGTGTGAATCAAAAATTGGAATTTGTTTTTGGAAGAGTAGAAAACATTGTGGGAAAAGGAGAAACTGCTGGTTAACAGCATTTTCTCCTTTTCCCACAATGTTTTCAAAAGACTTCTCACATAGGGTCGTTAAAAGTCGGGACTGTGTGGTACAGAGTTAAAGGACTGATACCAGTCTACCCAGAGACCTGAGAGACTGGCAGTGATGAATTGTTTTACATCTAAGTGCTAACAGACTTCCTACTATCCCTAATCTCTCCATTGACACTGATCATGTCCTCATTACACCATCTTCAGGGGTGTGGAAATCTTAAAAATTCCTACTCGTGACTCGTCCACGTACAAGTAAATTACAAAAATCTACTTGTCCACCAGTGTGGCTCACTCGTCCAAAACAAAATTTTAAATGACATGCATTAAGTGACATATCGGCAATATGGGGATACTCTCGACAAACCTTAGAAAGAACATTGTTACGATTGTCGGCATGTCATTTTTTGTACGAAGTGAGAACATTTGTATTTCACTGGATAAGCATGCAACAGATTTTTGTTTCAAAATTTTGCAAATATTTTCTTCTTGTCCATGGACAACTAAACTGAAAAAAGTCACTTGTCCGGAGCCGAATTTTCCCGAGTCGGGCATAGCATTTCCACACCCCTGATCTTATCTGCTTCAACTCTTTATCAAACAATTAATTTGTTGTCTGCAAATACTTTCAATTTGGGCCTGTCTAAAATTTTGTCTTTTAACCCTTTCCCAAACGACAAATTTTGGACTGGTCCAAACTGAAAGAGTTTGCAGAGGACAATTTCAAATCTGATGAAAATGGCAGAAAGTTATCAAAATGGGTAGAAAACACTGGGGGAAAAGGAGAAATTGCTTGTTACGAGCAATTTCTCCTTTTCCCACAATGTTTTCAAAAGACTTGTACTGCAGACACGTGAAAACCAGAGGGCTTGTTTGGGAAAGGGTTAAGGAATGAAGAGAATTTTTTTTTCATGGAGGTACGAAAAAAAAAAAACCTAATCACACTGTATGAAACCGCCAAGCAGTTTCATACAAAAGTGTGATTAGGGTTTTTTTTCATATCTCCATGAAAAAAAAAAAAATCTCTTCATTCCTTATAATTTAATATTACAGACAACATATACCCACGGAAATAATTCAAACTGCATCCATTTTCTTTATTTTTAAATATAACGTTGGAGTTTCTAAAGCCCCTTCCACTCATATTTGTATGGCACAAGAATACAATAGGGAAGCAGTTTTCAGATCCCCAATACTAACATGTCCTGAAAATCAACCAATAAAACAAAAGTAAATTAACATGGCAGTGTGTAGGACCCGCAATGTGTAACCTTCACTCTGAGTAGAAGCATGGTGAATATTGCAGTGGGAATTCATGATGGATAATTGCTCCCAAAAAATTGGATTGTACAATTTTCAAAGGAACAGTTGGACATTACACCAGCAGATATATTAGATTACTTCTGTTTTTATTTGAAATTTGGTTCGAGACAACGACTTTGGCTTGGCTTTGACGTCAGTATCTGAAAGTACACATGGTGTGTGGAATACTGTATACATGTTTGTTTACATTAGTTTGACAGCTAAAGTAGTTCCGGCACAATGTGATTTTTTTTTTCATGGAGCTATGAAAAAATTTTTTCAGCCAATCACAACTGGCCAATATTCATGAAAACAACTGATATTAAATTATAATGAAATGAATTAACTCTTTACCAAACAACAAAATTTTGGACCAAACCACAAAATTTTGGAAAAGACAAAATTGAAAGTACCTGCAGAGGACAAATCAATGTAGCTCAACTTAGGATTTCTTTCTCTGATGGAGTAGAAAACACTGTGGGAAATTTTCTCCTCTTCCAACAATGTTTTCAAAAGCATTTCTGGTCAGGGTCATTAAAGCTCGAGATTATGTGGTAAAGGGTTAAATCCCAATGGTATTTAGCAATACCCACCAAGCAGCAAAAAGTTACTCCTACTTCAAGTGGTTGGGAATCCCAAAAGGTTTTTTGGTTTATTCAAATTTCAAGTGGCATGGGGATAAATTTCACATAAAATTGGGAGTTTTTCCATATTTTTATTATTAACCCTTTCCCAAACGACAAATTTTGGACTGGTCCAAATTGAAAGAGTTTGCAGACGACAATTTTAAATTTGATGAAAATGGCAGAAAGGTCTCAAAAAGGGTAGAAAACACTGTGGGAAAAGGAGAAATTGCTCGTTACGAGCAATTTCTCCTTTTCCCACAGTGTTTTCAAAAGCCCTGTACTGCAGACACATGAAAACCAGGGCTTGTTTGGGAAAGGGTTAAGGAATATGATATCACAGGGCCCTCTGTTTCTTAACTCTTTACCAAACGACAAACTTAAGCCTGGTCCAAACTGAAAGCATTTGCAGACGACAAATTAAAGATGGCTCAAATGGTGGAATTTGTCCTTGATTCAGCAGAAAACATTGTGGGAAACAGAGAAAATGCTCAGGTTACCAGCATCTTCTACATTACCCACAATGTTTTCAAAAGGCTTCTTTCCCTGGGTCCTTAAAACCTGGAATTGTTTGATAATGGGTTAAGTGAATGACTTTATGAACCATTCCGAATATAATTGCATTTGGCTCATCACAAACTGCTGAATATTCATGATCCTGAAAAAAAAAGGCTTTTGAAAGTATTGTGAGAAAAGGAGAAAATGCTGGTAACCAACATTTTTTCAATGTTTTCCATACCACACGGTCATAAGTCTTAATTACACTGAGGAAGAAACCTTTTGAAATACTGTCGGAATAGGAGAAAAAGCTGGTAACCAGCATTTGACCACAGAATTTTTTTGTAAATCCTAATTTCTTTTACAAAAACTGCTTTCTTCTTTCTTTTTTGCACTAAAACCAAGTACACTCTGGTTTTACATTTCCACAATCCCGAGTTTTAACAACCCTCAGAAAGACGCTTTTTGAAAACATTGTGAGGAAAGGAGAAAATGCTTGTAACCAGCATTTTCTCCTTTTCCCACAATGTTTTCTACCCTATCAAAGAGAAATGCCATCATTTCAATTGTCATCTGCAAATGTTTTCAATTTGGACAAGTCTAAAATTTTGGCATGTTACAGAGTTAACCCTTTACCACTGGACTGGATTCCTCCAGCCTGAAAACATTTGAAAACAACAAATTAAATGTGGCCTAATGACTCAAAGTTGTCTTAGAAAGGGTAGAAAACACTGTGGGAGAAGGAGAAAATGCTGGTTACCAGCATTTTCTCCTTTTCCCACAATGTTTTCAAAAGCCATCTCCTGGATTAATAAAAACCATACTTGTTTGGGAAAGGGTTTAACCCTTTCCCAAACGACAAATTTTGGACTAGTCCAAATTGAAAGAGTTTGCAGACAACAATTGTAAATTTGATGAAAATGGCAGAAAGGTCTCTAAACGGGTAGAAAACACTGTGGGAAAAGGAGAAATTGCTCATTATGAATAATTTCTCCTTTTCCCACAGTGTTTTCAAAAGACTTGTACTGCAGACACGTGAAAACCAGGGCTTGTTTGGGAAAGGGTTTAATTGCATCAAAAGAAATCGGATGAAAAAGCACCCATATTTTACAGCATGCTTTACAGAAGCAGAAAGTTAGGGGGAGATAACCCATTGATAAGACAGCCCATTATCTGGGCTTATCAGTAGTGTTCTGTCAGTACTCTGTTCAGAAACATACCATCCAGTCTATGTAACTCTTGCCTATTGAGCATATTTCACTTTTATAGCCTTATACTGGAACCCTAAACCCTTACAGCATGCAACACAAAAGTAAATTTGCTGATTAACTGAATAGAGTTTTATGCCGCTTTCAACATTATTTGAGCCACATCACTGCAACAACTTGCTTATTTATGTATGTCCTTGGTTTTACCAGCACTAGGCTTCCCTGATCTGAAATGTCTTGCCCATAGACCCTCCCAAAAGAACTCAGTGCTTCCACTGAGGCTCAAACTGGGAGCCTCTGGGTTACAAGTCCTTTTTTCTATCTCATCAAAGACAAATCCCATCATTTTACACTATTCTGTCTGCAAATGCTTTCAAAATTGCTGAGTCTAAAACTCCTGTCAGGTAAAGAATTCACTTTATAGCAGAACACAGATCAAATATTGCTCAAATTACGGGATTTGTATTTCAAAGGGTAGAAAACAGTTGTTTCTCCTTTTCCCACAATGTTTTCAAAAGCCTTTTTTTTCTCCAGGTCATTTAACAACTGGATTGTGTGGTAAGCAGATCGCTCTTTACCACTGAAACCCGAGCTTTAATGACCCTAACAGAGAAGTAACCCGCATTTTCTCCTTTTCCCACACTGTTTTCAATCCTTAATCCTTTTCAGCATAACTTGATTTGTAATCTGCACATGCTTTCAATGCAGACAAGTCTAACATTTTGGCGTCTGATAAAGGGTTAACTCTTTACCCCATGACAACATTTTACACTGGTCCAAATTGAAAGTTACAATGGGCAGATGACAAATTTGATGTTACACAAATTATAATTTTTTGTCTTTGAAAGGATAGAAAACATTGTGGGAAAAGGAGAAAATGCTGGTTACCGTTTCCCACAATGTTTTCAAAAGTCCTTTTCCTTTGGGGGTCGTTGAAACTCAGTATCGGGTGGTAAAGGGTGAAACCAGTGAGTCAATACCATGACAGCTCATAAGCCCATTCATAGAGCCAGAGGATAGTTTGATCTGACTTTCATTTGTTTCTAAGATTCCACATGAAAGCCTGTGTGAGACGATGGTACTTGTATGGATGTACATTTATTGACGCGCTGATAACTGGGGGCTGATAAGCCTGCCTGGCTTTTATAAGAACCATCTATTGCACGTTTTCCCCATGTCCTATTATGCTTTTTATCAAACTCCCTGTTTCAAAAACCATCACAAGGAAGGCTATACATGTACATCAATTGTTGAAAGAAATAAAATGCTGGCAACCGGCAGTTTCTTCTTTTTCCACAGTGTTTTCTACCCTTTAAAGACAGTACTGATCATTTGAGCCACAGTGCAATATGTCACCTGCAAAGGTTAAGCTTTCCATTTGGAAGGGAACAAAATTTTGTCATTTTATAAAGGGTTAAAGGTTGAACATTTTCTCAGAAAACCAGTTTCTGAGACAAGAGTTATTTCTCTTGAGTACTCTTTGATAACAAAAATTAAGTAGTTGTATAGAGTAGTAGATCTACTAAATCTTTAATCCTTATTATTACTAGTAAAAGATTGATTGATTGAATGAATAGTGTTTAACGCCGTTTTCAACATTATTTCAGTTATATCGCGGCAGCCAGTGCACCTATCCATGCTTTCCTGGCGTTTCTTTTACCAGTACTCCGCACAATATTCTTTCCAAGCCACTGGCTGCTTTCCCACATAACCATTGTTGAAACAATGGTCAGCAGTGAGAGAGTAATGAATCCTGTCGCAATGACTATCATCAATCCGTGGAAAGAAATTAGTCAAGCTGGGGATCGAACCAGTGACCTCCTCTTCTGAAGTCTTTACACTACCAACTGAGCTACTGGTGCTTGGCTGCTTAGTAAAAGAAAGTCCAGGAAAGCATGGATAGGTGTAATGACCACCGATATAACTAAATTAATGTTGAAAACTGCTTTGAACATCATACAAATAAATCGTAATCAAATAATGAATTTGTTCAAGACTTACTCTTCATGAGGTCGCAGGCTCAAAGAGTTGCCAGACCACCTTCCAATCTATTGATATAGTTACCTTTTAACACTTTAGGTAAACACTAATTATGATTCCCAGCCAGGTGTTTCTAATATCTACTGATTACACCTTTCTCTAACTTTTCTTGCTTTTAACTGATAAGCCACCCCAAAATCCTTTTTTCAGCTCTAAGCCCTTAACCCTATTCCACACTATCAATAGTTTTAATGACCCTTGAAGAAAGAAAGCTTTTGAAAACGTTGTGGGAAAAGGAGAAAATGCTGGTAACCAGCATTTTCTCCTTTTCCACAAAGTTTTCTACCCTATCTAAAACAGAAATCATCATTTGAGCTAAATTTAGTTTGACTTTCAATTTCAAACTTTCAAACCATCCTCTTGCTCTTTCAACTCTTTAACACGCAATCCCGACTTTTAATCACCCTGAGAAGGAAGTCTTTTGAAATCGTTGTGGGAAAAGGAGAAAATACTGGTAACCAGCATTTTCTCCCTTTTCCACAATCTTTTCAAAAGGCTTTTTTTCCCAGGGTCTTTAAAAGTCCAGATTTTGTGGTAAAGGGCTAAAGGCCACTCACAGGTGAAAAACAAGAGGGCCATGATGGCCCTGTATCGCTCCACTGGCTTATAAATATAAACCATGAAGAGAAGTCTTCACTATATAAGCCCTTATAAAACTTTGACCCCAGGGCTACAGTCGAACTAAATGGGGAATATGTGTATTAGAAGAATAACATGCCAAATTTGGGAGTTCTTTACCTTATGGCTAGTAACAAGACCGTTTCTGAACTTTTCACTCCATAAACCCATGTAAAACTTGTGACCCCTGGTGCAGGGCCAAACTTGATCCTAGGGCTGTAACTTGGGCCCTCTTTGTAGTTGTCCACTAGATAATGCTATAATTATGCAAAATTTGGTAGCCTAAGCCTTATGGCTATGTACACCAAGATTTAAAAGTTTTCCCTATGTAAGCCTATGTAAATCCTGTGAACCCCCTCCCCCCCCAAAGCATGAGGCCAAATTGACCCCAGGACTATAATTTGGGCACTTTTGGTAGACCCCAACTAGATCAAGCTAAATGCAAAATTTGGTAGCTCTAGGCCTTATGGCTAGGTACAGGAAGATTTTTAAAGTTTTCTCTACATAAGCCTATGTAAAACTTGTGACCCCTGGGGCAGAGCCAATTTTGACCCCAGGGCTTTAATTTCAAGAAACATGACAGAGGTTTACTACATAAAGCTACATGCCAAATTTGGTAGCCCTATGCCTTATGGTTTCAGACAAGAAGATTTTTAAAGTTTTCTCTATATAAGCCTATGTAAAACTTGTGACCCCTGGGGCAGAGCCAATTTTGACCCCAGGGCTATAATTTCAAGAAACATGATAGAGGTCTACTACATAAAGCTACATGCCAAATTTGGTAGCCCTATGCCTTATGGTTTCACACAAGAAGATTTTTAAAGATTTCCAATATTTTTCAGTTTTGTTGCCATGGCAACCAGAGTTTTTGAAGGAATCAAATTCTTTCAAGAAATTCTGAAGAGGACCACGGCAGGATCATTTCTGTGAAGTTTCATGAAAATTGGATGGGTAGTTTCAGAGAAGAAGATGTTTGAAATAAAAGTTAACGTACGGACGGACGGATGCACGCACGCACGACGGACACCGGGCCATGACATAAGCCCGCTGGCCTTCGGCCAGTGGAGCTAAAAACAAACAGCACTGTAGGTGAGAATCAAACCAAAGACCTGCAGTTTACTAATCCCAAACCTTCATGACACAGCCAAGCAGGGCCCTTCACTTTTTAGGACAAGCCTGACTGACTGACTGTATTGTGTTTAATGCCATTTTCAACATTATTTCAGTTTTATCACAGTGGCCAGTGCACCTATCCATGCTTTCCTGGAGTTTCTTTTACCAGCACTAAACACATTATTCTTTCGAAGCCACTGGCTGCTTTCCCACATAACCATGGCCGAAACAACGGTCAGCGGTGAGAGAGGAATGAATTCTGTCTCGATGAATATCATCAATCCTTGGAAAGAAATTGGCCGAGCCGGGTATCGAACCAGCGACCTCCTATTCTCAAGCTATGTAGGACAAGACTTGGCACCTTACCTGCACATCACCCAGCACCGTCTGTCAATGTCTAAACAGCCCTTTTTAACCCTTTACCACACAATCCATGTTTTAGCCCTTTCCCAAATGACAAATTTTGGACTGGTCCAGATTGAAAGAGTTTGCAGACAACAATTTTAAATTTGATGAAAATGGCAGACAGGTCCCAAAAAGTGTAGAAAACACCGTGGGAAAAGGGGAAATTGCTCGTTACAAGCAATTTCTCCTTTTCCCACAGTGTTTTCAAAAGACTTGTACTGCAGACACGTGAAAACCAGGGCTTGTTTGGGAAAGGGTTAAAGACCCTTTCAAAGTAGGCTCATGCAAACAATAAATCCATAACCTGCCGAATATGAGAAATGAAACTTTCAAGCCAATAGTATAAACCAAAATAATGCTATTTCAAACATTTTTTTGGGGGGAGGAGAAAAATATCCCCTTATCGGGCAGTGTAGATCCAAGATCAGACTGCACATTCTGTGCAGTCTGATCTTGATCTACATTGTCCAGAAAAGGTCAGTGAGTCGCACTTTGCAGCCTAAGGGTTAAAACTACTACAGCCCTGTGCTTGTGCGAGAGAACTGATATGCCATGAACACTCCCATGGGAAACAATCCATCAAACAAACTGGCTTTTTATAAACACAAAGGCCCATTATCCCGGAAAGGATTAAAATATTTATAATACAGAAGCGTAATCAAGTTTGGCTCTTTTTTTTCCTTCAATAACCTTCTAAAGAAAAAGTTCATAAGATGTCAATAATTAACTCTGAGAGCGCCAAATAAAACTCAATAAACATATTCCATCTAAAAATAAGGCACAAATAATTGCAGTTTCATAGTTGCTTTTGTATATAAAGTTTAAGCTAAGTTGACAGGTAGATAAAAGATCAGTCTGCATGATTTGTGCAGTCTGCTCTTGATCTAAATTGACCACAAAAGCAACTATAGTTGTGAAATGCACTGTTAAGGGTAAACTCTTTACAACAAAATTCTGAGTTTTAACAATCTTGAGGAAGAAGCCTTTTGAAAACATTGTGGAAAAAGAAGAAAATGCTGGTAACCATGTTTTTTACCCTATCAAAGAAAAATCCATTATTTGAATCACATTCGATTTGTCTGCAAATGCTTTAAATTTGAACAAGTCTATATTCTTTTTGTCTGGTAAAGAATTAACCCTTTCCCAAACAAGCCCTGGTTTTCACATGTCTGCAGTACAAGTCTTTTCAAAACACTGTGGGAAAAGGAGAAATTGCTGGTAACGAGCAATTTCTCCTTTTCCCACAGTGTTTTCTACCCTTTTTGATAACTTTCTGCCATTTTCATCAAATTTAAAATTGTCGTCTGCAAACTCTTTCAATTTGGACCAGTCCAAAATTTGTTGTTTGGGAAAGGGTTAAATACCCATATGAGAGAACATCGTTGTTTTGGATAGTCAACATTAAACACATTGGCAGATGACAAATAAACTATAGCTGATTAAATCTTTACCAAACGACAAATTGTTAGACTTGTCCAAATTGAAAGCATTTGCAGACAACAATTTAAACGTGGCTTAACCCTTTACCACACAATCCCGACTTTTAACGACCTTGATAGGGAAGCCTTTTGAAACCATTGTGGGAAAAGGAGAAAATGCTGGTAACCAGCATTTTCTCCTTTTCCCACAATGTTTTCTACCCTATTAATGACAGAAATAATCATTTCAGCAACATTTAGTTTGTCGTCTGCAAATGCTTTCAAATTAGTTCAGTCCAAAATTTGTCGTTTGGTAAAGGGTTACATAATAGAATTTGTCATTGATAGGGTAGAAAACATTGTGGGCAAAGGAGAAAATGCTGGTTACCAGCATTTTCTCCTTTTCCCACAATGTTTTCAAAAGGCTTCTTCCTTAGGGTCGTTAAAAGTCGGGACTGTGTGATAAAGGGTTAAATGGGTTTTGTCTTCAAAAGGGTAAAAATCATCACTGAAAAAGGAGAATATTGGTTACCACACAATTCCCAGTTTAACTAATTACCACACAATCCCGACTTTTAAAGACCCTGAGAGAGAAGCCGTTTGAAAACATTGAGGAAAAAGGAGAAAATGCTGGTAACCAGCATTTTCTCCTTTTCCCACAATGTTTTCTACCCTTCCACAAACAAACTTCAATTTTTTGGTAATATTTATTTTGTCGTCTGCAAATGCTTTCAATTTGGACCAGTCTAAAATTTTGTCGTTTGGTAAAGATTTTGGCGTCTGATAAAGGGTTAACTCTTTACCCCATGACAACATTTTACACTGGTCCAAATTGAAAGTTACAATGGGCAGATGACAAATTTGATGTTACACAAATTATAATTTTTTGTCTTTGAAAGGATAGAAAACATTGTGGGAAAAGGAGAAAATGCTGGTTACCGTTTCCCACAATGTTTTCAAAAGTCCTTTTCCTTTGTTTGGTTTTGTTTAACCCCGAGAAAGAAGGCTTTAGAAAACATTCAGGGAAAAGAAGAAAAAAGAAAATACTGGTAACCAGCATTTTCTCCATTTCTGACATGTTTTCTATCACCATTTGAGTGCTAAATTTTACTTATCACCTGTAAATGCTCTCATTTTTGGACAAGTCTAAAACAGCTTTCGAAAACATTATGGGAAAAGAGGAAAATCCTGGCAACCACCATTTTCTCCTTTTCCAACAATGTTTTCTACTCTTTTTTGATAAAAGTACAATCCTTTGTGCCACATTACATTTGACGTCTGCAAAATTTATGCTTTCAATTCGGACAGGTCTTACATTTTGTTGTTTGGCACAGAGATACACATAAAACTGCTGCTTTCAAATTCCCTGCTTGTATCTAGCAATTAAATCTATTCTCAGTTCTTATCAAGTTGGGTTTTTTTGTACCGACAACTTGAGAGATAACTATCAAAGTTTCCAAGTTTGATATCGCAAAAAAACAAATAAATATTTTAATGTATTTTTTCATTGATTTAAAGATGTTCTTTTTCCTTTTCTTTTAAAATCATGGCATTTAACTCTTTACCACACAATCCTGACTTTTAACGACCCTGTGAAAGAGGCCTTTTGAAAACATTGTGGGAAAAGGAGAAAATGCTGGTTACCAGTATTTTCTCCTTTTCCCACAATGTTTTCTACCCTTCCCAAAATAAATTTCAATTTTTCAATCACATTTATTTTGTTGTCTGCAACTGCTTTCAATTTGGACCAGGCTAAATTTTGGTCGTTTGGTAAAGAGTTAAATCAATACCTGAGAATTTTCTTTTAACCTTTTTTCAATCACATTTATTTTGTTGTCTGCAACTGCTTTCAATTTGGACCAGTCTAAATTTAGTCGTTTGGTAAAGAGTTAAATCAATACCTGAGAATTTTCTTTTAACCCTTTACCAGATGACAAAATTTTAGCCTTCTCCAAATTGAAAGCATTTGCAGACGACAATTTCAATTTGGCTAAAATGGTGCAATTTTTCTTTGATAGGGTAGAAAACATTGTGGGAAAAGGAGAAAATGCTGGTTACCAGCATTTTCTCCTTTTCCCACCATGTTTTCTATCCTCCCCAAAACAAATTTCTAATTTTCAGTTACATCTGTTTTGTCGTCTGCAAATGCATTCAATTTGGACCTATCTAAAATTAGGTAATTTGGTAAAGAGTTAACTCTGTTTTTGATGCCACTTAACTCTTTCCCAAACAAGCCCTGGTTTTCACGTGTCTGCAGTGCAAGTCTTTTGAAAACACTGTGGGAAAAGGAGAAATTGCTCGTAGCCACAGTGTTTTCTACCCTTTTTGAGAACTTTCTACCATTTTCATCATATTTAAAATTGTCGTCTGCAAACTCTTTCAATTTGGACCAGTCCAAAATTTGTCGTTGGGAAAGAGTAAACCCTATACCAAACAACAAAATTTTAGACTTGTCCAAATTGAAAGCATTAGCAGACGACAAAATAAACTTGACTCAAAAATTGAAATTTGTTTTGGGAAGGTTAGAAAACATTGTGGGAAAAGGAGAAAATTACCAGCATTTTCTCCTTTTCCTACAATGTTTTCAAAAGGCTTTTTCTTCAAGGTCATTAAAACCCACTATTGTGTGGTACAGAGTTAATAGTATTTCAGTAACTATACTTGTGTCACTTTCCTACTCCACTACGTCTAACATGTTTATCTGATAACTGATATATTTGACTGATCGATTGAATAAAGCCTTAAAACGCTTTCAACATTACTCAGTAATACAACAGTGACAGCTTTCTTTTTCATGTGTGTCCTTTAAGTTTCACCAAGACTGGGTAGGGTAGGGCTCTGGAAAGTCTTGCCAATAGGCAATACCAAGATATAATTGATTGATTAATTGTATGTTGTTTAATGCTGTTTTCAACATTATTTCAGTAACATCGCAGCGGCCAGTGCACCTATCCATGCTTTCCTGGAGTTTTACCAGTACTCCGCACAATATGCTTTCCAAGCCACTGGCTGCTTTCCCACATAACCATCATCGAAACGATGGTCAGCAGCGAGAGAGGAATGAATCCTGTCGTAATGACTATCATCAATCCATGGAAAGAAATTGGCCAAGCCGGGGATCGAACCAGCAATACTAAGATAAAATCCTGTGTGCGAAGTGAGGATCTTACCCAGGAGTCTAATCCTACATCGTTACTACAGAGCCATAAAGGAACCCTCCTCAAAATAAACAAGGCTAGGAAACTCTGCAGTCTAATCCTGATCTACACAGTTCAAATAACTTCAGTTATACCAGTTTGATTAATTACAGGGCTTTCAATATCATCATTATATCCCTATTACAACTCACTTTTGTGTATTTCCCAGGTTTCAATAGCACTAGGTTGGCTCTGAACTGCATTGCCCAAGGACATCACACTGAAAAAGTTTAACCCTTTCCCACACGACAAATTTTAGACCCTCCAAAGTTCAAAGCATCAGCAGACGACAAATTCAAAACTAATACAAATGAGCTTCAGTTCTCTGATAAAATAGAAAACATTGGGGAAAAAGGAGAAAATGCTGGTTACCAGCATTTTCTCCTTTTCCAACAATGTTTTCAAAAGGCTTCCTTCTCAGAGTCGTGAAAACCCACTATTGTTTGGTAACGGGTTAAACTAACAGGAACACCATTACAGGGAAGCCAAGCAGGACCAAGGGATATACAATTTTTCCCCCCAAAAGAAAATAACCCAAGGGTACAAAGAACTTGTAGAAACATAAAAGATAAATTGGGCTACTTATTTCCACCATGTTTCAACCCCTAACTCTTTACCAGATGACAATATTCCAGACTAGTCCAAATTGAAAGCATTTGCAGACGACAAATTAAATGTGGCTAAAATGATTGCGTTTGTTTCTGAAAGGTTAGAAATCATTGTGGAAAAAGGAGAAAATGCTGGTAACCAGAATTGTTTGCTACAGGTTTAAATGTCTAATATCAAGCAGTCCTCCAAAGTAACTATCTTTATGTCAGGTTTCACTCTGGATTTACAAAAGCAACACAGCCTCTGATTGGCTAAACCAAATGGTTTAGCATTTGGTTTAGCCAATTAGAAATCATGTTCCTTTAAATTTTTAACTTTCATGAGAATAAGACTTAAGTTGTTCTTAAGAATGGTTGGTGAATACTTACCCTGGTCTAACTTTACCCCCCCTGTTCTGTTAACTCTTTACTAAACAAGCCCTGGTTTTCACGTGTCTGCAGTACAAGTCTTTTGAAAACACTGTGGGAAAAGGAGAAATTGCTCGTAACGAGCAATTTCTCCATTTCCCACAGTATTTTCTACCCTTTTTGATAACTTTCTGCCATTTTCATCAAATTTAAAATTATCGTCTGCAAACTCTTTCAATTTGGACCAGTCCAAAATTTGTCGTTTGGGAAAGGGTTAACTCTTTACCAGAGGAGTTTAGACCTCTCCAAATTAAAAGCAATGACTGACGAAGAATTAAATGAGGCTAAAATAATGGAATCTTGTCTGTGACAGGTAGAAAATAGTGTGGGAAAAGGAGGAAACTTTTTCAAAAGCCCTCTTCCTTAAGATCATTAGTACTTGGGATTTTTTTTGAAAAGGATTAAACCACAAAATAGAGAGTGGAATGAAATTGTTTGCAAGACAATTCAAAATAACCTTTGAATTTACTCAAGGCTATCTTTCTAACCCTCAGACAAATTTTCACAACATTTGTAAAGAAATTACTGGGCCTCTTTTATTCTTCAATATTCCACTAACCCTGAACGCACCTTTCACAACTATAGTTGCCTTTGCGGCCAATGTAGATCAAGATCAGACTGCACAAAATGTGCAGTCTGATCTTTGATCTACACTGTCTGCTTTGCTGAAACAGCACTGGCAAAAATCAACCATGAAATTGAAGTTATCTGGGCCTTTTTCTAGTCTGAAAATGCCCTTTGGGTTTGTTTGGTGCTTTAACCCTTTACCACACAGTCCTGACTTTTAACAACCCTGAAGAAAATGCCTTTTGAAAACATAGTGGGAAAAGGAGAAAATGCTGGTAACCAGCATTTTCTCCTTTTCCAACAATGTTTTCTACCCTTCCAAAATCAAATTACAATTTCTGAGCTACATTTGATTTGTAGTCTGCAACTGCTTTCAATATGAAAGTGTTTAAAATTTTGTCGTTGGTACAGAGTTAAGGGTCAACTTAATTCTCCCCCAATCTTTTTTCATCAAAATACCATTATGTACACTTTTAAATACTTAATAAGCCATATTTCATACAAGATCATAATACCTTTCTGCAATAAAAATTCAGCCACTATAGAATCGACACATAAATTATTTCATCTAATCGTCCAAATACAAGTTATTATAACATCAAGGATACCACTGAAAATAAAAAGCCAATTCAAATCTTTCCTCATAGGCAATGTTTATAAAGCCTTTACATCACTTTCAAAATTATTTCACACTTCAACTGACCGAATTCCAGGCAATAACACCAATGCCATTTTCATTTTTGATAATACGACGGATATTCATAGAACATGAATACTTTTTCTGCAGGTAAACATTATGTTTTAAGATGTAGGTAACATCATCCATGTCATCATTATTACATCCGATCCATATCCAAGTAAGTTGAATAGATCTCAGAGCTCCAGATAAGAGGGATTGATGGTATTCTAAATCCATTATTTCTCTTCCAAACCCTATGTTGTGGGTACTCATTAGAATCGTCTCGATGAGAAGATTCTAATGAGTACCTATAACATAGGGTTTAGTGCAGAATAACTAACATTTTCAATTTTGAAATCTAAATCACTCCCTCTATCTGGAGCTCTGGATCTATTTCGCACATATTTTTAACATCCTTTTCATGATTTGTTTAAATCACATTTTGTGCAGTTTGATTTTGGATCTAAACTGTCTGCTTGTTAACCCTTTACCGGACGACAAAATTTTAGCCTTGTCAACACTGAAAGGATTTGCATGCAACAATTTCAATGTCTCTCAAATGATGCAAGTTTTCTTCAATAGAGTAGAAAACATTGTGGGAAAAGGAGAAAATGCTGGTTGCCAGCATTTTCTCCTTTTCCCACAATATTTTCAAAAGTCTCCTTATCCTGGGTCGTTAAAAGTCAGGATTGTGTGGTACAGGGTTAAAGGGGGGTGGGCGCAATGTCCCAGAATCTCTGCCTAAATGGCGGATTGACTGATTGTGTTTAACGCCATTTTCAATATTATTTCAGTTATATAACGGGGCCAGTGCCCCTATCCATGTTTTCAAGGAGTTTCTTTTACCATTACTCAGTAAAATATTCTTTCCAAGCCAATGGCTGCTCTCCCACATAACCATCATCAAAACAATGGTCAGCGGTGAGAGAGGAATGATCCTGTCACAATGACTTTCATCAATCCTCGGAAAGAGTTGGCAGAGCCCTAAATGGCAGAACAAAGGAACATTCAACATTACCCTAAGCATTTCTAGAGATGTAACTACAAGATATATTGTATTTTGAGAAGAATGGGGAAAGACATTTTCAAAGCAAGGTCTCTGATGTATGGTGCTTGTATTCAATCATATACTGACATTTCTAACAAAGGCTTCAATCACTGCAGGCTCCAAGACTTAACCCTCTACCAGACCACAAAATTTTAGCCGTGTCCAAATTGAAAGTATTTGCAGACGACAATTCAAATACAACTCATAAAATAAAATTGGTCTTTCATAGGGTACAAAACATTGTGGGAAACAGAGAAAATGCTGGTTACTAGCATTTCCTTCTTTTCCCACAAGGTTTTCATTAGCCTTCTTCTTCAGAGTTGTTAAAACTTGAGATTGTGTAGTAAAGAGTTAACTCTTTACCAAACGACAAAATTTTAGACTGGTCAAAATTGAAAGCATTTGCAGACAACAAATTAAATGTGGCTCAAATGATAGACTTTGTTTTTTAATTGGATAGAAAACATTGTGGGAAAAGGAGAAAATGCTGGTTACCAGCATTTTCTCCTTTTCCCACAATGTTTTCAAAAGTCTTATTTACCAGGGTCGTTAAAACTCGGGACTGGGTAGTAAAGAATTAATCAAAGGTTTCCAATGATCTCCCAGTGCCCTTATTCACCACCCATTCTTAAGAACATTCTTTGTCTAATTCTCCAAGATTTTCTAATAGTGAATGTAACACAACCTCTGATTGGCTAGACCTGACTGCCTAAACTCTTCACAAAACAGCACAATTTTAGACTGGTTGATTGTATGGTGTTTAACGCCATTTTCAAGATTATTTCAGTTATATCGCGGCATTCAGTGCACCTATCCATGTTTTCCTGGAGTTTCTTTGGCCAGCACTCTGCATATTAATTATTCTTTCCAAGCCGCCCGCTGCTCTCCCACGTAACCATTGTCCAAACACTGGTCAGCGGTATGAGAGGAATGAATCCTGTCGCAGTGATTATCATTGATCCTCAGAAAGAAATTGGCCTAGCAGGGGATTGAACCAGCAACCTCCTTCAGTTAAGACCTAGATGATTGCAATTTTGTGACTGCTTTTTTTTTGTAGTATTTTAATTGAGCAGACAGTGTAGATCAAAGCCAAGAATGCACATTTTGTGCAGTCCGATCTTGATCTACCCTGTCCACAAAGGCAATTTTACTAATGAAAGGTGCTTTAAGGATTTGCTATCTACCTTTCACAAGGTAAACAAGTTTCTCTGTTTAACCCTTTACCACTCAACAAAATTTTACACTTTTCCAAATTGAAAGTATTTGCAGACGACAATTAGATATAGCTTGTATGGTGAGATTTGTCTGTAAAAGGGCAGAAAACATTGTGGGAAAAGGAGAAAATGCTGGTAACCAGCATTTTCTCCTTTTCCCACAATGTCTTCAAAAGGCCTCTTTCTCAGGGTCGTTAAAACTTGGGACTGTGTGGTAAAGGGTTAAAAAGTAAATTACTTTGCCGTACAATCCTAAACAAGATGTCTCTGTTTTACAATTTGAATGAGTATTCACAACAAAAGTTTTCGAGACAAAAGTATACTTTAACGATTCAGATACCCTGCCACAATTACAGCAAATCAAAAGCTTGCAATAAACAGAACAAAAAAATTGGGACTTACCGAAGGCACTAATAACTTTTTCACTTCCTCTACGGCTTTTATTAATTTCAGTTCGGCTCTATTTCGTGTATCTTCCACCGTTATCAATACATGCAAGTCTTCGTTTAAATGTTCCCAGTTTGGCTTTCCTTTGTTTTGTTCCTCCTGAAAGTTAAAATCATAAACATTGAACGTAATTAACTCTTTATCAAACGACAAAATTCCAGACTACTCCAAATTGAAAGCAAATGCAGACGACAAAATAAATGTGGCTTTAATGACGATTTCTTTCTTTGATAGGGTAGAAAACATTTACCAGCATTTTCTCCTTTTCCAACGATGTATTCAAAAGGCTTCTTTGTCAGGGTTTGTGTGGTAAAGGGTTAAACATTTTACCTTCTGCGGAATGACTTTGCAGCTGTCTACTTTTTAAAACATTGCTGCAACAGGGAAAAATTTCTCCAAATGAGCACTTTATTCTGCTGTCACGATACTTTCAATTGTGTATTTATGCATTAACTATTTACCGAATGACAAAATTTTAGACTTGCCCAAATTAACAGCACTTAACTCTTTACCAAACGACAAAATTTCAGACCAGTCCAAATTCAAAGCATTTGCAGACGACAAAGTAAATGTTACTCAAAAACTGAAATTTGTTTTGGGAAGAATACAAAACATTGTGGGAAAAGGAGAAAATGCTGCTTACCAGCATTTTCTCCTTTTCCCACACTGTTTTCAAAAGGCTTTTTCCTCAGGGTCGTTAAAAGTCGGGATTGTATGGTAAAGAGTTAATTGCAGTCTACAAATTAAATAGAGCTAAAATGATGATATTTGTCTTAACTCTTTACCACACAATCCCGACTTTTGTCGTCTAGTAAAGAGGTGACTCGAATGATGGGATTAGTTCTTTGGAAAAAAAAAACGAGAAAGGATTATGGGATAGGTACAAGAATTTTCTCCTTTTCCTACAGTGTTCTGAAAAGCCATTTCCATCAGATTTGTTAAAACACTAGATTGTTTGGTAAAGGGTTAACCCTTTATCACACAATCCCGAGTTTTAACAACCTAAAAAACAAAGCTTTTCGAAACCATTGTGGGAAAAGGAGAAAATGCTGGTAACCAACATTATCTCTTTTTCCCACAGTTTTCTAACCTATCATTGACAAATTCCACCGTTTGAGCTACATTTAAATTCTCAGTTTGTACAAGTCTACATTTTTGTCATGTGGTAAAGGGTTAAATAGTTCCTCATTAACCCAATTCATTGTCGAACATTACACATATAATTAATTCTATATACCTGGAAATAAATTTCATATCTTCTACATTACGTAATGCATGAATTTCCCTCCTTTTCTCCCCAAAAAACTGTTTTTCTCCTCTCCCAGGACATAGTTTTATTTTCATCTATTAGTTTTAATTTCATATAATCCCAAGTTTTAACAACCCTGAAGAAGGCTTTCAAAAACATTGTGAGAAAAGGAGAAAATGCTGGTAACCAGCATTTTCTCCTTTTCCCACGATGTTTTCTACCCTCTAATAGACATACGTCCTTTTTTTCTTTTCTTCACAATGTTTTCTTCCCTTCAAAAGACAAGTTTCAGTTTTTGAGTCACGTTTAAACTTCATCATTTGCAAGTGCTTTCAATTTGGTCAAGTACAAAATTTTGTCATCTGCTAAAGAGTTAACAATTTTTGAAACTGTTTTAGTTACATTGCAGCAGCAAGTGCAGCTATCAATGCTTTCCTGGAGTCTGTCACCAGTACTTTGCCCAATATCTTTCCAAGATAATCACCCTCAAAACAATATTCCGCGGTGAGGGAGGAATGAATCTGGTCTCAATGACTACTGGTGTCGTCAGTCCTGGGAAAGAGTTGGTCAAGCCGGGAATCAAACAGGAATACAAGCCATGCTCTGTGAAAATGGGGCTTAATACATTTTCAAAAAAAGTATGTATGCAGGTCAGCCTGTGCACTCTGCGCAGGCTGACCTGGGCCAAAATTTTTTGCTTTTGGGAATTTTCTGCATGTCAAAGGATCAGTGTACCTCCTGATTCAGTGGGCTGCTTTGCAAAGCGGACTTAGGGATGTGTAATACTGTGATGACTTGCTTGCTATCATGCATCACGGAGACGCATTAACTCTTTACTACACAATCCCGACTTTTAACGACTCTGCAAAAGAAGGCTTTTGAAAACATTGTGGGAAAAGGAGAAAATGCTGGTAACCAGCATTTTCTCATTTTCTCGCAATGTTTTCTACCCTATCAAAGAGAGAAATCCTCATTTTAACAACATTTGTCGTCTGCAAATGCTTTCAATTTCATCGGCCCTAAAATTTTGTCGTTTGGTACAGAGTTAATCCCCTTTTGCCAGAGCATACAGAATATCCTTCAAGCACTACAAACTTTCAATGTTTCTACGTGAGAGATACCAATACAGATAGTCACATTTTTTTGTTATTGGTATTAGAGTTTAACCCTTAAGCTGCTAATCGCGACTCACTGACCTTTTGCAGACAGTGTAGATCAAGATCAGACTGCACAAAACCTGCAGTTTGATCTATGATCTACACTGTCCTATACAGTATTTTCTTTCCGGTGAAATCCACTTTGAAACCGCAATGTGTGGGCTTTTAGTGTTGAGTAGAAATGTGCGTTTCATTCATTCATTCAGCAGCTTAAGAGTTAACACCTTTTTAACCTTTACAGTGCTGTAACCGACTCAAGTTGTTTTTGCAGACGGATCAAGATCAGACTGCACAGAATGCGCAGTCTGATCTTAGATCTACACTGTCCGCTACCATGTTACATTTTATGGTTGAAACAACCTTCGAATAGTAATATTTGGGCTGCTTTTCCTGCTTGAAAAATCCAACTCATTAATTAAGCACTTTCAGTGTTTAAAGTCCAGGTCATATCATGGCTGAGAAGGGCATCTACATGTTTCCTGGCTTTCTCACACCAGTAATGACACAACTTCCTTTCAAAGTCACTGACTACTTTTCTCACATGGATCAGAGGTGAGGGGTGAAAAATTGCCTGAAATAAAGTTTGCCTCAACAGGGTATTGAACCTGCAACCACCAGGTTACAAGTCAGATACATGGACATCTAAGCTATCCGCCCAGGCTGGTCAGATTTTTGGGCTTGGAAAGTTATCATTTAGTTCTTCATTAACACCTCTGTCATGGGAACTCACTAGAATTGAGTACCACTAAACGTTTGTCATGGGTATTCAATAGAATTGTCTTAACAAGACATCTCTAGTGAGTACCCATGACATAAGTTTCAGTGAAGAGCTGGCATCCTTGATGAACCTGACTTATTTCAACTCCTACACCCCTATTGCCAGTAAAATCTTGGCTGACGCCAGTAAAACTTGTCCGAATAAATGTTTCCAGCTCTAGATGGGCAAACCTCTTTCTTCTCCAATAATAATTCTGTCTACCCTATAAATCATTATTTCCCAGTTTTATGGGCTTTCTTACACTTGCCTTCCAGTTTGTGGAACCTTGGAGCCATTTGCTTTGGAAACAATTTTATGATTTACTGATAACATTTTCTAATGAAAGCAACATTTCTCTAATACCAATGAGCCATGCTATGTGAAAAGGGGGCTTAATGCATTGGTGAAAAGTATCGACCCAGGTCAGCCTGCGCAGTCCATGCAGGCTGATGTGGGTCAAAACTCTTCGCTATCAGTCAGTTTTCTGCATGTCGAAGGACCAGTCTATCTCGTGTTCACTTGGTTGTTATACAAAGTGGATTTTTATGGATCTTTAATTATGTAATGTCTTGCGCGGTACAATGCAACATGAAGATGCATTAAGCCCCCTTTTCCAAGAGCATGGGTCAAATGTATTTTTAGCCCTACTTACTGTTTCTCAATTCATGATTAGTGTTTTCATAAAGTCTTATCTTTCTTCAAGGTTGTATGATTGATTGTATGGTGTTTAATGCCGTTTTCAACATTTTTTCAGATATATCACGGCGGCCAGTGCACCTATCCATGCTTTCCTGGAGTTTCTTTTACCAGTACTCCGCACAATATTCTTTCAAAGCCACTGGCTGCTTTCCCACATAACCATTGTCGAAACAATGGTCAGCAGTGAGACAGGAATGAATCCTGTCGCAATGACTATCATCAATCCTCGGAAAGAAATTGCCCAAGCCGGGGATCAAACCAGCGACCTCCTGTTCTCAAGTCCTGTACGCTACCGACTGAGCTACGGGGGCTTGGCTTTCTCCAAGATACATATTCAGATAAACTATAAATGAGCAATGCTCTGGCAAAAGGGGACTTAATGCATCTCCGCGATCCATGATACCAAGCAAGTCATCATATAATTTTGGATCCATAAAATCCATTTCCTCAAACAACAGACTGAATCATGAGGTACACTGGTCCTTTGACATGCAGAAAATTGACCAATAGCCAGAAGTTTCGGCCCAGGTCAGCTTGTGCCAACTGCACAGGCTTGACATGGGTCGATACTTTTTCTGAGATGCATTAAGCCCCCTTTTCAGAGCATGGCTCATATTTACATTATACCCATCAAGCACCAAATGAACCCAACACATTTGAATCTAGATATAAAACGATTGCAATTCCAAAGTTTCTCTTGTACAGAATGTTTTAGCATAGCAGACACTGTAGGTCAGAGATCAAACTGTACATTTTGTGTAGTCTAATCTTGATTTACACTGGCCACAAAAACACTTTCAGTTGTAACAGGCTCTTTTTTTTCTTTCAGGGTCGTGAAAACTTGGGATTGTGTGTTAAAGGGTTAACTCTTTACCACACAATCCCGGGTTTTAACAACCCTCAGGAAGAAGCCTTTTGAAAACATTGTGGGACAAGGAGAAAATGCTGGTAACCGGCATTTTCTCCTTTTCCCATAATGTTTTCTACCCTTTCCAAATCAAATTTCAATTTTTGAGTCACATATATTTTGTCGTCTGCAAATGCTTTCAATTTGGACTGGTCTAAAATTTTGTCGTTTGGTAAAGAGTTAAGATATTAGAGTCAAAATCTTAGTTTAGTCAGAATTGACAGGGCTTCGCATGGTGACAAACTGAATGTTGATTGACTGATGAGCTTAATTGATGAGACATGTCTTTGAAAGGGTAGGAAAGCATTAAGAAGAAGAGAAAACATTGTGTTGGGAAGAAAAAAAAGCATTCTTATTTTGAACAGGTTCTGATCTTGGTCTACAGAATCTAATCTTGGTCTACAGAGTCTGTGTCCGGTTTCATCAAAGAACTCAAGTCTCTTAACCCTTTACCACACAATCCCAACTTTTACCGACCCTAAGAAAGAAGTCTTTTGAAAATATTGTGAGAAAAGAGAAAATACGGGTAACCAGCATTTTCTCTTTTGTCCACAATGTTTTCTATCCTATCAAGGTCAAATTACATTATTTGAGCCATATTTAAATTGTCGTCTGCAAATGCTTTCAATTTGGACAGTGTTGTTGTGTGGGTAAGAGTCAATTTGCCCAAACCCACTAACTGACTCATTTACCAAGCTGGAAATTGAATTTGTTTGCAGATTTGCGCAAAATAAGAGACTTAAATCTTTTCTTGAGACCTGGTCCTGATCTTGGTCTACACTGTGCGCAAAAGCACTTAATACTTGCCCGAAAATGAACAGACATGAAACAGTTGTCAGTTTCAAGACAAGCAGAACTAATGATGGAAACTGGCAGATTCAGTGTTTCATAACACGGAACATTAAACTTACATCTAGAAATAGCGTAACTCTTTGTTCGATTGTTCGAATGCAAAAGAATCAAACATAACCCCTGTAAACTCGGTACAAGGTTGTGGAAACTCCCCTGACTCGGATATTTTTTTTCTTGCAATCGAAAGAGAAAGAAACCGCAAAGAGTAAAGATAGAGGCAATCAGCCAAACTGAAACCTTAACCCTTTCCCAAACAAGCCCTGGTTTTAACGTGTCTGTAGTACAAGTCTTTTGAAAACACTGTGGGAAAAGGAGAGATTGCCCATAACGAGCAATTTCTCCTTTTCCCACAGTGTTTTCTACCCTTTTGGAGAACTTTCTGTCATTTTCATCAAATTTAAAATTGTCGTCTGCAAACTCTTTCGAATTGGACCAGTCTAAAATTTGTCGTTGGGAAAGGGTTAAACTGAATAATAGTCAAATATGCATTTAGAGAGCACCCAAGGGAGGCAAGAATTGATTGTGTTGGGAGTTTAACACCATTTTAACAGCTTAGGTCATATCACAGCAGTCAGTGCACCTACGGAATTGTATTTCCTGGCTTTCTCACACCAGTACTGACACAACTTTCTTTCCAAGTCACTGACTACTTTTCTCACATGCATCAGAGGTGAGAGGCAAAAAATCACCAGAAAGAAAGTTTGCCTAAACCAGGTCTCGAACTTGTAACCACCAAGTCACAAGTCAAGCTAGGCTAACCACTGAGCTATCCGGGCAGACAGGGAGGACCAAGAAAACACGGTCTCTTAAAAAAGGTCGTCTTTTGATGCAGGTTCAATCTGGTTAATTTAACCCTTTTCCGTTCAATGCAGCCTTTTAACACCCCTGGAAAAGAAGTCTTTTGAAAACATTGTGGGAAAAGGAGAAAATGCTGGTAACCAGCATTTTCTCCCTTTCCCACAATGTTTTCTTCCCTGTTAAAGAAACAAGAGGGCCATGATGGCCCTGTATCACTCCACTGGCTTATAAATATAAACCATAAATACTAAACATTTCAATTCTAAGCCAGATGGTTTCAAAATGAAGACTTACAAAGTTTTCTCTGTAAAAGCCCATGTGAAAGTTGAGACCCGCTGGGCAAAGCCATTTTTGATCCCAGAGCTATAATTACTTGAACCCTGGTAGAGGTCCACAAGATAAAGCCACATGCCAAAACAATACAAGTCTATGCTGTATGGTTATAAATAAGGTGATTTTCAAGTTTTGTCCATATGAAGCCTCTGTAAAACATAAGACCCCTAATGCAAGGCTAATTTAAAAAAAAAAATCAAAACAGGAAGATTTCTTAAGTTGTCACTATGTAAGCCCATGTAAAACTTGTGACCCCTGCGACGGGGCCAATTTTGACCCCAGGGCTAAAATTAAGGCCTGTTTGGTAGAGGCCCACTAGATATAGCTACATGCAAAATTTGGTAGCTCTAGGCTTTATGGCTAGGTACAGGAAGATTTTTAAAGTTTTCTCTATATAAGCCTATGTAAAACTTGTGACCCCTGGGGCAGAGCCAATTTTGACCCCAGGGCTATAATTTGAAGAGACTTGATAGAGGTCTACTACATAAAGCTACCTGCCAAATTTGGTATCTCTATGCCTTATGGTTTCAGACAAGAAGATTTTTAAAGATTTACAATATTTTTCAGTTTTGTTGCCATGGCAACCAGAGTTTTTGAAGGAATCAAATTCTTTCAAGAAATTCTGAAGAGGACCATGGCAGGATCATTTCTGTGAAGTTTCATGAAAATTGGATGGGTAGTTTCAGAGAAGAAGATGTTTGAAATAAAAGTTAACGCACGCACGGACGGACGGACGCACGGACAGACGCACGGACGCACGACGGACACCGGGCCATGACATAAGCCCGCTGGCCTTCAGCCAGTGGAGCTAAAAATGAACCATTTGAGCCACATTGAAATTGTAGTCTGCAAAATTTAATGCTTTCAATTCGGACTAGGCCAACATTTAGTCGTCTGGCAAAGGTTAAGAAGATTGTAGGCTCATTACAACAGTCTCTTGTCTCTTTACCACACGACAAAATTTTCGACTAGTCCAAATTGAAAGCAATTGCAGATGACATATTAACTCTTTACCCAACAACAAATTTTTAGACTAGTCCAAATTGAGAGCATTTGCACACAACAAAATAAATGTAACCCAAAAACTGAAATTTGTTTTTGGAAAGTTAGAAAACATTGTGGGAAAAGGAGAAAATGCTGGTTACCAGCATTTTCTCCTTTTCCCACAATGTTTTCAAAAGGCTTCTTTTTCAGGGTCGTTAAAAGTCAGGATTGTGTGGTAAAAAGAGTTAAATGTCACTTAACGTTAAACTTTCTTTCAAGGGTAGAAAACATTGTGGGAAAAGAAGAAAATGCTGGTTACCAGCATTTTCTTCTTTTCCCACAACGTTTTCAAACAGCCTCTTTCTCAGGGTCGTTAAAGGTCGGGTGGTAAAGGGTTAAAGATGTAGGCTGCTAGACAAAGGTGGTCCTGCTGACAAATTGTAGATCCAAGACCAGAAGGTCAAAGGTCAATTCTGTACAGTCTGATATGACAATACCTAAAGTTGCAACGAAGAGGTCTCAATGCACAAGAATACCAATAGTTGCAACCAAGAGGTCTCAATGCACGTGTGGTGAGGTGGGGTGGGGGTCGAGGATGGGACGGGGTGGGGATTTAACCCTTTACCACATAATCCCAAGTTTTAACAACCCTGAAAATGAGGCTTTTACAATTATTGTGGGAAAAAGAGAAATTGCTGGTCACCAGCAGTTTCTCCTTTTCCCACAATGTTCTCTACCTTTTCAGAGGCATGACATTTTCTGAGCCACATCTGATTTGTCATCTGCAATTGCTTTCAGTTGGGACAAGTCCAAAATTATGTCGTCTGGTACAGAGTTAAAGAAATTCTGGTACACTGGCCACCATGCCATTACAGAAAACGATGTTCAACACTAAACAAACATTATAAAATGTGGAAAATGCAGGAACACTGTGAAAAATCTATCAGCTTTAACGCATAATTCTGGTGCACTTCATACCATGCTGTTTGAGAAATCAGCAAAAAACTCTTCACCAGAATAAAGTCCCGCGTCTTTGCAACCCTTGAAACAGAGGTTTTAGAAAACCTTGTGCTGGTAACCAGCACTTTCTCCTTTTTCCAAAATGTTTGTTACTTTTTGAGAGATAATTCCCATCATTTTGAGTCAAATTTTACATGTCTGCAAATGCTTCTAATTTAGATGACTCCAGACTTTTGTCATTTGAGGCTGGAAAGAGTTTTAACGACCCTAAGGAAAAGGCCCTTTGTAAACATTGTGGGAATAGGAGAAAATGCTGGTAACCAGCATTTTCTCCTTTTCCCACAATGTTTCCACCCTTACAAAGGCGAATTCCAATTTTTGAATCACAGCTATTTTGTAATCTAAAAAAGCTTTGAATGTGGGCAAGTCTACAGTTTTGTCTTCTGGTAAAGGATTAACTCTTTACCACACAACAAAATTTTAGACCAGTCCAAATTTGAAAGCATTTGCAGACGTCAAATAAAATGGGGCACCAAAATTCTTTGAGATCGTTGAAAACATTGTTGGAAAAGAAGAAAATGCGCTAACGGGCATTTTTCCCACAAAGTTTTCAAAAGCCTTCTTCTTTGAGGTCAATAAAACTTCCGATTGTGTGGTAAAGTGTTAAAACCTCAAACAAGCATTATGAAATGCAGAAAATGCAGGAACACAGATCTTCCCCAGTATTTTTTCTGGCAGAGCAACGAAAAACCTGTCAGCTTCAAACCAAGCTTCCTGTCCCTTTACTCTTAGCCCTTTATCACACAATCCCGAGTTTTTACGACCCTGAACGAGGAGGCTTTTGAAAACATTGTGAGAAAAGGAGAAAATGCTGGTAACCAGCATTTACTCCTTTTCCCACAATGTTTTCTGCCCTTCCCAAAACAAATTTCAATTTTGTTGTCTGCAAATGCTTTCAATTTGGACCAGTCTAAAATTTTGTTGTTTGGTAAAGAGTTAACCCTTTACAAAACAACAAAATTTTAAACTAGTCCAAATCGAAAGCATTTGCAGACGATAAATATGGCTGAAAATACAAAATTTGTTTCAGAAAAAGAAGACAATATTGTGGAAAAGGAGAAAATGCTGGTTACCGCATTTTAGCCTTTTCCCACAATGTTTTCAAAAGTCTAAATCTTCCTGAGGGTCGTTTAACCCTTTACCAGACAACAAAATTTTAGCTTTGTCCAAACTGAAAGCATTTGCAGACGACAATTTCAATGTGGTTGAAATGGTGCAATTTCTCTTTGATAGGGTAGAAAACATTGTGGGAAAAGGAGAAAATGCTGGTTACCAGCATTTTCTCCTTTTCCCACAATGTTTTCAAAAGGCTTCTTTCCCAGGGGCGTTCAAAGGCAGCATTGTATGGTAAAGGGCTAAAGTTGGGACCATGTGGTAAAGGGTTAACCCTTACCCTGCTGAATAAATTAAATGAAACTCAAACCGATAATAAAACACAAAATTTTGCTATTCAAAAGGTATTCTTGGGAAAGATATCTCCTTATTGGACAGTGTAGATCCAGAATCTTGATCTACACTGTCTGCAAAAGATCCTTGGGTCACACTCAGCAGCCTATACTTTTAAGATGAAAAAGTCCAAAACTTTTTTCAACCAGTAAAGAGTTGACCCTTTTCCACACAGTCCCAAGATTAAACCACCCGCAGAGCAGAAAGCTTTAATGAACACATAGTGGGATAAGTAGAAAACGCTGGTAATAAACATTTTCTCTTTTTCCCACATTGTTTAATACCCTTTCGAAGTAAAATCTCATTGTGTACATTGCCGGAAAATTTGTTGTCACCAAATGCTCCCAAGTTGGTAGTCTAAAATTTTTTTTTGACATGTAAAGCGTTAAATCTTTACCACACAATCCAGAGTTTTAAAGACCCTGAGAACAAAGCCTTTAGAAAGCAATGCGGGAAAAGGAGAAAATGCTGATAACCAGTATTTTCTACTTTCCCCACAATTTTTTCTACCCTTTCAGAGACAACATTCATTCTTTAAGACACACTTGATTTACTTTCTGCACATGCTTTCAATTTGGACCTGTCTACAATTTTGTAATAGGATTAGAGTTAACCCTTTACCGCACAATGCCGCCTTTTGACGACCCTGATGAAGGAGGCTTTGGAAAACATTATGGGAAAAGCAGAAAATGCTGGTAACCAGCATTTTCTCCTTTTCCCACCATGTTTCTCTTCTTCAAAAACAATTTTAAATTTTTGAGTCCTATTTATTTTGTCGTATGTAAATGCTTTAAATTTGGAAATGTCTAAAATATTGCCATGTAGTAAAGGGTTAAACCAGGAACAAACAACTTGGGTCATACATCACTCACATATCAGTTTCTACATTTTTCTACAAATGTTTCCTTTTTTTTTTGTTTCTGCTCAGTTTCCCTTGTTTCTCATGATGCTTTCTTGACAACTAACAGTAAAATGGCAAAATTTCAATCAAAACAATGCTTATTAGACACGACAACCTCTAACTGAAAGCTTAGTGTTTTATGACCCCGATGATTTTGAAAACACTGTGGAAAAAGGAAAAAATACTGGTTACCCGCATTTTCCTCCTTTTCCCACAACTTTCGCTATTCCTCATGGTCGTAAAAGTAAATTGGATTGTTTAGTAAAGGGACAAACTAGAGCTTGTCACTGGCGTCAGCATGAAAATGGGCTTGCTTCCTGCGATACTTTGATGGGACTACACAACGTAACAGCCTACAAACACAGACGGCAGCTTCCAAGAAGTCAACCCTTTACCACACGATCCTGACTTTTAATGACCCTGAGGAAGAAGGATTTAGAAAACATTGTGGGAAAAGGAGAAAATGCTGGTAACCAGCATTTTCTCCTTTTCCCACAATGTTATCTACCCTCCCTAAAACAAATTTTAATTTTTCAGTCACATTTTTTTTGTCGTCGGCAAATGCTTTCAATTTGTCGTTTGGTAAAGAGTTAAGGGGCATCATGCATTGACCCTGCATAAGCCATTTACATTTGTTGATATTCTTTTTGCATTCCCTCTGTTCATTTAGTAAATATGCCATTATACATATAAGCTCATCCTGGAGTTTACCAAACTACAAAATTTTAGACAGTTCCAAACTGAAAGCATTTGCAGATGTCAAATTAAATGTGGCAAAAATGATGAGATTTGTATCAGAAAGAGTAGAAAACATTGTGGGAAAAGAAGAAAATGCTGGTTAACAGCATGTTCTTTTTTCCCCACAATGTTTTCAAAAGTCCTTTTCCTTGGGGTCATTAACACTCAGGTTGTGGTAATAATATTAAAATAAAATAATAAAAGTTTATAGTTAGGTTATGTTTAGCAGACAACCCCATACCCCCTGTTCCCAATAAACAAATTATTTGAGTTTCTGAGCATATTTGCACCTATTCAAAGTTTTCTGTCTGTTCATAGAAAATTTTGGTAAGCCATTACCACACATTCCTGAGTTTTTATCACCCTGACAAAGAAGACTTTTGAAAACGTTTCGGAAAAAGGAGAAAATGCTGGTTACCAGCATTTTCTCCTTTCTCAATAATGTTTTCTTTACTTCCAAAATAAAAATTTAATTTTTGAGTCGCATTTATATTGTTGTCTGCAAATGCTTTCAATTTGGACTGGCTTAAAATTTTTCTAATTTTGTTTGGTAAAGAGTTAATATTGACATGATTTGTCATAGTATAAATGCACCTTTACTCACCTTTGCCTTGTCTCTCATTGAGCCTTTTCCTCGCACCATTATTTTACAACCTGTGTACTGTTCTAGTTCTTTGGCTGTCATGCCTCGTGGACCCAATATTCGACCCACAAAATTAAACTGAAATAGAAAATAAATATAATACAGATCAAACATGCACTGTGAAAGGGAACTTTATGCATTTGCAAAAAGTATTGATCAGGTCAGCCTGCGCAGTCCACCATCGAAACTTTTTGCTTTTGGTAATTTTTTTGCATGCTTCAATTGGCTGTTGGACAAAATGGGTTTCACAGATCCACAATAATGTGATGGCTTGCCTGGTATCATGCATCACAATGCATTAAAACCCCTTTTGCCAATTCACTGATAGAACAATCCCTAACAGGCCTAGATTATCCCCATCCTCGTTGACCCTGTTCCGATGTACTCCGTAAACTACATTCATCACCCCTGGGTTATCTCGCATATGTTTTCTTGTTCTCATGAATTATTCATGAGGCATTTTGATTGGTAATCTCATTTTTTCAGTGAGAAAATTTAATCTATTTTTATCAACCATATGCCATCATTTCTATTTTTACCTCGTCTACAACCAGTTGAATTGATGAATGTAGTTCACGGAATACATGGGAACTGGGTCAACGAGGATGCTACATATGGACTGCTACAGCACGCTGTATTTCGGAATATTTGCCTTTATGTACAAGGATTTGTAATGTCTGCCCTGGATTGTCGTAGGGCAAATGCCACAGAAGGAAGGCCCACCGGGGGCCGCCATAATCATTGATAATGATGTGGGTTTTATCCGGTTTATTCATAACAAAGAAAGAAATGTGATTATCCTCCAATACAAGAGAGTATCATTATGTCATCGACAATTCAATTGGCTACTGGGTGTAATTGGCAATCTTATGAATATTCATAGAAACGACGGTTTCGCAATTGAATGTCCCAGTGATGATGAATGGTAATACTTCACACCTGGGTTAACGAGGGTGAGATTTCTTAGATCTTTGCCAAAACCTGTGTTACAGGGTCACCGGACTTTAGCCTAATAGGTGAAAAAATTAGCTTAATAGGTTGACAATAAAAAAAAAAAATCTTGACTCTTTACCAGATGATAACATTTTATACTGGTCCAAATTGGAAGCATTGGCAGATGAAAAAAGTACCCCAAAAGATGGGATGTTGCCTCTGAAAGTGTAGAAAACATTGTGGAGAAAGTGCAAACAAAATTGTTTAGTAAGGGGTTAACCTACACAAAATCCCTTTGTACTGGAATTTAGGGACTGTTGAGGTCAAAAAACTCACAAAATACTGGACATTAACCCTTTCCCAAATGACAAATTTTGGACTGGTCCAAATTGAAAGAGTTTGCAAACAACAATTTCGAATTTGATGAAAATGGCAGAAAGTTCTCAAAAAGGGTAGAAAACACTGTGGGAAAAGGAGAAATTGCTCATTACGAGCAATTTCTCCTTTTCCCACAGTGTTTTCAAAAGACTTGTACTGCAGACACGTGAAAACCAGGGCTTGTTTGGGAAAGGGTTAACCTACACAAAATCCCTTTGTACTGGAATTTAGGGGCTGTTGAGGTCAGAAAAAACTCAGAAAATACTGGACATTAAAGATAGAACAGCAAGACTGCACTTTTGAGCAGTCTGATCTAAATCTTATGTTAACCCTTTCCCAAACAAGCCCTGGTTTTCACGTGTCTGCAGTACAAGTCTTTTGAAAACACTGTGGGAAAAGGAGAAATTGCTCGTAATGAGCAATTTCTCCTTTTCCCACAGTGTTTTCTACCCTTTTTGATAACTTTCTCCATTTTCATCAAATTCAAAACTGTCGTCTGCAAAGTCTTACAATTTGGACCAGTCCAAAATTTGTCATTTGGGAAAGGGTTAATATCAAAGTCCCAGCAATGGCTGAAAGTAAACAATAGGGGTGAAAAATACATTTGAATTTAAGCCATATCTTTTGAAAGTATGAAAATTATTGTGAAGATGACAATCTGTAATTGTATGGTTAGTCCATGTGTTTTTCGCTGGCACAAAAATGAATTTCAAAACCAGGTAAAAAGTAAATGAAAGATAGAGCAACTTGGCAACTTTAAACCTACTTTAAGAATTAATTTTTCTGCCAGGGAATGCACACTTGGACCAACAGTATCATATAGAAAGTCACCTTTAAACTAATTTTCATCATTTTCAATGGTATGATTTAAAAGCATTTTAACACGTACTTTGTTTATTTTTGGCCCCTATTGAGGTTTTAACTCTTTACCACACAATCCCGAGTTTTAACGACACTGAGGAAAAAACCTTTAGAAAACATTGTGGGAAAACGAGAAAATGCTGGTAACCAGCATTTTCTCCATTTCCCACAATGTTTTCTACCCTATCAAAGAAAGAAATCATCACTGAATTTTGTCGTCTGCAAAATGCTTTCAATTCAGTCGTGTACAAAAAATTGCCATTTGGTAAAGAGTTAAGGAACTCATGTTTTTTTTGGCAAGGGTTGAAAGTTTATTGATTTTACATTATTCTAAAAAGCAAAACAAAAAAATGCATAACCTATCACTTAACCCTTTACCACACAATCCCGCCTTTTAACGACCCTGAGAAGCCTTTTGAAAACATTGTGGAAAAAGGAGAAAATGCAGGTAACCAGCATTTTCTCATTTTCCCACAACGTTTTCTACCCTATCAAGAGAAAAATACACCATTTGAGCCACAATGGAATTGTCGTCTGCAAGTGCTTTCAATTTGGACAAGGCTAAAATTTTGTCGTCTGGTAAAGGGTTAAAAACACTGCTCAATTATTATGGTAATCATAATGCATTTCATTAATAGTAACTCTTTACCAAAAGACAAAATTTTAGACTAGTCCAAATTGAAAGCATTTGCAGACGACAAATTAAAGGTCGCCATAATGACGAAATCTGTTCTTAATAGGGTAGGAAATGTTGTGGGAAAAGGAGAAAATGCTGGTAACCAGCATTTTCTCCTTTTCCCACAATGTTTTCAAAAGCCACCTAGCTAAGGGTTGCTAAGTCGGGAACTTTGTTGTATAGGGTTAAAATGAAGAAGTATTTGAAATATTTTTTATTCAGATCAAGTTAAGTATTTACAAAACAATCCTGTTATCCTCAACAAAAAAGCTTGAGAAAACTTTGTGAGAAAAGTAGAAAGTGCTGGGTGACCTGTATTTTGTCTTTTTTTACATTTTCAATGGCAGATTCCTTCATTTGAGCTAATTTCACCTGTCATCTGCAAATGCTTTCATTTTTGACAGATCTTAAATTTTGTTGCTTGGCAGAGAGCAACAATGTCGGAAATGGAGAAATAACTGGTACCAGCATTTTCTCCTTTTCCCACAATGTTTTCAAAAATTCTTCAGTGTCATTAAAATTAAGGATTGTCTGGTAAAGGGTTAACTCTGTCCCTACTAATTCAAGAAATTCCACATTTTTTCAGAAAAAGTGCATTTGAAGTTGACTTATGTTGTAATTAGCCAGCGTAGATCCCAGGTCAGACTGCATGTTCTGTGCAGTCTAATCTTCATCTAAACCATCCACAAAAGCTATCTAAGTCCTAACGGGCAATAAAGGATCTAACAGCTCTCTATATTTTTGCTTTCCTGTCTGTGATAGGATTAATTCAATCGGATTTATTTTATTCCAGATGCTAAACAGATAGTTTCCTACAATGCAAAAAATCCCCCAAGAGGATCATTGGCCCTAAGGTGGTCACCTGAGCAAAGTCATCTAGGATTGAAAACATAGACATCCTCACTGTGATGCTGCAAAACATGCGAGTGCTAGTAACCTACTTTTTTATCCAACTTGACCCAGTTCACCCTTCTTCAAGACATTATCAGTAGCACTTTCTGATCAAATTTCACTAGTCTCAAGAATGAAAATGCTGCATCTAGAGTGCACAACATGTATTTTTATGATTTCTCAAAGTCACAGGTCTACTTTTTGATGTGGCATGACCCAATTCTGAACTTATGCAAGATCAAGGTAACAAATTTCATGAGTCTCAGACTGAAAATGTGCCCTCTACATTGCACAAAATGTATTTCTGTAATTTGTCCCAGTGACCTACTTTGACCCAACCATTCAAACCAAGTTTCATTAGTACTGGACTGAAAATGTGGAATCTAGAGTGAAAACAAAGTAATTGTTGACACCTGCACAACAGACAACACATGGCAGACGATAGACAAAGGACACAGCATGATCACAAAAGCTCACTTTGAGCTCAGCTGAGCCAAAAACGATAGTTACCAGCACACTATTTTCTATCCCTTCAAAGGTAGATCCCATCATTTCACATATTTATACTATCATCTGCGATTGCTTTCAGCGTTGATGACTCCAATGTTACAGAGTTACCGAAACACATTCTACGCATTTTCGTTTTATTTGATCCATATTTCATTTGTCATCCGCAAGACACTTTCGATGTTGACGAGTCTAAACTTCTGTCGACGGGTAGAGTGTTAATGACAAGTATTCAATGCATTCTATGCATTTTGTTTTGATCTGCGAGTAATAACTCCCCAGCATTATTACTTTTCTGTAAGTAATGGAAGTAAATTCAATCCAGTCCATTTTTTTCTCGATCCTAAATACCCGTAGTTGATTTACCAATGATACAAGATGAGTCTGAAGAATTTCCTAGAAATTAACACTTTAACCCGCAATCCCTGGTTTTAACGACTCGGGGAAAGGAAAGCACTTGAAAACATTGTGGGAAAAGGAGAAAATGCTGGTCACCAGCATTTTCTCCTTTTCTTACAGTGTCTTCTATTCTGTCAGATATAATGTATATACCACCATTTAACACTTTACCACACAATCCTGACTTTTAACGGCCCTGCAAAAGAAGCCTTTCGAAACAAGAGGGCCATGATGGCCCTGTATCGCTCCACTGGCTTATAAACCATAAATACTAAACATTTCAATTCTGAGCCAAATGGTTTCAAAATGAAGACTTACAAAAGTTTTCTCTGTAAAAGCCCATGTGAAAGTTGAGACCCGCAAGGCAAAGCCATTTTTGATCCCAGAGCTATAATTACTTGAACCCTGGTAGAGGTCCACAGGATACAGCCAAATGCCAAAATAATACAAGTCTATGCTGTATGGTTATAAATAAGGTGATTTTCAAGTTTTGTCCATATGAAGCCTCTGTAAAACATAAGACCCCTAATGCAAGGCTAATTTCAAAACAAAAATCAAAACAGGAAGATTTCTTAAGTTGTCACTATGTAAGCCTATGTAAAACTTGTGACCCCTGCGGTGGGGCCAATTTTGACCCCAGGGCTAAAATTTTGGCCTGCTTGGTAGAGGCCCACTAGATATAGCAACATGCAAAATTTGGTAGCTCTAGGCCTTATGGCTAGGTACAGGAAGATTTTTAAAGTTTTCTCTATATAAGCCTATGTAAAACTTGTGACCCATGGGGCAGAGCCAATTTTGACCCCAGGGCTATAATTTGAAGAAACTTGAGAGAGGTCTACTACATAAAGCTACATGCCAAATTTGGTAGCCCTATGCCTTATGGTTTCAGACAAGAAGATTTTTAAAGATTTCCAATATTTTTCAGTTTTGTTGCCATGGCAACCAGAGTTTTTGAAGGAATCAAATTCTTTCAAGAAATTCTGAAGAGGACCATGTCAGGGTCATTTCTGTGAAGTTTCATGAAAATTGGATGGGTAGTTTCAGAGAAGAAGATGTTTGAAATAAAAGTTAACGCACGGACGGACGCACGGACGCACGCACGGACGGACACACGGACGCACGACGGACACCGGGCCATGACATAAGCCCGCTGGCCTTCGGCCAGTGGAGCTAAAAATTGTGGGAAAAGGAGAAAATGCTGGTAACCAGTATTTTCTCCTTTTCCCACAATGTTTTCTTCCCCTCCCATAAAAAATTTCAATTTTTTAGTCACATTTATTTTGTCATCTGCAAATGCTTTCAATTCAGACCAGTCTTTAATTTTGTCGTTTGGTAAAGAGTTAAGCCACATTTAAAATTTCTTCTGCACTCACTTTCAATTTGGACTGGGGTAAAAATTCGTTGTTTGGTAACAAATTAATCATTAATTTCTTTTTGATCATGTCTTCCTTAACCCATTACCAAACAATCCAGACTTCTAACCACCTAAGAGAAACAAAGCTTTTGAAAACAGTGTTGCGAAAAAAAGAAAATGCTGGTAACCAGTGACCAGCATTTTCTCACAATTTTTTCAAAAGCCTAATTTCAATGGGTCATTTAACCCTCTACCACACAACCCCGACTTTTAAAGATCCTGAGGAAGAAGCCCATTGAAAACATTGTAGGAAAAGCAGAAAATGATGGCTACCAGCATTTTTTCCTTTTCCCACAATGTTTCTACCCCATAAAAGACAAATTCCATCCTTTGAGCCACATTTACATTGTCTTCTGCAAATACTTTGAATTTGGAAAGTATAAATTTTTCTCTGAATTTGGCAAGTATAAATTTTTCTCCTGTGTTAACAAGTGAACCCTTTACCACACAACAAAATTTTAGACCTGTCCAAACCCAACGCATATGCAGAACTGATGCTGAATTAAATGTGGCTTAAATTCTGGAAGTTGTCTTTGATTGGGTAGAAAACATTGTGGGAAAAGGAGAAAATGCTGCTCACCTGCATTTTCTCCTTTTCCCATAATGTTTTCAAAAGTCTTCTTTTTCATGGTCTTTCAAAGTCGGAATTGTGAGGTAAAGACTTAAACATGGATTTTCAAACCCCTTCTTCTTCAGGGTCGTTAAAACTCATGTGGTAAAGGGTTAAAGAGTTCAATATGGGACTGGATTGTAAAGGGTAAATAGGCAGTAAAAATTGCAGACCTTTTAATTATTGTCTCGTTATAAATTCTTCCTATCCATTGAACAGCTGGTTTTAATTGAGATGTTGTTTGATGGGTCTGCCTGCATCACGAAGTGATATTGTTGCTAACGAAATATAATTGCTTTTGATTAATCCAGCAATTGGCTGAACTCTTCACCAAACAAGCTAAATTTTTAATGACAACTGAGGAGTAAGGCTTTCGAAAACTTGGTAGGAAAAGGATTTATTGTTTTTCTGGGTCCGAATTCATCAGCAATTCTTAGGAATATTCCTAGTTTCATGTTGAAGAATTTTTCTAAATTTGAAAGAAACACAACTTCTGATTGGCTAAACCAAATGGTTTAGCCAATCAAAAGTTATGTTACTTTCAAATCTATAATATTCTTGAGAATTAGACAAAGAATAGTCTTAAAAATGATTGGTGAAGACGGACCCTGGTGTTTAACTCCAATTTGATTTCAGTAATAAAGGGGCAGCAAGTTCACCTATCCATGCATTCATGGAGTTTCTTTACCAGTACCACAGACAGTATACTTCCCAAGCCACAGACTGCTTTCCCACATAACAATGGTCAGTGGCAATGTTCAGTGGTGAGGGAGGAATGAATCCTGTCAAAAATGAGTATCATCAATCTTGGGAGAAAAAATTGGCCAAGCTTAGAATTTGAACCAGCCATCACCAAATTTCAAGACCTGAATGTAACCAAAGTACCAGGTTTGGCTTACTTTGTACAAATGGCTGCCTACAACAGGTGACCACGGAACACAGATTTGACTATGTATGAGATACTTACATCTGGATGTTCTTTAACTGGTACATATAACTTTTCTGATAAGGTCATGATCTGTCCTTGTGGGTCTGGCAGGGATAGGTTCTCTCTCTGACTGTTTTTGTTGTGAAATAATACTAAACGCACTCTGTTGATTTCTGAAAGAGAATAATAACATTTGTTCTGAGATAGTATCAAAGTAGACTGCTGGTTTCTAATATGAAAACAATTTCCTAGATTGTCACAGAACACCACAAATGAATATATGTCAATGGGAAAGGTGTGGTGTTTTACCAAGAACTGTCCTGCCTCAGAGAGGGAATCACTTGTCTGAATAACTCTATGCCACACAATCCCGAGATTTAACTCTTCACCAAACAACAAAATTGAAGGCATTTGCAGACGACAAAATAAATGTAGTTTGAATGATGATTTCTGTCTTTGATAGGGTAGAAAACCTTGTGGGAAAAGGAGAAAGTGCTGGTACCCAGCATTTTCTCCTTTTCCTACAAGGTTTTCAAAAGCCTTCTATTTCAGGGTAGTTAAAAGTTGGGATTGTGTGGTACAGATTTAATGACCCTGAGAAGGAAAGCTTTTGAAAACATTATGGGGGGAAAAAGAAGACTTGCCAAAATTGAAAGCATTTGCAGATGACAACATAATACGACTCAAAACTTGAAATTTGATTTGGGAAGTGTAGAAAACATTGTGGAAAAAGGAAAAAATGCTGGTTACCAGTATTTTCTCCTTTTCCCACAATGTTTTCCAAAGCTGTCTTTCTCAGGGTCGTTAAAAGTCGGGATTGTGTGGTAAAGAGTTAAGTCTTTACTACACAATCCCGACTTTTGACGACCCTAAAAAAGAAGCCCTTTGAAAGCATTGTGGGAAAAGGAGAAAATGCTGGTAACCAGCATTTTCTCCTTTTCCCACAATGTTTTCTACCCGTCTCATAACAAATTTCAATTTTTAAGTCACATTTAATTTGTCGTCTGCAAATGCTTCAAATTTGGACATGTTTGAAATTTTATCGCTTGGTACAGAGTTAAAGAGATACCACAAATCATGTATTTCTTCAAAGTCTAAAAATTGATCTCCAGGTTGGAAGATTGCAAGACTAAGTTCTTTTGAGCTATTATCCTGAACTCCTTAGAAGTTTTACAATAAACAATCTGGTTTCACTTTCAAGAAGATCAAAATGTTCTTCAATTTTCATCCCTTCTCACTAGAGTCGGTTTTGCAGCAGATTACTTTCTTCACCCTTTCCCAAACAAGCCCTGGTTTTCATGTGTCTGCAGTACAACTCTTTTGAAAACACTGTGGGAAAAGGAGAAACTGCTCGTAACGAGCAATTTCTCCTTTTCCCACAGTGTTTTCTACCCTTTTTGAGACCTTTCTGCCATTTTCATCAAATTTAAAATTGTCGTCTGCAAACTCTATCAATTTGGACTAGTCCAAAATTTGTCGTTTGGGAAAGGGTTAAAGCATAATATCCGTCCAAAGGAGAAAAAAATTACTCATGATAAGAAACTTTTTCCCTAGCCACATTATTTTCTTACAATTTTTAATACTCATGTATTTAAACTTAATCTAAGATAACTCTCCATACTTTTCCACGATTTTGTTCAACATTGTAGGCAGCAAGTATAGATTAACCCTCTAACTCTTTACCATACAATCCAGACCCTGAGGGAACAGCCATTTGAAAACCTTGTGGGAAAAGGAGAAAATGCTGCTAACTAACATTTTCTCCTTTTCACACAAGGTTCTCCACATTGTCACAGACAATCATCATCATTTCAGCTTAATCAATATGTTATCTGCAAATGCTTTTAATTTGGACCAGTCTAAATTTTTATGGTTTGGGAAAGAGTTAATCCTATCACACACGACCAGTTTTCAACTCATCCAAATCCAGCAAATTTGCAGACAACAAAATTAATCAAAAGTAGCTCAAATGTTGGAAATTGTATTGAAAAGGAAGAAAGCGTTGTTGGCAAAAAGGATATACGAGTTACCAGCACTTTATTCTTTTCACTGTATGTTTTCAAAAGCCTTCTTCTAAATAGGAGCTGAAATTCCAGACTGTGTTGCAAAGGGTTAAATGATAATTTCCAGCTTTTGATAAAACTAATACTTTGATTTCAAAGTTCTCTTGGGCATATGAAATCTCACCATATCAGAAAGCTTAGGTGTGCATGTTCTGTGCAGTCTGATCTAGATCTACACAGTCCACATTGAGTCTCACAAAGCAGCAAAAGGATTGAAATAATGCCCCTGTTCAGTTACCGAATATTTTTGCCAAGCCCAAGTATCAATTAATTCGTCTTCAAGTCAATTACCATAGCTTTGTAATTGGTCTCATCCCATGTATTGGTTACCTAATTATTCTGTGAAGTATTTTTGGGCAAAACCATTATCAACCCTTGTCTGTAACAAGATTTCTTACATTGAGATGAGGGGCTGTATTCACCATCAATTCTTTAGAACGTTCTTAACTCTTTACCAAACGACACATTTTTGGACAGGACCAAATTCAAAGCATTTGCAGACGACAAATTAAATGTTGCCAAGATGATAATTTCTGTCTCTGATTGGGTAGAAAACATTGTGGGAAAAGGAGAAAATGCTGGTTACCAGCATTTTCTCCTTTTCCCACAATGTTTTCAAAAGCCTTCTCTTTTAGGGTCGTTAAAAGTCTGGATTGTGTGGTAAAGGGTTAACCTTATTCTCCAGAATTTTCAAAATTTCAAAGTGTCACACCTTCTGATTGGCTAAACCAAATGGTTGGTGAATACGGACCCAGATTCTGTATTCACCGACTTTTCTTAACTCTTTACCAAACAAAATTTTAGACTGGTCCAAATTGAATGATTCAGATTGATTGCATGGTGTTTTACGCCACTTTCAACATTATTTCAGTCATATCACAGCAACAGCTCATATATTCATGTATGTCCTGGGTTTCGCCTGTACTAGGCTAGGGCTATGAAATGTCTTGCCAAAGGACATTCCCACGAAAAGCCCAGCGGATCAGGTGGGGCTCGAACAATTGGTTGATTGGTTGACTGACTGACTGACTGACTGACTGACTGACTGACTGACTGGTTGGTTGGTTGGTTGGTTGATTGATTGATTGATTGATTGATTGATTGATTGATTGATTGATTGCACAGTATTCACTTATACTGCAGTGGCCAGTGCATCTATCCATGCTTTCCTGGAGTTTCTTTTACCAGTAATCCATACAATATTCCTTCAAAGCCACTTGCTACTTTCCCACATAACCATCTTCGAAACAAGAGGGCCATGATGGCCCTGGATCGCTCATCTGAGTCAATAGGCCAAACATTCTGACCAAATTTCACAAGTATCTGACTGAAAATACGGCCTCTATAGCGTACACAAGGTTTTTCGAAGATTTGACCTAGTGACCTAGTTTTTGACCCCACATGACCCAATTTTTAACTCGTGTGAGATTTTATCAAGGCAAACATTCTGACTAACTTTCATAAGTATTTAACTGAAAACATGGCCTCTAGAGCGTACACAATGTTTTTCGAAGATCTGACCTAGTGACCTAGTCTTTTACCCCACATGACCCAATTTCGAACTCGTACAAGATTTTATCAAGACAAACATTCTGACCAAATTTGACAAGTATCTGACTGAAAATGTGGCCTCTAGAGCACACACAAGGTTTTTTGAAGATTTGACTAGTGAACTAGTTTTTGACCCCACAAGACCCAATTTCGAGCTCGTCCCAGATTTTATCAAGACAAACATTCTGACCAAGTTTCATGAGGATCGAACTGAAAATGTGGCCTCTAGAGCGTACACAAGGTTTTTCTAAGATTTGACCTAGTGACCTAGTTTTTGACCCCACATGACCCAATTTTGAACTCAGATTTTATCAAGACAAACATTCTGACCAAATTTCACAAGTATCTGACTGAAAATGTGGCCTCTAGAGAGTACACAAGGTTTTTCCAAGATTTGACCTAGTGACCTAGTTTTTGACCCCACATGACCCAATTTCGAACTCATCTGACATTTTATCAAGACAAACATTCTGACCAAGTTTCATGAGGATCAGACTGAAAATGTGGCCTCTAGAGCGTACAGAAGGTAAAAAGTTGACAACGGACGACGCACGATGGACACAGCATGATCACAATAGCTCACCATGAGCACTTTGTGCTCAGGTGAGCTAACAATGGTCAGCGGTGAGAGAGGTATGAATCCTGTCACAATGACTATCATCAATCCTTGGAAAGAAAGTGGCTGAGCCTGGGATTGACCGGGCAACCTCCTGTTCTCAAGTCCTGTATGCTGTAACAGACTGAGCTACCTGGGCTCGGCAAATTTTCAAAATGAAACAAGTGGAAGCACAAAACACAACACCATGTGAATCTAAAAACATGCTTCATTTTTATCCGTATAATCAAATTCTTATCACCAAGACCAGGGAGTCTGAAAATGAAACAAGTAACTAAATCCGAGATTTATAATCGGAAATCTGGCTCGGAGATTAAATTGAAGTGCAAGCTCAATATAATTCAATTTGAAAAACAGGCATCCATCACTGAGAAAAAAAATTAACCCTTTGCCAGAAGACAAAATTTTTAGCCTTGTCCAAATTGAAAGCATTTACAGACAAGAATTTTGATGTGGCTCAAATGGTGCAACTTTCTCTTGATGGGGTAGAAAACATTGTGGGAAAAGGAGAAAATGCTGGTTACCAGCATTTTCTCCTTTTCCCATAATATTTTCAAAAGGCTTCTTTCCAAGGGTTGTTAAAAGGTGGTATTGTGAGGTATAGGGTTCACCCTTTACCACACCGCAAAAATTTAAACTTATCTAAACCCAAAATTTCATTTGCAGATGACATATTAAATGTTGCCAAAAATTGTGGAAATTGTCTTCCATAGGGTAGAAAACATTGTGGGAAAACGAGAAAATGCTGGTAACCTCCTTTTCCCACAATGTTTCCTACGCTTTCACAAACAACTTCAATTTTTGTAGTAGTCTACAAATGCTTTTCATTTGCATAAGTCTTAAAATTTTGTCGTCTGGTAAAGATTCACATTTACAGTGGAGTAAGAGACAAATATTGCAACAAATGACAAAAGAAAATTTTCTGCATTCTAAACAATGTTACCACATGAGACAGATAGACATAATTGCATTTTATTTCAGTGACCCACTTTCACATTCCTATGTACCGAGAAAGAAAACAGAAAAACGCATTTACCACAATGCAAAATATTAAACCCCTTACCAAACAATCCCTGGTTTTAACAATCTAGGGAAAGAAGCCTATTGAAAATATTGTGGGAAAAAGAAGAAAATGCTGGTAACCAGCATTTTCTCTTTTTCCCACAATGTTTTCTGCTCTATTATGGACAAATTCCACCATTTAAGCCATCTTTAATTTGTCGTCTGCAAATGGTTTCAATTTGGACTGGGCTAAAATTTTGTTCTTTGGGGAAGAGTTAATATTTCAGATAACTCCATACAGAAAGCATTTTGTACTCAAATTAACTCTTTACCACACAATCCCGACTTTTAATGACCCTGAGTAAGAAGCTTTTGAGAACATCGTGGGAAAAGGAGAATATGCTGGTAACCTGCATTTTCTCCTTTTCCCACAGTGTTTTCTATCCTCCCCAAAACAAATTTCAATTTCTGAGTAAAATTTATTTCGTCGTCTGCAAATACTTTCAATTTGAACAAGTCTAAAATTTTGTAGTTTGGTAAAGAGTTAGCCCTTTACCACACAATCCCGACTTTTAACAACTCTTAACAACTGGTAACCAGCATTATCTCCTTTTCCCAAAATGTTTTCTACCCTTCACAAAACAAATTTCAATTTTCTTTAATCACCTTTATATTGTCGTCTGCAAAGTTTTCACATTGGACGCATCTAAAATTTTGTTTTTTGGTAAAGTTAAATCTGGCTAGAATGATTGAATTTATCTCTGAAAGGTTGGAAAACATTGTGGGGAAAAAGAGAAAATACTGGTTACCAACATTTTCTCCTTTTCCCATGACAAATCTATTTTCCGTAACCTTCTTTCTCAGGGTCTGTAACCCTTAAACTGCTTAAACTATAACCCTTTCCCAAACAATAAATTTTAGACTGGTCCAAATTGTAAGAGTTTGCAGACGACAATTTTAAATTTGATGAAAATGGCAGAAAGTTCTCAAAAAGGGAAGAAAACACTGTGGAAAAGGGAGAAATTGCTCATTACGAGCAATTTCTCCTTTTCCCACAGTGTTTTCAAAAGACTTGTACCTGTACACATGAAAACCAGGGCTTGTTTGGGCAACGGATAACAAGAACATTCTCAGTCAGTACATATGATACACATATTGCAATTTCAAAGCTGTTTTTGTCAAGACATCTTGCCAAAAAACATACAATGTAGATCACAGATCAGACTGCATCATTTGTGCAGTCTGATCTTGATCTACACAGTTTACATAAGCCATTAATCCCAGGTTTTGTGCTACAAGCATTAAAAACAAGAAATTGTCAGGTAAATGGCTAAAATGACAAGCGGAATGCCTTTTCACTTTGTAATGGTTGAAATGTGGACACCTTTCGCTTACTTGACCTGTCAATCTTCCTGTCAACGAATGTCATAATTAAAATACCACCCTTTAATCTTTTACCTACAACACCATATTAATGCTTGCCCGAATAGAGAGCATTTACAGACGATAAATTTAATATGACTAATGTGTTGTAACATGTCTGTTGAAAAAATTGTGGGAAAAGGAGAAAATGCTAGTTAGCTCCATTTTCTCCCTTTCCCACAATATTCCAAAAGTCCTTTTCCTCAGAGTCATTCAAACATTATTATTATTCAGAAAAGAGTTAAAACCTTTCCCAAACAAGCCCTGGTTTTCATGTGTCTGCAGTACAAGTTTTTTGAAAACACTGTGCTCGTAACGAGCAATTTCTCCTTTTCCCACAGTGTGTTCTACCCTTTTGGAGAACTTTCTGTCATTTTCATCAAATTTAAAATTGTCATCTGCAAACTCTTTCAATTTGGACCAGTCTAAAATTCATCGTTTGGGAAAGAGTTAATATATTCAAACCTGCATGGATGACCACTTTTTTTTACCCTTACAGCAATTATTTATCTCTTTACCAAACAACACAATTTTAAACTTTTCCAAATTCAAAGAATTTGCAGGACGACAAATCAAATGTGGCTAAAACAATCAAAACTACAGCTATCACTAAACGTGATCATACCCCACAACAGCTCCTTGTCACAAAACAGATTAATGTCACAGGAATGCAAAATAAGTGACTGGAGAGTCAATTATACCAGAGCTATCACTGAAGGTGATGAATATCCTGCAATGGCTTCTTGCCAAAGAATTACTCTTTGTTACAGACTGAAGACTTGGAGAGAATAAAACTTACTTGATACATTTTTTTTTTACCAGTTGGACAAATTGAGACTGGTTTAAATGAAAAGGTTTTGCAGACAACAAATGTCTTTTCATGCAATGTTTTTGACCAGACTCTACATCTTACTTATACAGTACGGAAACTAATGAAAGCAACCTCCGAACCGAATCGCTCTTGGAAATTTTATTTAATTAACTAAGCACATCTTTGCTGAGTGCAAAGTCTATCCATGAAGTTTGAAAGAAATTTGTCCAGAATCATCAAAGGGCCATAACTCCATGAAACCTAAATAAACCATAACCAAAATAGGATATGCATATCTCTGCTTGATACTGAGTCTATTTGTGTAGTTTGGACCAAATCTGTCCAATAGTTGATGAGAAAAAGAGCGGACAAGAAATTTCATGAAAGGGCCATAACTCAGTGAAAAATCAATGAACCATAACCAACATTTCATATGCACATCTCTGCTTGATACTGAGTTTACCTGTGAAGTTTGAATAAAATTCGTCCAGTAGTTTATGAGAAATAGAGCGGACAAAAAGCTACAGACCGACCGACGGACGGACGGACCGACCGACCGACAAGCTGAGTCCTATATACCCCGCAAACAGAGTTTTGGGGGGTATAATAATTATCATTGACAGCGTAGAAAACATAATGGAAAAGGAGAAAATGCTGATTACCAGTATTTCCTCTTTTTCTTGCAGAGTTTTCAAAAGCTTTCTTTCTAAGGATCTTTAAAAGTCTAGACTGTGTGGTAAAGCATTAACTGCTTACCACACAATGCCACCTTTAAATGACCTTGATAAAGAAAGCTTTTGAAAACAGTGTGGGAAAAGAAGATAATGCCAGTAACCAGCATTTTCTCCTTTTTCCCACAACTTTTTCTATCCTTTGAACTCTTTACCAAATGACAAAATTTTAGACTGGTCCAAATTGAAAGCAATTGCAGACGACAAGATAAATGTGACTGAAAAATTGAAATTTGTTTCAGGAAGGGTAGAAAACATTGTGGGAAAAGGAGAAAATGCTGGTTACCAGCATTTTCTCCATTTTCCACGATGTTTTCAAATTGAGGCTTCTTTCTCAGGGTCATAAAAAGCCAGGATTGTGTGGTAAAGAGTTAATTATATTCTTCCATCATTGAGTCATATTTATTGTCGTCTGCAAATGCTTTCAATTTGGAAATGTCTAAAATATTGCCATGGGGTACAGGGTTAATTAATATAATCTGGTAAAGCATTAATTAATATAATTTACAAACTATATGAGCACCTGTCCAATAACAATTTTTTAAAACCCTTCTCTAAATTTTCATTACTCTTGTGATAAGCCATATCTTTTGCAATGTTTAAGTCATGTTTATTCATACAACTTGCCTTGATTGCAGTTGGTTTTCCATAATCTTGTTGTCAGCTGTTAACATTTTTGGGAGGTACCCAGTTAACTGTTTACCAAACGACAAATTGAAAACATTGTGGGAAAAGGAGAAGTGCTAGTGACCAGCATTTTCTCCTTTTCCCACAATGTTTTCAAAAGGCTTCTTATACAGGGTCGTTAAAAGTTGTGATTGTGTGGTAAAGGGTTAACTCTTTACCACACAATCCCGAGTGTTAACATTGACCGTGAGGAAGAAGCCTTTTGAAAACGTTGTGGGAAAAGCAAAAAATGCTGGTAACCATCATTTTCTCTTTTTCCCATAATCTTTTCTATCCTATCACAGACAAGTTCCATCATTTTACTCACACTTAATTTGTCGTCTGCAAATGCTTTCATTTTGGACAAGTCTAAAATTTTGTCGTTTGGTAAAGAGTTAAAAGGATTCACTGTTTTGTCTCTGTCAAGATCATAATGCAGACGACAAATTAAATGTTGCTCAAATAATGAGATTTGGTTTTGAAGGGGTAGAAACTCCTTTTCAAACAATGTTTTTAATACCTCTATACAGGTACCCCTGATAAGCTTCAACACAGGACTGTGTGGTAAAGAGACAAATCACCATACAATGTAGATCCAAGGTTAGAAATCATATTTGTGAGGTCTGATCTGGTTTGGCACAGTCTGCAAAAGCACCTGATCATTGGTTCAGTATCCATTAACCTTTTACCATGCAACAAAATTTTACGCTTGTCCAAATTGAAAGCATTTGCATGAAGATGTCAAATTAGATATGGCTACTATGGTGAGATTTACCCCAAAAGGCCTCTTTCTCACAGTCGTTAAAACTTGGAATTGTGTGGTACGGGGTTAAGCCTTTCCCAAACAAGCCCTGGTTTTCACGTGTCTGCAGTACAAGTCTTTTGAAAACACTGTGGGAAAAGAAGAAATTGCTCATAACGAGCAATTTCTCCTTTTCCCACAGTGTCTTCTATCCGTTTTGAGACCTTTCTGCCATTTTCATCAAATTTAGAATTGTCGTCTGCAAACTCTTTCAATTTGGACCAGTCCAAAATTTGTCGTTTGGGAAAGGGTTAAGTAAGGCAAGGTCCAATCATAACAATGAAACCTCCTACTTCCCATTAGAAAGAGTCTATCTTATTTTCAGAATCTCTGAGACAATTTTCTAGGATTAACCCTTTCTGCACAATCCCAATTTTTAATGACCCTGAGGAGGAAGGTTTTTGAAAACATTGCAGGGGAAAAGGAGAAAATGCTTTTCCTACAATGTTTTCAACCCGTCAGAAAACAAATTTCAATTTTTGAGTCACATTTATTTTGTTGTTTGCAGATGCTTTCAATTTCAACCAACCTAAAATTTTGTTGCTTTGGTAAAGAATTACCATAGGTATTATGACCAATACATTTAAAATGTCTGACCTCATCAGTTCACCTTTCAGCTGTCAATGATCTATCTTTGGTGCACTGATCCTTACATATTTCTTAGCTTTAATTAGGTCGGTCTTTCACTGAATATAAAATCTTGCACTTGTCCCAATATAAAGCATTTTGCAGATGACAAAATGGGCTAAAATAATTATGACTAGAACTGTCGCAATGCTGACAAACACACCCCCCCCCCAACATCTTGTCACTGAAGCAGCAGAATCAGAGAATGGGAATGATTTTCAAACATAATTCACCTGTGACCTTGACCTTTGACCCATGTGACCCAAAAACAATAGGGCACCTCCTTGGGTCTTGAGCAACCCTGGTACAAAGTTTCAGGATCCTAGGTCAAACAGCTTTTGACTTAGAGCAGGGAAACCAAAACAAGACCAACAGATTGACAGGCGGACGGACAGACAGACACTGTGAAACCGTCATACCCCCCTCTACTTCGTAGGAAGGCAATATAATTACCTTTGGACGGGTAGAAAACATTGCTGAGAAAAGGAGAGAATGCTGGATACCAACATTTTTTTACTTTTCCCACAAGATTTTCTATCCATTTGAAGACAGTTCTGAGTCAGTTGTCTGTATTTTTCACATATTCTCAAACTCAAATGGAAAATGCTGTTTATAATGTTCTGCAATAATTTATATTCATTCTGGTACGTAAAATAAAACAAATGGAATAATATTAAGGGAGTAATGAAGGTCATTACTTCACAACCAGACTTATTCTCTTCCCACCATGAGATGGAAATTTTAATACTGCAGTGAATCTTTTGAACAAATCTAACTGCCCAATTAAATCTGATTATCACTTTGAAATAATGGCATGGTGCTATAAATAGTAATTAAGGTCCAAACTTGGGAGGTTGACAAAATTTTTTCTCTTACCATGTTTAAAAAGTTTGTACTGGAATGTGTCTTTTCACAAGGGTAGAAAACATTGTGGGAAAAAGGACACAAAGGTCCAAAATGATTTGAGCCATGCTCTGGCAAAAGGGGGCTTAATGCATCCCCGTGATGCATGATACCAAGCAAGTCATCACATGATCATGATTATGGATCCATAAAGTCCACTTTATCTGACAACCGAATGAATCATGAGGTAAACTGGTCCTTGGACATACAGAAAATTGACCAATAGCAAAACGTTTCGGCCCAGGTCAGCCTGCGTGAACTGCGCAGGCTGACCTGGGTCGATGCTTTTTGCAGATGCATGAAGCCCCGCTTTTCACAGAGCATGGCCCATTTCTATCTTTTCAAACACAATTCATACAGTAAAGTCAGACAGCCAGGAATCAGTTCAGTGGTACATCTACCTTACACTAGAAGACCATTAATTCCTGTAACCAACTCTGACAGATCGGTTGTTTGTATTTACCTTGGGGAACCGGCTAATGATATAATTCACAAAAGACTTATTGGTTCCATCCTGGGGTCAGTGAAGGTCAATAGATCTATGTTCATCAGATAGGTTAACCTTTTACCAAAAGACACTATTTTAGACTCGTCCAAATTGAAAGCATTTAGAGATGACAAAAGAGATGTGACTGAAAAATAAAATTAGTTTTTTGGAAGGGTAGAAAAGATTGTGGGAAAAGAAGAAAATGCTGGTTACCAGCATTTTCTCCTTTTCCCACAATGTTTTCAATAGGCTTCTTTCTCACAGTCGTTAAAAGTCTTAACCCTGTCTGTGTTTTTAACTCCTTACCTACAGCAATACTTCTGTAAAAATTTGCCTGCCGGGGTAGCTCAGTGGTTAGTGTATCTGACTCGTGACCTGGTGGTTGTGAGTTGGATACCCGGTTAAGGCAAACTTTCTTTCCGGCGACTTTTCGCCTCTAACCTCTGATGCATGTGAGAAAAGTAGTCAGTGGCTTTGGAAAGAAAGTTGTGTCACTATTGGTCTGAGAAAGCCAGGAAACATATGGGTGTGTCACTGACTGTCATGGTATGACGTAAGCTGTTAAAATGGCGTTAAACTCCAATACGAACCAAAATCTGTAAAATTTTAAACTATCTATGCACTCCAAGTAATACTATACTTAGATACTCTTTCCAAGCAACTGGCTGCTTTCCCAAAGAAGCATAGTCCAAACAATGTCCAGCTAACAGAGAAATGAATCCTGTCCCAAAAACTATCTTGTTAATCCTGAAATAGAGATCTGCACCTTTAGAATTCAAACTCATGACCTCTGCCTTACAAGCCCTGTACATTAACCAACTGAGCTACTGACTAATAGCTTCAAACTCATGACTTCTGTCTTACAAGCTCTGTACATTAACAACTGAGCTACTGGCTTAGCTTCAAAGTTCAGCCAATAAACAACAAGCACACTGGAAGCTAGTATAAACTGGCACTAATAAACAAGTCACATTTTGACAAAGGGATAAATACAACACCAAACAAATCACATTAACAGCTATAAAGTGCACTGGTTCCCATAATGAAAGGCAAGGGGACACAAAAAGGTAATAAGACCCAAAGTTAATTGCCCCCTAATGAAGCTGCCTAATGACAGGTTTTATTTCCTTTTTATTCATTAGTTATACTTTTATCACTTTTATCTAGATACAGATGCATTGTGTTCTTCGGCCTTCAATTCAATCTTCTTCACATTAAACCTTTACCAAACTAACTGTAAAGTGGATTTTTTTCCGATTATGTGAATGTGAAAAATTCACAAACTTTTCTGTTCGCGTAGTTTACCACAAATATGCTGACAAATAATGAGTGTCTTGAATTCGCAAACATTTCTGTACCAAAAATGTCCATAACTGCTAATTCACAATTTTTCCAACACGCATAATATCCACGTATACAGTATCATAAGTTCTATCCACCCTGAGGGAAAAGGCTTTTGAAAACATTTTGGGAAAAGGAGAAAATACTGGTAGCATTTTCTCCATTTTCCACTATGTTTTCTACCCTTTGAGAGACGAATTCCAACATTTGAGCCACATTAAACTTGCCTGGTGCAACATGGTTTTCATGTTAACGAGTCTACAATAGTGTGGTCTAGTATAGAGTCAAGTCTTCACCAAATGACAAAATTTTAGATCAGTTCAAATTGAAAGCCTTTGTAGATGACAAAATAAATGTGACTCAAACATTGAAATTTATTTTGGGAAGAGTTGAAAACAATGTTTTTCAAAAGCTTTCTTTCTCACGGTCATTGAAAGTCCGGATTGTAAGGTAAAGACACAATAAGTCTGCTAATGCTTATACAAGAGAGAAAATGTCTAAAATTTTGTTGTCTGATAATGTTTTATCTCTTTACTGTACAACAAAATTTTAGACTTGACCAAATTGAAAGCATTTGCAGACAACAACATATATATGAATCAAAAATTGAATTTGTTTTGGGAAGGGTAGAAAACATTGTGGAACAAGGAGAAAACACCGTGCAGAGGAAATATTGATTTCATTTACTTGGGTCTTACCTATAAAATGATTTTTTTGTCAGATTTACTCTGCACCTTTGGAGTTAAGGCTGGTGTGGAAATGTATAAATCTGACAAAAAAAGCTTTTTAGTGTAAGAACCTATATAACTCAACTGAAATAAAAATCTTTTGAGGTGTCAAAGTTGGACAAAAGAGTGACAAAGTAACGGCGTTGACCCAAAACTTTGACAAAGTAATGACAATGACCCCAAACATTTGTCACTTTTCTTGTCCAACAGATTCTGGCTACAGCTTCTGTGACTTTTATGTGATGGGACACTTTTGTCTCAAAACAGACCACTTTTGAAATTACGTTGGAAAATAGAGAAATTGTTCACAAAAAAAGTTGTTTCTTCAGCATTTTTTTTTCAACAACACCAAGAAAGGTGGCTTTTGAAAACATTGTGGGAAAAGGAGAAAATGCTGGAAACCCAGCATTTTCTCCTTTTCCCACAGTGTTTTCTATCCTTACACTTACAAAGACAAATCCCATCATTTAAATCTTTACCAAACATCAAAATTTTAGACTAGACCAAATTGCAATTATTTTCCAACAATAAATCAGATGTGGCTCAATTTATGAAATTTGTCTTGAAAAAAGTAGAAAACATCTAAGAAAATGGAAAAAATGCTAGTGACCAACATTTTCTCCATCTTTTGTATTTCCCATGATGTTTTCAAAAGCCTCCTTCCTCCGGGTTGTGAAAACACAGGTTTGTTTGGTCAAGAGTTAAGTAACATTTTACTACGTTGTCTGCATATGCTTTCAATCCGATTACCTCCAGATTGTCTTCTGGTAAATTGGTACTTAACAAACCAGAGGAAAAAAGACTTGAAAATATTTGTTTCTGTGTTTTACAAGGATGTTTCCAAAGTCACCTGCAGTTAATTTGTTTTCAGTGGTGATGGCTATGAATTAGTTTTATTTCTCCCCCCCCCCCTTACAATATTCACACACAACCATCAAATGTACATGGGCCATGCTCTGGCAAAAGGGGGCTTAATGCATCTCCGCGTCACATTATCCCAATCAAGTCATCACATAATTATGGATTCCTAATAGCCACTTTTTTAACAACCAACTGAATTATGAGGTAGACTGGTCTTTTGACATACAGAAAATTGACCTATAGCCAGAAAGTTTCGGCCCAGGTCAGCCTGCACGGGCTGCGCAGGCTGACCTAGGTGGATACTTTTCACAGATGCATTGAGATCCCTTTTCACAGAGCATAGCTCATGTTTATGACAAAACAATTTCCAGAAAAACTCTTCTAAGCTTCAGAACTAGTCTTGTAAAGTAGCCAAACATTAAACTTTTGGACTCCTACCAAAACTCAATCCTTACTTTCTTCAAGACACAATTCTGGGCCCAATTATTCACCAACCATTCTTAACACTTAAGCTGCTCAATAAATGAAACGCAAATTTCTACTCAATACTAAAAGCCCAAACATTGCAGTTTCAAAGTTGATTTCATCGGGAAGAAAATACCGTATCGGACAGTGTAGATCAAAGATCAGAATGCACATTCAGTGCAGTCTGATCTTGATCTACATTGTCCGCAAAAGGTCAGTGCAGCTTAAGGGTTAAGAATATTCTTAGTCTTATTCTCCAAGATTTTCTACATTTGCAAGTAACACAACTCCTGATTGGCTAAACCAAATGGTTTAGCCAATTAGGAGTTGTGTCTTTTTCAAATGTAGAAAACTCTGGACAACAAGACAAAGAAGGTTCTTAAGAATGTTTGGTGAATACAGACCCTGTGATGTCTTAGACATTCAATACATTTAACTGTTAACCACACAGTCCCGAGTTTTAATAATCCTGCAGCTTTTGAAAACATTGCTGGTAACCAGCATTTTCACCTTTTCCCGCAATGTTTTCTACTCTATCGAAGACACAAGCCACTTTTTAAGCAACGTTTCGTTTGTCGTCTCCAAATGTTCTCACTTTAGTTGAGTCCCAAATTTTGTAGTCTGGTAAAGAGTTAACCCATTACCACACAATCCCATGTTTTAATGACCCCTTCAAAAAAGCCTTTAGAAAACACTGTGGGAAAAAGAGAAAATGCTGGTAACCAGCATTTTCTCCTTTTCCCACAATGTTTCTATCCTTACAGAGTCAGTTTTCGTCAACTGAGCCACATTTTATTTGTCGTCTGCAACAGCTTTGAATTTGGAAGAGTGTAAAATTGTGTCGTTTAGTAAAGAGTTTGAAGAATTAGAACAAATTCAATTGGTCATCTAAAAAAACTCTCAATTCTGACAGGTCTTAATCTTTAACTCTTTACCACATGGTCCCAAGTTTTGACGACCCTGAGAAAGAAAGCTTTTGAAAATATTGTGGGAAAAATTTCCTATAATGTTTTCCAAAAGCTTCTACATCAAGGTTATTGAAATTCGGGACTGTGTGATAATTTTAAAGGCATCAGAATTGTGTTTTGAAGAAAGTAAGGATTATCTCTTTTCCAAGCGAATGTATCATGACATATTGTAAAATTCATCTACCCGTGTAATTTATGACATTTCCCATCTCATTTAACTTTACGCATCAAGTATTTATGGTAACAACAATATTTCGCTATTTTGTCCAGTTCTTCCATAAAATTGAAATCTGATAAAATTTTTTCAGATCAAACTGTTCATTTACACTATACCTAACTCTGGTAACCAGCCTTTTCTCCTCTTTCCACAATGTTTCAAAGGTCCTTGTTCTTGGGGGTCGTTAAAGCTCCGGACTGTGTCTTAAAGAGTTATGGACAAAATTTTTACACATGTTCAAATTAAAAGCCTAATTTTGCAGACATTAAATCAAATGTGGCTTAACTCTTTACCAAACGACAAAATTTTAGACAAATCCAAATTGAAAGCATTTGCAGACGACATGATGAATATGATGGAAAAAAATTAAATTTGTTTTGGGAAGGGTAGAAAACATTGTTGGAAAAGGAGAAAATGCTGGTTACCAGCATCTTCTCCTTTTCCAACAATGTTTTCGAAAGGCTTCTTTCTCCGGGTCATTGAAAGTCAGGATTGTGTGGTAATGGGTTAAATAATGGGATTTGTTCCTGAAAGGTTTGAAAACATTATGGGAAAAGGAGAAAATGCTGGTTACAAGCATTTTCTCCTTTTTCCCACATTTTCAAAAGCCTCCTCCATTAGAATCGTTACAACTCAGGATTGTGAGACACAGGGTTAACGATTTACCACACAATCCCAAGTTTTAACGTCCCTGAAAGAAAAGGCTTTTCAAGACATTGTGGGAAAAGGAGAAAATGCTGGTAACCAGCATTTTCACCTTTTCCCACAATGTTTTCTACCCTTACTTAAAACAAATTTCAATTTTAGAGTAACATTTGTTTTGTCATCTGCAAATGCTTTCAATCTCGACTGGTCTAAAATTTTGTCGTTGGGTAAAGAGTTTAAGAAAGTCAGCTCAGTCCTAATTTAGAATAAAGTGGTCGACAATGTAGATCAAAGATCAGACTGCACAGTAAATCTCAATCTTCACAGTCCAAATATGTTTATTTTCACTATGGTAAGAGCAGACTTTTCGCATTACTTTACAGGCTAATTTGATTTGTAATTAGGTTTCCCAGCTTCACAAGAATTGTTACTAAGGTGGTTCTAATTTTAGATCAACCAAGAATTTAACACTTTACCACACAGTCCTGTAATTTAACGACCCCGAGAAAGATAGCTTTTGAAAATATTGTGGAAATTGAGTGAATACAAGAAAAAGGTGGCAACCAGCTTTTTCTCTTTTTCTTGCTACGTTTTCTACTTTTTCAAGATAGGAAATCAGAGTTAAAGCTACATTTAATTTGTCAACTGCAAATGTTTTCAATTTGAGTCTAAATTTCTGTTGTCTGGTCTAAGAGTTGATGCAAATCACAGGAAGGGAAAACCTTTGAAAACCTATGAAAGTGAACATTACATATTTCCAGAACCTCTGTTTGATCTATCTGGTTACCAGCATTTTCTCCTTTTCCCACAATGATTTCAAAAGGCTTCTTCCTCAGGGTCATTAAAAGTCAGGATTGTGTGGTAAAGGGTTAAGGTGGCTTGTTCCACAATGATTTAACAAGGCTGTAAAAACACCCTTTCCAGATTAGTATCACTGTTGAATGTTTCAGAATCATCTATAAATAATTTTTCCCTTTGCTCTGATTCTTCTACAGGCTTCCAGCAAACAAGATTCCCGATCTGGCAAACTCAAAACATTTGACTAGCTTTCTATTGCATTCATACCAAGCCCCCGTAGTTCAGTCGGTAGCGTACAGGACTTGAGAACAGGAGGTCGCTGGTTCAATCCCCGGCTTGGCCAATTTCTTTCCGAGGATTGATGATAGTCATCGCTACATAATTCATTCCTCTCTCACCGCTGACCATCGTTTCCACGGTGGTAATGTGGGAAAGCAGCCAGTGGCTTGGAAATGTGACTCAAACGATGGAATTTATTTGTAATGGGGTAGAAAACATGGTGGAAAAAGGAAAAAATATTGATTATCAGCATTTTCCCACTTTGTTTTCAAAAGCCTTGTTTGTTATGGTCGTATACTCAGGATTGTGTCGTAAAGAGTTAACAAGAGGTTCTGTAGAAACTTGTGCCAAATTTATGCCAATGCCACTTATTTCAAACCTTTAGAAGTTCTAAAACAACTTTAATTGCTTGTGCAGTCAAGTAGATCAAGATCACATGGCACTAAACAACACTAATCTGACAAACTCAGGCAATTTAATGACTTAGGGCAGAGCCCAGTAACCTGGAAGTTGTTGGTTGGAATCCCCAGCTCGACAGTTTTTGTGGCATTTGTCGAAGACAATGCCACTATGAGTTCAATACAGTATTTTGAAAATCATGTAACGTACTTAGTGCAAAACTGAAGGAAGTAAGCCCAATTAAACTCAATTTTTCTAAGACAAGTAAGTGTTTTGATAGCACTCGGATATATAATTAATAACAGAGTATTAAAATAAACTGGATTAGGCCACCAATCATGGGAATACTTCTTTTTTTATTGAAAATATCTATACCCGCTATGACCTTCTGTTGGCGCAATGATACACACAACCATTGTCTCCTGACCGTGTTTGTCCAAAAACTAGTTCATCCCTGGGCTTGTCCGTCCTTTGGCTTGTTCATCCGGGCTTGTTTGTCCCACGATATTGTTTGTTTATCTTTCAAATTATTAATTCCACACAATGGCTCCCTTGATAAATGCCACACCAGTGATTTCAATGCTTTGATTTTTTTCCAAGGATTGTTGGATAGTCATTGCCACAGGATTTATGTCTCTCTCCCTTCTGATCAATGTTTCAACAATGATTATGTTAAACAGCAGCCAGTGGCTTAGGAAAAGTATTGTGCTCAGTACTGCTAAAAGATAGATGCACTGGCCACCGCAATATGACCAACATATTTTGAAAACATTTTTAACCCATTACAACACAATCCTGAGTTTTATGTCAACAACCCTGGGAAATCAGACTTTTGAAAACATTGTGGAAAAAGGAGAAAATGCTGTCAACAAGCATTTTCTCCTTTTCCCACAATGTTTTCTAACCTTTCAGAAACAAATCTGATCTTCTGAGCCATATCTAATTTGTCATCTGCAAGTGCTTTGAATTTGGACCAGTCTGAAATACTGTGGTGGGGTAATAAGCTAAACATGCAAACAAACAAAATCTATTACTTCAAGTGTTCAGGAGTAGCTAATGTTTATGGATCATTATTGCATCCTGTGTGCATAAAATTATTCCCTCCTCGCTAACAACTTGTACCTGTGAAAAAAGATGATTGTCAAAATATCTTTAGCTTATGAATCTGCCTCATGAAAACAGATTCACTCAATTTACATCTCAGCCAAGAAAATTCTATTGAAAACTGTACAACAAGAGTGGAAAATTTGAGAGATCTGGCCTAACCCATAACTACACCATCCAGGTTTACCAGCATTCTCTCCTTTTCCCACAATGTTTTCAAAAACCTTGTACCGGATCCTTAAAAATCTTATATGTTTTATATCCTGTCAAAGACTTTTGGTTCATTTATATCACATTTGAATTTTGCACTTGCACATTTTCAATATGTCCCGAGCCCCTGTATCTGAGTCGGTAACGTACAGGACTAAATGAGAACAGGGAGTCGTTGGTTCGATCCCCGCCTCCACCAACTTCTGTCCGAGGATTAATGATAGCCATTGTGACACGTTTCATTCCTCTCTCATCGTTGATCATTGTTTCCAAGATGGTTTTGTGGGAATTAAAGAAGCCATTGGCTTGGAAAGAATATTGTGCGTAATGTATGTAAACATATTTATTTTACATCAATTAAGAAACAAGTTCTTACAACTTATACGAATCTCTCTCAATTCTGCTTCCTGGGAACTACACCAGTACTCGTGCCGAATGTGTGGGCCAATGAACCGTCCCAAAGTTGACATCCGCTCCCAGGTATCGCACTCAAGACGCTCTACCTTACAACCATGGACACCACAATATCGTGCGTAGCACTAGTGAAAGAAACTCCAGGAAAGCATCGATAGGTGCACTGGCCGCCATGATATAAGTGAAATAATTTTGAAAACAACTGAAATAATTTTGAAAACGGCATAAACACCATACAATCAAACAATCAATCAAGCTTTCAATACATATGGGTTCAAGGTTATTGTACTTTGGTTGATTGATTGATTGTATGGTGTTTAACGCCTTTTTCAACATTATTTCAGTTATATCGCGGAGGCCAGTGCACCTATCCATGCTTTCCTGGGGTTTCTTTTACCATTACTTCGCACAATATTCTTTCCCAGTCACTTGCTGCTTTCCCACATGGCCATTGTCAAAACAATAGTCAGCAGTGAGAGAGGAATGAATCCTGTCGCAATGACTATCATCAATCCTCAGAAAGAAATTGGCCGAGCCGGGGATCAAACCAGCGACCTCCTGTTCTCAAGTCCTGTACGCTACTGACTTATTGTACTTTGGGGAAGGGTTAACCTTTTTACAAATAAGCCTATATTTTTAGGATACTAGGACAGACAGGCCTTCAAAACAATTTGAGGAAAGGATAAAACGCTTGTAAACATAATAATTATGAGTAATGTTGGGATGTGACATGTGCAAATGCTTTTAACCCTTTCCCAAACAACAAATTTTGGACTGGTCCAAATCAAAAGAGTTTGCAGACGACAATTTTAGATTTGATGAAAATGGCAGAAAGTTATCAAAAAGGGTAGAAAACACTGTGGGAAAAGGAGAAATTGTCGTTACGAGCAATTTCTCCTTTTCCCACAGTGTTTTCAAAAGACTTGTAATGCAGACACGTAAAAAACCAGGGCTTGTTTGGGAAAGGGTTAATGCAGATTAATCTTAAAAATTTCTGTCATGTGGAAGACAACTCACATCAGGTTGCTTTGCCCACTCTGTAGATAAATTAGAGATCAGACTACACAAAAAACCCGCAGTCAAAATCACAACTATCTTCTTATGATTATGCCCTACACGGTAGAGAAACCATTCTCTGGATATAAATTTTCCAATAGCTTTTGGTTTGAAAAAATAAATGTCGCCAGCCAAATGGGCGGGGAAAAAAGGCGGAATTATGACATGGACTAAACCAATATAGACAATTTATTGTGGTGCTCACAAGCATAAATCTCCTTATCGAGTTTTGACCCGGAAAATTATTGGCTTCCTATATTCAAGGATTGAATTTCTCTGTCTGAAAGGCTTAGTATTATTGAGTTAATGTCCATTTTTCTTGCAACATAAACAAACTGAAGACTTTCATCCAATTTCTATTTTATGTTTGTAACTAGTGTCTAGATATGGCTAAAACCGTCAACTCTTTATCAAACCACAAAATTTTGGACTGGACCAAATTCAAAGCATTTGCAAATGACAAATGATGCTAAAATGATGATTTCTCTTTTTGATAGGGTAGAAAACATTGTGGGAAGAGGAGAAAATGCTGGTTACCAGCATTTTCTCCTTTTCCCACAATGTTTTCAAAAGGCTTCTATTTCAGGTTTGTTAAGTCGGGATTGTGTGGCAAAGGGTTAATGCTTTACCAAACAACAAGACTTTAGACTTGTCCTAATTTAACCCTTTCCCAAACAAGCCCTGGTTTTCATGTGTCTGCAGTACAAGTCTTTTGAAAACAATGTGGGAAAAGGAGAAATTGCTCATAAAGAGCAATTTCTCCTTTTCCCACAGTGTTTTCTACCCACTTTGAGACCTTTCTGCCATTTTCATCAAATTTAAAATTGTTGTCTGCAAACTCTTTCAATTTGGACTAGTCCAAAATTTGTCGTTTGGGAAAGGGTTAAAGCATTTAGCAGACAACAAAATAAATGTAGCTAAAAATTAAAAATTGGTTATTAAAGGTAAGAAAACATGTCCATTTAAATAATCACGTTTGTTTTGAGAAGGGTTGAGAATTTATGGGAAAAAAAAAATGGTAACAAAAGCTAGTGATAAATTTCCTTTCAAGTTACACACCATAACAAAATAATTATGAATGCATATTACATTAGTTTATGTCAACAAAAACAATAAATAACTCTCATCTGTGCTCATATTAATTCTTTACTAAACAATCACATATTTAAATCCTATACCACACAATCCCGACTTTTGACAACCTTGAGAAAATAAGCTTTTGAAAACATCATGGGAAAATGAGAAATGCCGGTAACCAGCATTTTCTCCTTTCCCCACAATGTTTTGTACTCAATTAACGGCAAGTTTCATTACCTGAGCCACCCTTGATTTGATGTCTGCATATGCATTGAATTTGGACTAGTTTAACCCTTTACCACACGAGAAAAATTTCGACTGGTCCAAACTGAAAGCATTTGCAGACAACAATTCCACTGTGACTCAAATGGTGCAATTTTCCTTTGACAGGGTAGAAAAGATTGTGGGAAATGGGGAAATTGCTGGTTACCAGCATTTTCTCCTTTTCCCGTTTTCAAAAGGCTTCTTCCTCAGGGGCATTAAAAGGTGGCATTGTGCAGTACAGGGCTAAAATTCTGTTGTGTGGTAAAAATTTAGGCCTTTACCAGAGGACAAAATTTTAGACAAGTTCAAACTGAAAACGTTCCAAGATGAGAAATTAAATGTTGCTCAAGTTATACAATTTGTCTGTAAAAGGGTAGATACCATTGTGGGAAAAGAAATAAATGCTGGTTACCAGCATTATCTCCTTTACCCAAAATGTTTACAAAAGCAGTCACTCCGAGAGTTAATAATGATTGATTGATTGTGTGGTGTTAACGCCCTTTTCGAGACTATTTCAGTTATATTGCAGTGGCCAGTGCACCTATCCATGTCTTCCTGGAGTTTCTTTTATCAGTACTCCACACACTATTCTTTCCAAGCCACCGGCTGCTTTCCCACATAACCATCGTCGAAACAATGGTCAGCAGTGAGAGAGAAATGAATCCTTTCTCAACAACTATATCATCAATCCTCGGAAAGAAATCGGCCAAGCCAGGGATCAAACAAGTGACCCTCTGTTCAGAAGTCCTGTACACTACCAACTGACCTAAAGGGGCTAATGTACCAGGAGTTAATAAACGGTAGTTTACAAAAGGTTTAACCCTGTACAATGCCGCCTTTTAACGACCCTGAGAAAGAAGCCTTTGGAAAACATTGTGGGGAATGGAGAAAATGCTGGTAAACAGCATTTTCTCCTTTTCCCACAATGTTTTCTACCCTATCAAAGAAAAACTGCACCATTTGAGCCTCATTGAAATTGTCGTCTGCAAATGCTTTCAATTTGGACAAGGCTAAAATTGTCGTCTGGTAAAGAGTTAAAGCTGTAATATTCTAAGGACACAGCTTTCTCTAAAAGATATAAAACAGAATCCCTCATAACATAAATAGACATTTGTTATTGTTTCCCTCAGCATTTGAAGAATTCCATGCCCAAGCCTCTAAAAACACATCCAAATTCATGACAAGGTAATTTTCTTAGGCTTCAATCAAGTCAAAATCTAGAGAGAAATTGGAACAACGCCTTTCAAAAAACTTTCTTAACACTTTACCAGAGCTCCAGATAAGAGGGTGTGATAGTATTCTAAATCCATTATTTCTCTTTCAAACCCTATGATGTGGGTACTCATTAGAATCGTCTCGATGATATGATTCTAATGAGTACCCATAACATAGGGTTTAGTAGAGAAGAATTAATATTTTCAATTCTATAATCAAAATCATGCCCTCTGTCTGGAGCTCTGCTTTCCCACACAATCCTGACTTTCACCGACCCTGAGGAAGAAGTGTTTTGAAAACATTGTTGGAAAAAGAGAAAGTGTTGGCAACCAGCATTTTCTCCTTTTCCCACAATGTTTTCTACCCTATCAAAGAAAATTTCCATCATTTGAACCACACTTCAATTGTTGTCTGCAAAGGCTTTCAATTTTGAAAAGTCTAAAATTTTGTCGAGTTAAGACTTATCATTTTACCAAACTACAAAATTTTAGGCTGGTCCAAATTGAAAGCACTTGCAGACAATATCAATGTAGCTCAAATGATGATATCTGTCAATAAATGAGAAAAAGAGAAAATGCTGGGTACCTTTTCTTATGTTTTTCAAAACCCTTATTCCTCAAGGTTGTATGAATATTCTCTTTACCAACAATCCAGACATTTAACCCTTTCACAAACGACAAATTTTGGACTAGTCCAAATTGAAAGAGTTTGCAGAATGACAATTTTAAATTTGATAAAAATGGCAGAAAGTTGTCAAAAAGGGTAGAAAACACTGTGGGAAAAGGAGAAATTGCTCGTTACGAGCAATTCCTCCTTTTCCCACAGTGTTTTCAAAAGACTTGTACTGCAGACACATGAAAACCAGGGCTTGTTTGGGAAAGGGTTAACTATGCTGAAGAGAAAAGCTTTGTGGGAAAAGGAGAAAATGCTGTTTTTACTCTTTAACCCTAATTACTGCACAATGACGCCTTTTGACGCCCCTGGGAAAGAAGTCTTTTGAAAACATTGTGGGAAAAGGAGAAAATGCTGGTTACCAGCATTTTCTCCTTTTCCCTCAATGTTTTCTATCCTATCAAAGAAAAGTTGCACCATTTGAGCCACACTGTAATTGTCGTCTGCAAATGCTTTCAATTTGGACAAGGCTATAATTTTGTCATCTGGTAAAAGAGTTAAAAGACAAATCTGACATTCCGAATACCTTTTTAATTTATTATCTGCAAACGCCTTCATTTTGGCCCAGTCCAAAATAGTGATGTTCTGAACAGATAAGTAAAGCTGTAACTACCTGTTACACCAGATTTCAAGCAATCTCTGTCCAAATGGAAACCATAGTTTACGCCTTACATAAGCAAGCAAGGAATAAGCTGATAAGCCTATGTAAAAAAACTTCTTTCCACACCTTTCAACAGGAAGAAACAATTATTATTATTATTATCCAAATAACCTCAAAACTAATATACCCTGTGAGCTAATTATAGACAAAATAACCCTTTTCCAAACTATCCATGTTTTTACAATCCCTGAGAGGGGTCCTACATGGCTCAGTGGTAAAGCAAAGGACTCTTGAACTGGAGGCCTCAGATTCAAGCCTCACTGGATCCACTGGGTCTTTTGTGGGAGTGTCATTTGGCAAGACACTTCAGAGCCACAGCTTAGTACTGGTAGAGCCCAGGAAATACATGAATATGCAAGCTGTTGCAGTGATATGAATGAAATAATGTTGTAAGTGGCGTAAAACACCATTCAACCAATCAACAATCCCTGAAGAGGAGGGCTTTTTCCTCAGGGTCGTTACATGATTATTTGATAAAAGGATATCAAAAGTCTGTAGCATGCCAAGGTAAGGCCAGGCGATTGACTGATTACAGGAAATGCATGAACTTGTAAATCCTGTTACTTCATAACACCATCACCTCATGCAGGTGACTTTTGTTACACCTTGCAGCAGACCATTTTTGAAAATACCATTGCAAGTGGAGAAAATGGCAGTAAAGTGCAATTTTTTCTTTGTCATTTTGTTTTCACATGTATTCTAACACAGTACCTTAAAAAAGAAATCCCAGTTTCAGAAACCCCGAGGAAATTGCCTTTTAACCCTTTCCCAAACAAGCCCTGGTTTTCACGTGTCTGCAGTACATCTTTTGAAAACACTGTAGGAAAAGGAGAAATTGCTCGTTACGAGCAATTTCTCCTTTTCTCACAGTGTTTTCTACCCTTTTTGAGAACTTTCTGCCATATTCATCAAATTTAAAATTGTCATCTTTTCTTTTCTTTTTCTGCAATGTTTTCCACCGTTCCAAGGAGAAATACAAACATTTCAGAAACGTCTAATATGTCCTCTAAAATTTTATTGTTTGGTAAAGTATCAAGTCTCTATTTGAGGACAAAAAGGTGGACTTGTCCTAATTGAAAGCATTTGCAGACGACACAGTAAATGTGACCCGACTGAAAACTAAAATTTGTTTCATGAAGGGAAGAAAACATTGTGGGGAAAGGAGGAAATGCTGGGTACCAGAATTTTATTCCAACAAACTTTTTCTAGCCTTCTTCCCGACAGTCAGGAATGTGTAGTAAAGGGTTAAGAAAGCAGGGAATGTTCTGACCACCAAAAGTCATGTCAATACCCTTTAACATTCCTGATAATAATGATAAAACTAATGGGGATGATGCAAAAAGTATGTACCTGTTTTATGACAATAGAAGGCATTTAGATGCTTTCTGCTTCAAGCTCTTGGACATAATAATATCAGCATGTCCAAGAGTTTTCTGTGGTTCTACAAATGTAACTTTAGAGTCTATCTAACCTGTTACTGAACTATCAATCATCGAAATATAAAAAAATCTGGAAAAAAAAATTCTAGAAATAGAATGGATGCCAGAATATATTCTGTACCAGGGTAAGGCATAACAGATTGATTTTGGAGTTCATATCCCAAACTGTAGTGGCATATGCAGGCAGTGTTAAACAAGATCAAAATTCAGAATTTATAGTCTGATCTTGGATCTATACTTATATTTATTAGTCGTCTGCAAAATACCTCAGAACTGTACAAGTCTAAAATCTTTGACATCTGGTATGTTTAACCCTTTACCAGACGACAAAATTTTAGCCTTGTCCAAATTGAAAGCATTTGCAGACGACAATTCCAGTGTGGCTCAAATGGTGCAATCTTTGTTTGATAGGGTTGAAAACATTGTGGGAAAAGGAGAAAATGCTGGTTACCAGCATTTTCTCTTTTTCCCACAATGCTTTCAAAAGGCTTCTTTCCCAGGGACGTCAAAAGGCATCATTGTGCTGTAAAGGGTTAAATACAAATAAACTTTATGTATAACAAAGTAAGATACAAGACTGCATTCATAACATCCAATGCTTAACCCTTTCCCAAACAAGCCCTGGTTTTCACATGTCTGCAATACAAGTCTTTTGAAAACACTGTGGGAAAAGGAGGAATTGCTCGTAACGAGCAATTTCTCCTTTTCCCACAATGTTTTCTACCCTTTTTGACAACTTTCTGCCATTTTCATCAAATTTAAAATTGTCTTCTGCAAACTTTTTCATTTGGACCAGTCTAAAATTCATCGTTTGGGAAAGGGTTAAAATTATACAATGACTCTTTACCATACAATCCCGAATTTTAACGACCCTGAAGAAGAAGGCTTTTGAAAACATTGTGGGACAAGAAGAAAATGCTGGTAACCAGCATTCACATTTGATGTATTTTTCTACCATTTTACTGACAACTTCTACAATTTCAGTCATATTTGATTTGTCGTCTGCAAATGCTTTGAATTTTGGATGGGTCAAAATATTTTGTCCTTTGGTAAAGAGTTTAAATCCCAAATTAACCCAAATGACATTTTCATTCTATAGTAAGACACACCGATAATTACAATTTTGTGGTTGCTTAACTTTTTACCACTCAATCCCGAGTTTTAATGACCCTGAAGAAGAAGCCTTTTGAAAACATTATGGGAAAAGGAGAAAATGCCGGTAACCAGCATTTTCTCCTTTTCCCACAATGTTTTCTACCCAACCAAAAAGAGAAATCATCATTTTAGCAACATTAAATTTGTCATCTGCAAATGCTTTCAATTTGGTCCAGTCAAAAATTTTATCGTTTGGTAAAGAGTTAAATTATCTTCAAATGTTTCAGCAAAGCAGACAGCATAGATCAAACATCTGGGTCCGTATTTACCAAACATTCTTAAGAACATTCTTGGTCTTGTTCTCCAAAATTTTCCAAGTTTAAAAGTAACACACCTTCTGATTGGCTAAACTATTTGGTTTAGCCAATCAGAAGTTGTGTTACTTTCAAACTTGGAAAATCTTGAAGAATAAGTCTGAGAATGTTCTGAAGAATGGTTAATGAGTACGGACCCAGACTGCATGTTTTGTTTGTACTGGAGTTTAACACCGTTTTAACACCTTAGGTCATATGACATGCATCAGTGCACCTACGCATGTGTTTCCTGGCTTTCTCACACATGTACAGACACAACCTTCTGTCCAAGCCACTGACTCGTTTTCTGATGACGTAACTGGGTATCAAACCCGCAATTTCCAGATCATGAGTCAGGTACCCTTACCACTGAGCTACCTGGCCTGGTACTGCACATTCTGATCTTGATCTAAATGGTCTCAAAGGCGACTATAGTCATGAAGGGCACTTATAGGGTTAATTTATCTATCAGAATGATCTCTGTAAAAAATGATAGCATCAAGGAAAGTTATAGGGGCAAATATTAACTGGTGTTTTTAATTAAAATCTCGAACTGTTGCCATGGTTTTCTCTCAATTTATCCCAGCATTAAAATAGGTTTCCAAGACAGTCGGCAGCACTTTAAACCCCTGTTATTATCATTTCATGAAAAACCACTATAAACCCTGACTGTCAGAACTTGTCTTTCAACCCTTTACCAAACGACAAAATTTTGTACTAATCTAAATTCAAAGCATTTGCAGATGACAAATTAAACGTGGATCAAATGATGGAATTTCTTTTTGATGGGGTTGCAAACATTGTGGGAAAAGGAGAAAATGCTGGTAACCAGCATTTTCTCCTTTTCCCACAATGTTTATTACCTGTCCCAAAACAAATTCAAATTTTGAGTCACATCCAATTTGTCGTCTGCAAATGCTTTCAATTTTGACCAGCCAAAAATTTTGTCGTTTGGTAAAGAGTTAAATCACTGTGTTTGCTCTTTTTTGCAGAGCTTATTGTTGATTTCAAAGAATAACAAGTTAGACACTGTTGGCAAAAGAAGCCACTGTAATGGCACATTGGCTTCAGATAAAATTTTCAAAAGCTATGCACAAAGGATGTAGGCTTTTGTACAAAAGTTACTGAACTCTTTACTAAAATTGTATGCATTTGTATAGTATAGTTACCTAACCCTTTACTAAACAAGCCAAGTTTTAACCCTTTACCACACAATCCAGAGTTTAAACCACCCTGATGAAGAAGCCTTTTGAAAACATTGTGGAGAAAAGGAAAGAAATGCTGGTAACCAGCATTTCTCTCCTATTCCCACAATGTTTTCTAAAAGCCAATTTTTATTTTTGAGTCACAATTATTTTGGCATCTGCAAAACATTTCATTTTGGGCATTTCTAAAACTTTGTCACGTGGTAAAGGGTTAATGATTCTAAGAAAGAAGGCTTTTAAACACATTATGGGAATAGGATAAAATGCTGGTAAACATCATTTTCATCTTTTCCCACAATGTTCTCTACCCTATCAAAAACATTTGAGCTACTTTATTAATTCAAATGGTAATCTACAAATGCTTTGAGTTTGGTTGAGTCCATTCCAAGCAACAAAATTTTGAACACTAACATAAAGAAGGCATTTGCAGATGAAAATTTATGTGTGGCTCAAATGATGGAAATTTTGTCTTTGGTAGGGTAGAAAACATTGTGGGAAAAGGAGAAAATGATGGTTACCAGCAATTTCTCCTTCACCTAGGGTCATTTAAAGATGTGATTATGTGGTAAAGGGTTAAATGGTTTACTAAAACAAGAGGACCATGATGGTCCTAAATCGCTCACCTGAAATGCAACTCAGCTGTCATTGTTATGGCCACTTGCATCTTGTTTTTTGCTGGAATGTTTTAGTTTTGAAAATGATTCATCCATATGACAATACCAACAATCAGAGCAGGTAAGAAAATGATAGTCGAAATTATAGGCCCTAGAGTGTAAACAATGGAATCGTCATCAAGATTTTCTTCTTTATCTCTATGTGAAATCCGAGACCAAGAAAATATGGCCATAATTTTAAGTGTTTTGGTAGAGGGCCACTAGATGATGCTACATGCCAAATATGAAAGCTCTAGCCCTTATGGTTTGGGACAAGAAGATTTTTAAAGATTTCCTTCTTTATCTCTATGTGAAATCCGTGACCCCACAACATAGGGCCAATTTTTAACACCAGGGCCATAATTTGAAGTATTTTGGTAGAGGGTCACTAGATGATGCTACATGCCATATATGAGAGCTCTAGCCCTTACGGTTTGGGACAAGAAGATTTTTAAAGATTTCCTTCTTTATCTCCATGTGAAATCCGAGAACCCACAACATAGGGCCATTTTCAACACTAGGGCCATAATTTGAAGGATTTTGGTAGAGGGCCACTAGATGATGCTACATGCCATATATGAAAGCTCTTACCCTTACGGTTTGGGACAAGAAGATTTTTAAAGATTTCCTTCTTTATCTCTGTGTGAAATCCGAGAACCCACAACATAGGACCAATTTCCACACTAGGGCCATAAGTTGAAGTATTTTGGTAGAGGGCCACTAGATGATGCTACATGCCATATATGAGAGCTCTAGCCCTTACAGTTTGGGACAAGAAGATTTTTAAAGTTTTTTCTTTCGGTTGCCATGGCAACCAGAGTTCTTCACTGATTTCAATTCTTTGAAGTATTTTGAAAGAGCATGACCTAAGGATCATTTCTGTGTAGTTTGATTGAAATCTGATTGTTAGTTTAGGAGGAGAAGATTTTTTTTGTAATTGTGAACTGACTGATCACAATAGCTCACCTCGAGCACTTCGTGCTCAGGTGAGCTAAAAAAAAGCACGCCATTGTATGACAAAAACACTATTGGCATAAACATTAAGAATTTCTAACACACTAGACAGAGCATAAGTATGCCAATTCATGAATTACAAACGGCTACAAAAATATAAATACATTTTTTTGTTAAGTCATTCAAAGACATGTTTCAATGGACACTTATCAGCATCTACCATCAGATTTAAAGTCAATCTTGATCTTTCCTTATCAATAATTTTAACCCTTGGCACAACTGACACTGCTTTTGTGGGCAGCAGAGATCAAGATCAGACTGCAAAAAATATGCAGTCTGATCTTGAATCCACACTGTCTACTAGTATTACTGTACAATATTTTTTTAACAAAACAACTTTGTAATTGTAATATTTTGTCTGTCTTTCCTTTTTTGAAAATGTTCATTTCAGGAACCCTTTGCTATTGACTCTTCATCACGCAGAAAGCATTTGCAGACAAGATAATAATAAACCTGGCTCAAATAATGGAATTTGTCTTTGAAAGAGCACAAAGCATTGTGGGGGAAAAGGAGAAAATGCTGATAACCAGCATTTTCTCCTTTTCATACATCTTTTTCAGAAGTCTTCCTGCTCATGGTCATTAAAATCCAGGATTGGGCCAAATAAACCCCAAAAAACATTTCAAATCTAGAAATAAGATGCAAATAAATGCAAGGTTAAGGTTGATTTCGTCTAGAATGTGTCAGCAAAGCGGACAGTGTAGATCAAAGATCAGACTGCACATTTTGTGCATTCTGATCTTGATGTAGTCTGGCTGCAAAAGCAACCGTAGTCGTGAAAGACTTTTTAGGGTTAAAGGGTCTGCAGAATGTTTCAGATTACCAATTATACAGTATTTGGGGGTCTTATCCATTGCTACTTTGTTATCCCTTTCAGAAACGACAAATTTCGGACTGGTCCAAATTGAAAGAGTTTGCAGACGACAATTTTAAATTTGATGAAAATGGCAGAAAGGTCTCAAATAGGGTAGAAAACACTGTGGGAAAAGGAGAAATTGCTCGTTACGAGCAATTTCTCCTTTTCCCACAGTGTTTTCAAAAGACTTGTACTGTAGACACATGAAAACCAGGGCTTGTTTGGGAAAGGGTTATCTAGAGCCTTGGTCAACAAGAAAGAATTCTTTTATACTGAATAAAGAAAAAGACGACTTGATCTACCCACATCTTCATATTTACCATTTACCGCCTCCTACAACATAACTTTTCTCCCGTGCAGTTTTCAGTTAGCCAAAAAGACCATTAACTCACACTAAACCTGCATATCATTGCTTCTACATAGAGTATAGATCAAGATCAGACTGCATGTTCTGCGCAGTCTGATCATGGATCTTCAATGTGCGCTTCTTTCCAAGATTTCATTGACAAAATACCTTTGACTTTAGCAGTATCTGCATCTTTAGATTTGTCACCAAAAACTGTCCATTTCATTGTTTAGTACACCAGGCATCCGTAGCTCAGTCAGTAGTGTACAAGACTTGAGAATAGGAGATCGCTGGTTTGATCCCCGGCTCGGCCATTTTCTTTCCAAGGAGTGATGATTTTCATTGCGACAGGATTCATTGCTCTCTCACCGCTGACCATTGTTTCAACGATGGCTATGTGGAAAAGCAGTCAGTGGCTTGGAAAGAATATTGTGAGTAGTACTGGTAAAAGAAACCCCAGGAAAGCATGGATAGGTACACTGGCTGCCGCCATATCACTGAAATAATGTTGAAAATGTGCTAACTCTTTACCAAACAACAAAATTTCAGACTTGTCCAAATTGAAAGCATTTGCAGATGACAAAATATCTGTGACTTAAAATTTGAAATTGTTTTGGGAAGGGTAGAAAACATTGTGGGGAAAAGGAGAAAATGCTGGTTACCAGCATTTTCTCCTTTTCGCACAATGTTTTCAAAAGCATTCCTCCACTTGGTTGTTGAAACACGGGATTGTGTGGAAAAGCGTTAACCATACAATGGACACAATAGTTTGTCATAAGTTACATGTTCAACAATGTGTTTGGGCAGGATTCCATAATCTTTACTGACAAAAAAAAAAGAGGTTAAAAATAATACAAAGAGATATTTTTACAACTTTTCAAAGCCTTGATCTGAAAGATTAATTTCTTGTTAAGGATGGAAAAATCATTGAAATTGCTTCACCGAAGATTATAACAGTGAAAAATATAGTTAATTCTTTAACACACAATCCTCTGTTTTAACAAGTTTGGCAAAAAGGGCTTTACAAACATTGTGGGAAAAGGAGAAAATGCTGGTCACCAGAATTTTCTCCTTTTCCCACAATGTTTTCTGCACTTTTAGCGACAAATCTCATTATTTGAACAACATTTAATTTATCATCAGTAAATGCTTCCAATTTGGACGAGTCTAATTGATTGATTAATTGACTGTATCATTTTTAACGTCGTTTTCAACATTATTTTGGTTACATCGCGGCAGCCAGTGCACCTAACCATGCTTTCTTGGAGTTTCTTTTACCAGTAGTCCACACAATATTCTTTCCAAGCCACTTGCTGCCTTCCCACATTACCATCGTCAAACAAATGGTCAGTGATGAGAGAGGAATGAATCCCGTCGCAACGACCATCATCAATCCTCGGAAAGAAATTGGCCGAGTCAGGGATCGAACTAGCAACCTCTTGTTCTCCAGTCCTGTACACTATCAACTGTGCTACCACTGGGCTCAGTGTACTTAGAAATTGGCCCAGCAGGTGATGGAACCAGCGACCCCAGTTCAACTCTTGTACACTACCGACTGCGTTATGCCAGGGCTCGGCTGGACAATTCTAAAATGTCAATTGGTAAAAGGTTACAAGGTTTGTCCGTTGTTAAAATTTATAAAATCTAGGCTAAAAAATAGCCTGTATAGGAGCAGGATAGTCAATACGGAAGAATTGCTGCGGGGTAAGAAATAAAAGAAGCTAAAGCATCCATCCATGTATGCACCCATTTATCATCAGCATGTAACATTATACCCTACCCTCAACCATTTTATGGGCTCCAATCTTTCTACCCGATATAACCCTTTACCAAACCATTTCCAGAGTTTTAACAACCCCAAAGAAGAATATTCTCTGAAAACATTGTGAGAAAAGGGGAAAAAGAAAGAAATGCTGGTTACTATCATATTTCTTCCTTTCCCCACGATATTTTCTTACCTTTAACTTACCATACAACAAAATTTCAGATCAGTACAAATTCAAAGCATTTTCAGATTACACAACAGATGTTACTGAAAAACTGAAATTTGTTTCTGATAGGGTAAAATACATTGTATGAAAAGGAGGAAAAGCTGGTTACCAGTGTTTTAAAACAGGCTTTTTCTTCCTGGTTGTTAATACTCATGATTGCATGGTAAAGGGTTAAAAACCAATACCATTACTTGATCTACCTTTAACCCTTCACCCCACAATCCTGACTTTTTACGACCCTTAACTCTTTACCACACGACAAAATTTTAGTCCAGTCGAAATTGGAAGCATTCTGCGACGACAAAATAAATGCAACTTAAAAATTGAAATTGATTTGAGAAGGTTAGTAAACATTGTGGGAAAAGGAGAAAATGCTGGCTACCAGCGTTTTCTCCATTTCCCACATTGTTTTCAAAAGGCTTCTTTCTCAGGGTTGTTAAAAGTGTGTGGTAAAGGGTTAAAGAGAAAGCTTTTGAAAACATTGTAGGTAAAGGAGAAAATGCTGGTAATCAGCAGTTTCTCCTTTTCTCCCGTTTTCTACCCTATCATAGACAAAAATCGTAATTTTAGCAACATTTAATTAGTTGTCTGCTAATGCTTTCAGTTTGGTCTAGTCCAAACTTTTGACTGGTACAGAGTTAAGCCTTATCCTCCTAAATAAAAGAAATGAAACTTTCAAGCCAATAGTAAAAACCCATATTTTCCTATTTCAAACAATTTTTGGAGGAAAGATGTCTCCTTATCGGACAGTGTAGATCAAGATCAGACTGCACAGAACGTGCAGTCTGATCTTGATCTACACTGTCCGCAAAAGGTCAGTGAGTCGTGCCTAGCAGCCTAAGAAGGTTAATTTGTCTTCTGCATCAATTTGGAATGGGTAACTGTTTACTGCTTGGTAAAGAGCTGGGTTGTAACTTTAAACCAAACCCAACTTCTCTCTTCCTTGTAAATAATGATGATGTGTAAAAACATCACTTAGCCCTTTCCCAAAGGACAAAATTTTACACTTGTCCAAATTGAAAGTAATTGCAGACGACAAAATAACTGAGACTCAAAAATTGAAATCTGTTTTGGGAAGGTTAGAAAACTTTGTGGGAAACGGAGAAAATGCTGGTTACCAGCATTTTCTCCTTTTCCCACAATATTTTCAAAAGGCTTTTTTCTTCAGGGTCGTTAAAAACCTGTGATAGTGTGGTAAAGAGTTAAACTGCCCCCGATTTTCCCACACTTTCGAAAAACCCTACCTGCCCCTTGCAAACAATTCTTGTGACCCCAAAAAACATGTTTTCTCACCCCACTAGGAACAATCATTCTGGAAGCATTATGGTAAAAGTCTAGATTTTTTTTTTTACCTTTGTTCCTTTTCTCACAATGTTTGCCATGAATTTTAAGTTAAAGTATTTTCGTTTCCTTTCCCCCCTCACTTTAACCCTTTACCACACAATCCCATTTTTGAAGGACACCCCCCCCCCCCCCCCATAAGGAAGAGGGCTTATGAATACATTTTGGGAAAAGGGGAAGATACTGGTTAGCATCATCATTTTCTCGTTTGCACAAAAATGTTTTCAAAAGACTTCTTCCAGAGAGAAACTTGGGTTTGTTTGGTAAAGGATTAACAATCTCCTGAGAAAGAACCTTTAAAAAACATAAAGGTAGCCATCGTTTTCTCCTTTTTCCTACAGTGTTTTCAACGGCCCTCTCTTCCAGGGTCACTAAAACTTATGATTCTTTTTTTTTTTTATAAAAGGTTCGTGTCATAGTCATGATGCAGATGTTCATAAATCAAGCTAAAAACTTTTCTTCACAAAAAAAACATAACTCAGTCCCAGTTTTCTTGACAATGAAATATGATAACTAAGTTGAAAAATGTTTGTTACCATGGTAACAACACATATGTAACATCATATCTATAGAGGCATGTCCTTTTCATTACCATACTTTTGTGAAAGTAAAATCCCCCCCTCCAAAAAACAAGAAATTAGGGAAGTGCAGACCTACAGATAAGAGGGAGTGATAGTATTCTAAATCCATTAATTCTCTTCCAGACCCTATGTTGTGGGTACTCATTAGAATCATCTCGATGAGACGATTCTAAAGAATACCCATAACATAGGGTTTAGTAGAGAGTGATTAATATTTTCAATTTTGAAATCAAAATCACTCCTTCTATCTGGAGCTCTGGAGGTGTTTATCCCTTATCCACACGAAAAAACTTTAGACTTGTTCAAATGGAAAGCATTTGCAGACAAGAAACGTTTCTCAAATAATGGAATTTATCTCTGACAGAGACGTAAAGGAGAAAATGCTCTGGTTACCAGAGTTTTCTCCTTTTCTCACAATGTTTTCAAAAGGCTTCTTCCTCTGGGTCATTAAAACCTGAGATTAACCCTTTACCGAACAATGCCGCCTTTTAACGCCCCTGGGAAAGACGCCTTTTGAAAACATTGTGGGAAAAGGAGAAAATGCTGGTAACAAGCATTTTCTCCTTTTCCAACAATGTTTTCTACCCTATCGAAGAAAAACTGCACCATTTGAGCAATTGTCATCTGCAGATGCCTTCAGTTTGGACAAGGCTAAAATGTAGTCGTGTGGTAAAGGGTTAAAGGGTAAAAGTATAAGCCTAAAAGTGTAATATTAACCCTTTCCCAAACAAAAAATTTTACACTGGTCCAAATTGAAAGAGTTTGCAGACGACAATTTTAAATTTGATGAAAATGGCAGAAGTTCTCAAAAAGGGTAGAAAACACTGTGGGAAAAGGAGAAATTGCTCGTTACGAGCAATTTCTCCTTTTCCCCACAGTGTTTTCAGAAGACTTGTACTGCAGACACGTCAAAACCAGGGCTTGTCTGGGAAAGGGTTAAACAGGCAGGAAAAATAAAACAAAAGATTCCTTTAAGCCAAATTATGAAAGTGTACCAATCTGAAGTCTGATCTTGATCTGCACTTTTCCCACAAGCAACTGTAGCAGTTAAGAAAGGCACTTTTATGCATTAACTCTTCACTGACTGACAGAATTTTGACTTATCAAAATTCACAGCATTATCTGACAACAATTTAACTCTTTACCACACGACAAAATTTTAGACTAGTCCAAACTGAAAGCATTTGCAGATGACAAAGTAAATGTGATTGAAAAATTGAAATTTATTTAGGGAAGGGTAGAAAACATTGTGGGAAAAGGAGAAAATGGTGGTTACCAACATTTTCTCCTTTTCCCACAATGTTTTCAAAAGGCTTCTTTCCCAGGGGCGTCAAAAGGTGTCAATGTGCGGTAAAGGGTTAAGTGTGGCTAAAAAGGTGGATTTTTCTCTGAAAGGGTAGAATTAACATTGCAGGAAAGGAGAACATTCTAGTTATAAGGAATTTTCCCCGCCCCACTATGTTTCGAAAGCCTTCTTCCTATGGTGCTAAAAGTCAGGCTTGGGATAAAATGTTCTTTCAGCTGATTCTAAGAAAAGCTTTTTAAGACCAACTAGAGAGATGTTAGACTCTGAACCCCCAAAATACTCCTTTATGTTCAAAAACTGTAAATCAGACAGAGAGGCTACCAACATCAAATTCAGGACAGGATCTCCAACTAAAGATATCCGGAGCCAGGAAGCGGACAGACTGATGAATGACATCGATGTAAAAGGAAATGTAAAAGACATGTTTTCCTGGCAACCATTATCTTGTTTGGAGAGATACCATCAGCAAAACAAACTAGAACAATATTAGCCCTAAGGCTGCTGATCGCGACTCACTAACCTTTTGCAGACAGCGTAGATCAAGATCAGACTGCACAGAATGTGCAGTCTGATCGTTGATCTACACTTCCCGATAAGGAGATATCTTTCCCCAAAATATACCTTTGAAATATCAAAATTTGGGTTTTTACTAGGCTTGAAAGTTTCATTTCACTTATTCAGCAAGATAAGGGTTAGATCTACTACACTACAGACACAGCATGCAATTCCATAACTATTTATCTGTTGATCCTTTCTTCCTCCCTTTGTCTGTGCAATTCTTAACCCTTTACCATACAAATATGAGTTTTAACGACCCTGAGGAAGATGGCATCATGTTCAAGAAAAACTTTACGTGTTACCCCAAAATGCATTTTCCATACCAGAGTTCCAAATAGAGGTGGTGATTTTAATTTCAAAGTTGAAAAAATTATTATTCTCCACTTAAACCTATGTTATAGGTACTCATTAGAATCTTCTCATCGCGACGATTCTAATGGGTACCCATGACATAGGGTTTGGAAGAGAAATTATATGGATTTAGAATACCATCACTCCCTCCTATCTGCCATACCACTCTTAACTTTGGCAGTTTCAAGGAATCAGAGTAAGGACAAACAAAAATGGCTGTGATTGTTGCCATCTGCCATGATGTTTTCATACATCGGTACTTAACCCTTTCCCAAACAAGCCCTCGTTTTCACATGTCTGCAGTACAAGTCTTTTGAAAACACTGTGGAAAAAGGAGAAATTGCTCATAACGAGCAATTTCTCCTTTTCCCACAGTGTTTTCTACCCTTTTGGAGAACTTTCTGCCATTTTCATCAAATTTAAAATTGTCGTCTGCAAACTCTTTCAATTTGGACCGGTCTAAAATTTTCCGTTTGGTAAAGGGTTAAGAGGCGTAAATCATGTTTGTACAGAAGAAAGGGTAGTATATGTTACTTAATATGTAAATTTGTTATCACATAACTGAAAACATCTGGACAAAAGAAAATAGAAAAAAAAAAGTTTATGATAGGATTATGGTATTCTGTAAGTTAAAGCACATGTGTCTTCTATATATTTTTTCCGGCGTAGCTGAATGTGCTGGCTTTTGACCTACTTTTTGGTACTAATAACAAATGAATAGACAGAAATTTGTGATTGGTCAAAAATGTAGAAAAGTTTATTTTAAGGGCCCCTGCCTATTTGCGGATAAATTTATGCCATCTGTTTTTTTTTTTAAGGATATTTCTTGCTCCCCAATATTTTAGCATAATTTGAATGCCAATTGAGGCAATAAATATTTTTTCTAAACTTTAAGGAATCTTGATCTAAAATATAATTTTTACCTTTAATCAAACATTCCTGTGATTTACAACCCTGAAGGATGCAGCTTTTCAAACATTGTTTGAAAAGAAGAAAATGCTAGTAAGTATTTTCTCCTTCTCCCACATTTTTTTTCTACCGTTTCAAAGATAGAAATCATTTTCTGAGCCACATATCATTTGTGGCCTGAAATGTTTTCAATTTGATCAAGCTGAAAAATTTGCCATCTGGTCTGCAAGTAAATGATGGATTTAAAAAATACTTTTCTGAAAGTACAATAATTAAGTGATCGTAATTTAATCCTTTACCACACCATCCCGACTTTTAACGACCCTGAGGAAGAAGACTTTTGAAAACATTGTGGGAAAAGGAGAAAATGCTGGCAACCAGCATTTTCTCTTTTTCCCCACAATGTTTTTTGTAGTATTAAGGACAAATTTTGTCATTTGGGTCACCTTTTATTTGTTCTCTGCATAAGCTTTTTATTTGGACCAGTCTAAAATTTTGTCATTTGGTAAACAGTGAAGTGATCAGAATTTAAGCTACATTTTCACGTTAATCTTCTGTCCTGATTTACTCCATAATGCGGAATGGGTCAAAGTGACTTGGCAAAGGTATTTAGATCTTGAAAAAATCTAAACTAGGATTATAATAATACCCTTGAATTCCGTACCAGTAAACAAAATTTTGCACTGTCCCAATTGAAGGCAGTTGCAAACAACAAAATTTATGCAACTGCAAAACCTGAAATTTGTCCTTTGAACAGAAGAAACATTGTGGGACAAGGAGAAAATGCTGGTTACCACAATGTTTTCAAGATCTGTCTTTCTGAGGGTCATTAACAGTCAGGATTGTGTGCTAAAGGGTTAACTGTTTTCTCCCTACACAGAAAAATTTGGAGAAATGTTGAGTAAGAGCTCTACTGAAAGTAAAATAATAAAATAACAAGCAAAGTTCATCCTTTTTTTTTTCAAATTAAATCTTACATATTCTTTGATAGATCTGGGCTAATGTGTAAGACTAAACTTGTTCCTTGTACTTCTTTCAGCTGATTTCTTAAGATTTGAGGAGTTTCAAAAATTATACATACACATGAAAAATAGACTATCAATGATCAGAGATCTATTCTACATTATAAAACAACTTCTGTACAGACCAATTCGGAAACACAGAACTGAAGATTATGACATTGTGCCTGTCATATTTAGTTTTATTCATTCTGTGCTGAAACAAATTTACAGCAGACATCTTTTAACCCTTTCCCAAACGACAGATTTTAGACTGGTCCAAATTGAAAGAGTTTGCAGACGACAATTTTAAATTTGATGAAAATGGCAGAAAGTTCTCAAAAAGGGTAGAAAACACTGTGGAAAAAGGAGAAATTGCTCATTACGAGCAATTTCTCCTTTTCCCACAGTGTTTTCAAAAGACTTGTACTGCAGACACATGAAAACCAGGGCTTGTTTGGGAAAGGGTTAAACCCTTTATCCAACAATCCCAAGTTTTAGATTCCTGAGAAAGAGGCCTTTAAAAACAATGTAAGATTAGGAGAAAAATGCTGGTAATCAGCATTTTCTCTTATCCCTTTACCACACAATCCTGACTTTTAACGACCTTGAAAGAAAATGCTCTTGAGAACATAGTGGGAACCAGCATTTTCTCCTTTTCTCAAAATGTTTTCTATTTTATCAGAAAGATAAATCATAATTTTAGCAACATTTGTCATCTGCAAATTTTTTCGATTCAGCCCATCCCAAAATTTTGTTGTTTGGTAAAGGGTTATTCCAACAATGCTTTCTAACCAATCAAATATGACACCTTTTGTCAAACGAGTAATTTCTTGTAAGAAGCAAATTTGTTCTTTTTCCATAATGTTTTCAGAACTGGTAAACAGCACACTCAAATTCCATCCTGTTTGAAGGAATGTGTTGACCCACAGAGTACCAAACAAACCCAACAGACATTTTAACACTTTACCAAACGATAAAAATTTAACACCAGTCCAAATTGAAAGCTTTTGCAAATGACAAAATAAATGTGACTCAAAAATTGAAATTTGTTTTTTGGAAGAGTTGAAAAAAAAAAAACATTGTGGGAAAAGAAGAAAATGCTAGTTAACAGCATTTTCTCCTTTTCCCACAATGTTTTCAAAAGGTTTCTTCCTCGAGGTCGTTAAAAGTCAGGATTGTGTGGTAAAGGGTTAAGTCTAGAAATCACTGTTGTCAAATTCTCAGCAAAGTGGACAGCATAGATCAAATAGCACACTGCACTTTTCGTGCCATCTGATCTTGATGCATGCTGCCTACAAAGACAACTGTCAGTTGTGAAAGGCAATTTAACCCTTTACCAGACGACAAAATTACAGCCTTGTCCAAATTGAAAGCATTTGCAGACGACAATTTCAGTGTGGCTCAGATGGTGCAATTTTTCTTTGATCAGGTAGGAAACAATGTTGGAAAAGGAGAAAATGCTGGTCACCAGCATTTTCTCCATTTCCCACAATGTTTTCAAAAGGCTTCTTTCCCAGGGGCGTCAAAAGGAGTCATTGTGCAGTAAAGGGTTAAGTGTTAAAATTACAGTTGACAGTTCCCATCATGTTTATTGCAGTTTGATCAACTTTATCCAAACACATCTAAACTGCAGTAAAGGATTTTTGTCGCTCCCCCCTTTTATGAAAGTTAATACATTTTAATCCTCTTACATTCGATCCACTCTATTGAGAAAAAAAGTTAACCCTTGACCACACTATTCCTTAATACAACAACCCTCATGGCTGGAGAAAAAAAGTTTTTTGAAAATATTGTGAGAAAAGGAGAAAATGCTGGCTTCCATCATTTTCTCCTTTTCCCACAATGATTTGTATTCATTCACAGATGAATTCCATCATTTTTAGCCACTTTGCATTTGTCACCTGCAGATGCTGTCAATACAGATGAGTCCAAAATTTTGTCATCTGGTAAATTTGTATGTTGGTATGGTAGTTAATGCCATTTTCAACATTTTTCTAATTACATTGCAGCAGTCTGCCCACCTATCCTTGCTTTCTTAAAGTTTCTTTCTGGTTAATAGCATTTTCTTCCTTTCTCACAATGTTTTCAAAAGGCTTCTTCCCCAGGGTCGTTCAAAAGTTGGCACCGTGTGATAAAGGGTTAAATGTTAACACCCCTTGAGTTTCACAAGTCAGTGCATGATATGAATATGACTGAGTGGCCACCCATTCTAACGGCGATCAAAATATTGACCTAGGTTTAACAAATGACCTCTTAAAGTCTATTCTATTTTCTCCGCAGGTACAATGTGACAACAACAACATGACAATCCCACCATTCATAGTGCCTTCTAATGCACTCATCCAAAAAGTAAACCCAGGACTTGTGACAAAAATTTTAAGAACCTGGATTTTACTTGTTTTACAGTATTTCCTACTTTAGAAAATTCTGGGCACATGAATCTTAACTCTTTACCCAACTACAAAAATTTAGACTAGCCCAAATTGAAAGCATTTGCAGACGACAACATAAATGCCATTGAAAAATTGAAATTTGTTTTGGGAAGGGTAGAAAACATTGTGGGAAAAGGAGAAAATGCTGGTTACCAGCATTTTCTCCTTTTCCCACAATATTTTCAAAAGGCCTCTTTCTCAGGGTCGTTAAAAGTCGGGAGTGTGTGGTAAAGAGTTAAAGGCCCAGCAGAGGCCAAAAGTAAACCAAGTGGGTGATACAATGAATTTAAATTTAAATCGTACCACTAAAAAATATGGAAATTACTGCTATTGTACAGTCAGTCCAAGCGTCACACACGGGTCCGACGAATCACCGAAATGCCATCGAAACACCCCAGATTTTTTTTTTTTAATTTTTTATTTCAACCACCCGAAGTTGTGGTGTTTGACACAAATTGTTATCGTATTGATGAAGGATGGTTAGTTTAAAACCTAATGACAAAATAACAATATGCCATTGAAGCCCGGCGTGAAGAATGTGCACCGGCATATCCCACCGGTACTGTAAATGTTCACCGAAATACCCACCAGGCGTAGTAAAATTTGTTGATTCAGGGATTCTACATCCGCAATCTTACTAGAGTAGCTAACAAGGTTGATGTGCCTGATTTTTATCCATAACTACGCTGGCAAAAATAGTTTTCACTTTTATATTGGATATATGTGAAATTAAAAATCACCAAATTGGAAAACCGCAGCCATTTTAGATCTGTGGTTAACACGTTACCAGGCGTAAATTGATAAGACAATTATAATTCCGCCGATAAGATTATTAATAATAACCATGCCATTTTATAAATCACAATGACAAACATACACATCAAATTCGTTGGATCATATCAGCCGAACGCCTTCAATCGCGATTGCATCACTTTAACAGAACAGAACAGAACCGAACCGAGCTATTTGTGCGTTTCGATGGATCAGAGACCTACATTCTGATCTGGGTCTACTTCATCCGCAAATGATTTTGTATGTGTGTTTATCATTCAAAGAAATAATAAAATTCATGTGATCATATGATACTGATAAAACTTCGGGTCTAGCTTGGCGTAATCAAGATCGGGTATTTCGGTGTGTAACAGACCAGACACTTGAGTGTTTCGGTGATTGTTCTCAACGTAAATTAATGCTCAGAATATATTAACAACATCATTATTCTCATCAATGACTGATACTTTCATTGTGCGCATTTTCAGTTAACCCTTTCCCAAACAAGCCCTAGTTTTCACGTGTTTGCAGTACAAGTCTTTTGAAAACACTGTGGGAAAAGGAGAAATTGCTCGTAACAAGCAATTTCTTCTTTTCCCACAGTGTTTTCTACCCTTTTTGAGAACTTTCTGCCATTTTCATCAAATCTAAAATTGTCGTCTGCAAACTCTTTCAATTGGACCAGTCCAAAATTTGTCGTTTGGGAAAGGGTTAAAGAAACAAGAGGGCCATGATGGCCCTGTATCGCTCCACTGGCTTGTAAATATAAACCATAAAGAGAAGTCTTCACTATATAAGCCCTTATAAAACTTTGACCCCAGGGCTACAGTCGGACTAAATGGGGAATATGTATATTAGAAGAATAACATGCCAAATTTGGGAGTTCTTGGCCTTATGGCTAGTAACAAGACGGTTTCTGAAGTTTTCACTCCATAAACCCATGTAAAACTTGTGACCCCTGGTGCAGGGCCAAACTTCATCCTAGGGCTGTAACTTGGACCCTCTTTGTAGTTGTCCACTAGATAATGCTATAATTATGCAAAATTTGGTAGCCCAAAGCCTTATGGCTATGTACACCAAGATTTAAAAGTTTTCCCTATATAAGCCCATGTAAATCTTGTGAACCTGCCCCCCCCCCCCACCCCCGCATAAGGCCAAATTGACCCCAGGACTGTAATTTGGGCTCTTTTGGTAGACCCCCACTAGATCAAGCTAAATGCAAAATTTGGTAGCTCTAGGCCTTATGGCTAGGTACAGGAAGATTTTTAAAGTTTTCTCTATATAAGCCTATGTAAAACTTGTGACCCCTGGGGCAGAGCCAATTTTGACCCCAGGGCTATAATTTCAAGAAACATGATAGAGGTCTACTACATAAAGCTACATGCCAAATTTGGTAGCCCTATGCCTTATGGTTTCAGACAAGAAGATTTTTAAAGATTTCCAATATTTTTCAGTTTTGTTGCCATGGCAACCACAGTTTTTGAAGGAATCAAATTCTTTCAAGAAATTCTGAAGAGGACCATGGCAGGATCATTTCTGTGAAGTTTCATGAAAATTGGATGGGTAGATTCAGAGAAGAAGATGTTTGAAATAAAAGTTAACGCACGGACGCACGACGGACACTGGGCCATGACATAAGCCCGCTGGCCTTCGGCCAGTGGAGCTAAAAAGAAAGAAAGAAAAATACTGCAAACTAATATCAGTTATCTGAACTTAATATTGAAAAAAAATAGGGGTATTTCGGTGTTTTGGTAGCATTTTGTTATTTCGGTGATTCGTCGAACCGTCACTCACTGCCAGAAAAATTAATTTTGAAACTAGGTAAAAAGTTGCCAGGTTGCTCTATCTTTTATTATCATTTTCTTACTTTTCCCACAATGTTTTCTATCCTATCAAGAACAAATTTTGTCATTTGATCCATATATAATTTGTGGTCTGCAAATGCTCTCAGTTTGGACAAGTCTAAAACTTTGCTGTTTGGTAAAGAGTAAAGAGATTAAAATGCCTTTTCATGAAAGTAAACGGTGAAACTGCATCTCAAAAATGACAAAATACCTTTTTTTCTTGCTTAGTCACAAAGCACAAAATGTTCTAATGCTCAAACGGGTCAAGATCTCGAAACATTTAAAACCTAAAGAATGAAAGTTAAACATTTTTTTCGACATAGGATTGTATCAATTCATCACTACCATGTTGACATAAGAAGTAATTACGTTTTGGAGTGTGATGTTTGAAGACCGGATTTTCAGCAAACAGATTTCAAACAAAATCAATTGCTTGTTCACTATTTACTGAATAAATAATTTTCCTTGTTACTCATGTTTCACCCTTGGGGTGCCTGTTACAACTATACTTAATTTTACTGCCTGTGTAGATCAAGATCAGACTGTATCAAAGGAAGAGTACCAAATCAGCAGTCTGATTTAGTTCTTTATTGTCTGCTTTGCTCAGACTTCAATTATATGATTTAAATGTGGCTAAAATTATGAGACTTGTGTTTGAAATTGCAGAAAAAATTGTGGAAAACAGAGAAAAGGCAAGTAACTTCTTTTTCCCAGTATGCTTTCAAAAGCCCTCGTATTTAGGATCACTAAAGTGGCAAAAAAAACAAACACAATAAAAATAAAATAAAATAAAAATAAATAAAAATCTTAGAACATGCCATTTCAAAGTTTTTCTGTCCAGTCTGTCCCAGCAAGGCCGACAGAGTAGATCAACCTTTCCGCGCAATATTTTCTACCCTTTCAACAAAAAAATCCCATGCATACTTAGATTCGTTGTTAAATTGATGTCTGCATCTGCTTTGAATTTTGACAGGCTTAAGATTTAGTTGTATCTGATGGTGGAGAGTTAACTCTTTACCAGACCATAGACTCCTTGCTTTTTCATACTAACTCTTTACCATACAGTAAAAGTTTAGACTCAAGAGCTCCAGATAGAGGGCATGATTTTGATTTCGAGACGATTCTAATGAGTACCCACAACATAGGGTTTGGAAGAGAAATAATGGATTTAGAATTTGATCACTCCCTCTTATATGGATGTCAAAAGCCTTCCACCTCAGGGTCGTTAAAAGTCAGGATTTTGTGGTAAAGGGTTAAAGCACTTGGAGATAACAGGTTGAATAAAACTTGAATGACCAGATTTGTCTTTGAAACAATCGAAAATAATGTAAGATAATGCCAGTTTTCAGCATTTTCTCCTTTCATCTCAGTACTTTCAAGAGGCTACATTCCTTAGGGACATAAAAAACATTGAATCATTACAATTCTGAAAGGGTGTGGAAAAACTGTAGCCTCCCTCCCACCCCCATTAATTCAGAACAATATCAAAAACTTGATTGATTGATTTTATGTCTTTTTAAATATTATTCCAGTTATATCGTGGTTGCCAGTCCACCTATGTTAATGCTCCTGTTTATGGTTAACATCCAATAATAAACATGAAACCAAATTGCAATGAAAAACCATCTCCATCAAAAGAAAAAGCAACATATACTTTTTTCTAAATGTAGTGTTACTGAAATTTCAAAAATCCACAAAAACATTCAGACCAAGTGAGTCAAGGTTTTGCTATTTGTACACAACTTCTTATCTTTTGACATAAACTTCTGACCAATGACAGCTCAAAATATTATCAGAATGTCAAAATAAATAGTCCTTTAAGTGGATGACGAAATTGGGAGGGAAATTCAACTTTCAATTGCCTCAAATCAATTTCTCCAACAACACATTCGATCTTGGACGAAAATTGTGGGGAGTGGATTTGTCAAGGTAGCGAAACTACTTCCAAAATGGCTACCTATTTAGCGGTAACTGCTCAATGCTTGCTTCCAAATCGAAAAACCTCCTGCACTCTGCTCAAGCAATAAATCGAATTCAAAAAAAGATCATCAATTTTTACCAGTTTGTTTACAGAATAGTAATTGCTTCTCCTTGCTTTTTCGCGTAATTACATACAAAGTCAAAGTGGAGTATACAAGCAGGTGCCCGTTTGCAATTTGGCATCGACTGATTGAAAACAAAGTTTTCAGGCGAAAGGGTCTTGCTGTAAAATAAAAGTTTTTAAAGTTACTTTAACTGATCAAATATCCGTTGTCAAACTCTTTTTTCACAGATATATCTATCTGCCTTCGAACGACCTCGGCTGTGGCAAAAATACGCAAGGAACAATCAAGGTATATTTCAATTGTAAACTTACCTTCGTCTAAAAGTTTTTCCAAATGAACAAAAACATTAGGAAACGCTTGTATTTGTTTCTTGTCTTTTAGTAACTGTGCAAGATATTCCGGTGTATTACGCTCGTCTTTGTTAGTTTCTGTCCCCATTTTGTTAGAAGTTTTGAGCTCTTTCGCACACTACCTGAGTTAACTAGGTTAGAATCCAAACTATAAACCAACCAAACTTCTTATGAACCTCTATTCCCCAAAACTTTGTTATGAACACGTGCCACCTTCTGCGCATGTGCGAATTTAGATTTTACACTTGAAGCGAGACGGAGGTCGGCATGTATGTAATTTTTAGATTTTCAAAATTCTAAGCCCAGCTAAATACACGGGAATAAAAGAAATTTTTAAAAATATCAATTATTTATGTTAAAATATATTTTTATGACTAAATGGCACTGGATGATGCAATTTACCGCGAAATGTAACATGAGAAACAAGTTATAACACCCCCGCATGTACATGGACTGACCCTCTGCCACCGAATTATGCGCAGTCATGCATGTAATTAGTGGTTGACAGTAGAATGAGCAATGAAGTAGAAATTCCGATAGAATAAAGAATTTATCCGAAAAATTCCCATGCACATAGTGTATCGGAAAAATTGACAGTAGTGTCGCTATTTTATAACAATTCGTGTATTGAAAAGTCGATGCAATTTAAGAAAGGCCTCTCCCTCTCTCTCTCTTAATAAATACTCTCCTGGGTTATCTGAGACATATTTAAACCATTGCTGAGAAAGGTACACAGGAAAGTGTTCTGGCTAAATGAAGCAAAACGAAGATTGAAAGATTCTAGACCACCGCATCGAGACACCTGATCAGTGCCGCCTAAATATAAAAGTCTCTCTCTCTCTCTCTGAATCATATCAGCAACTTCTGAACTCGGCTAATAATAACATTTACTTTTTTTTTTACTACATAATAATAGAGTACTGTTATGTTGTTCTGACGTTTGTAATAAAGGCCATCGGCCCACATTCAAACATAAAATAAAAAAATAAAAACAAAATGGTTTTAGTTTTCTTTTTAAAGGTAGATCTATCTATTTTTAGTCATGCTCTGAGAAAAGGGGGTTTAATTCATCAGCAATAGGGTTTTTTTTTTTTAACTCTTTACCACACGACAACATTTTAGACTGGTCCAATTTCAAAGCATTTGCAGACGCCAAATTCAGCTTTGGAACAAACAGGCTTAAGCTCTCTGATAGAGCAGAAAACATTGTGGGAAAAGGAGAAAATGCTGGTTACCAGCATTTTCTCCTTTTCCCACAATGTTTTCAAAAGCCTTCTTTCCTAGGGTCGTGAAAACCCGGGATTATTCGGTAAAGGGTTAATTCAGTTGGTTGTTAGACAAAACGGGGCTTATTGATCCATAATTATGCGATGACTTGCTTGGTATCATGCATCACGGAGGTGCATTTCAAACCCCTTTTCCCAGAACATGCATGTCAGAAGCAGAGAAGATGCACGTCAAGAGATCATGTACACTAAGACGACAAAATATTAATTAGTCTGGTCGCAACTGAAAGCGTTTGCTGTGCAGATGATAAGATAAATATGGTTCACTGAGTATTGGTATTTTGTCTCAGAAAGGGTAAAAACCATTGTGGGAAAAGAACAAAATGCTGATTACCATTATTTTCTCCTTTTCCAAAAACGTTTTCAAAAGTACTTACCTGTAGCCTTCTAATAACCCGGGACTGTGTTGTACAGGGTCCATTTCAAATTACAGAATATGAATGACGCTAAGGGACGAAAGTGATACAAATCATCATCATCATCACCATCATAAGTCGTAATAGCAAACAGCATGCAGTGGAATTCCTATTCGTAATATACTTATCCGAAGTTATGGTTGTCCGAACGGACGTATACCTACAAAAGCAATACCTTTGAATAAATATAGCCAAGGAAGGAATCAAAACTGCTACAGAAATTTCAGTGGGTAAAATTGATAGAAAAAATAAAGGCAGAGTCAACGTATACATTTATCCTCTTAACTTTTTAACAAACGATCCCGCCTTTAACTCTTTACCAGACGACAAAATTTTAGACTAGTCCAAATTGAAAGCATTTGCAGACGACAAAATAAATGTGAATCAAAAATTGAAATTTGTTTTTGGAAGGGTAGAAAACATTGTGGGAAAAGGAGAAAATGCTGGTTACCAGCAATTTCTCCTTTTCCCACAATGTTTTCAAAAGGCTTCTTCCTCAGGGTCGTTAAAAGTAGGGATTGTGTGGTAAAGGGTTAAGCGACTGGTAAACCAGCATTTCCTCCTTTTCTCACAATATTTTCTAGTATCATAAAGACAAGTGTCATTATTCGACACATATTTTTATTTGTTATCTGTAAAACCTTTCGATTTGTACAACTTTTAAATTTTGTTATTTTGTACAGAGAAAATGCCTTGGGGCGAAACCATGGACTTTTACGGACGGCATAGATCAAGATCAGACTGCACAGAGCTTGCTGTCTGATCTTGGATCTATATCGTCCGCTCGTTTAGTCAAAAAATGATATGCATTTTCTATCCATCGTAATCTGTGCAACATTGCAGCCGTCAGGGGCAACATTTGGCATGAAGATACAAGAATGATTATATTTTGATGAAATAAAGATGAAATGGCTGAAAACAAGAGTAGATGTATCTTTAACGACGCTCAGGAAGAAGGCTTTTGAAAAAAAAAAAAAAAATAGATGGGAAAATGAGAAAATGCTTGTAACCAACATTTTTCTCCTTTTCCCACAATGTTTTCTACCTTATCAAAGACGAACTCCATCATTTGAGTTACATGTAAATTGTCGTCTGCATATGCTTTCATTTTCGACAAGTCTACAATTTTGGTAGTCTGATAAAGAGTCAGACGACACTATTTTAGGCTCGCCCAAATTGAAAGCAAATGCAGTCGACACATCAAATGTGGCTCAAATGATGGGAAATGCCTTTGAAAGAGCAAATAACACTGTGAGAAAAGGAAGAAAAAGAATGCTGCTTACTAGCATTTCTTTTCCTTTTACCACAATCTTTTCAAAGGCATATTTTTTCTTCATGGTCGTTAAAACAAAAGCTCATCTGGTTTAGAATTGAATAAATCCAAACAAAAACGAGGGGGGGGGGGGGGAAACGAGGGGGGGGCGCAAAAGAATGGATACAATTGTTTCTTTTTTTTTTTCATTTTCAGTTGCAGAAAAGAGGACAAAACAAAACCAGGAGAAAACCAATATGACAACCTCAAATATATTTGTTCGGGGCAGAAAGATTTCAACACAGCGGATGGTGTAGATCAATGATCAGACTGCACGTTCTGTGCAGTCTGATCTTGATCTACATTGTCCGCAGAAGATGCTAAGAGTTTGTGAAGGGTACTTGAAGGGTTTGGGAGACAATGAGGAAACAATGGCAACGGTAGACAATGCATTGTCATTCTCTGGATGCAACAAAATACCCGTCGATAACACAAAGTCCGCATTTTATGTTTTTTTGAAATAGGAATACCCTAAAAAACCCTTTACCTAACAGACCAATATTTTTTTTTATAATCATTAGGGGAAAAAGATTTTAAAAACATTGTGGGAAAAGGAGAAAATGCTGGTAACCAGCATTTTCTCCCTTTACCTTAATGTTTTTATTTTAACTCGTTCCTAGAATTATTCCATATCATCTGAACTAGCTTTGATCTGTGGTCAAAAAATCTTTTCAATGTGAACCAGTCTAAAATTTTTGTCCACTGGTTAAGAATTAACCCTTTACAGCGAAAACTATTACAAGTATTGGATAAAACGGGACCGAGAGTGAATAAACTCCGTCAACAGGGTAGGAAAACATTGTGGGTAAAAGGTTCAATTTCTTACAACAAGCAGTTGCTTCTGTTTTTTAACAAAGTTTTTATAGCTGTGAATAAATTTCGTACTTTTTCAATTATGGAGTTTTTTTTTTTCACCCCGATGCGCAGCTTTGTAAGCTTTGGCGGATAGAGTGATAAAGATCAGATATGCAGTCTGATCTTGGAATCGCGCATTTGTTGGAACGAATCCCACTCCTCGTGCTAAAAAAAAAACGTAACTTGTTTGGAAATGGGACTGTTTTCATAGACACCGCAAAAAAGAATTTGAAAGACGAATTAATTCATGATCAAGGGAAAAGAATTAAATCATGACCATACGACATTCATATTGAAAGCATTTGCAGACGACATATTGACCGTGGCTCAAACGATGGGATTTATCAAAGATAGGGTAGAAAACATTGTGGAAAAAGGAGAAAATGCTGGTTACCAGCATTTTCTCCTATTTCCACAATGTTTTTAAAACGTTTTCTTCCCCAGAGAAAGAAAAAAAAAAACAACCCCAAGAGTTTCTTTAGTAAAGGGTAATCACTCTTATACCAATTAACAAAGATTCAAGATTTGACCTTAATAAGTAATTCAGCTTCTTTTCTCCAACGTCATGTTAACATATCAAGAAAACTCATCGTCATAAATGTTTGAAAACAATCAATATTGTCTCAGGACACTTTCTGAACAAACAGTGTGGCAGCAGAGCAAATTCCAGGATCAAACAGGCCGTACGAAGAACAGAGCTGTGCATAGCTAAGAATTGACTTAGCTAAATTGACAATACGTATCATTCTTTAGGGTTTCAAGTTCTGTATTGTTTTTGAAGCAGAGAATTCTTTTCAAACATTTGAAACTTTTTGTCATTTGAGAGATCAAGTCAGTCACGCAACTGTTTTTTTTTTTTATCTTTTTACGACCGTGACACCCTTATACTATGACGAAAACTCGGTTATCATTCGAATGTAAGTTATTGACTATAAAAAAGCCATATCTATCTGCAGACAGTACAGATCAAGATTAGACTGCACGTTCTGTGTAGTCTGATCTTGTCTACACTGTCCGATACTGGGAGATTTTCCATCTATGTCATCCTTCTGTACTGTCGGAAACTTTATTTCGAATGCATTCTTATTCTTTACATTTAACGAAAACAGGAGGCCGGTCCTGGTTCGAATCCCCAGCTTGGCCAATTTCTTTCCGATGATTGATGATGATAGTCATTGCGACAGAATTCATTCCTCTCTCACCGCCGATCATTGTTTCGAGGATGGTTATGTGGGAAAGTAGCCAGTGGCTTGGAAAGAATATCGTGCAAAGGTACTGGTATGAGAAACTCCAGGAAAGCATGGATAGGTGCATTGGGCGCTGCGACATAACTGAAAAATGTTAAAACGGCGTTGAACACCACACAGTCAATCAATTATGTATCTTGACTCTCTACCAGACGACAAACGTTTTAGACTCGTTCTTAGAGGAAGCATTTAAAGACGAAAAATTCGGCACATATGATCGGAGTTGGGCCAATTCCATACCTACAAGAGGTTTGCCGAATGCGAGAGGGTGGATTTATGGGAAAAAGAGAAACGCAGGAAACTTCTGTAGTCGCACTGTTCTGTAAAAATGGAAATAACTAATGATAATATCTTTCCGTTTCACGAATGTTGTAGTCCTACGTATTCACCAATTTTAAAAAAACATTTTCATCCTTGAATTTTCTGGATTTGTAAGTACCAGAGTTTCTGATTGGCTAAAACGAAATGATTTAGCCAATCAGAAGTTGTGTATGTGTGAGTTTTTTTTTTTGTTAATCTAGAATAAGAGTTAGAATGAAATTAGGAATGGTGGAGAATACAGACCCTGACCGATATTTTCCGAAGATACTGACAGTTTCTTGGTCGGCTTATTAAGAAAGTGAAATTGCGGGAAAAAGAGAAACACAGGAAACTATGTATGTCGCACTGTTCTGTAAATTCAGTGTAACTAGAATAAGCAGTTTCTCCTTTGGTCAAACTATTTTAACTCTTTACCGAACGACAAAATTTCAGACTAGTCCAAAATGACAGCATTTGCAGACGACAAAAAAAAAAAAATGACTGAGGACTTGAGGTTTGTTTTGGGAATGGTAAAAACGTTGTGGGAAAAGGAGAAAATGCTGGTTACCAGCATTTTCTCCTTTTCCCACAATGTTTTTCAAAAGGCTTCTTTCTCAGGGTCGTTAAAAGTCGAGATTGTGTGGCAAAGGATTAAATGTAATCGACTGAAAAATTATTTTTTCACTCTTACCTTTTCTTTTTTATTTTGAGGGGAAATATTGGTCTCTCTATGTGAGACCTGATACTATGGATGCGTATTTAATTCTTTACCAAACGACAAAATTATAGTCTTGTCCAAATTGAAAGCATTTGCAGAAGACAAAATAAATTTGACTCAAGAAATGAATTATGTTTTTGGGAGGGTGCAAAACATTGTGAGAGAAAATGCTGGTTAGCAGCATTTTCTCCTTTTCCCACAATGTTTTCAACAGGCTTTTTCTTCAGGGTCGTGAAAACTCATGATTGTGTGGTATAGAATGAATACATAACCATTTCTAAACAAAAAACATTACTTGGTTTGTTGTATAACGTCGTTTTCAACATTATTTCAGTTATCTCGCGGAGGCAAGTACACATATCAATGCTTTTCTGGAGTTTCTTGTACTAGCTTTCTGGATCATGGCGTAGAAAGGTCCTTGGACATGCAGAAAATTGACCAATAGCAAAAAGTTTCGGCTCATGACATGAATCGATACTTTTCGCAGATGCATTAAATTTCCTTTTCGGAGAGCATGACTAATTTATAAAATGCTCCAAGGACAAAGATATAAAGTGAGAGAAAATTCTGAAACACAGTCAAGTTTGTTTTTAGAGGCCACATGACGAAAAATGGCCATGCACACCATTTCCAGCATTTAATTAATTATTCAATCATAAATTTTACTTATTTATTATTCGATTGTGTTTTTTTTTTTTTTTGTCCCAACAAGTATGGAAAACTTTATGGGAACAGAAAGAATGGATTGATACAAGAAAGATTCTTTTCCCACAATTTTTTTTTCCAAAATCGGTCAGGAGGGGGTTCAAAAATAAAGAATACTGTTTTACCATAATTCAACGTTTCCTCAAGACCAAAATATGTCGTTTGAAATGACAATGCAAGACAAAGAGATGCTGTTTTAAATTACAATACAAAATAGACATGGTGTTTTATATTGCAATACAAAATAAAGGCATATTGTTTTACATTACAAGACGAATAAAGATACCAGACGAACTGTGATAATCTTTTGCAATATGTAACAATAAACATTGAATTTGAATGCATTGAATAGATTCTATTGTTTTAACCCTCTAGCAGACGACAAAATTTTAGATTCGTCCAAATTGAAAGCATTTGCAGACGACAAATTCAATGTAACTCAAAATATAAAAACCTATCTATCAAAAGGTAGAAAACATTGTGGGAAAAGGAGAAAATGCTGGTTACCAGCATTTTCTCCTTTTCCCACAATGTTTTCAAAAGTAATCTTTCTCAGGGGTGTTAAAAGTCGTGGTTGTGTTGTGAAGGGTTAATTCAAATCTGTCTTTTCGTGATGGAAGCACATTATAGACTAAGTTTTGATAACAAATGAATTATTGTTTCCGTAAGAAAACGTATATGGTTTACCCTTGACCACACAATTCTGACTTTTAACGACCCTGGGAAAGAAGCCTTTCAAAGGCATCGTGGGAAAGGAGACAATGCTAGAAACCAGCGTTTACTCCTTTTCCCACGATATGTTCTATTTCCCCCCACGAAAATAAATTTCAGTTTTACAGTCACGTTTATTTTGTCGTCTCCAAATGCTTTCAATTTGGAAGAGTCTAGAATTTTGTCGTTTGGTAAAAAGCTAACATATCGTCTCCTACTGATAATTTTTGTTGTTTATCTTACAGCGGACATTTTTTTTTTTAAATTATGTGGCAAAAGGAGAAGCAATTTCTCCTTTTGCCACAATACTTTCACATGTATGTCTGGATTAACTCTTGATACTTCCATATTTTCCCATAATATTTTCTATCCCCCCACGAAAATAAATTTCAGTTTTACAGTCACGTTTATTTTGTCGTCTGCAAATGCTTTCAAATTGGAAGAGTCTAGAATTTTGTCGTTTGGTAAAAAGTTAACATATCATCTCCTATGGATAATTTTTGTTGTTTATCTTACAGCGGACATTTTTTTTTTTAATTATGTGGCAAAAGGAGAAACTGGTGTCAACAAGCAATTTCTCCTTTTGCCACAATATTTTCACATGTATGTCTGGATTAACTCTTGATACTTCCATATTTTGCGAAGACGATTTTTTTAGTCCTCTGTTGCATACTTTGCATTCTTTTTAACTATTTGTCAAACAATACCGAGTTTTAATGACCCCGAGAAAGAGGCCTTTTGAAAACATGGCGGAAAAAGGAGAAAATGCTGGTAGCCAGCATTTTCTCCTTTTCCAGCAATGTTTTCTATCCTTCCCAAAACATTTTTTCAATTTTAGAATCACATTTAATTTGTCGTCTGCTAATGCTTTCAATTTGGCGTGGTCTATATTTTGTCGTTTGGTAAGGAGTTAAATTTATTTGGCAAAAGCGTTTTTTTTTAAAGACTGTTGCATACCTTTTTTTTTTACTCTTTACCAAACAATTCTGGGTTTTAACGACCCCAAAGGAAGTCATCTTTTGAAAATATTGCGGGAAAAAGAGAAAAAAATTGTTGGTTATCAGATTCTTCTCCCTTTTTCGCAAGGTTCTCTACCTATTCAAAGACAATTCCTATGATCGGAATCACATTTTATTTTTCGTCTGTCAAAGCTTTCAACATGGACGAGTCTGAAATTTAGACGTCTTCATCAATTTTTTTTAAGTCTTTACCAAACGACAAAATTTTGGACCGGACCAAATTGAACGCATTTACAGACGGCAACTTAAATGTTGCTAAAATGATGATTTCTGTCTATGATAAGGTAGAAAACATTGTGGGAAAAGGAGAAAATGCTGGTCACCAGCATTTTCTCCTTTTCCCACGATGTTTTCAAAAGCCTTTTCCCTAAGGGTTGTTCAAAGTCATGACTATTTGTTAAACGGTTCAAAGGAGGAAATGGTAAACCAATATTTGATGACACAAAAATATTGTTTCTAAAGAAAAAGCATTCAATGTTAAAGAAAAAAGATATCTGTCTTTTGTTCGGGTTGGAATGTGGATGGGCGTAGGTCGAGAATATTGACTAACTCAGAGCCCGGTTTCACGAAAAAAAAACAACTGAAATCTCTTATTTTACTCAACTCGGCTAACGGTCCCAGGTCCTGACTAAAGTTGAGTTTGTTATTTGAGACATATTTCAGCAACATTAACAGGCTGTAGTAACGTTCCCAAATCCTGACTTGATACAACGTTTAAGACTCAACTAAGCAAAATAAATGGACTTAACTCTTTACCACACAACCCCGACTTTTAACGACCCTATAAAGGAAGCCTTTTGAAAACATTGTGGGAAAAGGAGGAAATGCTGGTAACCAGCATTTTCTCCTTTTCCCACAATGTTTTCTTCCCATCCCATAACAAATTTCAATTTTTGAGTCGAATTTAATTTGTCGTCTGCAAAAGTCTTCAATTTGGACTAGTCTAAAATTTTGTCGTTTGGTAAAGAGTTAAGTCAGTTAACAGACTTAAGTCCAGCATATTTTGCCGAGTTGAGTCCGAAACGTTGTGTCAAGTCAGGATTTGAGAATGTTACGTAAGTCTGTTAATCAATGTAAGTGAAATGCGTCTAGAATAACAAACTCAGTCCCCTTAATTAATATGCAGAATTGATTGATTGATTGATTGTATGGTGTTTAACGCCGTTTTCAACATTATTTCAGTTATATCACGGCGGCCAGAGTACCTATCCATGCTTTTCTGGAGTTTCATTTACCAGTTCTCCGCACAATATTCTTTCCAAGCCACTGGCTGCTTTCCCACATAACCATCGTCGAAACAATGATCAGCGGTGAGAGAGGAATGAATCCTGTCGTAATGACTATCATCAATCCTCAAGAAGAAATTTTAATATGCAGAAAATTTACCAACAGCAAAAAATGGTCTTTGCGGCCAGTGCTGGACAAGACCAGATTGCACAAAGTGTGAAGTCTGATCACTGTCTGCCTCATTTAAACCTTTCACAAGCGCCTTCCACTACTATAATTCCATTTGCGGCCAGCGTAGATCAAGATCAGACTGCACAAAGCACAAATGTGCAGTCTGATCTCTGATCTACACTGTTCGGTTTGCTGACCTTTCGAACAAAAGCAACGTTATAATCGAACATATTCAGGCCTTATTCCTTAACAGAAAATGTTCAGTGTTTTTTTTTTTTTCGCTCTTACAGTAAAAATGATAATACAAAAAAAGGACATTTTTATGGTTGACCGTCCCAAATTTTAATGGTTTCTTTGTCATATTTATTCTGCGTATTATATTTGTATTAATCACTATTTCACAAAAATTCTTCATCCATAAATTGTTGTTACCTAACCATTAAACGAATAATGCCATGGTTATATGACCGTTAAAACGAATGCTTTTGAAAACATAGTGGGAAAAGGAGAAAATGTTGGTATTCAGCATTTTCTCCTTTTCCTACGATGTTTATACCCCCCTCCCCTTAACTCCGTTTACCACACAATCCCGACTTTTAACGACCCTGGGAAAGAAGCCCTTTGAAAACATTGTGGGAAAAGGAGAAAATGCTGGTAACCAGCATTTTCTCCTTTTTCCACAATATTTTCTACCCGTCCCATAACAAATTTTAATTTTTAAGTCGCATTTAATTTGTCGTCTGCAAATGCTTTTGATTTGGACTGGTCTACAATTTTGTCGTTTGGTAAAGAGTTAAAGACAATTCCCATAACCTGAGATACATTTAACATGTCGTGCACGACTGCTTTCAATTTGGACAAGTAAAAAATTTTGTCCTCTGGTAAAAGCTTAAATGGGAAGCTTGTAATTCAAGATTTCTAAGAAAAAAATAATGATTGAATCGTACTCTGGTGAAAGAGGGTTTAATGCATCTGCGTAATGCATTATATGGCGTGCAACACACGAAAAGGGGCCTTAGGACATTTGCGTAAAGTGTTGTCTCGGATTAGCCTGCGCAGTCCGCGCAGGCTAATCCGAGACAACACTTTACGACTATATAAGATTTTTTCATACAGTAGACTTTCGTGAAGCAGAAAATCGCACAAAAACGGGAAGTGTCGTATTGGATTAGTCACAGACTGCACAGGCTGATCAGGGACGACACACTTTTACGCATATGTCCGAAGGCCCCTTTTCGTGTGTTGCACGCCATATTAGGCAAGACATCACATATTAATTATGGATTCATAAAATATTGTCTAACAAACGAAGGAAATCATGAGGTACACTGGTCCTTTGACATGCAGAAAATATTGACCAATAGCAGAAGGTATCGACTCGTGAAAGCCTGCGAGGGCTGCGCAGACTGACATGGTTTGAAATTTTTGCAGATTCGTTAAAGCCCCCATTCTTGGATTTCACCAGATCTATGTTAAGAAAGAAACTAGAGTGATTGTCAAAGGGCACTCGACTTGACCTACGCCTCTAGAGGGGATCGAAGCAAGATTTTTTTCCCCACTAGCTCAAGGAGAGAGAGAGAGAGAGAGACCGATCGACAGAGCGATACACAGGGACCAAGAGATATTATTTGAATCGAAAGAATTCTATTCATTTTTTTTTGGGGGGGGGGGAAAGAACTGACTACATAATCAAATCAAAGTACACCATTTTTGGGGGGCAGATAAATCGTCCTATAAGATCTCAAAATAAGAAGTCTTCAAACATCGGGCAAATATGGTCCATTTGTATTTAAATACTTAAACAAAACAAAACCCAAGCGTCATTAGACGTATCAAGTTAGGATTTTATCTGAATGTACAACCCATTTAGCCTTAACCAAACAATCCCCGGTTTTAACGACCCCCGGGAAGAGGCCTTTTGAAAATCTTGTGGGAAAAGGAGAAAATGCTGGTAACCAGCATTTTCTCCTTTTCCCACAATATTTTCAATCCTCTAAAAGACAGCAATAATCCTTTGAGCTATATATTAATCGCCGTCTTTTGGTATGCCACGGATCGTTAGATTGATTCCCAGCTCGACCCAGCTCTTTTCCAGGATTTGTGAAAGTCATTGCAACCTGCAACATGATTTATTCTTCTCTGATGACCATTATTTCGACGACTTTTATGGTGTCATACCACCGGTTTTTGGCCACATTGAATATACAGTAAAATTGATGATATTCACATCTTCAGAGACCGCTTAATGGCAACATTATAGCTTCTCGGTCAGTTGCTCCCAGAAGAACATCGATAGTCCAAGAAAAAATGCAAAAACAATATGTCAACCGTTTTCGCTAAATTCCAACCAACAGAGGCACCCTAAAATTTGTACTCTGATGAACACAGTCATGTTCACGGCCATGACCCCAAGTTTTTGTTCCTCCAGTGATACAAAATTGTCCAGTCACTATGCAATAAAAACAGTCTAAGTGGTCCCTCTCTGCCCAAATTTGAAGGAAATCTAAATTATATACCTCCAAGCCATCTCGGCTCCATGAAACAGTGCAACAGAAGTGCTACTGCAAAATTTCCCATGGGACTACTTTTGATACTATGACCCTGAAACAATCCTGCAATGGCACGACATCTTACGTGGTCCAGAGAGCAGGCAAAGGCTTGGGAAGAGTGCTGTGGAAGGTACTGGTAAAAAGGAACAGCAGGAAAGCATTGGCAGGTGTACTAACCGCCGCGGTGTTACTGTAATACTGTTGAAAACGGCGTTAAATACCAGCCAATCACAGCAACGCTGTGCAATACACAGCTTCTGTAAAACGGAAAGGAAAATGCTACAAGCAATTGCTCCTTTTTCCACACTGTTTTTCGTACCACTGACGAATTACAGTCTCCTTTGCTTCAAACATTTTCAGCAACATCTTCTTGGAATTCTTCAGTTTCTCGACTTTTCGACCTAGTTGATTACGAAGCAAAGTCGGAAAAAAAAAAAGAGAGATCGATTACTTCTGATTAGCCAAATTTTGGCCAAAACAAATGAACCATGCTCTGTTAAAAGGGGACTCAGTGCATCTGCAAAAAGTATCGACCCAGGTCAGCCTGCGCAGTCCGCGCAGGCTGACCTGGGCCGAAACTTTTTGCTATTGGTCAATTTTCTGCATGTCAAAGGACCAATTTATCTCATGATTCATTCGGTCGTTAAACAAAATGGCTTTATGGGTCCATGATCATGTGATGACTTGCTTGGTATCATGCATTACGGAGATGCACTGAGCCCCCTTTTGCCAAAGGATGGCTCAAATTGTTTAGTCAGATTTAGCCAATCAAAAATTGTTTTACTTTCTTAACCCTTTAACACACAATCCCGACTTTTAACTACCCTGAGGAAGAAGCCTTTTGAAAACATTGTGGGAAAAGGAGAAAATGCTGGTAACCAGCATTTTCTCCTTTTCCCACAATGTTTTCTAACCGATCCAATTCATAAATCACTATTTAAGCTACACTAAATTTGTCGTCTGCAAATGCTTTCAATTTGGTCCAGTCTAAAATTTTGTCGTTTGGTAAAGAGTTAATCTAGAGTTTTACTAAAAATGGTTGATGAGTACGGACCCTGAAAGCGCAAATCTTATAAACCTTTGAAATTTGTCTACATTTTCTCTTACTTAGCAATGACCACTGGCGCTTCATATTCACATTTCTTTCAACTCTTTACCAAACGTCAAATTTTCAATTTTTTAGACTTCTAAAAGCATTTGCAGATACCTAAAATAAATGCCATTCAAAAAGTGTAATTTGTTTTGTGGAATGTAGAAAACATTGTGGGAAAAGAAGAAAATGCTGCTTAGCAGCATTTTCTTCTTTTCCCCACAATGTTTTCAAAATGTTTCTTTCTCAGGGTAGTTTTTAAAACTCGGGAATGTATGGAAAGGGGTTAAACACACACACACACACACACACACACACACACACACACTTAGAACTGTAGAATGGTAATGCAATTTTATATGGTTGAATTAAGATCAAGTTTACTGTCTACGCGCAAAATATCAATACTCTTGAAGTCTTGGGGTTTCATACGAGATTTTGTAGAACACTTTACCAAACAGATTCAAGTTTTACGATCTTCAGGAAGATGACTTTTGAAAATATTGTGGGGGGAGGGGGGAAAGGAAAGATGGGTGTCCGTGTGATGTCCGTGGTCGTGAAGTAGAGCGTCGGCCTCGTAACCATAAAGTCCCGAGTTCAATAACCCGGGAGAGGGTGTCGACTTTGGGAGTGTTCATTGGCCCACATTTGGCGCGAGTTTCGGTGTGGTTTCCAGGAAGTAGAATCGAGAGAAATTAGTAGGTTATATAAGTTGCAAGAACTTTTTTCTCAATCGATGTAACATAAATATGTTACAAGAAAAATGCTGATAACATTTACTCCTTTTGCTCACACTGTTTTCTATTCTTTGATAGATGGTACCTATAATTCGAGCTGAATTTCATTTGTCGGCTTCAAATACTTTCGATTTGGGCGAGTCTTGAATTTTGTTGTCCGGTAACCCTTAACCTACAAAATAAGTTAACTAAAACTTTCAAGCCAATAGTAAAAACTTGAATAATGCTATTTCAAACTAATATTTTTGGCGAACAATAAGCGTATCGGAGAGTGTAGATCTAAGATCAGACTGCACGTTTTGTGCAGTCTGATCTTGATCTACACTGTCCGCAAAAGGTCAGTGAGTCGGGCTTAGCTCCCGAAAGGTTAGATTAAGCAATCCATATATATCTCTCACAGAATTTACTATCAAGTATAAATTCGCAGTAAACAACAGCATTAGGCTCTTGTCGTTAGACACCCATATAATAGCAATAAAATTTCATCACTTTCCTATCACCTAGCAATTGCATAATTCCAAACTATTTTGGCCGGATTGCCGCTCGAAACGTCGGACAGTGGAGATCCGAGATCAGACTGTACTTTCTGTGCATTCTGATCTCGGATCTACAATGTTCGCATAATGTCTTTATTCTGTACAGAGTATGCTTTTCAGGTCCATTGACGGCCAAAAGTAAACTATGCGGTGCGGGTGTTCACGATACATCCTTACAGCCTGAGAGAAATAACGCGGTTAAAATTTTATAGACTGTAGAATGGTTCAGAATTTATTCAGCTGTGTAAATATAGATAAATTACTAATATAACATTGTGTAAGGGATAAATACATGTCTCGGAAAGCTTCCATTTAAAACTCGAAACGTCTCAGCAGTGATTTCTTTGATGGCCTCCAGAAAATGAAATGCATTTTCTATCCGTCATAATCTTTGCAACCTTGTAACCGTCAGGGGAAACATTCGGCATCAAGTTACAAGAATGGTTATAGTTTAATAAAATAAAGAAGAAACAGGTTAAAAAAACTGGCTGAAAACTAAGTATGGATGTATCTTTAAAATGCGTTTAAAGTTAAAATACTATTAATACCGTTTAAAAGTGTTAGTTGCTGGCAGGGATATAAATTTAAAACCAGGTACAAAGTAAACAAAAGACAGAGCGTCTTGCCAATTTTTTACCTAGTTTTAGAGTCATTTTTCTTGGACCGACCGCACTTTTATGGTATGCCATTAAAATTTAAATGCATTTTAACACCAACATTGTTTACTTTTGACTGCAACTGGGCCTTTAACTTAAAAAATGGAGGATTTTCCGTTCATTTTATTTTTTTAAATAGATGCGCTTAGAAACACATAAATTCAAGAATTTCACTCAGGAAGATGTCAGCGCTGTTTTCGATAAGCCTAATTTACTGATACGTGAGAAGATTGGCAAATTTAGATATCGATGTACTTGGTCTTGCAGTCACTGAATCACGTGACCATTTCCAATCATGACAGATGAGTGCAAAGTTTGTTCAGTAAGCTGTCGCCGTGATATGACTGAAATAATGTTGAAAGCGAAGTAAAACACAGATTGTGTTTTACCCCACTTTCAACAATATTTCAATTATATCACGGCGACAGCTCACTTATTCAGGTGTTTCCATGGTTTTACCAGTAACAGGCTGGAACACTACAGTGCCCTTTCCAAAGACATTCCCATGAAAATTAGCTGTATAGATGCAGGCCAGCAAGCAAGGAAACAAGCAAGCAAACATGGAAGCAAGCAAGCAAGGAAACAGATTACAGATTCGAAACCTTGACCACTGAGTGAAAAGGATCTTAATTTTTTACCAGACGACAGACAAAATGTCGATCTTGCTTGTCTTTATTGAAAGAATTTTCACACGACAATCAAAACGTGGCAAAAATGATGGAAATTGTCTTGAAAATAACCATTGTCGGTAACGGAAATATCGTCTACGAATTCTCAAAAGTCTGAAACAGACCTATGTCCATTGTTTCGTCGAGTTGAGTCTGAAACATTGTGCCAACTCCGGATTAGAGGATGTTACTGAAAATCTTTTAGTGATAGTGAAATGCGTCTCAAATAACGAACTAAAGTCAGGAAATGAGTCGGTTAACGAATTCTCCTTTTCCAACACTGTTTTCCATTGCTATCCCTACCAGGGTTCTTAAACTACGGCATCGTTTGGCTAAGAATAAGGAGATTCTAGTCGCAGGTTAACACATCAAAGTGTACTTGTACATGTATATGCTTCTGTATACTGTTGTATAAAACCATAGGCAACTGAAGTTCCATCTTTCTATCACGAAACACCAACATTCCATTGTTTGATCATTGGACACCGTTACTAAAAATAGCACATAGCGCATCGCCTCTATATCGTATATGATAACGCTGATACTACTGAGTATACACGATGTAGAGGCGATGCGCAAATGTGCTATATTTAGTAACGTTATCCGATGATCGAACAATGAAATTTTTGGTCCACCAGTGCCCATTCCGTATGGAAAGAAAGAATCGGGTTCAAAGAAGAAGGGGTACAAGACCTGGGTCCGTATTCGCCAACCATTCTTAAGAACATTCTTAGTCTTATACTACAGAGTTTTCGAAATTCGAATGTAATACAACTTCTGATCGGCTAAAGCATTTGGTTCAGCCAATCAGAAATTGTGTTACTTTCATATTTAGAAAATCTTGAAGAATAACACTGAGAATATTCTGAAGAATGGTTGGTGAATACGAACCCTGGCCATCCTTTGAGCGACTCCATTGGTTCTCTTACCTGCCATGTATATGGTATTGATACTTGCTAACCTACCTCTGGGTTTTCTGCCAGTTCAGTTCAAGCGCAAAGTGTCTGAAAACTCCACTCCCAGACTGAGAATCTAACCTTTGACCACCGGTTTAGTAATCATGAGTTTAAACACCACACCACCGTCTTTTCTCAAGCTAATAATGCCTTTGATGTCTTTAATTGATCAGCGCTCTGGCAAAAGGGGGTTTTAAACAATCTTCGTGATACATTATACGAGGCAAGTTATCACATAACTATAGATCCACACAATCCACATTGTCAACCGGTAACCACTGACTGAACCATAGGATGGTCCATCGACATACAGAATTGTTACAAATAGCAAAAGGTTTCCACTCAATGTCAGCCTGCGCGGATTGCGCAGGCTGACATTGGTGGATATTTTTTGCCGATACGAACCCTCTTTTTTACAGAGCATGACTCGTTTATTTGTGCTTTGAGGGATAATTCAATCTGGGAGAGCCAGCCTAATCGTACGAGAGGTAAACAACGGTATAATATGCTGTAAGTTGTAATAATTATAGTATTACCGATCTCGTGAAGCTGCTTTCAGTGGAAGATCAATTATTACTTCTTTATGGCATTTAAATACACCTCGGAATTTCTTCCATGGATATCCATTCAAAAACCGTGAAATCAATGGAAAACTCGCTAATTTGGCAATATGAACATTTTTTCCCCAATCTTCCGTAACATTACTTGCTTTTTCCCTATTAAATATTTTTACGAAATATTTTTACTGTTATGACGTAAATCTCCTTATACTTTAACAAATAAATCTCAAAGAGATGAAAGTCCCAGAATTTGCAAAAGGATGTTGCGAGTATTCTAAGACGGGCATCCATCATTTCTGACATGTTAAATTACCGTGAACAACAGAAACTGCAGGTTCATAGTACTCGCCTGATTGTTGGTCTGCATAACCGGTAAGGCCGAGTCAGATAAAAAAAAGCGGCCTTGGGGTTCTACTTTTTTGTGCTTGTATTAACACTGGGATGGGTGGGTGGGCGGTCCTTTTCTGTGTAAAATGATGGGTGGGGGGATAAAGGGTTAGATCACTGAATTAGTTGGTAAAATTAATACACCAATAGAAGTCAGGTCCTAAAAGTAATGAATTCTCCAGTCTATTACCCATAACGCTCTTTTCCGCTAAAAAATCAAAGAAACTTATCACAAAACCTTTTTGAGATCCTAAGGAAACATTTGAGCCGTGCTCTGTGAAAAGGGGGCTTAATGCATCTGCAAAAAGTATCGACCCAGGTCAGCCTGCGCAGTCCGCGCAGGCTGACCTGGGCCGAAACTTTTCGCTATTGGTCAATTTTCTGTATGCTCAAGGACCAGTCTACCCCATGATTCAGTCGGTTGGTCAGACAAAGTGAATTTCATGGATCCCTAATTATGTGATGTCTTGCTTGGTTCAACGCACCACGGAGATGCATTAAACCCCCCTTTGCCAGAGCATGGCTTACTTTTATTTTCGTTCCATTTTACGAGTATGTCTGTAGAAACGAGGAAAAGGTCTACTGGATTTTCGCTAGAGCTATAGAACGTGCATTCATTCCGTGGTCATGATTTTGGCGCACAAATCTTTGAAGACGTTAATCTAATGGCTCGTTAAAACCCATCCATCACTTTTCCTTTCTCTCTGCCAATCTTCCTTGTCGCCTAATGCATTACCTTGTTTTTTTTTTCTTGAGATATTGAGGCTTTTTTTTGGTGAAGAGAACATTTCAGATTCTTTATAATGTTACAAAATTACAAAAATTATTGATTACTGAATTAAACAAGGTGATAACTGCCAAACCGTCAGTAAAGAAGAGATCTATATTTCAATTCCTTCATGGACAACATAGCCCCACATTTTTTTTTTTTCGAACGGTCTCTTTCTCAGGATAGTGAAATTCGAGATCGTGTGGTAAAGAGTTAACTTTAATTTTGTACTTTTTTTCCTTTTCGAAAAAAAAAAAAATCTTATGTATTTCCTTAAAAATAACAGATGACGAGGACTGCACAGGATGACCTGAATCGACACTTTTTACAAATGCATGAACTCCCCTATTCACAGAACATGGCTCATTTACTGGATTATTTGGGAAACGAGTAATTGTAGTGTACGACCTTTACTGACATAACGAGGAATCTTCGAAGAGTGTTTCGATCCAAATGAACCGGAACTTGAAAAGAAGAATCAAAGTAGAACAGTACCTTGTGTAACAAAGTATGTCCACTTGATCGATTATACATACCCTGGAGGTTCCCCTTTTATCTCCGATTCCCTCCTTACTTGCTTGATTCCGGCTGGCTTCCTTCCTGGCTTCTCTGTTTGCCAGCTTGCTTTCTTACTTGCTTGCAATCTTCCATGTCTGCCAGCGTGCTCCTTACAAGCTTGCTTGCTAGCTAGGTTCCCTGTTTCCTTGTTTGCTTCTATGCTTACTGGGTCCCCTGTTTGCTCGCTTGTTTCCATTCTTGCTTGCTTCCCTGTTTACGCACTTGTTTCCTTGCTTGCTGGCTTCCCTGTTTGCTCACTTATTTGTTTGCTTGCTGGCTTCCCTGTTTTTTGCTTGCTTGCTTGTTTGATAGCTTGTTTCCTTGTTCGCTGGTTTCCCTATTCGTTTGCCTTTTTCATTGCTTGCAGGCTACCCTGTTTACTGGCTTCTTTGTTTGCTTACTGGCCTCTGTTTGCATGCTTGTTTTCTTGCTTGCTGGCTTCCCTTTTTGCTTGCTTGTTTCATTGCTTGCTGGCTTCCCTATTTGCTTGCTTGTTTGTTCGTTTGCCAGCTTGTTTCCTTGCTTGCTGGCTTCCCTGTTTGCTGGCTTCTTTGTTTGCTTACTGGCCTCTGCTTGCATGCTTGTTTTCTTGTTTGCTGGCTTCCCTTTTTGCTTGCTTGTTTCATCGCTTGCTGGCTTCCCTGTTTGCTTGCTTGTTTCTGTGCTTGCTGGCTTCCCTGTTTGCTCGCTTGTTTTCTTGCTCGCTAGAGTCCTGTTTTGCTTCCTTGTTTCCTTGGTTTGTGGCTACCATGTTAGCATGCTTGTTTCCTTGGTTTATGGCTACCATGTTAGCATGGTTGTTTTCTTGCTTGCTGGCTTCCCTGTTTACTTGCTTGTTTGTTTGCTTGCTGGCTTCCATGTTTTTGCTCGCTTGTTTCCTTGCTTGCTGTAGTCCGTTTTTGCTCGTTTGTTTCCCTGCATGCAGGCTTCCATGTTAGTTTGCTTGTTTCCTTGCTTGCTGGCTTCCCTGTTTGCTTGCTTAAATCCTTGCTAGCTTACAGGACTTGAGAATAGGAGGTCGCAGGTTCGATCCCCGGCTTGGCCAATTTCTTTCCGAGGATTGATGATAGTCATCGCGACAGGATTCATTCCTCTCTCACCGCTGACCATTGTTTCGACGATGGTTATGTGGGAAAGCAGCCAGTGGCTTGGAAAGAATATTGTGCGGAGTACTGGTAAAAGAAACTCCAGGAAAGCATGGATAGGTGCACTGGCCGCCGTGATATAACTGAAATAATGTTGAAAACAGCATACAATCAATCAATACTTGCTAGCTGGCTTTCCTGTTTGCTTGATTCTTTGCATGCAGGCTTTCATGTTTGCTCGCTCGTTTCCCTGCTTAGTTGCTTTCCTGTTTCCTCGCTTGTTTCCTTGCTGGCTGGAGTCCCATTTTGCTTCCTTGGTTCCTGGCTTGCTGGCTATCATGTAAGCATGTTTGTTTCCTTGCTTGCTGGCTTCCCTACTTGCTTGCTTGTTTCCTTGCTTGCAGGCTTCCCTACTTGCTTGCTTGTTTCCTTGCTAGCTGGCTTCTCTGTTTCCTTGTTTGTTTTCTTACTTGCTTACATTCCTTTTTGCTTGCTTATTTTCTTGCATGCAGGCTTCCACGTTTGCTTGCTTATTTCTGTGCCTGCTGGCTTGCCTGTTTGCACGTTTGTTTCCTTGCTTGCTGTCTTCCCTGTTTGCCTGCTTGTTTGCTGGCTTCCTTTTTTGCTTGCTTGCCGGCCTCCGCGTAGGTTGACATGTGTCAAACCTTTTTGCTTTTGGTTAATTTTTTCTGCATGTTCAAGGACCATTCTACCTCAGAATTTAGCCGGTTGTTTGGTAAAATGGATTTTATGAATCCATAATTGTGTGATGACTTGCTTGGTATAATGCTTCATAGAGATGCATTAAACCCCCTTTTTCCAGAGCATGGCTATAATGTTATGCAAGGCAACTCGAATGAAATACATGTATTAACTTATATACCGTGTTGAAGTATTATAATTGGACTACACTTTTGAAATAAAGATTAATTTCACTTTCTTTGATGAATTTATTATTGCCGAAGGGAGCCAGAACAGTTCGTGCTTAAAAGAGCGTTAATCGTTTTCTACTGAACGTCTTGATTGAATTACTTTGTCAGGTGAAACATTTTTAGGAATATTATGATTCCTCTAATTTTGACTCTTTTTTCAAGAAGCACGCAATTGTTTACTATCTTTTCAAGGACAAAATCCATTACTTGAGTCACATTTCATTTGTCGTTTGCACATGCTTTCGATTTGAAATGGTTTGATATTTGGCCGTCTGGTTAAGAGTTAAGTACCATAATCTTTCGAGCTATCACATGTTTCGAATTATCGGAGTTTCAGTGTTCTCTCTTTGGAAATGAGTGTAAATAAAACAGTCTATAAGTAAGAGAGCCTGGTCTTTTCTTACAAGTATTTCACACCATTTGAAGGCTTAAAAAGCTTTCGCAGACGGTGTAGGTCAAGATCGGACTCTACAGAACGTGCATTTTGATCTTGATCTGCGCCCTCCGCTACATAATGCTAAAGTATAACCGAAAAAACATTCAGTTGCTATGGAGATATACTTTAATACCTCGAAAAAAGTCGAGCTCATTTAGTTGGCAACAACAGAGTTAAACATACCATATAAACAGTATTTTAGGCTTTTGCAGGCGTTACTGAGTTCTGTCTAATATTTTCTCCTGGTTGAAATCTATAGTTCACTTACTATTTTTAGGATTTATTGGAATTTGCAAATGGCGCTGGAGATTTACGTTTGATCGCGGTAGTATATTTTGTTGACAGTAATGCGGTCGTAACTTCCGTCTGAACTCCGTTACGACAGCAGCTTGTCTGACGATTACTCTCGGTGGAATCAATGTCTTTATTTGTGAAATCAAAATGGATTGCTACCTTGACGCTGTCTTCTATTTAACCCTTATCCTGCTAAATGAGTGAAATGAAACTGTAAAGCCGACAGTAAAAACCCATTTTTGTGCTACTCCAAAGGTATTTTTGTGGGAAAGACATCTCCTTATCGGACAGTGTAGATCCAAGATCAGACTGCACATTCTGTGTAGTCTGATCTTGATCTACACTGTCCGCAAAAGATCAGTGAGTCACGCTGAGCAGCCTAAAGGTCACTGAATAGTGAAATTTTGATAAAATCACCTTTGCTGCATTGTTAAGTCAGGCCCATATTCACCGACCATTCCTTAGAACTTTCTTAGTCTTATTCTCAAGAATTTTCTAGATTTAGAAGTAAAACATCTGATTGGTTAGAACAAATTATTTAGCCAATCAGAAGTTGCGTAACGTTCTCAAAACTGGAATTAGACACAGAATGAAATTGAGATTGTCTGGTGAATACGGACTGCAGACCAGATTGAAATATAGACTGGTATAAAATTGATTTAGATTTAGATTTTGGTTTAGTATGAGAATGAATACGTCTTTGATATTTCTGCCGGAACAAGTCTGCTTGAGGCCAGTGCACAAAAAAGGAAACTACGCATACAAAGTAAATTGGCCTACGTCTAGGAAGGGACCCTGGCTTTTCATTCCGCCCCCCTTTTCTTTTTTAAGACCAGCTATTTTCGAAGAATACGTCGAGGTATTGTTTGTCGTCTGCGTCGTTGTGCAAAAACTTTAACATTTTATAAAATCTCTGTTATTACTGAAGATATTTGCTTCAAACTTGGCCAAGTTGTTAATGTTTAACCCTTTCCCAAACAAGCCCTGGTTTTCACGAGTCTGCAGTACAAGTCTTTTGAAAACACTGTGGGAAAAGGAGAAATTGCTCGTAACGAGCAATTTCTCCTTTTCCCATAGTGTTTTCTACCCTTTTTCATAACTTTCTGCGATTTTCATCAAATTTAAAACTGTCGTCTGCAAACTCTTTCAATTTGGACCAGTCCAAAATTTGTCGTTTGGGAAAGGGTTAAAAGGAGAACCTATACAACAAGGGCAGGTAACCATCAAAGTATTTTTGTCAGAGTTATGCCCCTTTTCGACTTAGAATTTTCCTTGAAAGTCAAACATCCGTAGCGGAGCATTGGCACCCGCATGCGGTGCTCTCGTTTTAATTAAAATGTAAGGCAAGTTCGGTTTGATGACGATATGAAGGCAGTCAATTGCCAATCTCTTTAGCAGACAACAAAATCTTCGACTTTTCTCAAAATGAAAGCATTTGCAGACGACAAATTAAATGTTGCTTGACCTTAGGAACTTGCATTTGAAAGGCTAAAAAACAATGCGGGAAAAGTAAAAGATGCTGGTTACCGGTATTTTCTCCGCTTACAACCAAGTTTTTTAATAGCCCTTTTCATCTGGGCCATAAAACTCGGAACTTTGTGGTGGAAAGTTTCGAATTATAAAACAAGCAAAATCAAGAAAGAGAGAAATCCCTGCACAAATCGTTTTTCAGATCTTTCTTCTACATTATAGCTTTTGTTTCAAATTAAGCGGAGTGAGTCTGAAAATTTCATCAGGATCTTTCCCCCTGATTTATTAGATGTTGTCCAAGTGGGACTGGGTTAATACAATAACAAATCGAACGGAAAATCGTTGTCGTCTCGCTGGATCTTAATTTAGTTCTAGCCTAGCATACCTCGAGTATACACTTTTTTCTAATCTCAACGCATAATGCAGTAGACGTCTATTAAAACGTTGTGCAAGCAAATAGGAAAAAAAATGATATATTGGCGATTTATCTCTACCTTTTGTCGATTGGCTGTTTCTGAAAACACATTTTAACCATGCTCTGTGAAAAAGGGGGCTTAATGCATTTGCAGAAAGTATCGACCCATGTCAGCCTGCGCAGTCCGCGCAGGCTGACATGGGTCGATACTTTTTGCTATTTGTAAATTTTATGCAAGGACCATTTAGGGTTTCGGTAGATTGTTAAACTAAATGGATTTTGTGGATCTATAATCATCTGATGGCTTGCTTGTCATAATGCATCACGGAGATTCATTAAACCTCCTTTTGCCAAAGCATAGCACATTTCTTTTTTCAGCTAGACAGCCATGGTTTGCCTCTACGGTTCAATCATATGCCCTTAGATGTTCGCAGAATCTGGTCAATTATTACACTATTTCTTTGATCTTTAACAGGACTTTGCGTCAAGTCTGAATACCAGCTGATTTCTACCATGTTTGTCAAGTTAATATACTAGCTGATTTACTGACACTGATTTCAAATCTATACAAATACATTTGAGCGGCCTTCTGGTGAAAGGGGGGGGGGGGGGGGGCTTAAAATAATGCATCTCCGTGATGCCTTGTACCAAGCAAGTCATCAGATAATTATGGATCCATAAAGTCCATTCCAAAAACGACTAAATTATGAAGGAGAATGGTCCTTTGGCATGCAGAAAATTGAACAGTAATAAAACGTTTTGACCCGGGTCAGCCTGGGCAGGCTAACCTGGATCGAAACTTTTAGCAGATGCATTAAACCCCTATTTCACAGAGCATGGCTCAATTTAATTTGATAGCTGTACAGATGGTGCTGTTGTCACCAACAACTCTACGTGGCACTGTAAAATTTCAATTCTCAATGACTTCTTAATTTCAGAGGTTCACAGTTTCTGATTGGCTGGAGAAATTATTCATCCGATCGGATTGATTGATTGTATGATGTTCAACGCCGTTTTCAACATTATTTCAGTTATATCGCGGCGGCCAGTGCGCCTATCCATGCTTTCCTGGAGTTTCTGTTACTAGTACTCCGCACAATATTCTTTCCAAGCCACTGGCTGCTTTCCCACATAACCATCGTCGAAACAATGGTCAGCGGTGAGAGAGGAATGAATCCTGTCATGAGACTATCATCAATTCTAGGAAAAAAATTGGCCAAGCCGGGGATCGGTGCGACCTCCTGTTCTCAAGTCCCGTACGTTACCGACTGAGCTACGGGGGCTTGGCTCATCCACTCAGATATTGTGTAACTTGTGTACAGTCCGTTTCGAATTGGCCATGGTTAAAATTATTTAATATTTGAATTGTGCTAGATTATTGAAAAGAAGCATTTAGTTGTCTTCGAAACGAGAGGTCATGACCTTTCTTTCTTTCTTCAAAATTCAGAGGACATGGAGCTCGTGGCTTGTTTTAGCCGCAAAAATAAGGGTTTGGTAAAGCCATGAAAGATTGCGAAAAAACGGCATATTAATGTGCTATTTTTGATTTTTATCCCCAGGTTATCGGTTGTTTCGAGTTTGAATTTATCTTGGCATTTTCAGGCTGGTACCCTGGGTTTGGACTGTGTGAATTTTGGATTTTAGACAAAAAACAGTCTGTTTTGTCGTGTTTTTCGGACTATACCATTGGTCGGATGAAGTCAGTGATTTCACTGATTTACAAGTTGAACATGATTTATTGTTAAATACCAGCACTTTTGGACTATGTTGTTGCATTTAAATGCTTTTTGTCATTTCAGACTGATTTTAGACCTTTGAAAACAGAATTTCTGTTAAGCGTGTTGTTGGCCGAGACGAATGCAGTGGAGAACTGTGTTTCGCCGCCTTAGATTGGTTGTTTATTTCGCATCCTCGCAGTTTCGAATTCACATTCCTCTAAAAATACGAATATCTGACAGTACTCCGCGTCGTTCGAAGAATTTTTTCCGCTTGTTACTCTTTAGCGGCAGAGTTTTGAGTTATGCGTACAGCGTACTAATATTTATCAAGTACAGGATAGTGATTTTTCAAAGCGGGCAGGTCAATTTTAGATGAATATAACATGCACAGAGCACGGACGCAGCGGTTCTAAGTAATTCAAGAAAACGACTTACAAACACTCTAATGAGACCCATTAGTAACTTGCATGAAGTAACTGTTTACGAAAAACGTACGACCTTTTTGTTGAAAAGACAACAAACGGAAAAATAATTATTTCCTTCACAGAAATGACGAGAACTGTTGAAAGCAGGGCAAGAAGAAATAGATTCGCAGATTGTTACTTTACTTCTGTCATTCACCAGGCAACCGACCTTACCTACAATTCTTAAAACGCCTTTCACAACTGTAATTGGCTTTGCGGTCAGTGTAGATCAAAATCAGACTGCACAAAACGTGCAGTCTGATCTTTGATCTACACTGCCCGCTTGACCGAGGCATTCTAGATAACAGCAACTTTGTTATTGCAATTATTTCGCTTTTTTCTCTGGACTGAAAATGTCTTTGTGGTTTATTTGATGCTCTATGGCTTAAGTAACTGTCGATTTAGCCTGGCTTTTCTCCTTTTCCCACAATGTTTTCAACCCTATCAATGACAAAGTCCGGCATTTGAGCTACATTTAATTTGTCGTCTGCAGTCTGCAGATACTTTCAATTTGGCCCAGTCTAAAGCTTTGTTATTCTTGTAAAGAGTCAAGTGCATGTCGATTTACCCCGCTATTGCCGTGCGACAAAATTTTTTAGAAACGTTCGTACTGAAAGCATTCGAGAAACCAAAAAGAGCCATGCTTTGCGAAAAAGGGAATTAATGCGTCCGCAAAAAGTATCGTCCGCAAAGGCTGACCTGGGTCGAAACTTTTGGATATTTGTAAATTTTCTGCAAGTCAAAGGACCATTCTGACTCGTGATCCAGTCGGTTGTAAGACAGAATGGATTGTATGAATTATGGATCCATAATTATGTAATTACTTGCTTAGTATTATACATCACTGAGATGTTTTAAACGCTATTTTACCAGAGCAGGGCTCAAGTAAAACTGCTTAAAATGCCCGTATTCACCAACCATTCTTAAGAATATTCTTATTCTCAAATATTGTCCAAATTTGAAAGTAACACAGCTTCTGATTGGCTAAACCAAATGGTTTAGCCAATCAGAAGTTGTGTTACTTTCAAATCCAGAAAATGTTGGAGAATAAGACTAAGAATGTTCTTAAAAATGCTTGGTGAATACGGACCCTGTAGAATCGTCTTTGAAAGAATGATAAAACATTGTAGCTAAAAGAAAAAAAAAATTCCACCGCTCTTACGATGTTTTGAAAAGGTTTCTACATACGGGTTGTAAAACGGACTCTTTATGACGGTCTGTTTGCAAAAAGAGAACACTGACAAAATAACCGCCTTTGAAAACCTGGGCAAAGTCATCAGACTTTGAGAAAAAAAAAACACAACGAGAAGTTTCTTTATCTGGTCTTTGCCGAAATCATCCAACAAACATTATCGCTTATGAAACTCGAGAAAACAAAACGGCATTTAAAAAAAAGAAAGAATTGTTCTTTCTCTTACATGAAGTCATTCTGATACTTTGTAGCCTAAGATATTTTGAAAAATGTGTTACAAATTGACAAATTGCTCAGTTTCATAATTTTTCTAATTTTTCATGTTGTTTTAAATTCTATCCCTAAATCCAATAATTTGTGTATTTCTGTGCATTTTCTGTCTTAAATGTCGTTTCTTCTGCAATATTCTTCTTTACTATATGGAATGGTTTAAAAATGCATATGAAGTAAAACAGTGCATGCGTGTTCCGCCTGTTGGGCTCATCAGCAGTTATAACAATCACCTGTTTTTCCTGGTACAAATTAACTGAACATATGTAGACATCCACCAAAAATGTAAATACAAATTATTCTGCAGGGGGGGAGAAATTTCACTGCAGACGAACAAAACATGCTGAACAACAGACTTTGAATTCTTAACTCTTAGAGGGCCTTTCACTAATATAGATGCTTTTGCGGCCAGTGTAGATCAAGATCAGACTGCACAAAATGTGCAGTCTGATCTTTGATCTACACTATCCGCTTTGCTAAAAGACTTAAGACAAAGGGAAGCCGTGAATTTGAAAATATCTCGGTCTTTTTTCTAGAATGAAAATATCCATTGGATTTATTGGGCGCTGTAAGGATCTACATGTACTTTGTACAGATATATTTCCTCGAGTACGACACAGCGCGGTTTTGAAAACATTGCGAAAAATAGAGGAAATGCTTATTTCAAGTAATCTCTTTATTTGTCACGATGTTTTCTATCCCGACCCTCGGCATTCTGAGATCAAATTTATCAAAAACGTATTCTTTTCCTGTCAAGTTATCAGCAGGGGAGCTGTTTGTGGCTCAATTATTAAGAGATATGAACCATGCTCTGTGAAAAGGATCTGTGATGCATCTGCAAAAAGTATCGACCCAGGTCAGCCTGCGCAGTCCGCGCAGGCTGACGGGGGGTCGAAACTTTTTGCTTTTGTTAAGTTTTTTTGCATGTCAGAGGACCAGTCTACCTCATGATTCAGTCGTTGAAAGACAAAATGGATTTTATGGATCCATACTAATGTAATGACTTGCTTGGTATCATGTATTACGGTGATGCATTAAACCCCCTTTTTCCAGAAAATGGTTCATATGTATAGCATTAGACAACGGAGACCCAGGGTTCGATTCTCATCTCGAGGTGCTGGGGTTTTTCGTTTGATTGTCCATAGGCAAGACATCTTAGAGCCCTAGTCTAGTACTGGTGAAACCCAGGAAATACCTGAAAAAGTGCGCTGTCGCCATGATAAGACTGAAATGATGCAGAAAGTTGTGTCAAACTCCATTCATAGATAGATAGATAGATGAATGGATGGATGGATGGATAGATAGATTAAGTGAGTGAGTGAGTGACCGACCAATCGACTGTCTGATTGATTGAATGGTTCGTTGGTCGAATGGATGGTTGGTTGGTTGTTTCGTTGGTAGGTCGGTTTGTTGACAGACCGACCGACTGGGGAAGGGTTGAAGGCAAATTTCAAGAATTTGAAGAAGTTGTCGCCTCAGCTTATCCTTTGAATTTGACCAGGTCAAACATTTTGTCGTCTGTTAAAGACTCAACAAATTTCAACATGCAACAAATCTGAAGCAGACGAGTTCAGAGATATTTATCTGTACAGAAGGAATAACAGACAAAAATCAGCTCTTTACCAAACGACAAAATGTTGGAGGCGGTCAAAATTGAAAGCATTTGCTGACGGCAACACAAATGTGATGAAAAACTGAAATGTATCATATAGGGAGGCCGACAGACCTTGACTGGTTACCAAAATTTTCTCCTTTTCCCACAATGTTTCAAAAAGCCTTCTTCTACAAGGTCGTTGAAACTCAGGATACGGCGGGGTAAAGGGTTAATAGATAACGAATTAAGGCTTAATGCACTAGCAATTTCTCTTTTTACCATGATGTTTTGAAAGTGATCTGCCGCTAGACTGAGAAGGACGTGTACAGGGAGAAATCATTTTACGGTTAATTAAAGTCACAGCGTTATCTCATCTATGCCAGATCAATAGAAAGGCAAATGGCGTCGGTCGTTTTCAATTTTTGTCAAACCTTGGGATGATTGAGAATTCTTTCGATGCTTTTTTTGTTCGTTTGTATGGTGTTTAGACGTCATTTTCGGCATTATTCTATTTATATCGCGATGGCCTGTACACCTATTCATGCTTTCCTGCAGTTTCTTTTATCAGTGCTTCGCACAGCATTCTTCAATATTCGTCTTAAGCTGGTTCTCTATATAGCCATCGTCAAAACAATGATAAGCGGTGAGAGAGGGATGAGTTCTGTAGCAAAGGCTATCTAAATTCTCGGAAAGAAAAAAAAAAAACGAACTGGGGATTCGAAATTGTTGACCAACGCATCACTCGAGATTTGCAGAATGCAGAATGTGACCGAATCACAACGAAATCAGTCCGCCTCTACGTAGAAAGTGTGTCAACTATGGAAGTGAACATCGCCAGTCTCTTTGAAATCATGGCTGAGTTTGATTTACAATCGAATTGAGAACGGTCGAAATTTACAACAAACATTCAAAATCTAATCTCAGTCAGCATATCCCTAGCGATGGTTACGTGGTTCCCTTTACTGTTTCAATTCTCCAGTATAAAAGAATGTGCAGTTCTTTTGCTACAATACAGTTTTGCACTGAAAGCATTCATTCGAAACTTAACCATCAAATGGAAAAAAAAAAGCATCAATGGAATAACAATGCAGACAGTCAGTCCATGTGTATAACGATAAAGATAGATGATATCCATCGTAAATTATATACAGAGCACCAGATAGTGATTTTGATTTCGAAATTGAACATATTAAGTATTCTCCACTAAACCCTATGTTATGGGTACTCATTAGAATCGTCTCATCGAGACGATTCTAATGAGTACCCACAACATAGGGTTTGGAAGAGAAATAATGGATTAAGAATGTCATCACTCCCTCTTATCTGGAGCTCTGTATGTACCAATAAAAAGTCTGCTAAAGACTCCAGAAAAGAGGAAATTAAAAGAAGAGACAGAGTTCTGAAGAGGCGAGCAGAGGTACCCTTTGTTTAATGATTTGTTTAATGTTTAATAACGCTGTACCAGACGACAAAATTTTAAACTTATTCAAATTGAAAGCACTTGCAAACGACAAATAAAATGTGGCTTAGATAAAATTATTTCCCTTAGAGTAGAAAACATTATTGGAAAAGGACAAAATGCTTTTCCCCATAATTTTTAACCCTTGTCCTGCTTAAAAAAGTGAAATGAATCTTTTAAGCCGATATTAAACACCCAAATTTTGCTATTTCAAAGGTACTTTTTTTGGGGAAAATATCTCCTTAACGGACAGTGTAGATCCAAGATCAGACTGCACGTTCAGTGCAGTCTGATCTTGATCCATACTGGCCACAAAAGCGCCGTAAGTCGCGCTTAGCAGCCTATGGTTAAATGCCTTTTTTCCTCGAGACAGTGGATTGTCTATTACAGGGTTAGATTCATTTTTAGAAAGCGGATATAAATCATTTGAAGTTAAATATATCTATTTTAGATTAAATCTATTTATTTCACATCAACTGTAAAACAAGCTGGACCGCTTGTACCACTTATGTAATTCAATCACGATAAATGCTGTCTGGAAAACGTGTAGCCAGGGAAATACTTCCTGTTTCCATTCGTAACACTCTTCAGGGAAAAGGCGCGTTTAGACCTACTACCGGGACCCATTATTTTCTGCTAGGTGGCATTTTTCAAAAACAAACCTTTCTGATATGAGAATTGTGGGTACAGAACCGGATTACTTTTCATGGCGGCAATCAATGCAACGAATTTCAAAATAAAATATACGTTTACTCACTAAAACATACCTTGTACGGTTCATCCAGCCATGGTTAGCTAGCATATAACCTATTCACCAGCCATTTATAAAAATAGCCCATATAAGCTTGGAAAAGCCCCTGTATGAGCCCTGCAAGATGGGGACGTTATTTTTGTTGTCAGTCTGTTTCACAAATCCCGGTTTTCCCCATGTCTATTTTAAGAAACAGTCTACAGAGATTTGCAGTCAATAATTGGTATTTTTTTTAAAAAAAAAAGGCGGTTTCCCCGTTTGAAATCATTTTGTTTTTTGAGAAATTTGTAGTGAAAAAACTGGTTTGATTTTTCCACAGACGTATTACTTATTGTCATTTTCCGCCTGCACTTTTCAAGCAGCAATTTACGCACCGCGTATTAATATTGACTGTGACGTGTCATAGCAGACAGGTAAAATCTTGAAAGAATATTGACATGCGCAACAACGTCATCGGCAATAATATATAAACTACAATCAAACGCAGCCATCTGCCCTAAGGGAGACACATTTCATTGCGATGCAGTGTCTAATAAGCATATTAAGACTTTCATTTCTCATTTTCTTTTCCCGTTATGGTTTGGTTAAGGATGTGGCTACGTTACGGGCACCTTGTAGGTTCCGGTGATATCGCACTGTCTCGCGAGACTCGTTTATTTTCTTTCCATATACGCGCAAGAGTTCTCAAAGGGAGATAACTCTAATGGACTGGCGATAATAAGTAATCGGAAGGTTCATTCTGCTCACCAGGGAATAGATCCCGGAACCTTAAACTCTTTACCAAACGACAAAACTTTTGACTGGTCCAAATTGAAAGCATTTGCAGACGACAAATTAAATGTTGCACAAATTAGAAAATTTTTCTTTGAAAGGGTAGAAAACATTGCGGAAAAAAGGAGAAAATGTTGGTTACCAGCATTTTCTCCCTTTTCCGCAGTGTTTTCAAAAGTTCTTTTCCTTGGGGTCATTAAAACTCGGGACTGTGTGGTAACGAACTAATGCGAGAGATCCTCTTTCAATAAATGATTTCTACCTTTTCTTAGATAGTTATCATCATTGAGACACAATCTAAAATCTCGTGTGCAAAAAACTTTAGATTTGGACAAGTAAAAAAAAAAAAACCCGGACGGTTTGGAATGACGTTGTTTAAAATTTTGCGATCCCTTTTAACAATTGCCTAAAATTAAATGAAGCACGTTTTAATTTCGCATGGTTGTCACTCTAAAAATGACGTATTCGCCTCGGCTTCAAAGTCTCTTATTACAAAATTCAATTTCAGTAATGAAACTTTGATGTAATTGGGAACAGACAGACTGAATATTGACTTCATTCGGTCTCTGAATACAGCGTCTACGTTCCTTCTACGTGGAACGAAAAACAAGATCAGGCTATAAGAACGTGCAGTCTGATTTTAGTCTGAGATCCTAATTAAATTTCTCAGCTTGACTATAGTCACTTTTGTCCCTTTAACCCATTACCAGACGACAAAATTTTGACCGTGTCCAAATTGAAAGCAATTGCAGACGACAAAATAAATGTAACATAAATGATAATTAATGTCTTTGATAGAGTGGAAAACATTGTGGGAAAAGGAGAAAATGCTGGTTACCAGCATTTTCTCCTTTTTCCACAATGTTTTCAAAAGGCTTCTTTTCCAGACGCGTCAAAATGAGTCATTGTGTGGGAATGGGTTAAAATCATCATGAAGGTCTTAAAATGAGAGCTGGCACCGTTGATTATTGCAATCCGCAGTGTCAGATAAACCAAATATTTCATTCTAGAAATAAAATTCGGATAATTGCAATTTCGAAATTACTGTTGTCTGTAATGTTTCAGGAAAGCGGACAGTGTTTATCAAAGAGCATGACCTATACTGGCCGCATAAGCAACTAAAGTAGTTAAGGACGCTTTAATGGGTTACGTAGCGATTTAAAGCTTTGAGTAAAGTCTCAAGTTTTAGAAACATTTTAAACAAATGAACCATGCTCTACGAAAAGGGGGCTTAATGGGCGAAAAGTATCGACCCCAGGTCAGCCTGCGCTGTCCGCGCTGGCTGACCTGGACCGAAACTTTTCGCTATTGGTCAATTTTCTGTATGTCAAAGGACCAGTCTCCCTCACGATTCAGTCACTTGTCAGGCAAATGGACTAAATGGATCCATGATCATGTGATGACTTGCTTGGTTTCATGCAGCACGGGGATGCATTAAGCCCCCTTTTGCCGGAGAATGGCTCAAATATGAAAAAAAGATTTCTCTGAGAATTCTCTGATTTAAAACATGTTTTTTGATGCAACAACGGTTCAAATATTTATTTACAATTTCCTGACAGAGGTTTGTAACATGCATTTAACTCTATACGACAAGTTTTCGGATTCGTTCAAATTGGAAGCTGACGACAACTTAAATGTGATTCCAATACATGGATTTGTTTGTGAAAGGGTAGAAAACAATGTGGGAAAAAAGAGAAAATGCTGGTTTCCAGGATTTTGTTCTTTTTCCACATTGTTTTCAAAAGCCCTCTTTCTCGGGGTCATTAAAACCAGGATTGTTTGGTAAAGGGTTAACCCCTTACAACATAATTTTAAAACAATTAACATTGAAATCAATTACAGACGACAAATTAAATGTGGCTCACGTGATGGGATATGAATAGAATAGAATAGGATATGTCTTTCACGGGGTAGAAAACATTGTGGTATGAAAGAAAATGCTGGTTACGAGCATTTTCTCATTTTCTCGCGTCTTTTTGAAAAGTTTTCCTCGTCAGCGTCATTTAAAAACGACATTGTTTGGAAACGGGTAAAAAAAAAAGAATTTTGACGCCATCTTGTTTTAAGTGTTTCTCTAAGATTTCGTCAGAATTAATTTTCATGGTGTTTGTATACTTTCTAGTTGAAAAGTCAGTACTGTGCTGTAGCTTTTTCTTGGAAAATCACGATGGACTTGAGACTGTGCGGTGCACAATAAATATCCAAATATGAAAAAGCATCGTAAACGTCTAATTGAAACTACCCTAAATTTCTATATGTTATCTAACATTTCTTAACAATCTATTTACATGCTAATGACTTAAAGATACATCCTTACAGTAAGAGAGAAAAAAACACTCTTAAAACGTGATAGTCTGTAGAATGGCTTAGAATTAGTCAGCTGTGAAAACATAAATACATTACCACTACATATGGTGTAAGGGATAGAGAAACTTAAGGGATTTGTCCTTATTTACAACCGGAAAAGACAACATTGATTTCTTTGAAAGCCTCCAGAAAATGAAATGTATTTTTTTATCCGTCGTAATCTGTGTAATCTTGCAACCGTCAGGGGTAACATTTGGCATGAAGATACAAGAATGATTATAGTTTTATAAAATAAAGATGAAACGGGTTAAAAACAGGCTGAAAATGAGTACAGATGTATCTTTAAGTAAGGAAAATTGCATTCTCACAGTACAATCTGGTCACTGAAAACACGTAGTTGCCATTATCTTATTAAGAATTTTGTTATGTGTGCTTGACACTGAAGCTGCTAAGCGAGATTCACTGACCTTTTGCGGACAGTGTAGATCAAGATCAGACTGCACAGAACGTGCAGTCTGATCTTGGATCTACACTGTCCGATACGGATATTTTTCCCCGAAAGATATGTTTGAAATAACATTATCAGGGTCCGTATTCACCAACCATTCTTAAGAACGTTCTTTGTCTTGTTCTCCAGAATTTTCTACATTTGAAAGTAACACAACTCCTGATTGGCTAAGCTAAACGGTTTAGGCAATCAGGAGTTGTGCTACCTTCAAATGTAGAAAATCTTGGAGAATAAGACTAAGAATATTCTTAAGAATGGTTGGTGAATATAGACCCGGGTTTTTACTATCGGCTTGAAAGTTTTATTTAACTTATTTAGCGGGATAAGGGTTAACAGACGACACAATTTTAGACTCGTCCATCATCAAAAACACTTGCAGACGTCAACTTAACCCTTATCCTGCCAAAAAAGTGAAATGAAATTTTCAAAGCGGTAGTTAAAACCCGAATACTGCTATTTCAAACTTATTTTCAGGGACAAAAATATCCTCATCAGACAGTGTAGATCCAAGATCAGACTGAACCTTCCGTGCAGTCTGATCTTGATCTACACTGTCCGCAGAAGTCAACCTAACCCTTTTCCTTCCAAAAAAGTGAAATGAAATTTTCAAAGCGGTAGTCAAAACCCGAATACTGCTATTTCAAACTTATTTTCAGGGAAAAAAAACATCCCCATCGGACAATGTAGATCCAAGATCAGACTGCACGTTCTGTGCAGTCTGATCTTGATCTACACTGTCCCCAAAAATGTCGGTGAGTCGCGCTTAGCAGCTTAAGTGTTAAATGAGGTTCTAATTGTGGACTTTATCCATGAATGTGGGGGAGGGGGAAAGGGAGGAAGAAAGCAGGAAAAAAAAAAACCCAGAAAATACTGGTTTTCAGCATTTATCTCCGTTTCCGAAAATGTTTTCAAAAACTCTCTTCCTCAGGGTCGACTCATTAAAACTCTAGATTGTTTGGTAAATAGTTAAAGGAAATGGCAGGTGCGCCTCGAGCAGACTGGTATACGTGTTCTTGGCATGGTTCCTATTTCCGTCAGACTGTGACAGAGATTTGCAAGTGACAGGTTAGTTAATGGCTACTTTAAACTCATAGAGCGCCGAATTAACCCAACCTACAGTTTAAATCTAGAAATAAGATTCAAATAATCGAAATTTCACAGAAGCCTTTGCCCAGAGCATCTCAGGAAAGTAGACAATGAAGATCACGTATCAAACTGCACGTTTTCGCAGTCGGATCGTGATTTACATTGGCCGCAATGGTAATTGTAGTAGTGAGAGGCGCTTTAAGGGTTAAGTATTCCTTTTTGTCGTCTGCTGTTGGGAAAAAGAAATTGGTGTAAGGTGCAACACAACGGGCAGGCTATCCATACAAAACACAGGGCACTTATTTCTAGAATTTTGATTGATTTCCTCGGAGAAATGAACGCCAGGCTGATTGGGAGACCTTTATGCCACTGTTTCAAAATTTTTATGTGTGCCTTCTTTTATTCATTTGAAGGGGGATCAAATAACCCCCGCACCAGAAGGTGCATAGACAACCCTGCATTGTGGGAAAAGAACGTTTGCATTTTTCCACAATGTTTTCAAAAAAATTCTCCCCTTGGGTCTTTAAAACTAAGAAATGTAAGTAGAGGGTAAATGAGAAAGTCTACTAGCAGATGGTACTGTACCTTTAACATAAGAAGATGGTACTGTACCTTTAATTTTACCTTTTCAATTGAACTTGCAGCGGACGATTTTATAACATCCATGTAAATTATCGACAATCAACATAAATAAGTTTTAAAAAGGCAGCAGAGACCGACAGAACGCTAAGATAGAAAGTCGCTTCTGAAATTTGGATAACATATAGCATCTCTAATTACGCTACAGTGAGCAATTATTGGATTCCACTAATGGAGTTAGAGATTTACATTTTATTGCGGAAGTACATTTTGTTGGCAGTAATGCTTCTTGCACTTCCGGTTGAATGCCGTAAAAATGGCGACTCTGACCTCTGATGGAAAACGAACTCTCCAAATCACTTAAAAAAGACCAAATAGCATATTAAACAGCGAAATAATAGTGGGCTTAAAACCTAGCTGGAATTGGACTTTTCCAATTTGTGAAAACCCGATCAAACTCTTTAGATGTCCTGGGTTTCTTTTTGTTTGAAAAAAATATATTTAAATCGTAGGTGTTAAGGATTTAAAAACTCGTTCCTTTGCATGTTCAATAACAACAGCCTTTCAATACTAATTTTTCCAGTCTGATAGAGTTATCTCTCTTTGAGCATCCTCTTGCCCATATTAGATTGGTTACCTCCTCTGATACAGCAAGTGTATAGGGATCGGTACTGGCTACTAAAAACGGGCAGAATTCTGCCCGTCTATTTTTAGAACAGCTATGTCGCGAGACAGAGAGATTCAGGGGAGATCACTCTCACTTCCTGATCGGTAGATTTTCAGATATTTTTGACAACAGGGATAAATGAATTAACCAAACGACAGCCGATAGATCGCTCCTCCCACTGTTGTCACGTGACCCGCGAATCTAAAAACCTAGACAAACATTACCCAGACACGAGGGTTTAGCTAGGAAACATATGCAAGTTACCAGAAGATACTTTAACACGAAATAATTGTTCAAGATAAAATAAGCACGGGAACAATTTGAGAAAAGGTAGTTACATCTTTTGGATTTAGGTTTTTCGAAGTTTTATAGGTGAAAATTGAAATAGAGACTGTTTATTTCGAAGTCAGTTGACTTACACCTCTTACGCCACTTACGTTTGATAATGTAGGTACAATACGTGTACATGTAACTCGTGCTTCCTAAATATTTCTTAAAGTCATTGGTCTTCAAATGCAATTCATCTTTTACCCGGACAAAAATAAGCTTTTTCAAAGTTACAGAGATTTTTCCATTACTTAGTCCGTGATATATGCTTCAATAATTTCACCACAGCAAATTGCAAGACTTTTACATTACCAAATGAAATATAGATGTTTTTAACAGGGCAATATGATTACCAGATGTTTGAATTGAAATTAGAAGATACATCGACAAATGATAGGTTTACCAAATTGATTTTTTCAAGTTTGAGGGAAAAACCCGAGGAGAAGAATAAAAAGAATAAAAATATGAATATATTTCTAAGCATTCGCCGGTAAATACTATGCTGTAAGAGTAATAGAAAAATAAATTGACTTACACATTGAACATGTATAAGCCAAATTTCAAACACTAATAATCGTTGAAAGGGGTTATAGACGGTCACAAAGAGTCAGACAGATATAACACGTGTGTGTAATTTTACAAGTAGGACAGTACCAGACGCTTTTGGGGTGGTATACCGATATCAAAGGAATACCGCATAAACCCTTGCTCCACGTTTTGCGTAAACAGTGGCAACATGTACAACAAATCAAACGAAAACGGCTTGATTGGTACCTAATTGATTTTCGATAAATAAATAATAGTTTAAGGGAGATTAAAAGATTGAAAATAAAGGGAGGGGAAAGATGGTTATATATATGGGGTGGCATATCGTTTTTAATTTAAAAGGCTTTAAGTTTGCATTCATAGATATGTTAAAATACAGAGACCAACGGGAACAACGTTTTTAATGGTTTACTGATGGAGGAAGATGGCATTTATTTTTAATTTAAACAAATGTCAGAACTGTGCCTACATTGCATTTACTTTAAAAGGGGGGGGGGCGCTGTTTAGGTTTGACTTCTATGAAGACTATATGAAAAGCATTTCTACCCGAATTTCGTCGATTCAAATTTTATTTAAGGATAATTTGCGAGGTGGGGGGGAAAGATTCAACAAAAGAGATGTAACCAGCATTCAAAATAACAAGTCAACTCAATTTGGTAAGAAAATGAATTACCGAGTATATATTTAAATGAAAAATAAGGTAAAGGAAATAAATAACTGAACATGATAAAATCCAATCAGTTGTCTAAAATATTATCTATACATTTCTTTTAGTAAAGAAACAGGAATCTGTTGCCAAGATTGAAATTCCGGAAAATTTATGACAATAAAAAAGCATATTAACAGGAAGTATTCATTTATTTTTCTCCTTTTAAATCTGAATTTGTCTTCTGCAACAATAGTTTTACCTGGTGTAACTCTGCATCTTGAAATTGCAGTCGTAAGGATTAATAATGGATATCAAGTTTAAAGTTATTCATCAGTTTTTTCTCATAAATATACTATACATTTATATATAGTTATAACTCCTAATGATTCAGAATGTCTAGGTTTTATAACGGCAAGACGGCTTCCGCTCTGGATGGAAAAATACTGATCGCTGATTGGCTTATTGATTTTTTTGATTGACAGCTGGCGTTTGGTTAATTGTATTTTTGGTATCACCTTTTATTGTTTATATCTGCTAATATTCTTTTAGTTTCGATTACCAATTTCAATATTGTGGTGAAAATCGCTATGTTATCTGTGCAGCCAAATTGGAAATGTATAAGATGCTCTGATTGGCTATTCTGTGATACACATGTATCCCAATAAAAAGCAACCACACAACAGCCTGTACCAGTTGTAATATGTAAATCTAGAACGGGGACCAGTTTATGCCCATATATGGTAAGACAATAAACAAGTTTTGCGATACAACGTTATGAGAACGCACACGGTGCCCGTAACGTATCCCAACTGTTAAGTAACCGATAACGGGAAAGGAAAACGAGAAATGAAAGTCTAACTATATTTATTAGACACTGAATTGCAATGAAATATGCCTCTGTTAGTACAAATGATTGCATTTGATTGTACTTCATATAATTGGCCCGCAACAAGCGAAATAAGACCCTCGGACATTTGCGTAAAGTGTCGTCTCGGATTAGCCTGCGCAGTCCGCGCAGGCTTATCCGAGACGGCACTTTCCGACTACATAAGATTTTTCCATTCAGTTGACTATCGTGAAACAGAATTTGAAATCGCACCAAAAACCGGAAGTGTCGTCTCGGATTAGTCACAGACTGCACAGGCTGATCTGGAACGACACACTTTTACGCATATGTCCCAAGGCCCCTTTTCGTGTGTTGCATGCCATTTATGGTTCCACTGATTTTTGTTTACGCGTGAGTCTAAACGCGCCTTTAACTTGAAGAGTTCTGCCAATGAAAATAAGAAGCAAAAGGCACGCACTAATGAAGGACTGTCAAACTAGTTGTATGCAAATTTAATCATGAAAGCTTTTCATTTCTGGCGTTCAGTTCCGGATTAAACATTGCACAAGCATCGGCATCATAAACAAGCTACCACGAGCTTTTCCCTGTCAAAGACCTGAAAATGTTTGACGGCATTGTAACGCCATGACATTATGTCACAATGTATTCACATAGAGTGATCATCATTCCATGGCGATTCATCATTTTATGTCTACAGTGATGTGTTAAGTATTGCCACCTGTAAATTTATTTTAGGAGATAAATACCGTAGTAACAGTAGAACACAGATTTGATTATTCCAAGGGAGAATCGGTACACTTTTACCAAACAATCCCGAGTTTTAGACGACCGTGCAAAGTAGCCTACAGCTTTTTAAAACATTATAGGAAAAGGAGAAAATGCTAGTTACAAGGAGTTTTTGCTTTACCAAGAATGTTTTCTACCCTTCCAAAGACAAATCCTGTTGTTTGGGTCATATTTCTTTTCTTTTGGAAGGGTGCGCAATGCACAGGAACTTTTTTTCTAATCCACTTACTCTCCACCGCCATTTTGTCTATCTCTTTGTTTCAACCACCACCACCACAAGAACAACAGTATCAAGGACAGCGACAGCAAGAGCAAAAGTTAAAATTTATATACAAAAAAAATCAATTCTATTTTCGAAGACTTTAAGGGCATTCTCAATGTAATCCACTTTTCTCTAGTTCTTCTTCTCCTTCTTCAACAACAACAACAACAACAACAACGTTACGATCAAGGCTGAATATTGATCGGTTTCCCGGACAGAAAACGTCTGATAAATTGCGGTAGGTAACATCATTCCAGGCCATGTTCACGAACCATTCCAAATAGAGTTTCCAAATAGATTTCTAAATTCCCGGACTAGCCACCTGATTGGTTCAGATAGAGCAACAGAACGTCTCAGCCAATCGGATATTAAGTCTTAAAGTTATGAATTAACATTCAGTTAAGAATGATTAAAGAATGCCGTCCTTAACCCATAGAGAACTGGAACCGACTTAAGTAGTTTTGGTGGACAGTGTGGATCAAGATCAGACTGCACAGAAGTGCATTCTGATCTTGTATCTACACCGTCCGCTACTTTGTTACATATTCTGGCCAAAAACAACCTTGAAATGATGGTGTTTCAGATGTTTTTTCCCGATTGAAAAGGTCCATTTCATTAATTCAGCACTGTAAGGGTTAAGCATTACTATCCAATTAGGTTTCAAGACAGTTCTATACCAGGCGTCAGAAATTTTAGCCATGCTCTGGCAAAAGGGGGATTAATGCATCTCCGTAATCCATGATACCAATCACGCCATCACATAATTATGGATCCAAAATAGATCTAGCCACTTTTTTTTAAACCACCGACTGAATCATGAGGTAAACTGGTCCTTTGACAAACATAAAATCGACCAATAGCGAAAAGTTTTGGCCCTGGTCAGTCTGCGCGAATTGCGCAGGCTGACCTGGGTCGATACTTTTCGCAGATGCAGTAAGCCCACTTTTCATGAGCATGGCTCCTTTAAATTTGTCAAAATTAAAAGCACTTGTGCAAGCAGACAAGAAATTAGATGCATATTAGATAATAAGATTCGTTTTTTAAAGTATTTGAAAACATTGTGGGAAAAGAAGAAAATGCTGGTTACCAGCATTTTCTCCTTTCCCAACAATGTTTTCAAAAGCATTCTCACTCAAGATCGAAAAATGCTGGTTACCAGCATTTTCTTCTTGCCCTACAATGCTTTCAAAAGCCTTCTCACTCAAGGTCAATAAAACATGGGATTGTTTGGTAAAGGGTAAATTCTGACAATTGCTCAGGAAAGCAATAGTGCTCATTTGATCTATAGACCAATAAACGTGACGATATATCCAGAAATAGCCACACTGTTCGTCTGCCACGTTTCCTATTTCACTTTCTTTCAATTTCCGCTTGTTTAAATTTACTCCACAAGTAAACATATTTAGGAGAGAGGGAGAGAGAGAGGGGAGACAAAAGGAGACACAAATGGAGAGACAGAGAGAAAGAGAGACAGAGACAGAGAGAGGGAGGGAGAGAGAGAGACAGAGACAAATTGGAGAGACAAATAGAGACAGAAGGGGAGAGAGAGAGGAGGAGGAGGAGGAGAAAGAGGGGAAAAGAGAGAGAGAGAGAGAGAGAGAGAGGAAAGAAAGAGAGAGAGGGAGGGAAGAAAGAGAGAGAGAGGGAAGAAAGAGAGAGAGAGAGAGGTGTTTTGCTGCGGTACGTTATTTGACTATCACCATACGTACTAAATGTATAAGACGCACAGATGCACACGTGACCAATAATAAAATCGTTTATTTTTTTCAAAGTCTTTCAGTGCCAAATATAACTGTAAATTCGACCTTTTCGACGGTTCGAAATAAAAACAAACCCAGATGGTCTGACTGGGCAAACGGGCGACATGAAACAAGATCAGACTGCACAGAACATGATTTTGATAAATGCTCTCTAAAAACGTCTCTGTTTATGCCTATGGGACTGAAAGGATTAAAGGTAGGAGAAAATGAATTCTTATATTTGAGCCATGCTCTATGAAAGAATTTTTATTGGACATTACATAAAAAAAAAAACGTTGCAAGAAAAAGAGAGCAATAACATCTAACTATATAACAATTTACTTCTCCGATTTCCGCGATGTTTTAGCATTCTGTGCACTGGGGAGGGGTTGATTGCAAGGATGCAAAAGACCTTGACCTTGTAAATGGTTCTATGTGCTATTGCTCCTTTTATCACAATCGTTTCAAATGTGATTTTCTGAAGTGCCCGAAAACATATTTATATGAAGGAAACTAGTTATATGACATAGCTACGATGTTTTATGAGCAATTACTACATTCTCAACAGAATATAAACACACCGTCATCGAGTTGATATGCTGCGATTACGTCTTGGGTGTAATAAACAAGATGTTATAATGGTTTGCCACGTCTATTTACATGATTATTCAGTCGAGAACGAGCGTGGCTTGAATTGGCGCACTTTTTGTTGTGTAGGCCTACCCTTGATCTTCAAACCCGACCAACCGCATTTTGAAAAAAAAAAAAGTATCGCATCGTATGCGAGTGTCAACGCTCACCTACAGTTGCGTTTAGAAATAAATTGTGTTTGAGTGCAAATAGTCGACAAAGCGACGTAACTGTGTCAAAACTATCTTGATGGTTACCTGTCCATGTTGCATGGGGTTCCCTTTTTGATAGTAACAACTAGTCCAAGTTAGAAGTAAATATCTTCAGTAATGACAGAGATATTATATATACGAGATAGAATGTCAAAATTTTTGCACGACGACAGAGATATTATATATACGAGATAGAATGTCAAAATTATGCACGACGACAGAGATATTATATATACGAGATAGAATGTCAAAATTTTTGCACGACGACAGAGATATTATATATACGAGATAGAATGTCAAAATTTTTGCACGACGACAGAGATATTATATATACGAGATAGAATGTCAAAATTTTTGCACGACGACAGAGATATTATATATACGAGATAGAATGTCAAAATTTTTGCACGACGACAACAGGGCTACAACAATACCTCGGCGTTTGCTCCGACAACAGTCGAGCTAAAAATGACGTCAATCACTTGTAGGAGATAGGATTGTAAGATCTTGACATCTCCTCCGGATGCGGAAAAATGTTTGTCGGCGTCGTCCGTCAGTCTTTCTAGATTGGTTACCTCCTCTGATATAGCAAGTCTAAATGTACAACTGGACCAGTGTACCGTTCTTTCTTGGCCACCAGTCCGTCACGTCCTTCGGTCCTATTAGTTCGTGACAGCTTTTTTTCTGCATTATGGGTGAACAAATCTTAAGAGGGTCACCAAAACTGGCTGTAAACCTAAGTGTTATTCACAGAAAATGGGTCAGTCAAAAGACAGGCTATCGCATCATTAGACAACAAAAAGCGGTCATAAATCCAGAAGTGGTCGACCATTGTCTGGGAAGCTTCCATATATCACCGTTAACGCTTACTTGAATTAAGAAGGATCATGTGTGATCTAAGTATGCATAAAAGGTATAATTGAGCAACAGGGCAAGCCAAGTCCAAAAGTTTGTCGTTTGGTAAAGAGTTCAAGATAACTCTACTACATAAAACATGGTCGAGAACATTAGCCCATAACTAAACAAATAAGAATTTAAACGCCCCTTCAGCTGACAGCGTTCATAAATATCATGGACATTTTCTGTCCATAAGAAAAAACTCCGGACGTTGCAGTATCATGACTTTTTGGAGTAGATGAATGCGCTGTCTTTTGACCTACTTCTTGGTACAGGGTGATCCAGAATATATGATACAACTTTAACCTCCTTATTACTTTTGCTAATCACGCCTTATCTCAGTAATCAAAGCTATAGAAATTACAGATCCTAAAGTTTTATTTGAGACGTATATATTTGAAATAAAACAAAACTGAGTAATAGAACTTAGCCAGGAAAAGTTGCAGCAATTGTTCGACAAGACACCCTTTTTGCTTGTTTACGATGTTAAGTCTCTTTTTGAAGTTTTTAATCACACTCATATACATTTCTGGTGTATTTTTTCTCATTTCTCTGCAAATGGCTGACTCAGTCTGCTCAAATGTTTCAGGCTTTGGGTTATAAACATTGTCCTTCAAAAATTCCCATAAAAAGAATCCAACGGACTTACTTCGGGGTAATTGGGCGGCCATACTTCCATTTTAAACGACGTCACCATATTAAGTAAACAACTTGGCATAAAAGACGTTACAACGTCGGCATAACCTGAACGTTTTCCGGCATGTTTGAGTCCATTGAAAACTTTGAAATCAGACGATTAAGATATTATTTTTTTTTAGCACATATGCCAATAATTCGTAATTTTGTAAAAGATCAAAGTGGTATCATATATACTGGATCACCATGTATATTGAGATCGAATGAACAGATGTTATTTCATGCTTTTCGATAGTTTATAGAGAAATTATGGTGGGTTATGGTTTGATATTTCATGGTTACGAGCGGTGAAAATACCGATTTTATATTTTCTAACTCTTCAATTGAAGGTGGAAAGAGTTCCCGCGCACTAGTTACCTAGGTAATCAGCGCGTGCCATTAAAATGGAGAGAAATATGACGTAATTTACGCCATATTCCTCGCGCTTTACATAATTTAATGTAATGCGTTGTTATGTGAAGGGCTACGCTACGGGGAATTACCGGAAACAACTGTACTGGGTTTTGATGAAAGTACCCCCTCCCCCAAAAAATAGGGGTTAGAAGCACGATATAAATAGAATAGTTGCTTTTTTCTCTCTGCGCCACTCGTGAAAATATTACCGCTTATGTTCACTCGATGAAATAAATTTCGATCTTTCACCGAAAAAAAAAAAAGCAAATGTTTATTCAGCTGGACCTTCGGGCCCATTTATCATTTTTTTAAAGATAGTTCTTGTTTATGGTCAGAGTATCCGGAAAGTATGAACTAACGGATCTACACAGTTTGTAAAAGCAACTAAAATAACAAGCGCATCTGCAGGACCGCTCTATTTCGACTTGTCCTGTTTATTTCCAAGATACGTTATTTACGTGCTTCTTGCTAGTCGTAGGCTACTGAAATTCTGTCACATGCTTTTTTTTTCTAACACTTTACCAGACAATCCCAAGTTTTAAAGACACTGAGGAAGATGGCTTTTAGAAACATTGTGGGACGAGGAGAAAATGCTGTTAACTAGAATTCGCATTTAATTTGTCGTCTTCCGGAGAAATTCAAAAGGATTTCGCACACGAACACGGACAATTTTATTAAATAAATAAATAAATAAATAAATTAAAAAAATTAACATAACTATCAGCAAGGGACAAAATAGACTTTGGCCACCTACCCAAATTATGGGTGAGGTGTGAGAGGGAAGGCTGGCCCCTGCTGTCCCTATCCTGCTTCTTTGCCAATGATCACCTGTTGCGACCTCATAGCGCCTGTATAGATATTACAAATTATCCAAGCTGAACTCTTCACTAAACAACATTTTAGACAGGTACAAATTAATTTCACTCGCTGACGTACAAATAAAATTCGGCTTTTATGATACAATTTTCCTCTGAAGGAGTAGAAAACATTGTGGGAAAGGAGAATATACTGGTTAGCAGCATTTTCTCATTTTCCCACAATGTTTTCAAAAGTGTTTTTCGTCGAGGTAGTTAAAACACGGGATTAAGTGGTAAAGGGTTAAATTTCTGAGCTTGTAAATGTAGCGTATCGAATTCTATCTCTAAGATGCTGTAAACTTTGAAATTGTCGGCAGTAGAAAAATCCCAGTCATTGATAGATTCTTTAACCCTTTCCCAAACGACAAATTTTGGACTGGTCCAGATTGAAAGAGTTTGCAGACGACAATTTTAAATTTGATGAAAATGGCAGAAAGGTCTCAAAAAGGGTAGCAATTTCTCCTTTTCCCACAGTGTTTTCAAAAGACTTGTACTGCAGACACGTGAAAACCAGGGCTTGTTTGGGAAAGGGTCGATACTTCTTATTTCCAGTAGTGGAGCTCTTCAAGTTAAAGGCGCGTTTAGACCTACTACTGGGACCGCTCGTAAACAAAAATCAATGGCGTCATATATGAAGTACAATCAAACACAACCATCTGTACTAGAGAGGGCGTATCGATGCAATGCAGTGTGCAATAAATTTTAAGTGCATTAAACTCTTTACCAAACGACAAAAATGCAAACTGGTCTAAATTGAAAGCATTTGAAGACGACAATTGAAATGTGAATCAAATGATGTAAATTGTCTTTGATAGTGTAGAAAACATTGTGGGAAAAGGAGGAAATGCTGATTACCAGCATTTTCCCCTTTTCCCACAATGATTTCAAAAGACTTCTAACTCGGGGTCGTTTAAAATCGGCATTGTGTGGTAAAGTGTTAAAGCTTTAATTTTTTTCCCGTTATGGGTTAGTTAACGTTACGGGTACCATGTAGGTTCCGATACTATCGCAGTGTCTCGCGAGACTTGTTCACTTTCTTACCATATATGTACAAGAGTGTTCAAAAAGAGATAACTCTGTCGGACTGGTGATAAAAGTATTCGGCTAATTTGCCAGTTCATCATAAAGGATATTGGACAGTGTAGCTGCAAGATCTAACTGCACTCTCTGGACAACCTGATCTGAATCTACATGGATCACAAAACCAGCCACAGAAGTCTTCTGTACTCTTCGGGTTAATCCCTTACCGCACTATCCAGAGTTTTAACGACGTTGAGGAAGAAGGCTTTTAAAAAAAATTGAGGGAAGAGGAGAAAATGCTGGTAACCAGCATTTTCTTTTTTCACAATGCTTTCTACCCTTTCAGAGACTGAGTCCGGAATTTGAATCACATTTGATATGTCCTCTGAAGATGTTTTGGATTTGGACACGTTCTATTTAGTGTGTCGTGTGGTATAAAAATAAGCTATTTGCCAGCCGCGGATTTGCTTCCGACTTTGAAAAGAAAAACTCTCAGAAAAAGAAGGATCCCCGCATAGAAAATTATTGCTTTCCGTGCGTTTAACCCTGGAAGAAAAAAAGACCGCTTTTAACATTTCATCTCTCAAAGGTATAATTAGTTTTGTTTTGTTTGTCTCTATACACTCAAAGAGTTCGGATAGAGTGAAACAAAAACAAATGGGATACCATTCGGCAAGCCTCGGATGATGCTTTGATCCACTCGGTAAACCTCGGGTGATCCGTTAATAAAATCCCTCGGCTATCAATCGATGGGTGATACGCACTCACACGGTACATTTCTTCGCTGGAAATACATGGCTTTATCTTGTTCTTGTAAGGCTCCACATAAAAAATGGTGTCATCATCATAATAATTTACATACTTCAAATGGTATGATTTAAATCTAACTGCATTTTAACTCTTTACCACACAATCCCGACTTTTAACGACCCTAAAAAAAGAAGTCTTTTGAAAACATTGTGAGAAAAGGAGAAAATGCTAGTAACCAGCATTTTCTCCTTTTCCCACAATGTTTTCTACCCGTCCCATAACAAATTTCAATTTTTGAGCCACATTTAATTTGTCGTCTGCAAATGCTTTCAATCTGGACTAGTCTATAATTTTGTCGTTTGGTAAAGAGTTAACGCCCGCACTGTGTACTTTTGGCAGCTATTGTTACTTTAAAAAAAAGAACAGCCGAATCACAATTTACTATCGAAATCTTTCTTAACCCTTAAAGCGCCGAATAAACCCGCAAGACATTTTCATCCTAGAAATACGACCCAAATAATTGCTTTTGTCTACAGTTATTCATAAAAGCGGACCGTGTAGATAAAAGATCAGGATGCACATTTTGTGCAGCCTGATCTTGATTTACACTGGCCGCAAATGCAACTGTAGTCGTGAAAGGCCCTTTAAGGGTTAATACATTTTCGTTGACAAACAGTTTGTACATTCATTTTTTTTTAAAATTGGTCTATCAATTCCGTTGGCAGTTCTCACCGACAGACTGGTCGATACAAACAATTTCACCGTGGTTGTTGATTTCGTTGCTAAGCGAATCACATGGGCGTCGCCATGTTTAAGATCATGTGACCGATAGTACATATACTTAAAAATGGAAATCTTCGGACGAGGTTACATGTAGTTACGGAATCAGCCCAGTTGTGACGAGTGGTGGGATACCTAATAAAAGGTACCGCGTGAATTGATGCCAAGATTTGATTGGCTAGAAAATGATTACGCACTTACCGACAAGATTTACCTGATTGGCACACTTCTTTGCTCTAAATATATTGTTCCTGCCATTGCTTCCAAAGTACTTACAGAGAACTAAAATTAAAATCCCAAAATAGTAATATGGCTGACATCTCATTTGGCAAGATTCTAGACTACTTCAGGTTTTAGCGTAGCTAAATGCGTTGGCTTTTGACCTACTTCTTGGAATCGTTATACCCCAATTAGCCCTTAAGCTGCTAAGTGCGATTCACTGACCTTTTGCGGGCAGTGTAGATCAAGATCAGACTGCACAGAACGTGGAGTCTGATCTTGAATCTACACTGTCCGATAAAGAGATATTTTTTCTCCAAAACGGAAGTTTGAAATAACATTAATCGGGTTTTTACTATCGGCTTGAAGGTTTTATCTAACTTACTTAGCAGGATAAGAGTTAATAGTACTTTGCCGTTGGTAAAAAAAATGCAGACATGTTCAGACCTCCAGATAAGTGGGAGTGATGGTATTCTAAATCCATTATTTCTCTTCCAAACCCTATGTTGTGGGTACTCATCAGAATCGTCTCGATGAGACGATTCTAATGAGTACCCATTACATAGGGTTTAGTGGAGACTGATTAATATTTTCAATTTTGAGGTCAAAATCACTCATCTATCTGGAGCTCTGCATGTTTATTCGGCACACCACTGCTGGACTATTTGCAGGCACATTTATCACATCACATAATTTTTGGAAGCAAATGCTCCTATTTCTACAATAATTCGGATTAGCATCCAAACTTGAAAATATCATTTACAATAATGTATATAAATGAAAATTTCACTTTTCAAAAACATACAAAACAATGAGGAAAAAGAGGCTGTCTTTGTCTTTGTCCATTGTTTACATTCATATTCAACCACAAAACTTTCAACATTCATATTCCAGAACCTCTGACGTCTTTATCCTTTTTTAATCCTTATCCTGCTAAATAATTGAAATGAAACTTTCAAGCCGATAGTAAAAACCAAGATTTTGGTATTTAAAAGATAATTTGTCGGGCACTGTAGATTCAACATCAGACTGCACGTTCTGTGCAATCTGATCTTGATCTACACTGTCCGCTAAAGATCCTTGAGTCGCGCTTATCAGCCCAAGGGTTAAAAAATATTTCTTGTTTTTGTTTTTTAGATACCAGTATTTCAAACAAATATCAGAGTTTCTGCGAACTGACATGCAGTTTCTAAAATGGATCTCTTCGAAAGCGGTATCAAAGGGTCAAGTGCATCTGAAATTTACCCTTCATCACATGACAAAATTCTAGACTTGTCTTAATATTAAAAGCATATCTAGATACTAGTAACAAATTAAATGTGGCTCAAATCTGGGAATTTACCTGTCATATGGTAGAAAACATTGTGGGAAAAGGAGAAAATGCTGGTCAACAGCATTTTCTCCTTTTTCCGCAATGTTTTCAAAACCCACCTCTAGTGAGGGTAGTTAAAGTTCGAGATTGTGTGGTAAAAGGTGAAGGATTTTTTTTTAAAAATTAGCATTAAAAATGTCCCAAACAAAATAAGCTACTTTTCCAGAGAGTGTTGATTAACCCTTTACCACACAATTCAGAATTTTAACAACCCGGAAAACATTTTGAAAACATTGTAGGAAAATAAGAAAATGCTGGTAACCGACATCTGCACCTTTTCCCACATTGTTTTCTCCTCTATCACATGGAAATCGTCACAGGAGCTACATTTATTTTGTACATCTCTCTGTCAAGTCCAAATGAATGAATGAATGTTGTTTTATGGCGCATCGACAGCTTTGGTCATTTAGCGCGCATATCTGTGTTGAAGAAATAATAAGGCAGAATTTTTGAGCTAAAAAGATTTGAGACATGCTGACAGTAAAAGAGTTGAATTAAGAAGGATTATGTGTGATCTTAGTATGCATAAAAGGTATAATTGAGCAACAGGGCAAGCCAAGTCCAAAAGTTTGTCGTTTGGTAAAGAGTTCAAGATAACTCTACTACATAAAACATGGTCGAGAACATTAGCCCATAACTAAACAAATAAGAATTTAAATGCCCCTTCAGCTGACAGCGTTCATAAGCATCGTTTAGGAAGGTAAATAAAAACAGCTGCAATTTCAGTCTTTTTAACTACAACTTTGCTTCAGAATTTCACGATTAACCCTTTACCACACAACAAAAATGTAGACTTGTCCAAATTCAAAGCATTTGCAGACGACAATTTAGATGTGGCTCAACTGATGGAATTTCTCTTTGACAGGGTAGAAAACAATGTGGGAAAAGGAGAAAATGCTGGTTAACAGCATTTTCTCCTTTTCCCACATTGTTTTCAAAAGGCTTCTTCCTCAGGATCGTTAAAACTCGGAATTGTGTGGTAAAGGGTTAAATTTGCAACTGGCAGAGCTGTATTCTCTGGGGACTGATTTAACCCTTTACCACACACTCCCGAATTTTAACGATCCTAACGTAATAGGCTTTCGAAAATATAGTAGGAAAAGGAGAAAATGCTGGTAACCAGCATTTTCTCCTTTCCCTACTATGTTTTCTACCCCATCAAAACAAATTCTAGCATTTAAGCCACATTTAAATTGTCGTCCACAGATGCTTTGAATTTGGACCAGTCTAAAATGTTATCGTAAAGAGTTAAACGTCGAATGCTAAATATCAGTCAAGCTCTGTCCGAACGAGACACATCAGTCGGCATGTATGTTTGTAAAAATGATGAAGCTTTGAAGTGGAATAATCCTGATCAAATCGATCTGTCATTACCGAAGCGAGCAAATTTTGACAAATTGTACACACACTGTCTAGATAACATAACCTATTTATCGTGGATTGTTCGGTCATCAAGTTCAAGCAGCTCCGCTGGCCAATCAACTTTTGTGTTAGATTTACAACTCGTGACGGTGATTGTGTCATTTCATTGGTCAACTATTTTTACCCAGTAGGCAAATTTTGCTGTAGAAGTGCTGCCATAATTATAGAAATTGCTGAAAATTGACTAAGATATAGAGGTGTTTTTTGTAACCCTCCCCCCCAAAAAAAGTTAGTGCCTCTTTGGCAAGAGTAATTCTAAAATATTGGAGGTTGTTGAACGAAGATTAGACTGCACCGACTCTGTGGTCTGATCTTGGTTTTACACTAGATCCGCAAAGCATCCCTTAACCCTTCAGCATTCTCATGGGTCACTATCAGCGCCAAACATAATGATAAACTCAATCCCTCTTGATTGTTAAAAAAATGACTTAAACGCCAAAAGACTTATATTTCATGTTTTAGGCTTGACTAAATACGCTAACGGTTTAAAAGTCCAAGACAGGTTCAAGACTGGACAGCCATTTCTGTGCAGTCTGATCTTGATCTATGCTGCTCGCATACGCCGCTGTTCGCCTATTGCACTGAAAAGATTAGAGTTAAGCCATGCTCTATGAAAAGGGGGCGCAGGCTGACCTGGGCCGAAACTTTTTGCTATTGCTCAATTTTCTTTGTGTCAATGGGCCATTTTACCTCAAGATTCAGTTGGTTGTTTAACCCTTAGCGCGCTGAATTTATGAAATAAACCTTTTCAGTGAAGAAAAACATCCGAAATATTGTCATTTCAAAGTTGTTTTAGCCATAAGGTGTATTGAAGTAGCTGACAGTGTAGATCAAAGATCAGACTGCACGTTCTGTGCAGTCTGATCTTGATATACATTGTCAGCAAAAACAAGTTAAATTGGTTCCAGCGCTTTAAGGGTTAAAAAAGTGGCTAGGTCTATCGTGGATTTATAATTATGTGATGGCTTACTTGGCATCAGGCATCACGGAGATGAATTAAACCCCTTTTTCACAGAGCATGGCTCAGTTATAAGTCTAGCACTTGTTAGCGCCTGGAACTAAGTCTTGAAAAGTATGAATATTGAGTTAACCCTTTACCAAACAATCACATGTTTTAACGACCCTGAGCAAAAAAAAAAAAAGACTCTTGAAGACATTGTGGGCAAAGGAGGAAATGTCGGTATCATTTTCTCCTTTTCCGATTTTTTTTTTTTTATATCGTTGAAAAAAATAAATCTATCAAATATGTCATATTGAAACTGTCATCTGCTAGGGGTCGCTACTTCGATTCCCAGCTCGGCCGAGGGCTGATGATAGTCAGTGCGACACGATTCATTCTTCTCTCACCGCGGATCATTCTTTCGACGACATCTATGTGGGAAAGCAGCCACTGGTTTGTAAAGAATTTTATATGTGGTACTGGTAAAGAAAACATCCTGGAAAGCATGGACAGGTGCACTAGCCGTCATCATATGCGTCACCATTTTTCTCGTATAAGAAAGAATATTGCAAACGGCGCTAAACACAAAACATATGCAACAAAATTAATCGAAAACGCCCGAGATAGAATGTCGTCGGCAGCGTTGTATTTCTACGGTACTATCCAGAAGGAGAATGCACTCATAAATCCAGGACGCAATCCCGGGTTTTATTGCCTTTAACAATTTTTATTGTTCTTCAAACAAAACTTCCGACGTTCAGCAATTATAAAGCAATTTCTACGTTTGTCGACGACATGAATCGATAAAAGATTACAAGAGCTGTCATCAGACAGCACAGCTCACCTGGAAAAGTTAAATATACATTCTTACAGCCAAAGAGAAAAAACACACGTTGTGAGTCAACACGTTTTGCTATTTGAAAATTTTATGATTGTTCACGGACCTCATAATTCAGGCAGTTCTTACACAAAATGAATTTCATGAATTCATAATTATGTCATGACTTGCTTGGTATAATGCATCATGAAGATGCATATAACCCCCTTTTCCCAGAGAATGGCTCGATTATAAATGCAGACAGGAAAAGATGCATGCTTAAAACTAAGTTATAAGATAAAATAAAAAAACCTTCACAGCACTAGACAGCTTACATTTTATTTCATTTACAATAATTTTCAACTGAAACACGTCACCATTTTGTGACTACACAGAATTTCACCCATGATCAGCCAGGGCACCAACCGTTCTAAATTGCATACACGGTCTTATTCTAAATTTAGAAGTAAACACAACTTCTGATTGGCTACATCATTTAAGCCAATCAGAAGTTGTGTTATTTCATAAGATGGAGAAGGCTGCTTCGATGATGTTTTGTTAAAGCCACTAAACCTTTTACCAAACAGTTTTAACAACCCTGAGGAAAGCAGATTTTGAAAACACTGTAGGAAAAGGAGAAAATGCTGGTAACCACAATGTTTCTTGCCCATTTCAAAGACAAAAATCATTTATTTAAAAATCCATCTGCAATAGCTTAAAAAATGGACTGGTCAGAAAGATTTTGCAAACTGGTAACGTAATTTATTGCCTCTACCATATATACATGTATACGGACTTCAACTCTTGTTGAATTCAGATCCAACAATAATTTTCAAAAACATTGTGGAAAAAGTAGTTATTGCTAACAATAAACCACTCTTTTTCTAACAATTTTTAAAATGTTATCTACATATTATGAACATCAGCGGGTAAATTTTTTCTTGCTGCCAATATTTTTGTACATTTTACTCTGTTTGAATTTCTTCTGATTCTGGTATCCTGCCCCGCTACTGGAATTTCTGCCTTTCAAATTTGGTCTGGTGTGGCCATCTGTAGTACTGTTAAGGAAAAACCTCTATATTTGGTCAAAGTGAATGTTATTATTATTATAGCGTGAAAATACGGATAAAATATACATTTCTAAGAAACTATAGAATGAATTGGACTGTTTCCACAAGAGCTTTCCGAAACAAGGGGACCATGATGGCCCTGTATCGCTCCGCTGCCTTTAAAATAAATGTACCATGCACATAACTGGCATTGACAGAGACATTAACTTACCAGAAAACTGTAAGACAATAAAATCGAAATCTTTGAAGAAATTCTGAAGAAGCCACAAAACTGGATGGGTACGTTTAGAGAAGATGTTTATGCATGCATGGACAGCGAACACAGGGCCATGATATAAGCTTGCTGACCTTTGGCCAGTGAAGCTGAAAAGAGTGCAACTATTAATTTTACCCATACTACACAATTTTGTGCTGTTATGGGCCTGATAAATCCAGCTTCTGACAACATTGTCCGAAAAGAAGACAATTATGGTTCAAAAATTGAAATTTGTGTTTGGAAGAATATAAAACTGTGGGAAAAGGAGAAAATATCGGTTATCAGCATTTTCTCTTTTTCCTACTATGATTCCAAAAACCATATTCCTCAGGGCTGTGTGGTAAAGGATTGATTTTGAATGAAAATTTTTAGGGGGCATAACTCTGTCAATAATACTTTGATGGTTACCTAGCCTTGTTGTATAGGTTCCCCGTAAAATAATTTAAAACCTGTCCAAGTTTGAAGCAAATATCTTCAGTAATAACAGAGATATCTATTATAAAATTATAGAATTTTGCATGATGACGCAGATGACGACACCAGGGCTTGGAGAATACCTGGACGTTTTCTTCGAAAACAGCTGAGCAAATAAAGATGAAATGGGTTAAAAGCTGGCTGAAAACAAGTACAGACATGTCTTTTATAACTCTTCAATAGTTAATGCTATGTATCTAAGGAAAATCTAACTGATCAGCTGATAAACTATTACTGGCTTCTTCCAAGTATCCCATCCAATTAACAAGTTACCTCTTATGAAAGATTTGTAAACTCCTAAGAAGCGAAGATATGGCAACAGAACTCACAGAATACCCTAACACATACATGAACAAACAAAAATATGGTCTGCTCATACAGAACATTTCTGTCAGAAAAAAGAAAATCTTTCATAGACGACAGAACTATGAACACTTTTTTCCCACCTGTCACAATGTTTTTGGAAGCTAGCTTCTTTACACTGCTCCTGGACCAGCATCCCCTAGACATTCACATACAGGGGTAGGGGTGTGTCCCTTGGCCTCTACAAATGAATTAACCCTTTCCCAAACAAGCCCTGGTTTTCACATGTCTGCAGTACAAGTCTTTTGAAAACACTGTGGAAAAAGGAGAAATTGCTCGTAATGAGCAATTTCTCCTTTTCCCACAGTGTTTTCTACCCTTTCTGAGAACTTTCTGCCATTTTCATCAAATTTAAAATTGTCGTCTGCAACCTCTTTCAATTTGGACCTGTCCAAAATTTGTTGTTTGGGAAAGGGTTAACCCATTACGACACAATCTCATGTTTTAACAACCCTGAAGAAGCAGGCTTTTGAAAACATTGTGGGAAAAGGATAAAATGCTTGTAACCAGCATTTTATCCCTTGCCCACAATGTTTTCTACCCTATCAAAGACAGAAATCATTACTTGAACTGCATTTATTTTTTCACCTGCCGGTGGTTTCAATTTGGTCAAGTCCAAAGTTTGTTGCCTGGTGAAAGTTGGAGTAGGCAGACAATAAAGTTGTTGGGGTCTAATTTTAACTATTTACCAAACGACAAAATTCTAGACTAGCCCAAATTGAAAGCGTTTGCAGACGATAAAATACATGTGACTCAAATAGTGAAATTTGATTTGGAAAGGATAGAAAACATTAAGCAAAAGGAGAAAATGCTTGTTAACAGCATGGAGAAAATGCTCGTTACCAGCTTTTTCTCCTTTTCCCACAATGTTTTCTAAAACTTTCTTACTCAAGGTCCTTTAAAGTCGGGATTGTGTGGTAAAGAGTTAATTAAACAAAGAGAGAAGAAAAAACTCTCTACAGTTGTAAACTCTTTACCACACAACAATTTAGACTGGTCCAAATTGAAAGCATTTGCAGATGACAAATTAAATGTGGCTGAAATCATGGAATTTGTATTTGACTGGGAAGAAAACATAGTGGAGAAAGGAGAAACTGATGGTAACAAGCAGGTAACCAGCATTTTCTCATTTTTCCCGCGGTGTTTTCAAAAGTATTCTTTTCCAGGTTGGTCAAAACTTGGGATTAAGTGGTAACAAGATAAGGGTAACCTTGTCAACTAAAAATCACTAAAACAAGATGTTGATGAACTAGACAGAACATTTATTGCCACCATGGAATGTTCCTGGTTTCCGACTGCATCATTACTTTGTGCATTTTCCGTCTGTTCTTATTAACCCTTTACCCAACAATCCTGTGTTTTAGCGACCCAGAAGATGGGGTCTGAAGTGTCTTGCCAAAAGACACACTGACAAAGCACCCACTACTTCTAGTGAGGCTTGAACCTGGGACTCCAAGTTAGGATTAAACTGAAATTAACAATTCTTTACCAGGTGACAAAGTTTTTGACTTGTCTAATTCAAAAGCATTTGCAGACGACAAAATAAATGTGATTCAAAAATGAAAATTTTTTTGGTATGGGTAAAAACATTGTGGGAAAAGGAGAAAATGCTGATTACCAGCATTTTCTCCTTTTCCTACAATGTTTTCAGAGATGCTGGAAAATAAAGAATGTTATGTTTTAGTAACTTTCCTGGTGCTTGTATTTGCTTCTCACTGCACGAGAAAACTCCATATGGCCGGAGACCCAAGGTCAAACAAGATGTCAACATTTTCCTGGCAGTGAAAGGCAGATACAAGCATTAGGAAGATATTGCAATAATTGACAACTTTATTTGAAAACGATGAAAGAATAAATACAAATACTGGCCATCATTTTTATAAACAGCAGACGAATAGTATAGCTTAACTTTTTGAACAATCAGATCTCAGGGAATATAATAGAGTAACTTTTTCACCAATCAGACTGCAGTCTGAATGTATTTCCATGTGCAGGTTACATCGTACCATACTTGGAACCCTATTTGATATTACATACATGTAGATACAGATATTTTTCCCATCATGTCTGATTTTATCTGTGTGCCAATACATGCATTTGAGTCTGAAAATACACATGTATATAATAAAGCATCTTGGTACAAACCAGATTTTTACCAAAAAGGATACCAAAGTTGACAAAAGGCGGCACTTTGAACCCAAAGGAAAGGGCCACTTTCTTTAAGTTCAACTGTTCTATGTCAAAGATGCTTTTCAAACTGTGTGATGCGTACGCTCGGACATACGAGTTATACGCTTGCTTCCCAGAAAGGTTCAAGAAATGGTTCTTCTCCATCAACTTCTCCAGCTGAAAAAAAAAAAAAATGAAATTTTAGACTGGTCGGAATTAACTCTTTACCATAGGACAAAATTTTAGACTGGTCCAAATTGAAAGCATTTGCAGACAACAAATTAAAGGTGGCTCAAGTGATGAAATTTGTCCTTGATGGAGTAGAAAACATCGTGGAAACGGAGAAAATGCTGGTTACCAGCATTTTCTCCTTTTCCCACAATGTTTTCAAAAGCCTTCTAGGTCAGGGTTGTTACAAGTCGTGATTGTGTGGTAAAGGGTTAAGCATTTGCAGACGACAAATTCTGTGTGGCTAAAATAATAGGATTTGTCTTTAAAGGGCAAGAAAACATTGTGGGAAAAGGAGAAAATGCTCGAAAGTATCATTTTCTCCTGTTCCCATGATGTTTTCTACCCTTTCAGTAACAAATTTCGTCATTTCAGCCACACCTTATTTGTCCTCTGCAATAACTTTGAATTTAAACAGCCTACAATTTTTTTGTTTGGTAAAGATTTAAATATTTTCATTATACCTCTGAAACTAGTGCACCTAGCCATGCATTTCCCCAATTCCTGTTTAACAGTACTAGCTCCAGTGTTCAGCAGTAGGGTCAACAAGACCACCACATGCTGGGGTGCCAATCCTTGGCTGCGGTTGCGTGACTTTCAGTGAATTCTAAGTCAACAAAGGGACGTAACTCTGTCAAAAAATACTTCAATGATTACCTGTTGTTTAGGTTCTCTTTTGATAGTAAACAACTTGTCCAAGTTTTAAGCAAAAAACTTCAGTAATAACAGAGACTTTACAAAAGGTCAAAGTTTCCGCACAATGACGCAGACGACAAAAAGATTTGTCTCAGTGACCCATTTTCTGACCTGAGATGTCCGAATTTTCAGTCTCATTTGAGATATTACAAAGACAAAATATTTTGACCAAGTTTTATGAGTATCATCCTGAAAATGTGCCTCCTAGAGTGTATCAAAGGTTTTTCAATAATTTGTACCAATGACTTTTGACCCGATGTGACCCAACTTCAAACTCATCCAAGATATTATAAAGATAAACATTCTGGCCAAATATCATAAGTGTTGGACTGAAAATGTGGTCTCTAGAGGGCACACGAAGCTTTTCTAGGATTCATCCTTGTGAGATACTTTCTGACCCTATGTGATGTAATTTTGAACTCAAACAAGATACTATTAAGACAACCATTCTGACCAACTTTCATGAGTACTGGACTGAAAATGTGGCTTCTAGAGTATTCATAAGGCAACTATTGATGCCACCACACAAGACAAATTACATCCAACTGACACTGTACAATCACAAAAGCTAACCTTGAGCACTTTGTGCTCAGGTGAGCTAATATAAACATTAACACAGAATGTACCTGTATTTGAATGTCTGAGATCTTGTTCCACGAGAACTCAAATTCATTTAACGGAACTTTAGCATTCTTCAGAAATCGCAGAAACCCAAGTTCCTCTGGGCGTAGAATAAGGAGGGCGTGGCCTCTAGCCCCCTCCCCTCTAGCTGTCCTACCCACTCTGTGGATGTATTCCTGGAATAAAGCCATTATTTTGGAAATGTTATGAAACAAGAGGCTCATGACGGCCTGAATTGCTCTACTGGCAGTTTCTGTATTTCTGTAACAAATGATAGTTATAGACTTTTCATCAGATTCAGTAAGAAATTAATCAATGATTTTGTGTCATTTACCTGAAGGTCCCTGGTCTGAGCCTTACTGGAACCACTAGTTTTTTTTTTTTTGGAAGGAGTGTCCTTGAGTAAGACACTGCAGAGTCCTAGCCTAGTACTAGTGGAAGCCAGGAAATACATGAATACGTGAGCTGTTGCTGTGACATAACTGAAATAATGTTGAAAGCGGCATAAAACATCATTCAATCAATCTATCTATCATTGAATTCATATTTGTGTTTTGCACCTTAACACTTTACCACACAATCCTGACTTTTAACACCCCTGAAAAAGAAACCTTTTAAAAACATTGTGGGAAAAGGAGAAAATGCTGGTAACCAGCATTTTCTCCTTTTCCCACAATGTTTTCTACCCTTCCCAAAACAAAATTCAAATTTTGAGTCACATCTGATTTGTCGTCTGCAAATGCTTTCAGTCTGGACGAGCTGAAAATTTTGTCATCTGGTAAAGAGTTAAGTCTTTACCAAGTGAAAAAATTTCAAATTGGCTGAAATTGATGAAATTTGTTCTTGATAGGGTAGAACACATTGAGGGAAAAGAATAAAATGCTAGTTACCTGCATTTTCTCCTTTTCCCACAATGTTTTCAAAATTCTTCTTCCTCAGGGTTGTTAAAAGCCTGGATTGTGTGGTAAAGGGTTAACTCTTTAGCAACTCTTTACCAATCAACAAAACTTTGGACTTGAACAAATTGAAAGCATTTGCAGACAACAAAACTGCTGAGGCCAAATAGCTCAGTTTGTAGCATACATAACCTGTGAACAGGTCACTGGTTCAATCCCCAGCACGGCCAATTTCTTTCCAAGGAGTGATGATAGTCATTGCAACAGGATTCATTCCCATCTCACTGCTGACCATTGTTTTGACAATTGGGAAAGCAGCCAGTGGCTTGGAAAGAATATTGTGCGTAGTACTGGTAAAAGAAACTCCAGGAAAGCATGAATAGGTGCACTGGCTGCTGCCATATAACTAAAATAATGTTGAAAACAGCATTAAACACCACACAATCAATTTCTCTTTTTCCAACTTTTTTTTAAAAAAACTTTCTTTTTCAGGGACGTGGAAACTCGGGATTGTGTGGCAAAGGGTAAATGTATCAGTTTTCAACATTACTGCAGTTATACTGTGGTTATACTGTAGTCAGTGCACCCATCCATGCTTTCCTGGAGATTCTTTTACCAGTACTTGGCATGGCATTCTTTCAAAGCCAGCCACAGTTTTATCACATAAAACATCACTAACCCTTAAGCTGTGAAGCGTGACTCACTGACTTTTTGAGGATAGTGTAGATCCAAGATCAGACTGCACAGAATGTGCAGTCTGATCTTTGATCTACACTGTCCGATATGGTGTTTTCTTTCCAGTGAAATCGAACTTGAAATCGCATATATGGGTTTTTACTATTGCGTGGAAATTTTCATTTCAGTTATTTAGCAGTTTTAGGGTTAGAACAGAGTTCAGCTGTGTAATCTGGTAGATAGTCATTTGACCTACTTTAGGGTCATCTGGAGGGTCAAACTGAACTATCCAATCAACAGCTGGAATATCCAGACCTCTGGCGGCCACGTCGGTACACAGTATTATACCCTCCTTTGCGTTACAAAACTGGAAAAAGGTCTGGGTCCTTTTAGCTTGTTTCTGCCTACCCTGCAGAGAAAGAAAGACATAGGTAAAATCTTTGCACAGCTGTAATACTAACCTTATTTCATCCATCAAACAAATGATGAATACACCAAAAGTGCGACAATTTCACCAGTTGAGTCCCATCTAACTTGCTGTTTGCTAATGTTTTCAATTTGGATATGTATAAAATTTTGTCTTTTGGTGAAGAACTCTTTACCACACGACAAATTTTTGGACTGGACCAAATTCAAAGCATTTGCAGACGACAAATGAAACATTGCTAAATTTCTGTCTTTGATAGGGTAGAAAAAATTGTGGGAAATGGAGAATATGCTGGTTACCATTTCAGGTTCTTTAAAAAGAACTCTTTCAGGTTCGTCAAAAGTTGGGACTGTGTGGTAAAGGGTTAACCCTTTACCACACAATCCCGACTTTTAATGACCCTGAAGAATAAGCCTTTTGAAAACATTGTGGGAAAAGGAGAAAATGCTGGTCACCAGCATTTTCTCCTTTTCCCACAATGTTTTCTACTCTATCGAGGACAAATTTCATCATTTGAGCCACCTTTAAATTTAAGTATAATTTGTCGTCTGCAAATGCTTTCAATTTGGATCAGTCTAAAATGTTGTTGTTTAGTAAAGAGTTAATAAGCAACACAATATTGGAATGGTCCATATCCAAAACGTCTGCAGACGACATATCAAAATATGGTTTAAATTGTCAATTTTTTTTATTGAAAGGGTAAAAATATTGTGGAAAATGGGGACAATGCTGGTTACCAGCATTTTTTTTCTTTTCCCAGAAAACATTGAGAAAAGGAGAAAATGCTGGTTACCAGCATTTTCTCCTTTTTCCCCACAATGATTTCAAAAGGCTTCTTCCCCAGGTCATTAACACCTGGAGTTGTGTGGCATTAATTGGTACTGTTATGTCATGAAAATTTCTAGCTTCTTTTTCAAAATGTAATTATTTTCCCCCTTGCCTTCCTCCAGCCATTCATCCAAGATTTCCAATACTTCGTGCCCTTGTTCACCTTTGTGGAACAAAACCTGACATACTTCCAAGGTGGAATATCATTTTTCAAAGTGGAATGAAAGACATGTGACTAAACTGGTGCATTGTGGGATCGGTAATCACTTTTTTTCAACCATCACAGGCAACTGATGAGTTTTACACATTTAAACAAATGTCAGAACCATGGCTGCAAATAGCTCTACAAGGTTATAATTACTTCACCAAGCCAAATCTGTTAGCACCCCTTAAACCTCTATCGCAGAGTAGTGAGCTTTAACAGCAATGAAGAAAACCCCATTTGAAAACATTGTGGAAAGAGATCAAAGGCATGTCTCATTTTAGCCACCTTTGATATGTTGTCTGCAAATGCTTTGCACTTGGGCAAGTCTGGAATTTTTTTGAGTGGTATACAATTAATGAGGAGTTTTTTTGCTTGTTGACAGCGGGGGTGGAAACTGGGAAACCAGGGTCTGAACGTCAATTTTGTATGAACACCATTTCAAGGAAGTGCTTTGCCCTCTCCAAGCAAACTACACTCTAGCATGGGTTCCAGTCCGATCATTTTTTCCTTTTTTACAATCGGACTTTACTTAGTCGAAAATGACGCACTTTATCACAAAGCAAAGTCCAGATACACAAGAGGAAAAAATGATCGGACTTGAACCCTGGCTAACTAAACTCTACACCATGGGCTAAATCCTGTTACAAACAATCCTGTTTTCTAACAACTCTGAAGAAGTTGACTTTCGAAAACAATTTGGAAAAAGGAGAAAATGCTGGTTACCAAAATGTTTTCTAACCTTTCAAAGTCAACTCCAATCATATCTAGATTTTCATCTGCAAAAGATTTCAGTTTGGATTACAGTAAAATAACTTAGTTAATGAAGAGTTAATGTTCCATCTTTGCTAGATTCCTGGCTATCCCATTCAGTTTACAGAATGGGAAATCACTTTCTATGAAGACTAACGGATAAAAAGACAGAAATGGCTCATTGGCAGAGGAAGCGGGGGTATCATATACCAAATACTTTGGCAAAAATAATCACTGTATTCATAACCATGGCAGTTTGGCTTATTTTTATCGTGTTGTTTATATTCTTGTCATGTCCATTACTGTTGTCTGACATCAAGATTTACTGTTGTTCAAAGGAAACAATACTTTCTGACATCTACAAACATCTCATTGCCTTCTGTCTTTAAATAAATCTTTTTTCCCCATTTCTTCCCCAGAACATTTAACACTTTACCAAAGAACAAAATTTTGGTTGTTCTTGTTGTATGGTGCCTCACGCCGTTTTCAACATTTTTTCAGTTAAATTGCGACAGCCACTGCTTATCCATGCTTTCCTGGAGTTTCTTTTGCGAGTACTTCGTAGAATATTCTTTCCAAGCCAGTGGCTGCTTTCCCACATAACCATCACTGAATCAATATTCAGCAGTGAGAGAGGAATAAATCCTATCACAATGAATATTGTCAATCCTCAAATTACAAAATTTTGGACTAGTCCAAATTCAAAGCAATTGCAGACGACCAATTAAATGTGACTCAAAATGTGAGATTATTTTCTGAAAATGTAGAAAAATTATAGAAAGGAGAAAATGCTATTTTTCGTGCTAGTTACCAGCATTTTCTCCTTTTTCCAAAATGTTTTCAACAGTCTTACTGTATAGGGTTGTTAAAATTCCAGATTGTTTAGTAAAGAGTTGACTCTTTACCAGAAGACAAAGTTTCGGACATGTCTAAATTCAAAGCTTTTGCAGACAGCAAATTAACTCTTTACCACACAAGAAAAATTTAGACTGGTCCAAATTGAAAGCATCTGCAGACGACAATTTACATGCGACTCAAATAATGGAATTTGTCTTGGATAGGGTAGAAAAAATTGTGGGAAAAGGAGAAAATGCTGGTTACCAGCATTTTCTCCTTTTCCCACAGTGTTTTCAAAAGGACTCTTCCTCAGGGTCGTTTAAAGTCGGGATTGTGTGGCAATGGGTTAAATGTGACTCTAAATGGGTCTTGTCTTTGAGAGGGTAGAAAATAGTGTGGAGATAACAGACAGTACTTATTTCTAGTCATCCATGTTACAATGTCACTGCCAAATACTGCACCGTAATTCTGCTTTTCAGGAACTTAGGTTTATTTTTTTGTCTTTACCACACAATTCAAAGTTTTAAAGACCCTAAGAAAGAAGGCTTTTAAAAACTTTGTGGGAAAAGGAGAAAATGCTGGTAACCAGCATTTTCTCCTTTTCCCTTAATGTTTTCTGCCTATTCAAGGACAAATACTATCCCAAGTTTTAACCATCCTAAAAGAGAAGGCTTTTAAAAACATTGTGGGAAAAGGAGAAAATGCTGGTAATCAGCATTTTCTCCATTTCCCACAATGTTTTCTGCCAATTCAAAGACAAATATTACCATAAATTATGAAATACACTGCAGTTGTTGTCTGTAAATTCCATCAACATGGACAAATCTAAATTTTTGTAGACTTTTAGAAATTGCAGCATTTGCAGCTAACAAGGTACGTGTGGTTAGAAAGTTAGTATTTGTCTTTGAATGTGTGGAAAATATTGTGGGAAGAGATGAAAATTACTAGTAATCAACTTTTTCTCCTTTTCCCTCAATGTTTTCACATACCTGTCTTCCTCAGAAACACGGAATTGTTAGTTGTTTGGTTATAGGTTAAGCCACATTATAATCCCATGGGTATTGGGGCCCGTCTCAGTAGTTAGCATATCTGACTTGTGACCCGGGTTCATAGTCACAAACCATTGTGAACAGCATTCTTAGTCTTATTCTCAGGAATTTTCTATTTTCAATAGCAACACAACTTCTGATTGGGTAAACTGTATGCTTTAGCCAATCAAAAGTTGTGTTACTTTCTTAATCTAAATCTATAATTAGACTTAGAATGAAATTAGGAATGGTTGGTGAATACGGACCAAGGTGGTTGCGGGTTCATTACCCAGTTGAAACTAACTTTCTTTCTGGTGATTTATCACCTCTCACCTCGGATGCATCTGATAAAAAGTAGTGACTTGGAAAGAAAGTTGTGTCAGTACTGGAGTGAGAAAGCCAAGAAACACATGAGCAAGTGCAGCAGCACTGACCACTGTAATGTGATTCTAGCTGTTGAAAATGAAGATTAACTCAAATACAAACAAACCAACCGTGGTTATTAGCAACACGAGAGGATGCCAGAGTAACAGAATGCTTTTATTTACTATTACTGATGTATTTATGACAAACTTGCAGGTATAAAATACATGTACAATATAGTTCTAATAAGTCTTCTTCTTGGATTTGTTTGTTTTTGTTTGTAAGCGTTTAATCCTTTAGCAAGCAATCCCATGTTTTAACTACCCCGACAGGGAAGCCTTTTGAAAACATTGCGGGAAAAGGAGAAAACGCTAGTAACCAGCATGTAGCATATTGGTCTATCCAACAGATAGATATAAATGTATAACTTGTGTTTGTTTAAGAGGACACTTATACTGCCTTGCTATAGAGCTAGCTTCTGCAGTGACGAGGTAGAGTGTTCACCTTGGGATCTAAAGGTTCTGGGTTTAACTCTTTACCACACAATCTCGACTTTTAACGACCCTGAAAAAGAAGGCTTTTGAAAACCTTGTGGGAAAAGGAGAAAATGCTGGTAACCAGCATTTTTTCCTTTTCCCACAAGGTTTTCTATCCTATCAAAGACAGAAATCATCATTTGTGCTACATTTGATTTGTCGTCTGTAAATGCTTTCAATTTGGTTGAGTCTAAAATTTTGTTGTGTGGTAAAGAGTTAATTCCCACCTGGGGAGATTATTGGTAAAAACTGTACAAGCATTTTCTCCTTTTCCCTCAATGTTTTGTACCCTTCCAAATTCAAATTTCAAGTCATGAGTTACATTTATTTTGCTGTCTGCAAATACACGTACTTTCAATTTGGACAAGTCTAAAACTTCGTCGTCTGGTAAGGATTTTATTCAACATTAATTCATTTATGTCACACCTATCCATCTATTCCTTGATTTTCTTTTGCCGCCAATACTTCAAACAATATGGCTCCTTTCCCATGTAACCATTGTGAAGTATAAGAAAAAAAAAATCTGCGATTAAACCTTCAATAAAGAATACCGGTATCTTGTATTTTGTACCCTGAGGGTAACTTCCATTTGTAACTACCATTTTTCACTTTTCCACAACCTTTAAAATAGTATGATTTTAATCTAAATGCATTTCAACCCTTTACCGCACAATGCCGCCTTTTGACGCCCCTGGGAAAGAAGCCTTTTGAAAACATTGTGGGAAAAGGAGAAAATGCTGGTAACCAGCATTTTCTCCTTTTCCCACAATGTTTTCTACCCTATCAAAGAAAAGTTGCATCATTTGAGCCACACTGAAATTGTCGTCTGCAAATGCTTTCAATTTGGACAAGGCTAAAATTTTGTCGCCTGGTAAAGGGTTAAAACCCACTGTATTCACTTTTGGCAGCTATTGCTAATTTAACTCTTTGCCAAACGACAAATTTTTGGACTGGATGAAATTCAAAGCATTTGCAGATGTCAAATTAAATGTGGCTAAAATGATCGCATTTGTTACTGAAAGGTTAGAAAACATTGTGGGAAAAGGAGAAAATGCTGGTTACCAGGGGCTTCTTTCTCAGGGTCGTTAAAAGTCGCGATTGTGTGGTAAAAGCTTAAAGCATCATTCCTTGTAGATGCAGACAACAAAAGAGCCAATGAATGCTCAGGGAAAAGTGTTGTTCTAATATTGCAGTCTATAATCTAACACTCTATAGGTACAAGTGTTAAATACATTATAATGTGTGACATCATACATCTCACAACATCAAACAATCATAACCCTTAGGCTGTTAAGTGTGACTCACTGACCATTTGCGGATAGTATAGATCAAGATCAGACTGCACAGAACGTGCAGTCTGATCTTGGATCTACACTGTCCGATAAGGAGATTATTGTTCTCCGAAAAAATAAGTTTGAAATAGCATTATTCTGGTTTTTTACTATCTGCTTGAGAGTTTCATTTAACTTCTTTTGCAGGATAGGGGGTTAACAAAAGGGCATTCCTGCCTAACTGAGCTGATAAGCGCATGATTTTAACAGATACCAATCAATCAATTATTCTTCTGATTTGAAATCTGTATCTCTTTACCTGATGACAAAATCTTACACTTGTCCATATTCAAAGTATTTGCAGACAACAAATTAACTCTTTACAAAAAAATCTAGGATTTTAATGACCCTGAGGAAAAATCCTTTTGAAAAAATTGTTGGAAAAGGCAAAAATGCTGGTACTCAGCATTTTCCACTTTTCCCAGAATGTTTCTTCAAGACTTTTTCCTCATGGCTGTGAAACTTGGGATGGTGTAGCAAAGGTTAAACCTTTACCAAACAAAAAAATGTTAGACTTGTCCAAATTGAAAGTATTTGCAGACGACAAAATAAAAGTGACTCAAAATCTGACATTTTTTCTTGGTATGGTTGAAGACATTGTGGGGAAAGGAGAAAATGCTGGTCACTGGCATTTTCTCCTTTTCCCACAATGTTTTCAAAAGCATTCTTCCTCAGGGTCGTTACCGTAAATCTTGGGATTATGTGGTAATAAAAAACTGAAATTGTTTGGTGTATATCCCAGACAAAACGTGCAAGTGACCATGCCACACAAAAATGACTCATTCAGTTTTCTCTGACTTTCCTAACTTTCCTTATCCTGTTTCTCTACCAGGAGACAGATTTTAGACTTGTCCATTTTGAAAACTTTTTGCAGACGATAATTTAAATGTGGCTCACTGGATGAGATTTGTCATTTAACTCTTTATCAAACGATAAAATTTTAGACTACTCTAAATTGAAAGCATCTGCTGTCGACAAAATAAATGTGGCTGAAAAATTTAAATTTGTTTTGGGAAGGGTAGAAAACATTGTGGGAAAAGGAGAAAATGCTGGTTACCAGCATTTTCTCCTTTTTCCACAATATTTTCAAAAGGCTTCTTTCTCAGGGTCGTTAAAAGTCGGGATTGTGTGGTAAAGGGATAACGGGAAAAACATTGTTGGAATAGGAGAAATGATCGCAAACATTTTCTCCTTTACCCCCCAAATTTTTCTCCTCGACCTAAATATTTTTCAAAAATCTTTTTTTTTTAAAGGATGTTAAACCTGGGTATTATTGGTAAAACGTTCACAAAACAGAGGTTTTACAAAGAAGAGGACAGTTTCAGACAATGTGGGAAAAGGATAAAATGTTGGCAAACAGCATTTTCCTCTTTTTCCAGAACCTTTCCCACTCTTTTGAAGATACACATAAATCCCATCCTTTCATCAACATCTGATTAGTTATCTGCAGTTGGCTTCAAATTAGAGAATCCTTAAATTTGTCCTATGGAATAGACTTGACCCTTTATCGCACAATCCCGAGTGTTATCGGCCTTGAGAAAAAAAACCTTTGAAAACGTTGTAGCTTTCCCACAATTTTTTTTTTTATCCTATCAAAGACAACTTTCACAATTGAGCAACATTTGATTTGTTGTCTACAGATGCTTTGGGTTTGGGCAAGTCTAAAGTTTTGTCATGTGGTAAAGGGTTAAACTCTAAGCTGCAAGGCACGAAATTATTGTTCTTGCAGACAATTTAATCCAAGATCAGACAATTGATAATTTCTGGAGTATGAAAAGAAAATGGGATGAAAAACTAGACTGTGTATCAATTTTACAAGAATGCTGTCGGTCTTTACACTGCTCTGAACTAAACCAGTCTACCGTTAATGAAAACAATAAGGCTCAGTCAAAAAATTGATGTCGTTCTTGCCGTCTGCAAGGAAAAAGAAACACTAAACAACAATCAGACGATAAAACGCTTGTCCGAGGTGCACGAAAAAGGACAATGAACAACAATCAGACGATAAAACACCTGTCCGAGGTGCACGGGAAGACTTTCAAGGCCTGGAAGTTTTACTGAAAATTGACTAAGGAAGTATGGCTGGTTAATCATTGAAAACGGCTGCATAAAATACGACCCAACCCATGCATCAAAACAAAACAAACATTCAACCTTATACTTCACCAAAACACTGGTGGTCGTGGGAATCCCTATCTACCATCAAGTAATAATCAATACACAGGTAATAAAAAGTCTTGGGGTGAATGAAAATCAGAAAAATAAGCTGTGCCGTAAAACATACTTTTTAGGCCTATAACCTAATTCCATTTCGTTGTGACCCCCACAAATTTCAGAATGAACCCCATCTTTTTTTTACTAGAGGTCACAAAGACCACCTATTTTTGTTGCCAATGGAAAATCCTGACCTTCGGAGGCTTCCCTACACTATCCAGACTTTTAACACCCCAGAGAAAGACAGCTTTTGAAAACATGGGAAAAAAAGAGAAAATGCTGGTAACAGGCATTTTTTCCTTTTGCCACGATATTTCCTGCCCTTTCAAAGAAAAATTTTATGATTTGCACCACATTTGATTAGTTGTCTGCAAATGCTTTCAATTTGGACAAGTCTAGAATTTTGTCCTTTCGTAAAGAATTAACCCCTTATCACACAATCCTAAGTTTTAACGACCCCAAGGAAGAAAGTCTTTTGAAAACATGGAGGGAAAAGGAGAAAATGCTGGTGAACAGCATTTTCTCCTTTTCCCACAATGCTTTCTACCCTTCCATTGAACACTTTCAGTGTTTCAGTCATATTTACTTTGCCACCTGCAAATGATTTCAATTTGGACGAGTCTAGAATTTTGCCGTTTGGTAAAGAATTAAGGTATCTTATGCAGTAATGCAGTATACCAAGCAAGTCATTACATAATATGGGTGCATCTTGTCTGAAAATCAACTTAACCCTTTACCACACAATCCCAACTTTTAACGACCCTAAGAAAGAAGCCTTTTGAAGACATTGTGGGAAAGGGAGAAAATGCTGGTAACCAGCATTTTCTCCTTTTCCCAAAATGTTTTCTACCTTGTCAAAGACAAATTCCATTATTTGAGCAACATTTAAATTGTCGTCTGCTAATGCTTTCGATTTGGACAAGTCGCAAATTTTGTTGTGTGGTAAAGGGTTAATCATGACTTAAAATGGTCTTTTGACATGCAGAAAATTTAACAATGGCAAAAGGGTCCAACCTGGGTCAGCCTGCACGGACTGTGCTGACGTGGGTCGATACTTTTAAACAGATGTATGAAACCCCCTTTTCCCAGAGATGACTCATGTAGCGTACAGTCTCATGAAAATACAACATTCGTAAAAGATAATAACCGTTTACTAAACGACCAAATGTCAAGCTGGCCCAAATTGAAAGCAGTTGCAGACGACAATTTTAATATGGCTCCAATCAAGAAAAATGTCTTAGAGTAGAAAACATTGTGGGAAAAGGAGAAAATGCTGGTTACCAGCATTTTCTCCTTTTCCCACAATGTTTTAAAAAGGCTTTCTTCTTCAATCAGGGTCGTTAAAACTCGGAACTGTGTAGTGAAGATTAAGGGAACTTACATTGCATGCACATATATACATATAATATACATATTACAACTGGCACAAGCTATTGTGTTGATGCCTTTCATTGGCTACATGAATATCACTGAATAGCCAATCGGAGCATCTTACACATTTCCAGTTCGGCAGTATAGCTAACATAGCGATTTTTGGCACAATTTGAAATTCGTAATCGAAACTAAATGAATATTAGCAGAAATTCACTTTAAAAGGTGATACCATATATACAATCACTTTTTTGTGAGGTCAGAATTATCGGAAATTCTACTGCACAAGAAGTGAGAATGACCTCCCCTGAATCTCGTGATATTGCTGATCTAAAAATAGATGGACAGTATTCTGCTCGTTTTCAGTAGCCTGTACCGATCCCTATATACACTTGCTGTATCAGGGGAGGTAACCAATCTAATGACAGTTGTTTAGAAGCTAACAACACTAAATAGGTCACATACATGAATGCACATCACAGGTAAATCAATATAGTTTAGAAGCTCATTGAAAAACTGCACTTGTAAAAAAATTACAAGGAACTTACGTGAATGCACATAATTTATAAATCAATGTACCATAATGAACATGCCAGGGCGCCATGCAAAACACTGACACTCCTATTTCATAGTCAATTTCCCGAAATTTAAGTGCCGCCATATAATAGAGTAGGTACCGTACTTTGATCCAGGTTCTAGTCGGTGCGGACTGCGAAGCGATTGCCATTTGAAAAACCCGCTGTATTAATGCAGAATATCCATTTTTATCGCCGATCATCATTCATTTGGAAATTAAATAGCATTCACAATTACCATGGGACACAGGTCTTCAATATTTCACTTTCTTCAAGTTTCTCTAGTTAGTTGACAATTTTTGTGTTACTAGAAGTTTAAGATGTTATCAGAAGTGTATGTATATTTGGATATTCAGGTGTTCATGACATTGATTTGTGAAGTAAACAGGATAATGTTGATGCTGTACCGGTAAGTTTATTTATAAAATATCGGTCATCAATGATTTTTGTCAGTCTGCATTTGAAAAATTTTAGTGAAGTTATCATGTGTTTGGAAGTTTGCCACTCCAGTTGTCGATTTTAAGCTAAGGCTGGGCGTGGGTGGGGGTTCCCTGGAGGCCTCTGGAGTCAGTGATATAGTGGGGTACTTGCACTAGGGAGGGGGCGCTAATTAAGTGAGATACGGTAGTTTAGAAGCTCATGGAAAAACTGCACTCACAGTAGTTAAAAAAGTTACTTACATGGATGGACATGACAGGGAGATCTATGTACTTTAGAAGCTCATGGAAAAACTGCACCCGTAGTAGATAAAAAGATTACTTACATGGATGCACATGACAGGGAGATCTATGTAGTTTAGAAGCTCATGGAAAAACTGCACCTGTAGTAGATAAAAAGGTTACTTACATGGATGCACATGACAGGGAGATCTATGTAGTTTAGAAGCTCATGGAAAAACTTCACTGCCGCACAGGAGCTCATAAACACCATCATCTTTTTCTTTCTGTTCTTTTTCAAAAAGGTAAACAGCAACATGAACCGTTTCTCCGAGGGACATACCACATACCCCTGAAAAACATTACAGATATCAAATATATCATACGGAGTCCTGGAAAAGATCCTAGAAATGAAATCATGTGACATTATCAATCTTTTGGGCCCCGTATTATCCTTTTACCAAACAAGAGCACTACATTCGGGTGCCAACGCTCGGCTGCAGATGCTTGACTTTCAATGGAAATTTTAAGTCGAAAAACAAGTATAACTGTGTCAAAAATATGTTGATGGTATCTGTCCTTGTTGTATAGGTTCCCCTTGTGATAATAAACAACTTGTCTAAGTCTGAAGCAATTATGTTCGGTAGTAACAGAGATATTACAAAATGTCAAAGTTTTCAAATGACCCAGACGACGCCAGGACCAGGGCAATACCTACATGTTTTCTTCAAAAACAGCCAGGCTAAAAAATCTCATGATTTAACCCTTTACCACATGATCCCAATTTTTAATGACCAACCAGATGGTAGTGGTTGTTGCATGTTTCATACCATTTAAACAATATTTCAGTCATATCACAGCTACAGCTCACATATTCATATTTGTCCTGGGTTTCACCACAGCTAGGCTAGGACTCTGGAGTGTCTTGCTGAAGGACACTCCCACAAAAAACTCAGTGCTTCTAGTTAGGCTGGAACATCAGGGCTGAAGGTTGTGAGTCCTTCACTTTACCACAGAGCCACACAGAACCCCCAAACAACCTTTAGGAAGAGGGTGTTTGACAACAACCAGTATTTTCTCTTTTCCCCACAACGTTTTCTACTCTTCCAAAAGTAAACTCTATATATAATGCTAGCAATCAATATTTTCTCCCTGTCCAGCAATATTTGTCATCTGGTTAAGTCTTTACCAAACAACAAAATTTTGGACTGGTCCAAATTAAAAGCATTTGCAGATGTAACTCAAAAATTAAAACTTGTCTAGGGAAGGGTAGAAAACATTATGGGAAAAGGAGAAAATGCTGGTTAACAGCATTTTCTCCTTTTCCCATAATGCTTTCAAAAGCTTTCTTGCTCAGGGTCGTTAAAAGTCGAGACCATGTGGTAAAGGGTTAAGTGTAAATCTGACAAATTACAAATTTCAACCAAGAAGCAAATATTACCTGCTCTAAACCTTCCACTGTGGCTTTATCTTGTTTGTCATCCACTCCCACGTATAAAGGTTCTTTTTTCAGGGATATCCTGGCTAAATCTTCTATCTTTCTTGTTTGAGTCGCAGAAAACAGCATGGTCTGTCTTTTCTCTGAAAATGTTGTCATTCAAAACTCCTCAAACTTTACAAAATGGCTTTTGAAAATATTGTGGGAACAGGAGCTGGTTATCAGCATGTTCTCCTATTCACCTAATTTTTTCTACCTTTTCAGACTAATTCAATAATTCAAGCCACCCTTAATTTGTTGTTTGCAAATGCTTATAATTTCGATAGGTGTAAAATTTTGCTGTTAGGTAATAAGCTAACAGAGTTTCACTCAGAGACAATTTTTCAAATCTTGCAACAGAAAATTTTTTCATATGTTGTGTGAACATTTTTTTAAGCAATTACCATTTACCAAATGTATTAACTCTTTACCAGACTGGTACAAATTGATAGCAGACGACATATCAAATGTGACAAAAATGGCAAGATCTGTCCCTGATAGGGTAGAAAACGTTGTGGGAAAAGGAGAAAATGCTGGTTACCAGCATTTTCTCCTTTTCCCACAATATTTTCAAAAGCCTTCTTCTTCAGGGTCGTTAGAAGTCGGAATTGTGTGGTAAAGGGTTAAAACAACCCCAAATGTGGCTCATTTGAAGAAATCTGAATTTAAATGGGAAGAAAATATTGTGGGAAAATGCTGGTTGCCAAAAGCCTTCTTCCCTAGGATCGTTTGCACTCAGGATTGTGTGGTAAAAGGTTAAAGGCTATAGAAAAAAATACTTTGGACTAATGGAAAATTTCAGTGTGTCCTCCATTTCTCACATTATTTTCCACTTCACTAAAAACAGAGTTAATTCCTAAATTTGAGCTATGTTTAATTTAATGTCTGCCAATGTTTTTAACCCTTTACCATATGACAAAATTTTAGACTTGTCCAAATTCAAAGCATTTGCAACTGACAAATAAATGTCACTCAAATCTTGGAATTTGTTCTTCAAAAGGTAGAAACATTATGGGAAAAGAAGAAAATGCTGGTTACCTGCATTTTCTTCTTTATTCATAATGCTTTCAAAAGGTCTCTATCCTAGGCTCGTTACAACTCAAACACTGTTTGGTAAAGGGTTGATATTAACCGATGGGAAATTAGATATCTCCCAAGAATAAAGGTCAAGTGAGATGTCGAAATTTTCCTTTGCAGCAAGAAGCTTATACAAGAACCAGAAAAGTTACTACCAAACAATATTCCTTTTCTGATATACCTCCAAGTTGTAATGGGGCATTTAAACAGATTTTAATCTCAATTTTTTTCTCCTTTCTTCTTTTGGGGTAAGAGTGGGTAAATGAGGTAATGTAAAGAAACATCATCCGGACATGCCTGTTTACCATTGGGGGGGGGGGGGAGAAAACAACAAAATTCTGAAAAAAAAAAAAAAAAAAAAATGCATCAAGTAAGACTGGAACCCACAACCTTTAAAATCATGATCAGCAACTCTAACGACTGAGCCCTGGGGCCATTCAATTCTATTTAGCGTCAAACTAGAACTGTCGCAAAGCAGCACAATCAGAGGATGGAAATGGTTTTCAAAACAAAGATCACCTGTGACCTTGACCTTTGACCCATGCGACACAAAAACAATAGGACACCTCCTTGTGGAAATGGAGAAAATGCTGGTTAACAGCATTGTCCCTTTTTCTCACAATGTTTTCAAAACCTTTCTTTCTTAGGGTCATTAACTTTGGATTTTGTGGTTAAACAGCAAAATTTGTAGGTGTATCAGAGCTCCAGATAATAGGGAATGATTGTATTCTAAATCAATTATTTCTCTTCCAAACCCTATATTGTGGGTACTGATTAGAATCGTCTCGATCAGATGATTCTAATCAGTACCCATAACAAAGGGTTTAGTTGAGAATAACTTATATTTTCAATTCTATAATCAAAATCAGTCCCTCTATCTGGAGCTATGTGCATAATAAAATGACTTACTAGGTAGAAGTTTGACAATCTGTTTCATGTCATGTTCAAATCCTATATCCAATATTCTATCAGCTTCGTCAATAATGAGACATTGGAGATTCTTGAACATAAACCCCTCTGTATTCTGAAACACACACCCTGACATTTTTTAATTATGTAACTACCCTTGTTTTTTTGTGTATTGCCAAGCCCCGTAGCTCAGTTGGTAGCATACAGGACTTGAGAACAGGAGGTCGCTGGTTTGATCCCCGGCTTGGCCAATTTCTTTCTATGGACTGATGATAGTCATTGCGACAGGATTTATTCCTCTCTCACCACTGACCATTGTTTTGTGGGAAAGCAGCCAGTGGCTTGGAAAGAATAATGTGAAGAATACTGGTAAAAAGAAACTCCAGGAAAGCATGGATAGGTGCACTGGCCGCCGTGATATAACTGAAATAATGTTGAAAATGGTGTTAAACACCATACAATCAATCAATCAATAAATCAATCAATCATTTTTTGTGTATTACAGTCATTACGAATTTTCTCTCTTTTATGTTTTTTCAGTAGTTTACAGAAATCTAAATATAAAATTAGACCTAGAATGAAATTAAGAGTATTAGTGTTTGTGAATTCAGGCTCAGAGCAGTGGTTGAGATAAGTAACAGATGTAATTTGGGAACATGTGACCTTTGACCCCATGCTGTGACCTTGACCTTTGAGCCTGACATCTGAAACCTCTGCTCTGCATGTCATCTCACCATGGTGCAAACATGTGTAAAATATTTTGAAAATAAGACCAGGCTTTCAAGAGATATACAGCCATCATGAAACTGCTTACAGATGGACAAACAACCAGGACATAACATAATAGGTTTGGGTGCAGACTAAATGAAGCCTATAAAGGCCAAGCCCCAGTACTGCAGTCAGTAGCATCAGGACTTGAGAAATGGGGGTCACTAGTTTGATCCCCGGCTCGGCCAATTTCTTTTTCTAAGGATTGATGATAGTCATTGCAACAGGATTCATTCCTCTCTCAATGCTGACTATTTTTTCGACGATGGTTATGTGGGAGAGCAGCCAGTGGCTTGGGAAGAATATTCGGCTTGGTAAAAGACTATACTGGCAAAAGAAATTACAGGAAAGCATGGATAGGTGCATTGGCCATTGTGATATAACTGTGGCCATTGTGATATAACTGAAATGATGTTGAAAATGGCACTAAACACCATATAATCAACCATACAATCAATCAAACCCTACAAACCTACCTGTAAATGATCCAGCAGTCTGCCAGGTGTTGCAATGAGAAGGTTGACACCTTTACCCAGTTTCTTGGCCTCCTCTGTCCTGTTAGCACCTCCAATCACCAGACCAAACGTGTGACAGTGATACTTCAGTAACTCTTTAACAACTCCGAATGTTTGTAATGATAGTTCTCTGGTAGGAGAGATCACGATAACACCTGTGCCTGTGTAAGAGATAAAAATATTGCAGCTCTAAATGACTGATGAATGATGTTATATGCAGCTCTATACATAATGCAGAGCTCGAGATACGAGGGAGTGATTGCATTCTAAATCCGTTATTTCTCCTCCAAACCCTATGTTGTGGGTACTCATTAGAATCGTCTCGATGAGACGATTCTAATCAGTACCCACAACATAGGGTTTTGTGGAGAAAAATTAATATTTTCAATTTTGAAATCAAAATCACTCCCTCTGTCTGCAGCTCTGATAATGTCAAATATAACACTGCAATAGCTGACATATTCATGTGCTGCCTGGCTTTCACAGGTGCTTGGCTGGGGCTCTGACGTGACTTACCCACAAACAAACCAGATCCTACACCTTTATTCAGCCATGCAGGACATTTGCTGTAAAAGCAGTGTGCAAAAAATGTATACAGACTACTTGACCCCTTCCCCTGAAGCAAATTTGCAGTACACTGCTTTGAAACATAGTTCCAAAATAGCAATGAAGTTTGTGTGAATTAACAATAGGTCACATGGGTGTACTGTTTGTAAAACAGTGGCAAACAGGGTTAATTCATTGTCTTGTCATACTCTGCCAATGTCTTTTGATAACATCAGGACATGACTGTTTATCCTCAAGTGGGGTTGGGCTGGGGGTTCTCAACATAGAAAGCAAATTTAGATAAATCTAGATATGATATTCCAGCTTTCTCAAAATATGCTTCCATGACAATAGACACACACTCCATTAGTATATACATATTCCTTTTGGTATTTCAGCTATAAAACAATCAATTTTAAATAGGACACAATTTTAAGGAAAATAGGGAACATAAGAGGTGAATTTAATTTTTGTTATACACTGAAGAATCAAGTCTCGACTGACTGAATGACGCATTTCTGGAATGCTATTAGATATACCTCTAATGAAAGTATAAAAATGAATGTTTTTTTTTTTCATCCAGCTGGTCACCAGCATTTTCTACTTTCCCCCCCAATGTTTTAAAAAGCATTCCACAATAGGGTTACAGAATTATTTTGTAATGATTAAAGGTCATATAAAAGAAACTTATTATACTCACCATTTCTAGGCATAAACTTCAGGCTGTAGAGAAGTTCAACAGCAGGAATCAAGAAAGCCAGTGTTTTACCACTTCCTGTCTTGGCTGCTCCCATTAAATCCCTGAAACCCCCCAAATAGACAGAAATATTAATGAGCCATGCTCTGGCAAAAGGGGGCTTAATGCATCTCCATAATGCATAATACCGAACAAGTTATCACATAAATAGGGATCCATAAAATCAAATATGTCTAACAACCAACTGTACTGTAAGGTAGACTGGTTCTTTGACATACAGAAAATTGACCAATAGCAAAAGAATTTTGGCCTAGGTCAGCCTTTGCGGACTGTGAAGGCTGACCTGGGTTGATACTTTACCCTGATGCATTATGCCCCAATTTCACAGAGCATGGATTATTTATCTCAACCATCCCCTGTTTTAATGACCTTAACCCTCAACCAGGCAACAAAATTTCAGCCTTGTCCAAATTGAAAGCACTTGCAGATGACAACTTGAATGTAACTCAAAACATAAAATTTGTCTTTCATAGAGTAGGGAACTTTGTGGGAAAAGGGAGAAAATGCTGGTTACCAGCAGCTTCTTCTTTTGCACACTGTTTTGCAAAAGCCTTCTTTGTCAGGGTCATAAAAAGTCGGCATTGTGCGGTAAAGGGTTAAGGAAGCAAGAATTTTTTTTAAATATTGTGGGAAAATGAAGAAATGCTGGTAAGTTACTAAACAGCAATTCTCTTTTTCCTACAGTGTTTTCTATCACTTCAGGGAAAAATCTCATCATCTGACCCACATTTAACTCTTTACCACACAATCCTGACTTTTAACAACCCTGCAGAAGAAGCCTTTTGGAAACACTGTGGGAAAAGGAGAAAATGCCGGTAACCATCATTTTCTCCTTTTCCCACAATGTTTTCTAGTTTATGAAAGACAAATGTCGTGTTTTGAGCTACATTTAATTTGCCATATGCGAATGCTTTTGATAAAGAGTTAATTCTTTACCACACAGCAAAATTTTAGACAGGTCAGAATAGACAGCAAATGCAGACGACGAATTAAATGTTACTCAAAAGGAAGTTTTGTGTGTGAAAGGGTAGAAAACATTTGGGATAAAGGAATAAATGGTGGTTGATAGCATTTTCTCCTTTTCCCACAGTGCTTTTAAGAGCCCTTTCCATCGGGATTGTTAAAACTTGGGATTGTGTTTTAACTCTTTACCACACAATCCCGACTTTTAATGACCCTGAGAAAGAAGCCTTTGAAAACATTGTGGGAAAAGGAGAAAATGCTGGTAACCAGCATTTTCTCCTTTTCCCACAATGTTTTCTGCCCTTCCCATAACAAACTTCATTTTTTCAGTAACATTTATTTTGTCATCTATTTTGTCATCTGCAAATGCTTTCAACTTGGACCAGTCTAAAATTTTGTCGTTTGGTAAAGAGTTAAAGCGGTAATTTGTTGTCTGCAAAATACTTTCAATCTTTACAAGTCTATGATATGGAGGATATATGTGTTTTTTTGTGACATATCAAAAATGATTTTATCCACTGGTAATATTTTCACAAGTGGCGCACTGAACATCATATGGTAATAATTTCACTCGTGGCTGTGCCACTCTTGAAAACATTTCCGATAATGTTCACACGTTAAATAAATTTCCATCTTTCGGCAGTAGAAAACCCCCCAAATATTCTATTTATTTCATGCTTCTAACCCCTTTTTTGTAGGGACTTGCGAAGTACAGGGGAGCTCTCAATATTTCCGTACTAGTGAATTTATCAATTCATAAACTCACTGGTCAAAACAGTAAAATCATCAAACAATAATCCACATTATTTCCTGATAAACTACTGAAAAGCATGAAATAAAAAGAGTTAATTCAGAGCTCCAGACAGAGGGAGTGATTTTGATCTCAAAATTGAAAATATTATTTCTACTCTACTAAACCCTATGTTATGGGTACTCATTAGAATCGTCTCATCTAGACGATTCTAATGAGTACCCACAACATAGGGTTTGGAAGAGAAATAATGGATTTAGAATGCCATCACTCCCTCTTATCTGGAGCTCTGTTAATTGCAGACAAACAGGTTTACCTCATACCACTTACTACTGGTATTAAAAACCACCTGATGCATTTTCATCCAGATCAATATACTTCAGTTCTTTCTGAGAAACTTATCAAGGAGGAAAGAAGACTTCTAATATCTTGTGAAAGATTACAGAAGGATTCTACGCTGCATGCGACTGTCCCCGAGGGAAGATTGCATGGGAATGTGGCAGAGAGAAAAAGAATATACCAGTGTGCGTGCATACAATGCGCACAAAACACACGAGCAGATTTAAACTCTGGCAACTGTCGGTCTTTTCCATCTCCATATGAGGAAATATGGAGCGCGGCATACGAAAAGTAAACCCGCTTTACATTTCTAAAAGCTTAAAATGGGGATTCAATGGAATTTAACTTACTAAAACCATACAAATTCTTGATTGATTGATTGAATGGTGTTTTATGCCACTTTCAACATTATTTCAGTCATATCATGGTGACAGCTCACATATCATATATTTCCTGGGTTTCACCAGCACTAGGCTAGGGCTCTGAAGTGTCTTGCCCAAGAACACTCCTGCGAAAATCCCAGTGGATTGAGTGAGGCTCGAACCCCGGGCCTCCAGGTCATGAGTCCTACACTTTACCACTGAGCCACGCAAGAACCCTATACAAATTCAACAGACCTCTTAACTCTTCACCACACAGTCTTAAATTTTAACCCTTTCCCGCACAATGCCGCCTTTTGACACCCCTGGGAAAGAAGCCTTTTGAAACCATTGTGGGAAAAGGAGAAAATGCTGGTAACCAGCATTTTCTCCTTTTCCCACAATGTTTTCTACCCTATCAAAGAAAAAATGCACCATTTGAGCCACAATGAAATTGTTGTCGGCAAATGCTTTCAATTTGGACAAGGCTAAAATTTTGTCATCTGGTAAAGGGTGAATGACCATGGGGAAGACGGCCTTTGAAAACACTGTTGGAAAAGGAGAAAATGCTGGAAACTCTCTACCACACAGCAAAATTTTAGACTCTACGGTACCCAGTAGCTTAGATGATTTAGCTTGCCATTGATTAGGTAGAAAACATTGTGGGAAAAGAAAAGCTTTCATTCTCAGGGTTGTTAAAACTAGGGGTTGTGTGGTAAAGAGTTAAAGCTTTTTTAGCACTTCACCGAACGAATATCAGACTTGTGCAATTTCAAAGCACTTGCAGGCGACAAATTTAATGTGATTGCAATGATTCGATTTGTCTTTTGTAGGGTAGGAAACAATGTGGGAAAAGGAGAAAATGCTGGTTACCAGCATTTTCTCCTTTTCCCACAATGTTTTCAAAAGTCCTTTTCCTTGGGGGTCGTTAAAACTCGGGATTGTGTGGTAAAGTGTTAAAAAAACAAAAAAAAAATAACACCTAAGAACTACAAACCTTCCTTCCAGGAGATGGGGTATAGATTTAGCCTGTATCTCTGTCATGTTTGTAAAACCCATATCTTCAATGGCCTCCATTGTGTTCTTGGATACTTTTCCCTCCAGTGATTTAAATGTTACATCACTAAGGATCTCAGCCCCTAAACAACTCCCTGGCACTGAAGAAAATTGTGAAACTGATATGTACATATTTTTATTTATTCTCACAATCTTTTGTCTTCACTGGCTTCAACGCTGCTCTTTGAAACTTCATCTTTCACTGATTTAACCCTGTACCAGACGACAAAATATTGGCCTTGTCCAAATTGAAAGTATTTGCAGACAGCAATTTCAATGTGGCTCAAATGGTGCAATTTTTCCTCTGACTGGGTAGTAAACATTGTGGGAAAAGGAGAAAATGCTGGTTACGAAACTGAAAAAATTCTTCTTTTTACTTTTGTGTTTCTTCTTTATCTGTTATCACCTTAACCCTTTCCCAAATGACAAATTTTGGACTGGTCCATAGTGAAACAGTTTGCAGACGACAATTTTAAATTTGATGAAAATGGCAGAAAGTTCTCAAAAAGGGTAGAAAACACTGTGGGAAAAGGAGAAATTGCTTATTAAGAGCAATTTCTCCTTTTCCCATAGTGTTTTCAAAAGACTCGTACTGCAGACATGTGAAAACCAGGGCTTGTTTGGAAAAGGGTTAACCCTTTACCACACAATTCTGAGTTTTGATGACCATGAGGAAGGAGGATTTTGAAAACACTATGGGAAAAGGAGAAATGCTGGTAACCAGTATTTTCTCCTTTTCCCACAGGTTTTTTACCTTTTCAAAAAATAGTTGTCATCATAAATGTTATGCTTTTACGGCTTTTTTAAAGATTTGACCAAATTGAAAGCATTTGCAGATATGTAGCTCAAATGATGACTTGTATTTCTGATAGGGTAGAAAACATTGTAGTAGAAAGAGAAAATGCTGGTTATCAGCATTTTCTCCTTTTCCAACAATATTTTTTACCTTTTTACAAAATAAATCTCATCATTGGTGTCATGTTTAAATTCTCCTCTGCAGATACTTTTGATTTGGATGAGTTTAAAATTTTATTGTGTGGTAATGGATTAATTCAGTGAAAAAAAATTTTTGAAGTTTTGGTGAGATTACAAATATCAAAAGAGCTAACTCTACCAAATGACAAAATTCAAGACGGGATCAAATTGAAAGCACTTGCAGATAACAAATTAACTGTAGCTCAAATGACGATATCTGTCTATGATAGGGTTAAAAAAACGTAGTGGGAAAAGGAGAAAATGCTGGTTACCAGCATTTTCTCCTTTACCCACAACGTTTTCAAAGTATTCTCTTACCGCGTTGATTGACTGATTGTATGGGTGCGTAACATATTTTAACAGAAAGCAGTCATATCACAACAGTCAGTGCAGCTACGCATGTGTTTCCCGGCTTTCTCACACCAGTACTGACACAGCTTTCTTTCCGAGTCACTGACTACTACTCTCACGTGCATCAGAGGTGAGAGGCAAAAAATCACCAGAATAAAAGTTTGCCTCGACTGGGTATCGAACTCACAAGAATCAGATCAGGAGTCAGATACGCTGACCACTGAGCTACCAGTGCAGGCTCTGTTACAGGGTCGTTAAATTTTTGAATTGTGTGGTAGAGTTAAATAGAGCCAGTTCAACCCTTTACAAAAAAAAATCCCAACTTTTAATGACCCTGAGAAAGAATCCTTTTGAAAACATTGTGGGAAAAGGAGAAAATGCTGGTAAACAGCATTTTCTCCTTTTCCCACAATATTTTCTACCCTTCCCAAAATGAATTTCAATTTGTCAATCACATTTATTTTATTGTCTTCAACTGCTTTCAATTTGGACTAATCTAACATTTTGTCGTTTGGTAATGGGTTAAAAGGAAGGAAACTCGGCTAAGAACAGTTCTGTATAAAACTAGTTATATACTTACACTGACTTTCTTCCCTGGGTTTTATCTCAGTTGGCTGTTTATTCTTTTGTTCCTCATCATTTTTGTCAATACCATCATTCACACTCTCCTCCTCTTGGTCCATATCACTGTCATCACTTTCTTCATCATCATCACCATCATCACTGTCATCATCGTTATTCTCTTCCTCTTTACTAATGTGTTTAGTAGTTTTGCTACTCTTCCCTAAGGCTTTTGCATCCTCCTTCTTTCCTGCCTTTGAAGTGGCTACATCCACCTCCTCATCATTTTCATCATCCTTCTCACTATCTTCTTCATCATCTTCCTCTACACCATTTTCATCATCATCATCATCATCATCACCATCATCATCATTTTCATCATCCTTCTCACTATCTTCTTCATCATCTTCCTCTACAACATTTTCATCATCATCATCATCATCTTCTTCCTCTACACCATTTTCATTGATATCATCACCATCATCATCATCATCCTCTTCCTCTATACTAATGTGTTTAACAGTTTTGCTACTCTTCTGATCACCTGGCTTATTTTTCTGGAAGGCTTTTGCATCCTCCTTCTTTCCTGCCTTTGGACTTGGTAAATCCCCCTTTTTCCCTGCCTCTAAAGTGGCTAAATCCTCCTCCTCCTCCTCATCATCATTCTCACTATCATCATCATCATCTTCCTCTACACCATTTTCATCATCATCATCATCATCATCATCATTCTCTTCCTCTTTATTAATGTGTTTAACAGTTTTGCTACTCTTCTGATCACTTGGCTTATTTTTCTGCAAGGCTTTTGCATCCTCCTTCTTCCCTGCCTTTGGACTGACTAATACCTCCTTTTTTTCAGCCTTTGAAGTGACTAAATCGTCCTCCTCATCATCATCACTTTCATCATCATTCTCACTATCTTCATCATCATCTTCCTCAACATCATTTTCATCGATGTCATCATCATCATCACTATCATCATCATTATTGGCCTCATACTTATCATCAACAAGATTCTTATTATTTAGCCCCTCAGTACTTTCATCCATACTCTCTTCCTCTTCCTCTGAATCTTCCTTTTCATCTGAATCTTCCTTTTCATCTGAATCTTCCTTTTCATCTGAATCTTCCTCCTCCTCCTCCTCAGAATCCTGAGCATGTTTCACTTTTTTTGTATCACCTGACAGTTTGTTTATAAAACCACTACGTGATTCCTTCTTTTCTTCAGATGTTTTATTAAAGTCTTTTTTCCCTGCCATTTTAGTTCTATCAACTAAATCATTTTTGTTTAACTTTTTGTTTGTATGCACTTTCACTTGTGTGTTTTTTCCATTGTCTGCCTCAATATCTTCAAGGTCACTACTATCAAGGTCACTATTTCCAAGGTCACTATTTTCAAGGTCAGAGTCATCATCCAATTCAAGGTCACTATTTCCAAGGTCACTATTTTCAAGGTCAGAGTCATCATCCAGTTCAGAGTCATCTTCTTCAACTTTTTCAGTTTTCTTCATTTTCTTTGGACTTTTTCTTGACTCTGCAACTAAAGACAAATTAGCTATAGAGATACAGGGGTCATATTGACCGAACCGGGGTTTTACCTGACCTCAGTTTTTCGTTAATTCTTTAGCACACAGGAAAAAAAAGATTTACTTGTCCAAAGTGAAAGCATTTACAGACGACAATTGAAATTTAGCTAAAATGATGGACTATGTCTTTCATATGGTAGAAAACATTGTGGAGAAAGGAGAAAATGCTGGTTACCAGCATTTTCTCACAATGTTTTCAAAAGCTATTTTCTTCAGGGTCGTTAAAACTCATTGTGTAGTAAAAAGTTAAGTGTGGACCCTGAAATGTACCAAAAATTTTAAGTTTGGCCTCCAGGTATCTATTTAAATAAGGTCAAATGACTCCTTAACCCTTTCCCAAACGACAAATTTTGGACTGGTCCAAATTGAAAGAGTTTGCAGACAACAATTTTAAATTTGATGAAAATGGCAGAAAGGTCTCAAAAAGGGTTAGAAAACACTGTGGGAAAAGGAGAAATTGCTCGTTACGAGCAATTTCTCCTTTTCCCACAGTGTTTTCAAAAGACTTGTACTGCAGACATGTGAAAACCAGGGCTTGTTTGGGAAAGGGTTAATGAGGAAGTTCAGGCAAGGACAATCAAGCCGACCTTTTAGTCAAAGTTCAATTCTACATGTAATTCTAAATGGGAGCCTCCTATGGCTCCGTGTTTAATTATTTACAAAACAACAAAGTTCTAGACTAGTCAAAATGGAAACCTTTAGCCGACGATAAAATAAATGTGACCAAAAAATATTTGAAAGGGTAAGGAAATACTGTTGGAAAAGGAGAAAATGCTGGTTACCAGCATCAGCATTTTTCTCCTTTTCCCACTCTGTTCTTAAAAGGCCTCTTTCTGCGGGTCATTAAAACTTGAGCTCATGTGACAAAATAAATTCGACTCAAAAATTGGAATTTATATTTGAAAGGTTAGGAAACATTGTGGGAAAAGGAGAAAACGTTGGTTACCAGCAACAGCATTTTCTCCTTTTCCCACTGTTTTTGAAAGGCCTTTTTCTGAGGGTCGTTAAAACTCGGGTTCATGTGACAAAATAAATTTGACTCAAAAATTGGAAGTTATATTTGAAAGGTAAGGAAATATTGTGGAAAAAGGAGAAATTGCTAGTTACCAGGATTTTCTCCTTTTCCCACATAATTTTCAAAAGGCCTCTTCCTCAGGGTCGTTAAAACTTAGGCTCATGTGGTTAGACAGGGCCAAATAACCCTTTTATAAGGAAGTCAAGGGAAAAACCAGCTAACCAATCAATCCAAAGTCAACTCCAATTCTATATGGAGATGCTCTTTGGCTACGTTTATAACCCTTTTCCACACAATCCCGTTTATAACGACCCTAAGAAGAAAAGCTTTTGAAAGCATTGTGGGAAAAGGAGAAAATGCTGGTAACCAGCATTTTCTCCTTTTCTCACAATGTTTTCAAATACTTCAGAAATAACTCCTATCATTTGAGCCATATCTAATCTGTCATAATGCAAATGCTGTCAATTTGGACCAGTCTGAAATTTTGTCATGTGGTAAAGGGTCAAGATATTTGATGTGTTATCCAGAGTTCAATTCCTGCGAGAGGCACTGGTCATGTTGGAGTGTCCTTAGTCCATGTCTAGTACCAGAAAGACATAAATAACTAACTTGTTGCTCTGAAAAAGTGAAATATTAGAGAAAGTGGCATAACGATGACATCCAGACTAATTTTACAATCCAAGCCAGGCCACTCGATTGGCTGCTACAGATCTTTTTGATATCTAGAAGAAGAATAAGTCAGGAGCAGCAAGCCCCGGCAGCTCAGTTGGTAGTGTACAGGACTTGAGAACAGGGGGTTACTGGTTCGATCCCCGGCTTGGCCAATTTCCTTCTGAGGATTGCTGATAGTCATTGCGACAGGATTAATTTCTCTCTCATCGCTGACCATTGTTTCAACGATGGTTATGTGGGAAAGTAGCCAGTGGCTTGAAAAGGAATATCATGCATAGTATTAGTAAAAGAAATTCCAGGAAAGCATGGATAGGTGCACTCGCTGTCACGATATAACTGAAAGGTTGAAAATGGTGTTAAACATCATACAATCAATCATTCAATCAATCAGTGAGAAGGGCTTGCATTCCATCTTATTCTACATAACACTAGATCCATGTGTAATGAGCAAATGCATTATCTTGCACACAGAAATAACAATTTTACCATTTAAATCTTCAAGTTTTCTTTTATTGGTTGTCTGAGGTTTTGCACTTTGTGGTGGAGTACTTCCTGCATTGAGAAAAAAGCAACATTTTCAATATTTACAGTGATGAATAAATGAAACGGATATTCTTAGAACAAAAGGCAAAGTCCGGTTGAACAGTAGGTACCATGCAGAACTTGACAACAGTGGGTCACTGGTTTGAATCCCAAGCTCAGCAAATTTCTTTCCAAGGACTGATGATAGTCAGTGTGATGGGATTCATTCCTCTCTCACTGCCAATCATTGTTTCGACGATGGTTATGAGGGAAAGCAGCCAGTGGCTTGGGAAGTATATTATGCAAGGTACCGGTAACAGAAAATCCAGAAAAGCAAGAATAGGTGCACTGGCCACTGTGTTGTAACACAAATAATGTTGAAAACAGTGTAAAACACCATACAATCAATCAGTTCGAACAAAAGATTTTGATTTTGAAATTTAAAGGGTGTTTTTGTCAGAATAACAGGTAACTTAGCACACAATGTAGGTCCAAGCTCAGACTGCTTTTTACTCCATCTGATCTTCAATCTACAGTGTCTGCAAATACAACTAATCAAGGTTCAACACTTTAAGCGGATAAAAAAGTTTGCGCCAATATTGCTTAACTCTTTACCGTATGACAAAATTTTAGACTGGTCCAAATTGAAAGCATTTGCAGACGACAAAACAAGAGCGACTCAAAAATTGAAATTTGATTTCGGAAGTTTTGGGAAGGCAAGAAAACATTGTGGGAAAAAGAGAAAATGCTGGTTGCCACCATTTTCTTCTTTTCCCACAATGTATTCAAAAGCTGTCTTTCTCAAGTTCATTAAAAGTTGGGATTGAATGGTAAAGGTTTAATACATTCAGCCGGTAAAACAAAATTTCATTTATCAGAAATATTAGAGGAAGTGTCAGATGATACTCTAAATTCATTATTTCTTTTCCAAACCCTATGTTGTGGAAATTCATTATTTCTTTTCCAAACCCTATGTTGTGGTTACTCTTTGGAACTGTCTCGATGAGAGGATTCTACTGAGTGCCCATAACAAAGGGTTTAGCGGAGAATAATTAATATTTTCAATTTTGAAATCAAAATCACTCCCCCCTGTCTGGAGCTCTGATTTATAATAATGAAAGATTTAACCCTTTACCGCCCAATCCAAAATTTCGAAGAAAAATCCCATCATTTCAGACCCATTCAATGCCTGCAAATGCTTTCAGACTGGATAAGTCAAAAGTTTTGTCATCCAGTACAATCATGGGTGAGGTCAGATGACCCTGAAGGAGACCTTTGTAAAATTTTATGGGAAAATGTTGGCAACAAGCATTTGGTCCTTTTCTCATACTGTTTTCTACATTTTCGAAAATGAATTCTGTCAATATAGCAACATTTTCTATGTAGTCTACAAATGCTTTCAATTTAGACAAGTCTAAAAGGTGGTTGCTAGGTAAAGACTTAAAGGAAAGGAAAAATGTGCAGAAATAACTGATATGACATTAACCTTGTTTATCATTCCAATTCTTCTTTTTTCGTTTCTTTGATGGAGTCACAGCTTGTGAAACTTGGCTTGAAGGTTTCTGTCCCAACTTTTTCATGCTGAAAGCTACAATATAGGTATATAAATTAGCCATGCTCAGGGAAAAGGACGTTTAACCCTTTACCACATAATCCTCACTTTTAACGACCCTGAGGAAAAAGTCTTTTGAAAACATTGTGGGAAAAGGAGAAAATGCTGGTAACCAGCATTTTCTCCTTTTCCCACAATGTTTTCTATCCCACCAAAGGGAAATTCCATCAGTTGAGCCACATTTAAATTGTCGTCTGCAAATGCTTTCAGTTTGGACAAGTCTACATTTTTGTTGTGTGGTAAAAAGTTAAGGCATCTTCAAAGAGATCAATCCATGTCAGCCTGCACAGTCCAAGATGGCTCATATGCATTGATACTTTTTTCCATTCATCAATTTTCTGCATGTCAAAGGACCAGTCTATGTCATAATTCAATTGGCTGTTAGACAAAATGGATGTTACGTATCTGTAGTTATCCTTTTACTGGCCTCTAAAAGTATAATGCTTTGACTTGCCTGTGTATGTATAATGCATCAGAGAGATGCATTAAACCCCCTTTTGCCAGAGCATGGCTCCTATTTTAAATGTACCTGTATGTATAAACATGACAATATTTTTAAAATCTAGAATGGTCACACAATGTACCTTTAATACTCATGGAAAATAAGCACAGACAGAAAACAGGGCTGTTCAAATTACAATGTCAGTATAAATTCAAGAAACAAAACACTCTGTAACAACTTATTAATGGATTTCTTTACTTTAACTCACAATCCCAAGTTTTAACAACCCTGCAGAGCTCCAGATAGAGGAAGTGATTTTGATTTCAAAATTGAAAATATTAATCACTCTCCACTAGACCCTATGTTATGGGTACTCATTAGAATCGTCTCATCGAGACGATTCTAATGAGTACCCACAACATAGGGATTGGAACAGAAAAAATGGATTTAGAATACTATCACTCCCTTTTATCTGGAGGTCTGCTTTGAAGTAGAAGGCTTTTGAAAACATTGTGGCAAAAGGAGAAAATGCTGGTGACCTGCATTTTCTCCTTTTCTCACAATGTTTTTTAGTGTTTTGACCATATCTTTGTGACAGCTCACTAGTGTCTTTCATGGGTGGAAGCACTGTAATACCTTGCAAAAGAACACTTTTCGATTACCTGGATTTCTTAATAACATCATAAACCCATTGGTTTTACCATTGGGCCTGGAACGACCCTCTCTTGGCATATTCAAAAGTTATCCAAAAAATCTATTCTGATTTTTTTTTTTCCCTATTTAACTCTTTACCACATAATCCTGAGTTTTAACGACCCAAAAGAAAAGGACTTTTGAAAACATTGTGCTAAAAGGAGAAAATGCTGGTAACCAGCATTTTCTCCTTTTCACACAATGTTTTCTATCCTTCCATAGACTACTTTCATAATTTGTACTTTGTTTCATTTGTTGTCTGCATATGCTTCCAATTTGGACTAGTCAAAAGTTGTCATTTGGTAAAGAGTTAACCCTTTACCAAACAACAAAAATATAGACTTGTCCAAATTGAAAGCATTTGCAGACAACAGTTTATATTTGACTCAAATTGTGGAACTTGTCTTTGATATGGAAGAAAACATTGTGGGAAAAGGAGAAAATGCTGGTTACCAGCATTTTCTCCTTTTCCCACAATGTTTTCAAAAGGCTTCTTCCTCAGAGTTGTTAAAACCGGGGACTGTGCGGTAAAGAGTTAAGCAAAGCAAACAGCTTAGGAACAAATACTAGAGATTAGGATCAGCTTAGGCCTTACATGTTTTTTCTTTGTTTTGGTCCTTCTTCTTCTGATTTTTCCCTGTTGGGCCTGAGTGCTCAGTTAATTTCTGCGTCATTTTTCCATGAAACTGTTTCTGTGCTTGAGCTGTAAGATAAAATGATAACAAAATGATTACACTCAACTAACAACCAATGGCTGACTCATTTCCTTGTAGAACACAATTTTTGATATATTGATACATACTTATGAATAATAAATATGACATTGTAGAAAGCAGGAAATAAACACTTAGTTAACACTATGCTAAAGGACAAAATTTTAGACAGGTCCAAATTGAAAGCATTTGCAGAAGACAAAATAAATATGACAAATAAAAATTGGAATTTGTTTTGGGAAGGGTATTTTCTCCTTTTCCCACAATGTTTTTAAAAAAAGCTTCTTTCATAGGGTTTTTAAAGATCTAAACTGTGATAAAGGCTTTTAAGAATTTTTTTCAGAGGACTGATATGAAACTATATTATTCATATTCAATTTATAAATTAAGCCAGTTATCAACAAGGCATAAGGAATGGTCCTTCTTATGTTAAATCTGTAAATTATGGTTTGATGTGATATAGTTTTTCCATAGACTATTTTTTACGCATGGTAACATGTTAACTATATATTCAAAGTGGCTGTTGGTTTTATAATTTAGTGATTTTAAAACTTTATATTCCTAATATAAAAATGACAAATCTTTTTTTTCTAGCATATTTATGGAAAAAGATCAGACTCAATAACCTTGTGCAAAAGCTACTGTTGAGAGATTGCAGAGGTAGAATCCCAGAATAAAAAAATTTTACTCTGTTGAGTGGGGATTTGTAGGTGGATGTTTTCAGTGTGGGCAGGCTATTCCGATGTGCTGTCTTCAAGGCAAGTCTCAATGGCATGTTGTTATTTTGTCATGAGGTTTTAAAGTAACTCTCTTTTATCAATATAATTTAGAGTTGTGTCAAAAAGCACAACTTCGGTTATCTTAACTTACGGTAATATTTTTAAACAAGAGGGCCATGATGGCCCTGGGTCGCTCACCTTAGTAGAGTGCCTTTAAGGTTTTTCTTTAATTTGACCATGTGTCCTAGTTTTTGACTGCAGGTAACCCAATTTCAAACTCATATTTCATGAAGACAAACATTCTGACCAATTTTCAAGTCAATTGAGCAAAAAATGTGGCCTCCAGTGCCCTAAAGATATTTCTTTAATTTGACCTAGTGACCTAGATTATGACCCCAGGTGACCCAAATTTGAACTGGTCTTTGACTATATCAAAAGAAACATTTTAACCAATTTTCAAATCATATGAATAATAAATGTGGCCTCTAGAGTGCTAGCTATTTCTTTAATTTGACCAAGTGACCTAGTTTATGATCCCAGTTGACCCAAATTCAGACTCATGTGAGATTTTACAAAGACAAACATTCTGACCAATTTTCAAGGCAATTAAGCAAAGAATGTGGCCTCTAGAGTGCCCACAAGGTATTTCTTTATTTTGACCTAGTGACCTAGTTTATGGTTCCAGGTGACCCAAATCCAAACTCATCTGGTATTTCATCAAGACAAACATTCTGGCCAAATTTCAGGTCATTTGAGCAATAAATGTGGCCTCCAGAGTGCAAACAAGGTATTTCTTTAATTTGACCCAGTGAACTAGTTTATGACCCAAGTTGACCCAAATTAATCTAACGTGAGACTTTATAAAGACAAACTTTCTAACTAATTTTCAAGGCAATTGAGCAAATAATGTGGCCTTGAGAGTGCCAACAAGGTATTTCTTTAATTTGACCTAGTGACCTAGTTTATGACCCAAGATAACCCAATTTTGAACTCAATGAACTTGTTGCACTTAGATGGGCAAACAAACTTAGAAGAGAATCACTACATACCAAATGTCAAAGCTCTACGCCTTCCAGTTTTAAAGAAGAATTTTAAAGTTTTCCTTCTTTGTTCCTATGTTCGAACTTGTTACCCCCGGGGCTGGGCCAGTTTTGACCCAGGGGCATCATATGAACAAACTTGGTAGAGGTCCACTAGGAAATGCTACATACCAAATATCAAAGCTCTACACCTTCCCGTTTAAGAGAAAACGAAATTTAAAGTTTTCCGTCTTTGTTCCTATCTTCGAATTTGTGACCCCCCGGGTGAGGCCAGTTTTGATCCAGGGGCATCATATGAACAAACTTGGTAGAGGTCCACTCTGAGATGCAACATACCAAATATCAAAGCGCCACACCTTTCGGTTTTAGAAAAGAAGAATTTTAAAGTTTTCCTTCTTTGTTCCTTTGTTCAAACTTGTGACCCCAGGGGCTGGACCAGTTTTGACCCAAGCAGCATCCTTGGAACAAACTTGGTAGAAGTCCACTAGGAGATGCTACATACCAAATATCAAAGCTCTATGCCTTTCCATTTAAGAGAAAAAAAAATTAAAGTTTTCCTTTTTTGTTCTTATGTTTGAACTTGTGACCCCAGGGGCAGGGCCAATTTTGACCCCAAGGGCATCATAATAAACAAACTTAGTAGAGGTCTACTAGGCAATGCTACATACCAAATATCAAAGCTCTATGCCTTCTAGTTTTACAGAAGAAGATTTTTAAAGTTTTCCTTCTTTGTTCCTATCTTGGAAATTGTGACCCCCGGGACGGGGCCAGTTTTGACCCCAGGGGCATCATATGAACAAAATTGGTAGAGGTCCACTAGGAGATGCTACATGCCAAATATCAAAGCTCTACGCCTTCAAGTTTCAGAGAAGAAGATTTTTAAAGTTTTCCTTCTTTGTTACTATGCTCAAACTTGTGACCCCCGGGGTGGGGCCAGTTTTGACCACAGGGACATCATATGAACAAACTTGGTAGAGGTCCACTAGGCAATGTTACATACCAAATATCAAAGCTCTATGCCTTCCAGTTTCAGAGAAGATGATTTTTAAAGTTTCCCCTCTTTGTTCCTATGTTCGAACTTGTGACCCCCGGGGCAGGGCCAGTTTTGACTCCAAGGGCATCATATGAGCAAACTTGGTAGAGGTCCACTAGGAGATGTTTCATGCCAAATATCAACGCTCTATGTCTTCTAGTTTTACAGAAGAAGATTTTTAAAGTTTTCCTTCTTTGTTCCTATGTTGGAAATTGTGACCCCTGGGGCAGGGCCAGTTTTGACCCCAGGGGCATCATATGAACAAACTTGGTAGAGGTCCACTAGGAGATGCTACATGCCAAATATCAAAGCTCTATGCCTTCAAGTTTCAGAGAAGAAGATTTTAAAGTTTTTCTTCTTTGTTACTATGCTCAAACTTGTGACCCCCGGGGTGGGGCCAGTTTTGACCCCAGGGGCATCATATAAACAAGAGGGCCATGATGGCCCTGGGTCGCTTACCTTAGTAGAGTGCCTTAAAGGTTTTTCTTTAATTTGACCATGTGACCTAGTTTTTGACCGCAGGTAACCCAATTTCAAACTCATATTTCATGAAGACAAACATTCTGACCAATTTTCAAGTCAATTGAGTAAAAAATGTGGCCTCGAGTGCCCTATAGATATTTCTTTAATTTGACCTAGTGACCTAGATTATGACCCCAGGTGACCCAAATTTGAACTGGTCTTTGACTATATCAAAAGAAACAATTTTCAAATCAAATGAATAATAAATGTGGCCTCTAGAGTGCCCACTAGCTATTTCTTTAATTTGACCAAGTGACCTAGTTTATGACCCCAGTTGGCCCAAATTCAGACTCATGTGAGATTTTACAAAGACAAACATTCTGACCAATTTTCAAGGCAATTAAGCAAAGAATGTGGCCTCTAGAGCGCCCACAAGGTATTTCTTTATTTTGACCTAGTGACCTAGTTTATGGTTCCAGGTGACCCAAATCCAAACTCATCTGGTATTTCATCAAGACAAATATTCTGGCCAAATTTCAGGTCATTTGAGCCAGGGGCATCATAGGAACAAACTTGGTAGAGGTCCACTCTGAGATGCAACATACCAAATATCAAAGCTCCACACCTTTCGGTTTCAGAAAAGAAGAATTTTAAAGTTTTCCTTCTTTGTTCCTATGTTCGAACTTGTGACCCCAGGGGCTGGGCCAGTTTTGACCCAAGCAGCATCCTTGGAACAAACTTGGCAGAAGTCCACTAGGAGATGCTACATACCAAATATCAAAGCTCTATACCTTTCCATTTAAGAGAAAAAAAAAATTAAAGTTTTCCTTCTTTGTTCCTATGTTTGAACTTGTGACCCCCGGGGCAGGGCCAATTTTGACCCCAAGGGCATCATATGAACAAACTTAGTAGAGGTCTACTAAGCGATGCTACATACCAAATATCAAAGCTCTACACCTTCAAGTTTCCGAGAAGAAGATTTTTAAAGTTTTCCTTCTTTGTTACTATGCTCAAACTTGTGACCCCCGGGGTGGGGCCAGTTTTGACCCCAGGGGCATCATATGAACAAACTTGGTAGAAGTCCACTAGGCAATGCTACATACCAAATATCAAAGCTCTACGCCTTCCAGTTTTAGAGAAGATGATTTTCAAAGTTTCCCATCTTTGTTCCTATTTTCGAACTTGTGACCCCCCGGGGCAGGGCCAGTTTTGACTCCAAGGGCATCATATGAACAAACTTGGTAGAGGTCCACTAGGAGATGCTTCATGCCAAATATCAAAGCTCTATGCCATCTAGTATTAGAGAAGAAGAATTTTAAAGTTTTCCTTCTTTGTTCCTATGTTGGAAATTGTGACCCCCGGGGCGGGGCCAGTTTTGACCCCAGGGGCATCATATGAACAAAATTGGTAGAGGTCCACTAGGAGATGCTACACGCTAAATATCAAAGCTCTACGCCTTCAAGTTTCAGAGAAGAAGATTTCTAAAGTTTCCCCTCTTTGTTACTATGCTCAAACTTGTGACCCCCGGGGCAGGGCCAGTTTTGACCCCAGGGGCATCATATGAACAAACTTGGTAGAGGTCCACTAGGCAATGCTACATACCAAATATCAAAGCTCTACGCCTTCCAGTTTCAGAGAAGATGATTTTTAAAGTTTCCTCTCTTTGTTCCTATGTTCGAACTTGTGACCCCCGGGGCAGGGCCAGTTTTGACCCCAAGGGCATCATATGAACAAACTTGGTAGAGGTCCACTAGGAGATGCTTCATGCCAAATATCAACGCTCTATGTCTTCTAGTTTTACAGAAGAAGATTTTTAAAGTTTTCCTTCTTTGTTCCTATGTTGGAAATTGTGACCCCCGGGGCAGGGCCAGTTTTGACCCCAGGGGCATCATATGAACAAACTTGGTAGAGGTCCACTAGGAGATGCTACATGCTAAATATCAAAGCTCTATGCCTTCAAGTTTCAGAGAAGAAGATTTTTAAAGTTTTCCTTCTTTGTTACTATGCTGAAACTTGTGACCCCTGGGGCGGGGCCAGTTTTGACCCCAGGGGCATCAAATGAACAAACTTGGTAGAGGTCCACTAGGAGATGCTACATACCATATATCAAAGCTCTGCGCCTTCTAGTTTCAGAGAAGAAGATTTTCAAAGATTTTGTTTTTTTTTCCTTTTTGTTGCCATGGCAACCAGAGTTGTGGGTGGAATTTAATTCTTTGAACACTCTTGGTAGAGCTTCACCCAAGGAACATCCCTGCCAAGTTTCATCAAGATTGGCCCAGTGGTTTAGGAGAAGAAGATGTTTAAAGAAATTGTTGACGGACGACGGACGCCGGACGCCGGACATAGGGCGATCACAATAGCTCACCTTTAGCACTTTGTGCTAAGGTGAGCTAAAAAAGGGCGTATTTTGGTGTTTCGTCAGTTTTTCACTGTCTCAAGTATGGGAATAATAAATTCACTTAGAATAATACTCAGGGGTGTAAAATTCCACTTGCCCACTCGCATTGGCGAATGCTCTTTGACTTCGGGCGAGTACAAAAAATACCTGACTTGCCCGATTGGGCAAGTGCATTTTCTGACATAGAACACACACTTAAGCCCATAAATTCGATGTCGAGAACTTCTAATTGAGCGGAAGTTTACATCTGTAGTTGAGGTATTGTCTAGCTACACACCATTACAAGCATACACACCACACAATGCAAATCAATAAAATCTCAATTTTGCCACACCCAAATGCATCCAATGGTGTCCCAGTGAATTTTCCACACAATATCTACGACAAACCAATCAGAAATCAAGTTCAGTGGTGTATGGGCACACCATCTCTTTGTTTACATTTACCTTTAGAAAAATGAATTCCTCGCTTTGAATGATGATAATGAACAGGCAATTCAATAAAAAGCTAAAAATCAGACATGATAACATTTCTTGACATTTATTTCAGTTCAAAATTACATGTTAGTATAATAAAAACATGACCTTCAATGATATTAGACAAATATTTCACAAAAGAGGAGGGCGAGTGAAAAACTCTGCAGGGCGAGTAATTTTTTACACCGGACAAGTAGATAAAACAATAATTTTACATCGCTGAATACCAGTTGTTCTTAATTATACCATGCATTTTTTTCTTGTACCCCCATTTTTAATTGTAAGTGGAGTTAAATATACCCAAAGTTTGAGTCTCAATGGGAACGCTGTTTTATCCCTCAGTAACAAAATCACGTCATCTGATCTTCATCACTAATCTTTTGTACATGCAAACATTTAAACAATACGGACGAGCCTTTTTTCTAAGACCACTATATTTCATTGAAATACCGCAAAAAAGTATGATGGAGATAGCCGAAGCACATTAACTTGATTTAGCATTTTTACCACGCTGCATGTGAATTGACGCGAAAACTAATGACAATCATTGAATAATTCGTTAGAATCGTTGAATGGTAGACACTATTGAAACCTTTTGGCGTTTATAATGTGATGAAGATACGAAATGATTTTGTGAATAATTACATACAGTCTAAACTGACAATTTACTGTAAAATCTGTACAACCTGACTTACATTTGTTTCGCAACATTTTGGTCAAGTGGAAAAAGACCATTGTATTCCGAAAATGCCTTCCGCTGGTGTCGCACCACTGGGAGATTGCTGAATGAATGTTGTTGTCTAAGACCTGTAAGTTCTTGGAAGACCCTCCCCTGCATCATGATGCCCTTATATTGAAGTCTCTTTCACATACTGTGATCGAATATCGTACCGCTTCCCTGTGGCTGTGATATCATCAATGTTTGGTGGGCTGTCTATCTCGGACTGTCAAAACCCCTAGTTTAACACATATAGTGTTTTTTTTAGGCCTGACTTGAGATGTTACACTGTTTTCATACCGTGAATATTTAGATAATGTCTTTTTTCTTGGAGAAATAAATTTCCTTTCTTGAACAAGCTTAACATAAATGGCTTCTTCTTCTCCTACCTTTTCCTGTCTTCTATGTACATTTTTTCTCCTACATTCTGTCTGTCTTTGGCCAATTCTATCTTGCTCTGTTTTCTTTTCACTGGAATCTGGATGAGTATGGTCTTTTAGACTTTCTTTCTGTCATTCAATCAAATTTATCCACCCAATGACCTACTTACCCGATATTCTAATCCGATTGGATAGGTACTGATAAGCCCAGCTGGGCCTTTGTAATTAATTCTGGTCGTCTGGATGTTGGAAAAGGGCCTGCTTTTACATCGGAGTTTTGAGATGATTACATCATAGTCTTGTCTGTAGATATTACTCATCATTTGTCATAGATGAAAACATTGTGACAAAAGGAGCCATGTATAGTTAATGTTGCAGTACTGATATTTCATGAAGATTAGGGTCAATGTCTGTCATGTTCTATAAGGACCATCTTCTTTCCTTCTTTCATATAGTTATGATGCTTGACTATAGAATAAAAACCTTACAAATGTGCTTTTGGCTGGTCACAGGGAAAATTTTAGAAAAAAATTCAGAAAACCCTTAATTTTTGCCTTCAGATTTTTTTTTGTCAAAAGGCTACTTTTCGTGCACTTTTTTCACTTTACCGGTATCTAAATGAAAATGGGTTAATAAGAAGACAAAAGGGTCAAGAACAGTATACTTTTTAATTTAGGTAAATCCACGGAGTTTTGACCGAGGCATGCTTGATTTTGTAGGAGTAGTCACAGGGCTTAAAATGTCCGTTCTTTAGGATCTTGGCCCCAAAAACACTCATGTTGTAAAGAATATGGCTTTTCTCTTTGAAAACGGCCTTCATTTCTTTCTGGCTAATTTTTTCATTGTCGCAATACCCGGAAGTGGTCAAAGGTAATCCCATATGAAATTTTGCATCGGCAATTTTGTTGCGCTGTTTCATGGAGTTCAGACGGCTTGGTATAATTTAGATTTGCTTCAAATTTATGAAGTGGTGGACCACTTAGATTTGTTTTCATTGTATATTGACAGGGCTACTTTGTGTCAGTAGATGACCAAAAACTTGGGATTATGACCGTGAAAAACGCAATCGGTTGACACGTTATTCTTTTTGTGGCATTTTTTTAAGGACTTAGGATGTACTTTTGACAGCGACAGATGAAGAAGCCATAATTTTGCCATTAGGGGATCTGTGGAGCAGCAAATACAGTCAATTTCACTCTATTTTCTATGTGGCAAAAAGGAGTGGAGTGGCACCTTCTGTAAATCGGAAAGATTGAGAGAGAGAGGTATTCGGCAAACCTCGGGTGATCATATATAGTTACGGAATTAGCCGAGGTGTGGAGAGAGTGAGAGAGAGAGAGAGATTTTTAATCCCTGATACTATTGGTAACATTTGGAACGCCACCTTCCCCATGACGTTATCCATGTAGCAAATATAGCAATTTGAATTTGTAAGATTCAAATGGATATGTGCATACACATAAGAAGGTTTCTAATCTTGGTAGGGGGCAAAGTTTTATGACTCATTTTTCTGAGCCTAAAACGGAAATTTTAGTCTAAAAAAAATGTTTACATGGTGTGTATTTAGCAACAGACATAGATATGTACAGGTATACAACTGCACGGGCATGTCCAGGAATTGTAAAGTAGCATAGATGTAGCCCACTGGCACTCGTCACAACTCGGCCGATTCCGTACCTACATCGAAGTTCGTCCGTATAAAGGAGGCTTCGATTTTGAGCTACCAATCACATGATCTTAAACATGGCGGCACCCCTGCAGATCGCTTAGCAACGACAACCTAAGTGAAGTTATTCACTTCTATCGATCTGTCGATGAAAGCTCCCAACGGAACCGATAAACCATGCTAAAAATTGAATGTACAAAGTGTTTGCCGACTTAAATATTCTTAGAAAGATACTGATAGAAAATTTACTCATGTTTTCTTTTTGAAGAGGAGCCTTACAATTTCAATAACGGTAAAGCGGTGTGCTTCCGGAGATGTGCGAAATGTACCGTGTAGGTTCAAATCAAGCTGCGTGATACAGCCGAGGGATATGATAACCGGATCACCCGAGGTATGTTGAATGGCCCACTGGCGTACGCCTGGGCATAATCGGCATTTTTTTTTTTCACTTTTTTCCCTTCGAGAAAAAAAAAAAAAAAAAAAATGTGTAAAAACTGATGTTGAAGCAACATTGGCGTTAAGGCTTCCGCCTTGCAAAAGACTGGCTTACTGTGCTGCCCATTACTCGTATTTCTAGTTCAGAGAATTCCTTAAAAGATTCAACAAGAGAGCCACGATAGCCCTGGATCACTCACCTGACAATACTGTAAAATTGAAATTTAAGGCAATGAAAGCTGCTAAAAGTAAACAAAGTGGGTGTTAGATACCATTTAAAGTATGAAAATTATTGTGAAGATGACAATCTGTTATTGTACAGTCATTCCAAGTGTTAACTAGTGGCTGGCAGAGAAATTAATTTCAAAAATAGGTTAAAAGTTGCGAGGTCACACTATCTTTTGTTTACTTTTGGCCTGATTTTAAAGTACATTATTCTGCCAGCGACTAACACTTGAACAGACCACACGATAACAGATTGTCATCTTCACAATATGTTCCATACTTTTAAATAGTATGACTTAAATTTAAATACATTTTAACACCTGTATTGATTGTTTGGCCACTATTTGGGCTTTAAATGAATGTAATATAAGAAGCTTTTCATATTTAACTACATTATCGATCAGTTGTAGAAACGTATATACATGTACAGGTGTACGTTTCTATATTAAATATTGTTATATACAATGATCTGGCTTTAAAATATATGTAGACCTTAAAATCTTTATTTTTCACACATTTTCACACATTGCTGCTCTTTTCCACAATAAAGCTTTGCTACTATTTTTTTTTTTCTTTGAAATATGTCTCCTTTTTTTTTATGTAAGCAATAATGGAAACTTAACAGATATCAGGAGACTGAATGAATGAGATCGTCATTAGATCGATCATTACCATATCGTTCATTTCAGTGGCACTGGTTGATAGTATGAACTGGAAGCATTTTAATGAACAGTGTGACACCCTCTTTGCACACATCTTGACACTAGTTTCCGTGCATATCTTTATTTCAAATATCAAGATATTTCCGATATAATCCGGAGTGAAGTCTGAAATTGAATAAAGTGGGTTTTTTATTTTGTCAAACTCGCATTTTTGGAAAAGATCTTTCGTAAAATTTGAATGATTATATGTCCAACATTTAATCTGACAACCTGTAACGACGCCACTTTTTCAATGGACTCAAAACAACTATAGTTTACTACCAATTGAGAGTCATGCGGAAGATTCGGGTGTTATCTAAGGATACAACAGGGAAAATGCTGCACCCGGCAGGAATTAGAGCTCTCTTTCGTTCCCTTGGAAATGTCGCTTTTAAACGATGTCGAAATCAACATTCAACGTATGAGTTCCTCTTGTTTAAAGTCATGTCATTGCCGGTTTTCCTTCTTACTTCGCTATATTCAGATTAGCGATATGGTGTTTAAATAGTATGTTTTTCGGATAGTATGAGTCTTCGGACAACTTGAGACACGAATTACTGGGATGGTGAGACATAATTTCGCTATGTTAACGGTCAGCAGAGAAAGAAGGGAAACCTTTTTCATTAATTTAGTAACATTAAAACTACTATTCCATTGCACCCAGGAGTGTGGAAGGTACCCACATTGACTCTTGACTATAGTGAACGTCTATGAAGATGGTTCAAATTTTATCCCAGAGGGGGCCAAAATTAGCCTTTTCACAGGGATCAAAACTTTTATATCGGCTTATAGTTAAAATCATATTGTTTCTTATTTTGGGAGACACTGGTATCATGATAGAGCACAGCCTTTCACACCAAAGGTTCTGGGCTAAAAAGATTTTTAAAGTTTTCACTATTTGGCCAATGTATAACTTGTAACCCTGGGGCACTGCCAATTTTGAATCTTGGGGCTGTAACTTGAAGTACATTAGCAGAGGCCCATTATATGCGAAATTTGGTAGCCCTAGGTCTAATGGTTTAAAACCAGAAATTTTTAAAGTTTTCACTGTATAAGCCCATGTAACACTTGCGACCCTTGGGGCATAGCCAATTTTGAACCTAGGGCTATAATCTGAATAAACTTTATGGAGGTCCATTAGATGAAGCAACATGCCAAATTTGGTTGCCCAAGGCCATATGGTTTTGCACAAAAATATTTTCAATATTTTTCAGTTTTGTTGCCATGGCAACCAGAGTTTTATCGGAATCCAGTTTTTTTAGGCATGTCTCTAAAGAGGACCATTGCTGCAGGATCGTTTCTGTGAAGTTTGGTTAAAATTGGATTAGTCATTTCAGAGATGTTTGAAATAAAAGTTAATGTAGGAATGTATGCACAACATACTCACGGGTCTTCGGCCATTGGTGCTGAAAAACTGAGAAATTGTGTTGTGATTGTTTACACTCTTTGTTGTTACAACACTGTTTTTCCTGATCATGCCGTAATTATCAGAAAAATAGGCACATGTTAATATCCTTCTATTAGATGTATTTGGCATGAAAAGAAAGAAGTTAAGCTTTGCCCTGTGAAATGGGGGCTTAACTCTTTACTGCACAATGGAAACTTTAATGCCCCTGAGAAAGAAGGCTTTAGAAAACATTGTGGGAGAGAAGGGAAAATGCTGATTACCAGCATTTTCTTCTTTTCCCACAATGTTTTCTGCCCTGTGAAAGAAAGATTTTATATTTATCTTGAGTAACATTTTACTTGTCATCTGCAAATGTTTTCAGTTTAGACACGGCTAAAATTTTGTTATCTGGTAAAGAGTTAATCCATCTGCAAAAAGTATAGACCCAGGGCCTGTGCAGACTGACCTGGGTTGAAACTTTATGCCATTGGTCAATTTTCTGAATGTCAAGGGACCAGCGTACCTCATGATTCAGTCAGTTGTTATAAAAAATGGATTTTATAGACCCATAATTATGGGATGACTTGCTTGGTATAGTGCATTACAGAGATCCATTAAACCAGACCTCCAGATAAAGGGAGTGATAGTATTCTAAATCCATTATTTCTGTTCCAAACCCTATGTTGTGGGTACTCATTAGAATTGTCTCAATGAGATGATTCTAATGAGTACCCATAACATAGGATTTAATGGAGAGTGAGTTTTTTCAATTCTGAAATCAAAATCACTCCCTCTATCTACAGCTCTGATGAAATCCTCTTTTCCCAGAGCATGGCTCAGTTCAAACATAAAATTTACTTTATAATTTCAGAGACTCCTTCATCAAAACACATGCAGTGATTTATGAAGAATTTGGAGACCCAAGCTCTGTCCTTAAAGGTGTGACGATGAACACACCTTCCACTATGAAAGACAATGAGGTCCTTCTGAAGATGTTAATGGCTCCAGTCAACCCGTCAGATATCAATATGATTCAGGGCACCTATATGCTGAAACCAAAACTGCCTGCCGTGTGTGGAAATGAAGGGGTTGGACGCGTAATGAAAGTCGGACCTAATGTCAAAACATTAAAGGAAGGGGATTTGGCGATTCCGGCAAATCCTGGGTGTGGTACATGGTGTGGACACCTTCATGCAAAAGAATCTGTACTTCAGAAGATAGACAGTGACATACCGATTTTGAGTGCAGCAACCATCGCTGTTAATCCATGCACAGCATACAGAATGCTGAAAGATTTTAAGGAACTAAAACCTGGAGATGTTGTGATACAGAATGCTGCAAACAGTGCTGTTGGTCAGAGTGTTATTCAAATTGCAAAGGCGTGGGGCTTGAAAACAATCAATATAATTAGAAATAGGGAAAACTTTGATGTAACAGAGAAATACCTGAAAGATTTAGGGGCAAATGTGGTGGTAACGGAGGAATTTTGCAGGTCTCCTCAAATGAAAGATGTCATCAAGGATATGGGACAGATACCAGGGCTTGCTTTGAATGGAGTTGGTGGAAAAAGTGCAACAGAATTATTGAGAGCATTAGATAACAAAGGGGTGCTTGTGACATACGGTGGTATGTCCAGACAGCCTGTCATTGTGCCTACAGGAGTGTTTATATTTAAGGAAATTGCAGCAGTTGGGTATTGGAACTCCCAGTGGAATTATGACAATATAGGGAATCCAGAGAAGGATCATATGTTTAATGAGCTGTTTGAGATGATACGCAAAGGGCAGTTATTACCACCAGCATCTAATTTCATTCAACTCGAAAATTTTCAGATGGCCATTAAAGGTGCAATGGAGGGATTTCAGTCCACCAAAAGGATTTTAGTTATGGATGAGGAGTTGTATGCATTGTATTATGCCAGTATTTCTGCGAATGAAACTAAACCATGATACAAGGAGATTTGTTATCCATTAGAATTTCATAAACTATTGATGGAAGCTGGTATTTGATATAGTAACATCATCAGGAGGCTCTTAACCGGTTACTGGGCAAATTTTAGGCTCGTCCATATTGATGGAATTTGCAGATGACAATTTAAATGTTTTTCAAATGATGATATTTGTCCATGAATAGATAGAAAACATTGTGGGAAAAGGAGAGAATGCTAGTTACCAGCATTTTCTCCTTTTCCCACAATGTTTTCAAAAGCCTTCTTTCCCAGGGTCATGAAAACCCAGGATTGTTTGGTAAAGGGTTAAATGGGAGTTTCTGGTGCTTCTGCCTACAGTTTTAGATTAGTAACAGACTGCATAAAAGATCTGATAAAAGAATTTTGAAAAAAAAAAAAGCACTTGCTTTTTTTGTTGAAATATTCATTTTCTCTACAGTTCCATCTGCACGGCGCTATCAGTTTAACTCTTTACCAAATGACAGATTTCAAACTTGTCAAAACTGAAAGCATTGGCAGATGACAAAGTAAATGTAGCTCAAATGATGATTTCTGTCTTTGATAGAGTAGAAAACATTGCAGGAAAAGGAGAAAATGCTGGTTACCAGCATTTTCTCCTTTTCTCACAATGTTTTCAAAAGGCATTTTGTTCAGGGTCATTAAAACCCATGATTGTGTGGTGAAGAGTCAAAACCAAAGGTGAGCCAGTAAAGCTTTCTGGAGGTACTGTAACAATAGATACAACTTACAGGCTGCAGGTTCAAAACATGGCTCAGGCCAAAGTCTTCCATAGTGTTTTTTTTTTTTTTTTTATTGAGAAAATCCTCCCTTTCGATTGATAAAGATATTTAACCCTAATCCTGCTAATTTAGTGAAATGGAATTTTCTAACAGGTCGTAAAAAACCCAAAAAATGCTTTTTCAAACTTATCTTTAGGGGGAAAAACCCTCCTTAACCGGACAGTGTAGATCCAAGATCAGACAGTGAGACTGCACGTTCTGTGCAGTCTGATCTTGATCTACACTGCCCGCAAAAGGTCAGTGAGTGGCACTTTGCAGTCAAAAGGTTAATAGTTAAATATTGGTCTCACTTTGGGATGCACAAAAATTCTAAAATCCTGGTTATGCTTTGATTAATGAGTAAAATGGACATTCTCATGTGGTAGAAAAGATTCTGACATGGCATTTTAATTGTTTTTGTTAATATATCTGGTAAAGCAGTTGGCAGTGTAGATCAAAGATCAGACATGTTCTGTGTAGTATGATCTTCTTATACACTTTCAGTGAAAGTAGCTTAAGCTGGGTTCAGTGCCTATACGTTTAAACCTTTACCAAACACCGGAGTTTTAATGACTGAGGAAGAGGGCTTTTGAAAACATTGTGGGAAAAGGAGACCAGCATTTTCTTATTTTCCCACAATGTATTCCAACCATGTACTGACAGATCGCATTATTTGAGCTGGGTTCAATAATTTTTATTTCTAGGTGGCAAATTCAATTTGGACACACCTGAAATTCTGTCTTTGGGTAAAGTTTCTGAGAAATGAGAAAACACGTGCAGCTTGTGAATCACAATATTTACTGTTAAACAACATGGATGGGTAGAACATTGACATCACAAAATATTTAATAGTTTATACCTGTAATCTATATAAAAATAATTCAGTTTCCATCACAAATATATTTGTATGTCGGTCAACCCCTCATCCAAAACACTCCAGTGTTTTCGTATCAGAAGGAGATGACCTTTGAAAAAATATGGTGGAAAAAAAACAGAAAATGCTGAGACAAATTTTTAGACTTGCTCATCATAATAGAGAAAACTTATGCTGACGACAGAGCAAAAAAGGCTCAAATAATGGGATTTGTCGGTGAGGGTGCGGAAAACATTGTTGGAAAAGGTGAAAATGCTGGTAACCAGCATTTTCACCTTTTCCCTCAATGCTTTCCAAAGCCTCTTTTTTTGGGTTTTAAAACTGAGGGATTCTTTCGTTAACAGGTAAACACATTTTTATCAGAGAACTATGACTCACAATTCAACAAATTATAAAATTTATCATTTACACGTACCTACTTTCATAATTTATCATCATATGTTTTGTTCCACAAATTTCATCTCATTCCTTTCAACTCATTCTAAAAAGGAGGAAAATATGTAAGAAAGAAAACACATGTGTTCAGTTTGATTCAAAAACTAAAATTTGCCACAAACTTTAAACATAACAATATTTAACATTTGGACCAAACTACTGTGGAATGTCAACTCAATAATCATATCAGGATAAATTAATCCTTTGGTGCCAAATATATGAGCCAAGCTCTGGCAAATGGGGACTTAATACATCTCCGTAATGCATTATACCAAGCAAGTCGTCACGTACTTATGGATCCATAAAATCCAATTTGTCAAACAACCGACTAAACTATAAGGTAGAATTATACCTTGAAATGCAGAAATTTAAAGATAGTGGAAAGTTGTCCATGTCAGCCTGCACGGACGGCTAACCAGCATTTTCTCCTTCACTCACACTGTTTTTTTCGTCCCATCAAAGACAAATTTTGCCATGTGAGCAATATTTATTGTCTGCAATTGCTTTCACTTTGGGCCAGTCCCAAATTTTGCCGTTTGATAAAGAGTTAATCCTTTACCAAATGACAAATATTTCAACTGGTCCAAATTGAAAGCATTTGCAGAAGACGAATGTGGTTGAAATGATGGAATTTGTATTTGATAGGGTAGAAAACATTGTGGGAAAAGGAGGAAATGCTGGTTTCCAGCATTTTCTCCTTTTCCCAAAATGTTTTCAAAAGCTGTATTTCCCATGGTTGATAAACTCTGGATTGTGTGGTAAAGGGTTAATGAAGTGCCTCAAAGGCAACTGTAGTGCAAAATATATTTGTCATGCTCCATGAAAAGGTGATTCAATGCATCTGCAAAAAGTATCTACCCTTGTCAGCCCCTGCAGTCCACACAGGATGACATAGGTCAAAATTATTTGCCATTTGGTAATTTTTCTATTTGTCGAAGGACCATAATACAGCCAGTTTTCAGACAAAATGGATCCACATCCTTAGGCAACATGCATGATACAATGCAGTAAGATGCATCTGACTGCTTTTTCCTAGAGTGCCACTCGTTATCACATACACAGTTAAAAAAAAAATCCTGCACCCCCCCTCCCCCCGTATTTTGTGGCATGAATAATATAAAATGGAGTAGGAATTAGAATCTGGCTGCTGCATACACCAAAAGTCCAGTCTTTTGCCTATGAAAATGAAATGAACTGAGATATCCCTTGACCTGCTAAGTACCGGTAGGAATTTTCTGCTTAGATATTGCTTTCAAATTTAAGAAAAGCGAGAAGCTTTTAAGTTTGCTTAAAACTTGGAATTGAGTGTCGAAATAAAACTTACAACAGGTTGAAAGTGACCTGCAGAGAATGGGCACACACAATCAGTTAATATTGCGTACTTCTGCAGAACAGTTTGCAGTCTTCGTCTCCTACTTCTCACAACAGGGTGAAACAGCTCGATCAGTAGCTGCTGCCATGTGGTCAAGGGATACCTTAGTTCAGTCTGTTTCAGAGGCAACAGACTGGTTGGCTGGTTTGTTGGTGTATGCAGCAGCCAGATTCTAATTTCCAACCCATTTCATATCATTCACGGCAGAAAACCAAACCTGGTAAAAACACGGGGGTACAACACTATTTTCACAATGTACATGTATATATCTTACTACTTCAAGCGAAGCTGAAACTTCTATACAACACAACCATATTTCACAACCATATTTCACAACCATATAAAGATTACAGAATCTTTGAGACAACAATTTGTATGTGAGACATCTATCGCCATGGCAGCAATGTCCTCCACCTTGACCTTCATGTGACATTGACCTTGCGCTATGCACTATCCATGAGGTCCAACAGGTCGTCCCCACCCCCTGTACCACTGTCCTGAACATTCAGTTCTCCCATTATTCGGGCTAGCTCTTCATTCTTCTGTTTCTGTAACACAAAAAAGTCAATTTTATCCTTTATCTCTTTGCCAAAATTTTCAAACACCACAATGTCTTATGTAATAATGTATCAAACCAGAATTAAAGATGACTTCCCCTGTTTACACTGACATCGTCTACTGTTAGTTTATATCTAGAACAATAGCTTACATCTGACAGTTAATTGTTGGGGGTGCCAATTACTCGGTCTGGAAACTAGGAGCTCTAGAAAAACTTCAATGTGAAATTTCAAAATCTGTGACCATGACCTTAAGATCATAAACATGGTTAGAGATTGCTCAGTGAAACTGGACCTATTTCTATCGTCAAGCCAAATATGAACCAAATCCATCATTTAGTTTGGAAAATATGAGCTCTAAAAAAACTTTAATGCAAAATTGGATGTAAATGATCAAAACCTACGACCTTGACCTTAAGATAATAAGCATGGGTGGGAATGACAGCTTGGACCTTTATCTATCATTAATATGAACCAAATCCATTTTATGGTTTGGAAAACGTTGACTCTTAAAAACTTTATTGTAAATGTGGATGCAGATTCAAACACCAATGCTAACGGCAAAGAAAGGGTCAGTGCAATAGTTCTTCCTGGACTTTGTCTAGGTGAACTAACAAATGAGTGTAAGTTTACCTTTGTGGCATCAATTTTAACCACTTGAGATTCTGGTGCACTCTCTGTTGGCTGGTATAGGACAGAAGCTTGTCTGGAAACAGTAAATACATGTGTTATTCAGTAACAAGGTCATTATAAAAATAATTATATTATTTAACCTTTTACCACACAATCCCGAGTTTTAACGACCCTGAGGAAAAGGCCTTTTGAAAACGTTGTGGGAAATGTCTCGGATCAGAAGAGACAGCTGTTCTAACCTTCCCAAAACTAATTTCAATTTTTGAGTCATATTTATTTTGTCGTCTACAAATGCTTTCAATTTGGACAAGTCTAAAATTTTGTTGTTTGGTAAAGAGTTAACCTTTCACTACACAATAGCATATTTTTCACAGCCCGTGGTAGATGGCCTTTATAAAGACTACTGAAGTGGAGAAGCTGCTGAAAGCCAGTGTTTTCTACATTTCGTATGTTTTCTACCCTACAAATTCCTTGGTTCACCCTTAACCACACAATCCGAAGTTTTAAAGACCTTGAGGTAGAAAATTTTTGAAAACGTGGGTAAAGGAGAAAATGATTGCCACCAAAGTACTTATTGATTACGATCCCTTGACTCTTGTTCACAATGAAAGCCACAAATATTGACTAAAAAGCATCATTCTTCAGTAAAACCAACGTTGTTGGCTCTAATAAGAACCATCTCATTAGACTGTTCTAGTGAGTACCTTTAACACAGGACTCTGTGATATCTCTGATTTTAAAAATTCTTTTATTTGTAGCATTTGTAGCTCTGAAGTCTGGGAGAGATAATATGTAATAACACCCTAAAAAAATAATCTTGGGACTACCAAAATTTCAAGTTCTGAAAAAAAAAAAAAAAAAATCAATTTAGCACTTTATATGCCAGAACTAAGGACTTGTCTATGTTGAAAGCCTCTGCAGATGACAAATTTAATGTAGCTGAAATGACAATTTTTTGTCTTTGACATGGTAGGAAATGCTGATTAGAAGCATTTTCTCCTTTTCCGTCAATGCTTTCAAAAACTTTCTTCATCAGATTTGTTAAAACTAAGCCTTGCATGGTGAAGGGTTAACTCTTTACAAAATGACAAAATTTTAGACTGGTTCAAATTAAAAGCATTTATAGACGACATTAAATCTGGCTTAAATGATGGAATTGATGCCTTATTTTCTCCTTTACCCACAATGTTTTCAAAAGTTTTTTCTATCAGTTATTAAAACTCGGAATCATGTGGTAAAGTGCTAAGAATTTAACTCTACAACAACAAAATTTTAGACCAGTCCAAATTGAAAGCATTTGCAGACAGCATAATAAATGTGACCCAAAAGTGGAAATTTGTTTCGGGAAGGGCAGAAAACATTGTAGAAAGGGGGAGAAAATGCTGGTTACCAGCATTTTCTCCTTTTCCCACAATGTTTTCAAAAGCTTTCTTTCTTGGGATCATTGAAATTTGGGGCTGTGTGGTAAAGGGTTAAGCTGGAGGAAGCAAAAAAGTAACCCTTACTCTTCCTCTTTATCTGTGTTGAATAAATTAAGTCTAAATCCAGTTTTCTGTGTGGTGGTTGTATTTCCAATCAGATGTGAGAGCAGGTCTAATTGTGCTTTAGCGAGAGGGTCTGGTGGCTGGCTCTCCTGTAAGAAAAATGTTCATTGTACATGTACAATCGCACCAATCCGACCTGTATTCAGAAACCACTTGTTTTAACCCTTTACCATACAATGCCGCCTTTTAATCTCTGATGAGGAATGCTTTTGAAAACATTGTGGGAAAAGGAGAAAATGCTGGTACCCAGCATTTTCTCCTTTTCCCACGATGTTTTCAGTTCCTCCAAAAACAATTTTCAATTTTTGAGTCGTAATTATTTTGTCGTCTGCAAATGCTCTCAATTTGGAAATGTCTAAAATATTGTTGTGTGGTAAGGGTTATGGAACCTACGGCCACTACCACACAATGCCAACTTCTAATGACCCTTAGGGACAGGCCTTTTGAAAATGTTGTAGCAAAATGAGAAAATGCTGGTAACCAGCATTTTTTCCTTTTCCTTCAATGTTTTCTACCCTGTAAATGACAAATTTCATATCTTAAATAACATTCATTTGTCATCTGCAAATGCTTTCAATTTGGACAACGCTTAAATTTTGTCGTCTGGTAAAGGGTTAAGAGACCTTAGTTTGGGAGGCGTGTCTCAAATCAGAAGAGATAGCTGTTCTATGTTTTACTGAACAATCCTATGTTTCAACTCTTTACCACACAATCGTGAGTTTTAACGACTCTGAGAAAGAAGCCTTTTGAAAACATAATGGGAAAAGGACAAAATGCTGGTAACCAGCATTTTCTCCTTTTCCCACAATATTTTCTACCCTATCAAAGACAAATTCAAACATTCAAGCCACATTGAAACTGTTGTCTGCAAATGCATTGACTTCGGACAAGTCTCCATTTTTATCATGGGGTAAACAGTTAATGACTTCTTTACCAAACGACAAAATTTTAGACTGGTCAAAATTGAAAGCATTTCCAGACGACAAATCAACTGTGGCTCAAAAATTGAACTTTGATTTGGGAAGGGTAGAAAACATAGTGGGAAAAGGAGAAAATGCTGGTTACCAGCATTTTCTCCTTTTCCCACAATGCTTTCTAAAGGCATTTTCTTCAGGGTCATTGAAAGTCGGGATTGTGTGGTAAAGGGATGAAGGAGGCTGTTGAAATCTTTGTGGAAAAAGGAGAAATTGCTGGTGACTAACGCTTTTTTTTTTTTATTATGGTGTAATATTTTCTACCCTTTCAATGACAAATACATCGATGTAACACACTTAATTTGTAAATGCTTTCAATATTGCCAAATCTCAACTATCTTCTGGTAAAGGGTAATCAAGACTTGTATTTCGATTCTGCTTCCTGGCAACTACACCAGTACTCGCTCAGAAAGTGTAAATAACCTCAACGTTGACAACTGCTCCCGGGTATTAAACTCGGGACCTTATGGTTGTGAGGCCGACGCTCTACCTTACAACCACGGACCCCACACAGAATTGAGAGCGATTAGATTAAGTTGTAATAACTTGTTTCTCAATCAATGTAAAATAAATATAAGCCATGCTATGTGAAAAGGGGGCCTTCTGCATCTGCAAAAAGTATCGGCCCAGGTCAGCCTGTGCAGGCTGACCTGGACCGAAACTTTTCGCTTTTGGTCAGTTTTCTGTATGTCCAAGGACCAGTCTACCTCATGATTTAGTCGGTTGTTAAAAAATGTGGCTATTATAGATCCGTGAGTTTATGATGGCTTTATTGGTACATTGCATCACAGTGATGCATTAAGCACCCTTTTGCTAAAGCACAGCTCATATGTTTAACCCTTTACCACGCAATCCCGAGTTTCAACAATCCTGTAGGAGAAAGCTTTTGAAAACATTGTGGGAAAAGGAGAAAATGCTGGTTACCATTTAAACCATTTATGAAATTATCATCAGCATATGTTATGAATTTGGTGAGTACAAAATTTGCCATGTGGGAAAGGGATAAACCAAACACTTGTATTTAAAGACTACCTGCTGAAGGAGACCACTTTCCTTGAGTGGTCTCTGAGCACAGGTCTGGCTCTATAATAAAGGATATTTGTTTGTTTCAATTTTCGATGTAAAAAATGATATAAGCCATGCTACTAGTACCTCTATACCAGAAAAGGGCTCAGGCCTTTGGTTGATTAACTGATTGTATGGTGTTTCATGCCGCTTTCAACATTATTTCAGTTATATCGCGGCAGCCAGTGCACCTATCCATGCTTTCCTGGAGTTTCTTTTACCAGTACCATGCACAATATTCTTTCAAAGCCACTGGCTGCTTTCCCACATAACCATCTTCGAAACAATGGTCAGCAGTGAGAGAGGAATGAATCCTGTTGCAATGATTATCATCAATCCTCGGAAAGAAATTGGCTGAGCTGGGGATTGAACCAGTGACCTCCTGTTCTAAAGTCCTATACACTACCCACTGAGCTACTGGGGCTCAGTGTGTAGGCCTTTTGGCTCAAAACAAAAGTTCGCAGTGATTGTGTTCAACTCAAATTCACTGCTGAAGGGGGCATACTTTTCTATATTTATTATCTGAAAATGCCAAAACAACATCTCTTGTCTTTTGTAGGTGGATAATAAAATGAAATTTCTGTCAGCAGAAAGATCCAATTTAGTTTCCCTGGTGGTCAAGAAAATTCTATAAAAGTATATGGGCCATGCTCTGTGAAAAGGGGGTTTAATGCATCTGCAAAAAGTGTCGACCCCGGTCAGCCTGCACAAAAAAAGTCCGAAAAGGCTGACCTGGGTCCATGCTTTTGCTATCGGTTAATTCTCTGCATGTCCACAGACCATTCAATCTCATGATTCCAGCGGTTGTTAGACAAAATGGATTTTATGGATCCACGATAATATGATGACATGATTGTTACAACGCATCACCGAGATATGCATTAAACCCCTTTTGCCAGAGCATGACCCAACATCATTTTGCTCTACAGTGTCTGCAAAAGTAAATTTAGCTGTAAAATGACACTCCACAGCCTAATCTCAATCTACTTACAATATCAGAGACAGTGGTCGTTTTGGGTTTACTGATGGCTTGAGTTTCTACTGGTCTAGCCACTGAATACCTACAAAATATAAACAAATTGATAATACATATGAGCCATGCTCTGTGAAAAAGAGGCTTAATGCATCTCCGAAAAGTATCGACTCAGGTCAGGCTGCACAGTCCACGCAGGCTGATCTGGGCCGAAACTTTTCGCTATTGGTCAATTTTCTGTATGTCAAAGGCCCATTCGACCTTATGATACGGTTCGTTGTTAGACAAAATGGATTTTATGGATCCCTCATCATGTGATGACTTGCTAGGTATAACGCATTACCAAGATGCATTAAGCCCTCTTTTGCAAGAGCACAGCTCGTATACTTGAATAAAAAGGTTTAGCAAAACTGCACCCCTAAACTCCCAACAAAACAAGATGACAAAATATCAGACTCAACCAACCACATAAAAAGCATTTGCAGACAAGCTATGTCTTCAAAAGGGTACAAAACATTGTAAGAAAACAAGAATAATTATGCTGGTTGCTGGTTGCCAGCATTTTCTCATAATCTTTATATCTTGAGATTTATAAAATCACTCTACCTGACCAGTGCTGTTATATAAAAAGTCCTTTTAGCTTTGGTAGGAAAACTAATTGCTGAGTAAATGACTTGCATTATTCAAAGTGTAACATACTAGTACCCTGTAGATACTATTACACAGAAATATATGCATAGAATATTACATGGAAATATATGCATAGAATATTACATGGAAATATATGTGTAGAATATTACATGGAAATATAATGCGTACAATAAACACAATTATTTGTAACTGAAATTGTAAATTTCACCAGTACAGTTTTAACTTGCACTGACATGATCAAAATTTGCCCAATTTGCCGTTTTACATGCAAAAAGCCAAAAATTCTATTTGAACCACACTCTGTTACAATGGGGTGTAGCCCTTTACCATACAATCCTGAATTTTAATGACCCTGTGGAAAAAGGCTGTGGGAAACATTGTTGGAAAAAGGAGACCATGCTGGGTACCAGCATGTTCTCCATTTCCCACAATGTTTTCTAGCCTGACAAAGAATGAAGGCTCATTTATATCACTTCAGAATTTGTTGTTTGCAGACGCTTTCACTTTGGAAGAGTCCAGAATTTGTCGTCTGGTAGAGTAAAACTCTTTACCAAACGACAAAATTTTAGACCAGTCCGAATTGAAAGCTTTTGCAGACGACAAAATAAATGTGAATCAAAAATTCAAATTTGTTTTTGGAAGAATAGAAAACATTGTGGGAAAAGGAGAAAATGCTGGTTACCAGCATTTTCTCCTTTTCCCACAATGTTTTCAAAAGGCTTCTTCTTAAGGGTCGTTAAAAGTCCGGATTGTGTGGAAAAGGGTTAATGCATCCTGCAGAAAGTATCGACTCAAGCTGACCTGGGTCGATACTTTCTGCTACTGCCGATTTACTGCGTGTCAAAGGACTGGTCTACCTCATAATCTGGTCTGTTGTTAGAAAAAATGGATTTTATGACAAATATGATGACTTGCTTTGAATAATGCAGCACTGAAATGCATTTAACGCCCTTTTGAAACAGCAGTACTCAATTATGTGGAATACATTACCTTCATTATGAAGCATGCAATAATACATGTGAGCTGCACTCTCTGAAAAGGGGGCTTAATGCATCGGCGAAAAGTATCGATCCAGGTTAGCCTGTGCAGGCTGACCTGGGCCAAAACTTTTCACTATTGGTCAATATTCTGCATGTCAAAGGACCAGTGTATCTCATGAATAAGTCAGTTGTTACACAAAATGGATTTTACCGATCCATAAATATGTGTTGACTTGACTGGTATCAAGGAAATGCATCAAGCCCCCCTTTGCCAGAGTGTGGCTCATGTATATAATAATAGCTGGTATGTACTAAGGTTAGTTAATCGTGAGTGCACGATATACTAGTAAGTATTTGGGCTGCCTCTCTCTAAACTGCGCACACAGCTTAGGTAAGCAAGCATAACATCTGAAAACAAGTTTCATTAAACTGCATGCCTTTATGATTTGAGTAAATATTTGTACAGAATATAACTACTATTTGCCAGCTAGTACCTGCAGGGATTGTAATATGTTTAAACATCCCAAATAATTTGCGAAAATCTAGGCAGCTTATTGAAACGCAGCCCTGGTGAGCACAAGACTTGGGGCTATTTCACTTGATACTGTTGCATTTAGCTTGGTCTTTCACACCTTTTTTAACCCTTTACTGCACAGTGACGCCTTTTAACGACCCTGGGAATGGAGCCTTTAGAAAACATTGTGGGAAAACACACAATGTTTTCTACCTGATCAAAGAAAAATTGCACCACACTGAAATTGTCGTCTGCAAATGCTTTCAATTTGGACAAGGCTGTAATTTTCTCGTCTGGTAACGGTTTAACAGTAATTCAGCTATTTGATGACAGTAACCTATATCTATCAGTGCAGTTTTGATGTTTCTTTACCCAGACAACACTCTTTCAAAGCCACTGGCTGCTTTCCTATACAAAGTTAGAATAATACTCAGCAGTAAGAATGATTCCTGTGTCAATAATTATAATCAAACCTCACAGAATTTTTGAACTGTTGACCATTACAAAAACAGATTGTATTAAGTTTCCTGGCATGAAATTAGTTTTACATGACTGAAGCTACCAATAGAGGGAGTGATTTTGATTTCAAAATTGAAAATATTAATAACTCTCCACCAAGCCCTATACTGTGGGTACTCATTAGAATTGTCTCATCAAGACGATTCTAATGAGTACCCACAACATAGGGTTTGGAAAATAAATAATGGATTTAGAATGCCATCACTCCCTCTTATCTGGAGCTCTGTCTGAAGCTACTGATAGAGAAGCAGAGATTGAGAAGCAAGATCAGACTGCATGAATTTGCAGGCTGATCTTGCTTTACACTCCTGAAAGTACATACAAGGTCGCAAACAGTGAATAAAACAGCATCCTCTATGGTTAAAGCAAGAGAAGACAAATTTGTCTTGACTTACAGAATTTACTTGACTGGGTAAAACGTACTGTGGGAAAAGAAGAAAATATGGGTTACCAGTGTTTTCTGCCTTTCCCACAATGTTTTCAGAAGAAAAAAAACACAGTATTTGGTAAAGGGTTAACTAAATACAAAAGCGTAACTGAACAGTTCTTGAATCAGATACAGCAATTTGATTGGTATACATTTCATAAATATAGTGAAATGTTTGCAATAGAAAAAAATTAAAATCATCAACTGAAACATTCAATGACCAGAATTGTATAATGAAAGTCAATCAAATATTGTAACATCTGTTAACTCTTTGCCAAACGACAAAAATTCAGACTGGTCCAAATTGAAAGCATTTGCAGACGACAAAATAAATGTAATTGGAAAATTGAAAATTGTTTTGGGTAGGATAGAAAACATTGTGGGAAAAGGAGGAAATGCTGTTTACCAGCATTTTCTCCTTTTCCCACAAGGTTTTCAAAGGACTTCTTTCACAGGGTCGTTAAAAGTCGGGATTGTGTGGTAAAGAGTTAAGCCAGAAACCACAATCATTTAAAGGGCCTTTATAGATTTTTTGGATGTGAATTAAATTTTGTTGAAAACTGATAAATATTACGAAATATACTTCTCCTTTAAAATGATAAGAAAATGGAGGACAGTTACATGCAGTAAAAAGATGCAAATTTAGCCTTTAACTCTTTACCAAATGACAAAATTTAAGACTTTTCCAAATTGAAAGCAATTGCAGATGACAAAATGAATGGTACTCAAAAAGTGAAATTTGTTTAGGAAAGAGTAGAAAAAAATGTGGTAAAATGAGCCAATGCTCTGGTTTCCACCATTTTTCCTTTTCCCACAATATTTTCAAATACTTTCTTTCCAAGGCGTTAATAGTCGGGATTGTGTGGTAAAGGGTTAAATAATGAATTGCTCTCTTTGCAACCAGTTATTCTGTCTATTTTTATGATGATCAGACATGATGTCATCATACTTATTTGAAAATGATTCTCTATAAAGAACACAGGTAACTGATCTAATGTGACATTCCCAAAAACCTATGCAAAATCTAAAAATACCCTAAGAGGCTATGTAGCCCATTAAAGGAATACCACTGAAAAATGCTTTTCAGTACATTTATATTTCTTCTTTACCTGGTGGTTTGCAATCTATAGCCTCATCTAATTAAGTGATTAATCAATTTTGAAGTTTGGCGAGATGATAAAAATCTGAATAGCCCCCTTTAACTCTTTACCAGACAACAAAATTGTAGACTTGCTTTATACGTAAAAAACTCTCTAGCTGTAAAATAGAGCTAAATCTCCATGGGTATTCTTTTATACCAATTCTGGTCATTTAAAACTGTAAAAACAAGAACCTACGTATCTCGGTAAGCACTGCTGTAATCAAACAAAGATGGTCAAAGAAAACTCAGTTCAACATTGGAAAATTAACAGTTAACCCTTAGGCTGCTAAGTGTGACTCAAGGACCTTTTGCGGACAGTGTGTATCAAGATCGGACTGCACAGAACGTGCAGTCTGATCTCGGATCTACACTGTCCGATAACAAGATACCTTTTCCCAAAAATTACCTTTGAAATACCAAAATTTAGATTTTTACCATGTGTTTGAAAGTTTCATTTTACTTATTTAGCACAATAAGGATTAAAAAAAAGGGCCCTCTAGGTCTTTTTCTACAGTGATGGTAGCTCTCAGTCCAGCCACATTAAAGTTTTTGAGTCATGTTTATTTTGTCGTCTGCAAATGCTTTAAATTGGAAATGTCTAAAATACTGCAATGCTCCACACTGAAAGCATTTGCAGGCGACAAATTACACATGACTCAAAAGTTTAAATAAATTCTGAGAAGGGTAAAAAACGTTGTGGGAAATGGAGGAAATGCTGGTTACCAGCATTTTCTCCTTTTTCCCCAATGTTTTCAAAATCTTTCTTTCCCAGGGTTGTGTGGTAAAGAGTGAAATACAGGATTGATTTGTTCAGGGTTAGAGCCCCACATTAATGAAGTAGATATTTTTGCTGAATAAAAATACACAGATATTGCAATTTATATACGGCGTGCAACACATGAAAAGGGGCCTTCGGACATATGCGTAAAAGTGTGTCATTCCAAATCAGCCTGTGCAGTCTGTGACTAATCAGAGATGACACTTCCTGCTTGTGTGCAATTTTCTGTTTCACAAAAGTTTACTGTATAAAAAAATCTTATGTAGTCGTAAAGTGCTGTCTCAGATTAGCCTGTGCTGACTGCGCAGGCTAATCTGAGACAATACTTTACGCAAATGTCCGAAGGTCTCATTTTGCATGTTGCTGGCCATATCGTTTCGGTTAAGGTGTTATCAGCAAATGGGGAGTCCTATAGATCCAAGATCAGATTACAGCTTTTATAAGTCTGATCTTGACTAAACTCTTCTGCACTCTATGGGTTACTTATTTACTGAAGAACAAAATTTTGGACTTGTTCAAATCCAAAGCATTTGCAGACGACAAATTGAGCTAGGCTCAAATACAGGAATTAGTCTCTAAAAGGGTAGAAAATATTGTGGGAAGAGGAGAAAATGTTACTAACCAGTATTTTCTCCTTTTCACACAATGTTTTCAAAAGCCTTTATCCTCATGGTTGTTAAAAATCTGGATTGTGTAGTAAAAGGTTAATAATTTCAAACTCAGCTTTGTAAATTTATACTCCCCCACATACAGTAATTAGACATAATAGGAAAAGTTTATACTATAATTAAACAAATACCATGCCATAGTTCTCTTTATCTTCAAAGCTAGGGTCTCTATTAAGTCCACTTACCACACAATACAAAATTTTAATGACCCTGACGGAGAAAGCTTTTAAAAAAAATTGTGGCAAAAGGAGAAAATGCTGGTATCCAGCATTTTCTCCTTTTCCCACAATGTTTTCTACCCTATCGAAGACAGAAATCATCATTTGAGCCACAATTTCTTTGTTGTCTGCAAATGCTTTCAATTTGGAAGAGTCAAACATTTTTTACTGATTGGTAAAGGATTAATTTCTATCTTACCATAGACCACACAGGAAGTTTTTTAAGATCAGTCTGCACAGAATGTGCAGTCTGATCTGTAATCTACACTGTCCAATACTTTATTCTAGATTAGGACCAAATTTCTGTCTTCATACAACACAAGAAGCTTGTCTGGCCAGTGTAGATCAAGGTCAGTCTGTACAGAATGTGCAGTCTGATCTGTAATCTACCCTTTCCACTATTTTATCTTAGATTAGAATCCAACTGTCTCTTCATCTTCCAGCGGAACTGTATTTGTAATTATTAAAAAAAAGTGTAGCTATTTATTTGGTAGTGAAAAAGTTTAGAAAACAGTTGCTGTAAACTCCTTAACTCTTTACCACAAGACTCTGAGATTTGACACCCCCGACGGATAATGCTTTTGGAAGACATTGTTGAAAAAAGGAGGAGTTGGGGATAACCAGCATTTTCTTCTATGAACACAATGTTTTCTACAGAAACATATCCTTCAAAAGCAAATTCCAATAATTTGAGTAACATTTAATTTGCTGTCTGCAGTTACTGTCATTTTGGACAAGTCTAAAATTTAATCGTCTGAAAAAGTATTAAATAGTTTTTGATTTGTCTACAATTTATCTGTTATAGATTGGTTGGCCAAAGTTTTCTTGCTTCCCTCTTTACCACACATTCCCGTCTTTTAATGACCTTAAGAAGGAAGCCTTTTGAAAACATTGTGGGAAAAGAAGAAAATGCTGGTAACCAGCATTTTCTTCCTTTCCCACAATGTTTTCTACTCTTTAAGACAAAAATATTATGTTTTGAGCTATATTTACAATGTCGTCTGCAAATGCTTTCAATTTGGACTAGTCTACATTTTGTCATGTGGTAAAGAGTTAATTCTTTACATTAAAATTTTAGACTTCACAATATCAAAGCACTATCAGTACAGCAAGTTAGATGTTTCTTACATGATGTAAAATGCTTTTGAAAGATCAAAAAACCAATGCAGGATAAGGAGAAAATACAGCTTAACCTCAACAGCATTTTCTCTATCGCCGTCAGAGTTTCTGATAGCATTGTTTCTTCTGGTCTTGTAAACAGGGGATCCTTTGGTAAACAAGAGCACCGCTTACCAATGCCAATGCTCGGCTGCAGTTCCTTAGAGAAGTAGATCGATTTTTTTTTAGTCGAAATTCTGGTGCAAAAAAGGGGCATAACTGTGTCAAAAACATTTTGATGGTTACCTTTCCTTGTTGTCTGGTTACTTCTTTTGATAAGTTACAACTAGTCCAAGTCTGAAGTAAATATCTTCAGTAATGACGAAAATATAATAAAATGTCAGTTTTTGCACAAATTCTAAATAAAAAGGGGGCATAACAGTTACTGTCAAAAATATTTTTGTGCTTACCTTCCTTTGTTATATGGGTTCCCTTTTTTATAGTTAACAACTAGTCCAAGTTTGAAGTAAATATCTTTAACACTTTACCAGGTGATGATATTTTAGCCTTGTTTAAATTGAAAGCATTTGCAGTCGACAATTTCAATGTGGCTCAAAGGGTGCATCTTTTCTTTGTTAGGGTAGAAAACATTGCGGGAAAAGGAGAAAATGCTGGTTACCAGCATTTTCTCCTTTTCCCACAATGTTTTCAAAAGGCTTCTTTCCCAAGGCTGTTAAAAGGCGGCATTGTGTGGTACAGGGTTAATAATGACAGAGATATTATAAACTGTCAAAGTTGTTGCCTGATGGCAATGCAACGACGACGCAGACAACAACAGGGCTATGACAATACCTTGTTGTTTTACCTCCAAGACAGCCACGCTAAAATTGAAAATTAATAGAGCTAAATACTCATCAGACATTTTCAGTCTAGAAAGATTCAAGTAAATGCAATTCAGTGGTTGCTTTTGTCTACTGTTTTTCTGCATGGTTGACAGTATAGATCAAAGATTAGACTGTATGTTTGGTGTTCTATGATATTTAACTACACTAGCGGCAACTACAGTTGAGAAAAGTGCTTTAGCTCATTACCAAAAGACAAAATTTTAGACTAGTCCAAAGTGAAAGCATTTGCAGACAACAAAATAAATGTGACTCAAAAATAGAAATTTGATTTGGGAAGGGGAAAAAACATTGTGGGAAAAGAAGAAAATGCTGGTTACCAGCATTTTCTCCTTTACCCACAATGTTTTCAAAACCTTTCTTTCCCAGGGTCGTTAAAAGTCTGGGTTGTGTGGTAAAGGGTTAACCCTTTACCACACAATCCCCAGCTTTAATTACCCTGAGAAAGAAGTCATTGGATAACATTGTGACAAAATGCTGGAAACCAGCATTTTTTCCCTTTTCCAGAATGTTTTCTAACCTATTTGAGTCAAATCCTGTCGTTTAAGCCACATTTATGTTTCACCTGCAAATGTTTTTAATTTGGATGTATCTATAATTTTGCTGCTTGGTAAAAAGCTAGGGGTGAAAATATGAACTTACATATTGGTTCCCAGTTTTGTCACTCTTTCACTTTTCAGATCTGTGGATCCCTGCTTCGATGGTACAGTGTAACTGCCACCTGAGGGGAAGTTATTGGTTTGTGTCTCATTGCCTTTACTGTCATAACACCTAGTTGGTTACAAAAAACAGGAAATAAAGACGAGATCAATGTTTTTATAAATTTCTGTTTGTTTGCATTATTTTCATCCTTTACTACTCAATCTTGAGTTTTAACCCTTTACCACACAATCCCGACATTTAAGAACCCTGGGAAAGAATCCTATTAAAAACATTGTGGGAAAAGGAGAAAATGCTGGTAACCAGCATTTTCTCCTTTTTCCTCAATGTTTTCCTACTGTTCAGAGATAAATTCCATTATCTGAGCAACATTTAAGTTGTTGTCTACAAATGCTTTCAATTTGGACCAGTCTAAAATTTTGTTGTATGGTAAAGGGTTAATACCACCTTCAACAATATTTCATAATGTGACCACAGCCTACTCAACCCTTTCCCAAACATGCCCTGGTTTTCACGTGTCTGCAGTACAAGTCTTTTGAAAACACTGTGGGAAAAGGAGAAATTGCTCGTAACGAGCAATTTCTCCTTTTCCCACAGCGTTTTCTACCCTTTTTGAGACCTTTCTGCCATTTTCATCAAATCTAAAATTGTCGTCTGCAAACTCTTTCAATTTGGACCAGCCCAAAATCTGTCATTTGGGAAAGGGTTAAATACATCATTCCAGGGGTTGTTTTCACTAACTACTTTAACTCTTTTATCAGACAACAAAATTTTAGACCAGTCCAAATTGAAAGCATTTGCAGATGACAAAATAAATGCAACTCAAAAATTGAAATTTGTTTTGGGAAGGCTAGAAAACATTGTGGGAAAAGGAGAAAATGCTGGTTACCAGCATTTTCTCCTTTTCCCACAATGTTTTCAAAACGCTTTTTTCTCAGGGTCATTAAAAGTCTGGATTATGTTGACAGGGTTAAACTCTTTACCACCTGGAATGATTTTAGACTTGTCCAAATTGAAAGCATTTACATTCAACAACTTAAATATAGCTAAAATGAATGGATTTGTCTTTACAGGGGTAGAAAATATTGTGGAAAAGGAGAAAATGCTGGTTACCAGCAGTTTCTCCTTTTCCCACATTGTTTTCAACAGCCTTCTTTCTCAAAATTCAAGCTCAGGATTGTGTGGTAAAGAGTAAACTCTTTACCACATAATCACAAATTTTAACAACCCTAAGGAAGAAGGCTTTTGAAAACATTGTGGGAAAAGGAGAAAATGCTAGTAACACATTGTTTTCTACCTTATGATAGATTCCATTTTTTAGTGACATCTAGTTTGTTGTCTAGAAATATTTCTAATATTTGGACAGGTATAAAAATTTCATCCTTTGGTATAAAGTTAAGGGTAAAATTTCCAACATCCTACCCACTACAAGTTCTAACATGTACATACTTGATGGTACCAGGTATCTGTGTGCCCCAGGGTAGTGTGCCGCCTGTTTGAAGGACAAATCTCCCATTCTGCGTTTGAACTTTGTCTTTCAGAAATATGGACACCTGAAAAAGTACACAGTACCTGGAATAGTTAAACCTATTTGAGTAGCCACCTCTATAAGGCAAACAGGCTAAGACCAGCATATTTCAGTTCTCAAATGAGAAAAATGAGAAGAAATCTGCCTTTTTCAAACAGGCAACTGCCTTATACCCCTATCACACTGAACTCGTTCTTACTACATTCCGAAAATTGCTGTCAAACAAACTCAGGACAGGGCAAGGCGTTTTAAGAACTATTTCGGTGTAATGGGGGCTTTAGGCATAAACAGGCTAAAATTACACATCCTACCCCGACTGAAACCTGTTTTACGATTTTGTTAGGATGGGGTAAGATGTTCTAAGAACTAGTATGGTGTGACAGAGGCTTTAACCCTTTCCCAAACAAGCCCTGGTTTTTACAAGTCTTTTGAAAACACTGTGGGAAAAGGAGAAATTGCTCATAACGAGCAATTTCTCCTTTTCCCACAGTGTTTTCTACCCTTTTTGAGACCTTTCTGCCATTTTCATCAAATTTAAAATTGTCGTCTGCAAACTCTTTCAATTTGGACCAGTCCAAAATTTGTCGTTTGGGAAAGGGTTAAGCAAGAACTCTTCACTTATTCCTAAGGTGCTTGGTCAGTTAAGGTTTGACTGAATATGGAATATTATGTCCATATGCTAGGTTTCTCTGTCACTTAATCCTTTACCAAAAAATTCCAAGTTTTCACCTCCCTATGGTAACAGGTTTTTGAAAACATTTTGAAAACATTGTGGGAAAAGGAGAAAATGCCAGAAACCAGCAGTTTCTCCATTTCCCCAAAATGTTTTCTACCCTTCCAAAGACAAGTTTTCAATTTGTCCTTTTTTCCCTTTTCTCCATGATGTTTTTTACCCTTTGAAAGACAAGTCTTCAATTTAGGCAAATCTGAAATTTTGTTATTTGGTATAGAGTTAAGGGTAATGTTACAACATCATTCTGTAACAAGAATGGTTATTTTGTATTTTGTTTGGTTGGACTTCAATTTGAAATGGTAAAAACACAGTTGGTGAGGAAAAATGTCAACAGTCAACATTTTCTTATTGTCATTTCATCCTTTTAGCAGTTTCTGGCTGAACCCTTATAAAGCTGAAAAAATCCAATGAACATTTTCAGTCTAGAAATAAAACCTACAAGATTAAATTTTCAAGGTTGTCTCAGTACAGCAGACAGTGTAGATCGCAGATCAGACTGCACATTTTGTGCAGTCTGATCTTTGATTCACAATGTATGCTGGCCACAAAGGAAACTAACTGAACTATAGTTATGAATGGTGCTTTAACCCTTTCCCAAATGATAAAATTTAGACTGGTCCAAATTGAAAGAGTTTGCAGACAATTTTAAATTTGATGAAAATGACAGAAAGTTCTCCAAAAGGGTAGAAAACACTGTGGGAAAAGGAGAAATTGCTCACTACAAGCAATTTCTCCTTTTCCCAGTGTTTTCAAAAGACTTGTACTGCAGACACATGAAAAACAGGGCTAGTTTGGGAAAGGGTTAAGTGTTAATATTGAGAATGATGTACGGTAATTCTAAAGTGACTAAACAACTTTAAGCCTGTTCTCGTTTTTGACATTATTCATGCATATTGCATGTTGTGGGAATTACATGTTTAGTTTAAACATATTTCATTTTACGTCAATTGAGAAACAAGTTCTTACAACTTATACTAATCTATCTCAATTCTGCTTCTTGAGCACTAGGCCAGTACTTGCGCCTTGTGTGGGCCTGTGGACAGTTCCAAAGTTCATAGACTCCGGCTCCAGGGAATCAAACTCAGGACCTTAAGGTTGCGAGCCTGACGCTATTTCCTCACAACCACAGACACCACAGAGTTACACCTTTGCAAACAATATACATGTACATGTCTAACATTTTGACATCAGGTACAGCGTTAACCCTCATCCTGCTAAAAAAATTAAACAAAACTTTCAAGCCCATAGCATAAACCAGAATAATGCTTTTTCAAACTTAGTTTTTGGAGAAAACTGTCTCCATATCAGACAGTGTAGATCCAAGATCAGACTGCACCTTCTGTGCAGTCTGATCTTGATCTACACTGTCTGCAAAAGGTCAGTGAGTCTGGCTTAGCAGCCGAAGGGTTGAGATGTCAATGGCTTACCCGGATGTGCATGTCTTGGAAAAAACTTAACAAAGTTTGTCGGACCAAATGGAAACCACCAGAAGACATGGAACCGTAGGACTGAAAACAGAAAATAAAGACAAATGGGGCATTAAAAATTTGCAAATGTTCAAATCTATGGTTAGTTCCACCCTTGTTAACCCAGGTGTGAAGTATTACCATTTGTCACTGGGTCAACGAGGATGGGTTAGTTCCAACGGTTTAATCTGTTACCAATCAATCCAGAGTTTGAAGGACCCTGAAGAAGAAGGCCTGAAGAATGAAAACATTGTGGGAAAAGGAGAAAATGCAAGTAACCAGCATTTTCTCCTTTTCTGACAATTTTTTCTACCCTTTCAAAGTCAAATCCCATCATTTAACCCTTTACCACAAAATTCCATGTTTTTAACGACCCCAATGAAGAAGCCTTTTGAAAACATAGCGCTGGAAAAGCTGAAAATGCTAGTAACCAGTATTTTCCCCTTTTCCCACAATGTTTCCTACCCTTTCTGTAACAAATCCTATCATTTGTGTAAAATTTAATTTGGCATCTGTAAATGCTTTCAATTCGGACCAGTCTAAAAATTTCTTCATTTGGTAAAGAGTTTATTCTTATGTAATCACACTTTGATACGTCCACCCTCAGAAAAATTGACGGGTACAAATGCAGGAATTGCTCAGACAGGTCAGTTTCTTAACCCTTTACGACACAATCCCGACTTTTAACGACCCTGAGGAAGAAGCCTTTTTAAAACATTGTGGGAAAAGGAGAAAATGCTGGTTTCCAGCATTTTCTCCTTTTTCCACAATGTTTTCTACTCATTCCAAAACAAATTTAAATTTTTGTGTCATCTTTATTTTGTCGTCTGCAAATGCTTTCAATTTGAACTGGTCCAAAATTTTTGTCGTGTGGTAAAGAGTTCAGGTAATGCTTGCTTCAGTGATGTTTTATGTTATTTTCAACATTATTTCAGTCATATCACAACAATGGGTCACTTGTTCATCTATTTACTGGGTTTAACTCCTTACCAAATAAAATAAATTTTAGCCTTGTCCAAATTGAAGGCATTTGCAGACGATGAATTACATGTTACTCCAAACATGAAATTTGTCTTTCATAGGGTAGAAATCATTGTGGGAAAAGGAGAGACAGCTGTTTATCAGCATTTTCTCTTTTTCCCACAATGTTTTTAAAAGCTTTTTTCTCAGGGTCGTTAAAAGTCTGGGTGGTGTGGTAAAGGGTCAAAGGGCTCTGAAATACATTACCTGAAGGGACATCTTGGCAAAGAGTCAATAAAATCTTTCAAAATAAACTGTGTGGAAATGGGTTTTTGGTTAAATCAACCTTGAAAAAGTCGTTCTCTGTTCTAAAAAATAACCTTAGGATTAACTCCGAGGCATTAGGCAGATAATCATCTCACCTTTTCTTTTTTTAACTCTTTACAAGATGACAAAATTCTAGACTCGTCAATATTGGAAAGCATTTATAGACCACATGTTAAATGTTAAATTCCTCAAATATTTAAATATGTCCTTGATAGTGTAGAAATAAGAGAATCATCTTTTCCTTTTAACACAATGTTTTCCAAAGCTTTTTTCCTCAGGGTCACTCAGACTTGGGAATGTTACATACAGGGTTAAATACAAAGAAATTTCATCACATATATTTTCTAACAAATGGAAATTTTATGTCCGCTTTACATGAAAATACTGTGGAAAAAAGAAAATTGCTAGTAGCTGAGGTATTGCTTTTCTCTCAGTGGTTTCTAAACAGCTTCAAAGCAGAGAAAAAAAGTGTGTGTAATTATAGTAGTTCAAAATGTTAAGAATATCAAATGCCTTTGAGTTAACTCTTTACCAAAGGACAAAATTTTAGACTCATCCAAGTTGAAAGCATTTACAGACAACAATATAAATGTGACTCAAAAATTGAAATTTGTTTTGGGAAGAATAGAAAACATTGTGGGAAAAGGAGAAAATGCTGGTTACCAGCATTTTCTCCTTTTTCCCCAATGTTTTCAAAAGGCTTCTTTCTCAGGGTCGTGAAAACCCAGGATTGTTTGGTAAAGAGTTAAAGGTTATAATTCTTTGGACTAAAAATAATATTAAACATGAAGCGATGACGTCAAGGAAAGAAACACAATACTTTACCTTGAAAACACTTTTCAATACTTTACCACCCTTTACTGCCAAAGAATTCTGTGTTTTAAAAACCTTGAGAAAAAAGGCTTTGAAAACATTGTGGGAAAAAGACAAAATGCTGATGACCAGCATTTACTCCTTTTCCCACAATGTTTTCTTCCCAATACATGACAAATTTCATAATTTCAATTACATTTATTGTCATCTGCAATTATACTTTTAATTTGGATCAGTTCAATTTGTGTCGTGGGAAAAAGGATTAACTCATTTATTTCTTTGCCAAATGACAAAATTTTAGTCTTGCCCAAATTGAGAGCGTTTATTGAGTGATATGAAACACACTGTGGGAAAAGGAGAAATTTCTCTTTTTCCTACAGAGTTTTCAGCTGTCTACACGGATGTGAAATGTGGCATTTCAAAAGCACTGTTTTGAATTTACAGAACAATATAAATTTCCTCTTGGGGTTAAAGTTTTATCTTTTTGGACTGTAAAAGTTGTCATTGTACTGTTAAAGATTGTAAATCAAATGACGTCAAGGCATAACACAATACTTGAACGCGGGGGTAGACATCATGTGGCACTATCAACTAATTACTAGCCTGGATTCCAGCCCGATCGTTTTTTCCTTTTCTATATTCGGACATTACTTTGTCAAAAATGATAATTACCGGTATCACAGAAAGGATAAACCGTTTTGCCACAGATCTGAATGGACAATGAAAGGAGACCATGATAGGGAGTGATTGAATTATTATTACTGGACCCAGGCAAACTAATGACCAGTGTGCCAGTATACAGTCTCAATCGTTTTCTTACTTTTATAATAACAAAGGTTTTACTCTCGAACTTGAAATGTCAAGAAAATTAAACAATCAGCCTTGTTTTAATAATATTTCTCATCCATCCAATCTCAACAATCTGAGGATCCAGGTTTGCACAAGGCCATGACCAGATTATTTGTCAGGCCAATAAACTTAAAAATATTACCATTAACTCTACACCAAACAACAGAATTTCAGACTTTTCCAAAACGAAAGTGTTTGTAGACACCTAATTTAAAATTGGCACAAATGATGATTTCTATCTCTGAAATGGTAGAAAACATTGCGGGAAAAGGAGAAAATGCTGGTTACCAGCATTTTCTCCTTTTCCCACAATGTTTTCAAAAGGCTTCTTCCTCAGTTTTGTTACAACTGAAAAAATTCCACTATATCAAGCTGTGTATACATCCAAGATTACATAGCAAGTTTTGTGCAGTCTGATCTTGCTCGTTACTATATGTAAAAGCTTGCCTGCTGAGTAAAGCTTAGCAGTCTACTGATTGATTGCTTGACTGTATGGTGTTTAACACTGTTTTCAACATTATTTCAGTTTTATTGCTGTGGCCAGTGCACCTATCCATGCTTTCTTTAAGTTTCTTTCACCAGCATTTTGCAAAATATTCTTCCCAAGACACTGGGCTGCTTTTCCACATAACCATCGTCGAAACTATGATCAGCTGTGAGAGAGGAATGAATCTGGTTGCAACAACTATTATCAGTCCTTGGAAAGCAATTGGTCAAGTTCTGGATTCGAACCAGCCATCTCGTTCTCGAGTCCTGTATGCTACCAGGGCTTGGCTTTAGCAGCTTAACCCTTTACCACACAATGATGCCTTTTGACGCCCCTGGGAAAGAAGCCTTTTGAAAACATTGTGGGAAAAGGAGAAAATGCTGGTAACCAGCATTTTCTCCTTTTCCCACAATGTTTTCTACCCTATCAAAGAAAAACTGCACCATTTGAGCCACATTGAAATTGTTGTCTGCAAATGCTTTCAATTTGGACAAGGCTAAAATTTTGTCGTCTGGTAACGGGTTAAGTCTAAAATTACACAGATTGCCATACCTGTATAAGTAGCTTGTAGACGTGCTCAACTTGCTGGACTATGTTAGGTTGACCTTCGACAAACTTTCGAATTGCGTCCATGTGGTTGAGTGTGATCAGCAGAATATCTCTGGGTTGTAAGGCCAGGGACACCTGGTATTTGAAGGCCATTGTCATAAGGTCATACAGCTGAAAGACAAGAACAATCAAAATCAGTGCCATAGTTGCCTTTGCAACCAGTGTAGATCAAGATCAGACTGCAGAAAAAGTGCAATCTAATCTTCACTATCCGCATTGCTAAACTGCTATAGACCAAAAGCAGCTACAAAATTGAAATTATCTTGGTCTTATTCTAACATGAACATTTCTGTAGCATCCATTCATAGCTTTAGCCCTTTACCACACAACAAAACTTTAGACTTGTCCAGATTCAAAGCATTTGCAGACTACAAATTAAATATCACAATTTGCAATCTGTCCATCACAGTGTAGAAAACCTTGTGGGAAAAGGAGAAAATGCTGGAAACCAGCATTTTCTCCTTTTCCCACAATGTTTTCAAAAGCCTTCGTCCCAAAAGTTGTTGAAACTCAGGATTGTGAGGTGAAGGGTTAACTCTTTATCAAACAAAAAAAGTTTGAGACTTGTCTGAATTGAAAGCATTTGTATGCAAGAAATTTAATATGATGACAGACCTCCAGATAAAAGTGATAATATTCTAAATCCATTATTTCTCTTCCAAACCCTATGTTATGGGTACTCATTAGAATCATCTCGATGAGACGATTCTAATGAGTACCCATAACATAGAGTTTAGTGGAGAGTGATTAATATTTTCAATTTTGAAATCAAAATCACTCCCTCTATCTGGAGCTCTGTGATGAGATTCATGTTTCCAGAGATGGAAAAACTCTTTTCCAAACAACAAAACTTATAGAAACATCTATACTTGTTTTACGCCAGTTTTAACCCATTTATATATGTATCTTCTTGTATCTTCATGCCACATGTTCCCCCTGCAAGGTTGCTTAGATTACAACCAGTAGAAAATGTTTTTCATTTTCTTGGGACCACAAAAGAAATCAATGTTATGATGTTTCTTGATTTAAATCAAAGATTTCCAATATAATCTATTTATCCCTTACAGAGTAATATCATATCAATAATTTACCTATGTTTTTTACAGCTGACTAAATTTTGAACCATTTTACAGTCTATCAAATTTTTACAGTGTTTTTTTTTTCTGTGTAAGGATGTATCTTTAAACCAAATTGAATGCACCTGCAAATGACAAAGTAAATCTAGCCCCAAAGATAATTTCTATCCTTGAAATGGAAAAAAAAATTGTGGAAGAAAGAGAAAATGCTGGTTAAAAAGCCTCTCTCCTATGGTTCGTTAAAACTTGGGATTGTGTGGTAAAGAATTTAAATGCCAGGATAATTTGAACGGAGTTCAATCATATCTGTTACAGTTCTCTGTACTTTGGTATTTGTTACAATGTTTGTTTGGATTCATTATGTAATCTAAAATAACCATAACAAATACAAGGCTGTTGTTAGGCACTTCAGCCTTTTCATTATTGACCCATTACCACACAATCAACCCTGAAGAAGAAAGCCCTTTGAAAACATTGTAGGAAAAGGAGAAAATGCTGGTAACCAGCATTTTCTCCTTTTCCTACAATGTTTTCTACCCGATCAAGGACAAAGTTTGTCTCTTGGGCCACCTTTAATTTTTTGTCTGCAATTGCTTTTAATTTGGACAAGATTAGAATATTGTAGCTTGGCAAAGAGTTAACCCTTTACCAAAAATTTCCTGAGGAAAAGGCTTTGAAAACATTGCGGGAAAAGGAGGATATAAGGGTTATCAAAAATTTCTCCTAAGCGAAAATCTTCTCTATCATTTCAAAGAAAAATCTTTTAACCCTTATCCTGCTAAATAAAAGAAACAAAAATTTCAAGCCGATAGTAAAAACCCAAATTTTCCTATTTCAAACGTATGTTTGGAGAAAAGATATTTCCTTATCGGACAGTGTAGATCTGTGCAGTCTGATCTTGATCTACACTCTCCACAAAAGGACAGCGAGTCGCGCTTAGCAGCCTGAAGGTTAAGTAGCGCCACATTTAACTTGTCTGCAAATGCTTTCAACGGGACAAGTCTCAAATTTTGGTGTTGTGTACAGAGTTTTTATTTGACCTAGTGACCTAGTTTTTGACCCCACATGACACAATTTCAAACTCGTCCGAGATTTTATCAAGACAAACATTCTGATCATTCTGAGCGCCACATTTAACTTGTCTGCAAATGCTTTCAATGGGACAAGTCTCAAATTTTGGTGTTGTGTACTGAGTTTTTATTTGACCTAGTAACCTAGTTTTTGACCCCACATGACCCAATTTCAAACTCGTCCGAGATTTTTATTTGTGTATCTGTTTGAAGTTTATTGCCATATCAGCAGTCTTTCACCGAATTTGACCAATCCCTTGTAGACCTACCACACTGATTGACTGAATGGCGTTTTAAACCGTTTTTAAAATAATAATAGCTGCCAAGGGTATACAAAATGGGTGTTAAAATGCATTCAAATTTAAATCATACCATTTAAAGGTATGGAAATTATCGTAAAGATGACAATCTGTTATTGTGCGGTTGGTGTAAGTTTCAGTAGCTGGCAGTGAAGTTATTTTCAAAACTAGGTTAAATATTGCCAGCTAGGTCACTCTACCTACTGTTTACCTTTTGCTTGATTTTAAAATTTATTTTTCTGCCAGAGACTTATACTTGGACTTACAACACAATAACAGATTGTCATCTTTACAATATTTTCCCTACATTTAAATGGTATGATTTAAACTTAAATGCTTTTAAACACCTGCATTGTCTTATTGGCCACTATTGGGCCTTTAACATTATTTCAGTCATATCATGGCGACAGCTCACATATTCATGTATGTTCTGGGTCTCCTCCAAAGGGTCTTACCCTAGGATACCCCTGGAAAAATCCCAGTGCTCCCAGACAGGTTCGAACCCAGGGCATCCAGGTTGCCAGTCCTGTACTTTACTACTGAGCCATGCAGGACCCCAGACATACCACAAAATGTTTACACACAAAAAAAAAAACCCCAGAAAATTTGACCAAACAGCAAATATCTTTTCTTAGCACAGACTGTATACAAATTGTTTATTTGTATCATTGTTTTAAGCCTTTCTAACCTCTACCAAACAAATCCTTTGTTTTAACGACCCAATCTCCGAGCAGAGTTGTCGTTCGTTACTCTCACCATACATCTCTGCAACGGGCTAAATCACAAGAATCTTGTCAAACCGAGGAAAACATGTTTTGTTACTGTTTAACTGTTTCATGTGTAACATAATAAAGTAGACAACGGAAATATGATTCCAGATACATTATAGGTGCATTCAAACTGATGAATTTACCTGTATACAATGGAACTATTTTTTCAAGCTTCTTTACCGATCAGAATCTTATGCCAATTGTAAAAAAAATGGCTGCGCCCATGAATGATGACAATTTAAACAAAATTAAAAAACAAGTTATCGTCCTTTAAAAGACATTTAAGCTTTTCAGAAAATCCCTCTTTTTCACATTTCTTACCACTAAGTCTGATTGGCCGTATGCTGTTTGAACAGCACACAAAACGATTGACTGGTCTTTCTTTCACCGGCATTTGTGTCGCCATTTTGAGTTATGGTCATGTGATGAAAATATCACCTGATGACAGACCACTTTCTGAGCCAACTACAGAGGTGAATGGGAATGATCCGTAGTGCAAGAGAGTGTTAACGACCCTGAATAAGAACGCGTTTGAAAACATTGTGGAAAAAGGAGAAAATGCTGCCTACCAGCATTTTCTCACTTTTCCTAATATGTTTTCTACCTTTCCACAAACAAATTCAAATTGTGTCACATTTATGTTACCGTCTGCAAATGCTTTCAGTTTGGACAAGACCAAAATTTTGTTGTTTGTTAAAAAGTTACACATTATTTTTGTCATACTGCAGCAGCCAGTACATCTGAGAACCTTCCATAATTTCTTCAAGTTTCTTTTACCAGTACTTTGCACAACCTTCTTGCCACTTTAAGCCACTTGCTGTTTTCTCACATGAATAGAATGGGAACAATGTCTAGAGGTGGGAGAGGATGGAATCCTACTGCATCACCCTTTTATCACACAATCCCGAGTTTTAACGACCCTGATATAGAAGGCTTTTATAAACATTGTTAGAACAGGAGAAAATGCTGGTAACCAGTATTTTATCCCTTCCAACAATGTTTTCTGCCCTATTAAGGACAAATTTCATCATTTTAGCCACCTTTAATTTGCTGTCTGCAAATGCTTTCAGTTTGCAGTAGTCTAAAATTTTGTCACTTGGTACAGAGTTCTTGAAAAGAATCTGGACATGCCTGGAATAGAATCCATGACCACAAAGATTTCAAGCCCTATAATTTTGTTATCAATACAGCTATCTGGCTTGGCACAAGCACTCTGCTGAAAACTGTGCTATTGTTTGTTAAACTCTTTACCACACAACAAAAATGTAGACTAGTCCAAACTGAAAGCATTTGCAGACAACAATTCAAATGTGGCTCAAAGATGAAATTTGTCTTTGAGGAGGTAGAAAACCTTGAAGGAAAAGGAGAAAATGCAGGTTTTCAAAAGCTCTCTTCTTAGGGGTTGTTCAAACTTAAGATTGTGTGGTAAAGGGTTAGCAGAATTTGCTTCCTTTTCTCACGAAGTTTTTCATAGCTGTCAACTCCACCGGGATAATTATGAAAGTGTATTAAACTTGTATAGAATTAGAATGATCCATTATCGGTTTGATTCCTCACCAAACAATCCCCAGTTTTAACGACCCTGATAAAGAATACTTTTGAAAAGCGTTGTGGGAAAAGGAGAAAACAGCATTTTCTCATTTGGTACAGAGATGGTATAAATTTTAATATCCCTGTAGTACTCAGACTTTGAGCCCTTATCAAATTAATGAACTCATTTTTCACCCTTTACCAAACAATCGCGGGTTTTCACAACACTGGGAAAGAAGGCTTTTGAAAACATTGTGGGAAAAGGAGAAAATGCTGGTAACCAGCATTTTCTCTTTTTCCACAATGTTTTTTGCCCTATCAGAGAACTATAAAGCTCATTTGTAGTCTGTACCAATGTTGAATTTGTCATCTACAGATGTTTTTATTTTGAAAAAGTCTAAGATTTGTTGTTTGGGAAAGAGTTAACTATCCTGAACAAGAATCCTTTCAAAAACTTTGTAGGAAAAGGAGAAAAGGCTCGAAAGCAGCATTTTCTCCTCTACACACAATATTTTTCAACCTATCCAAAACAAATCCAACTTATTCAAACACATTTTATTTGTCACACACAAAATTAATGCTTTCAAAATGGAACTTAGATAATTGTGAGAAAGAACATTTTGCCCATTATAAAACATCAGTTTTTTCCCCAACAACATTTTCAAGGCAATAAAGAAAAAAGAAATGATCTTTCCTTCAAATATATTTCTCCTTTTGGTGATTTTATGGAAAAGTATACCCATTAACTCTTTACCATACAATCCCGACTTTAAACAACCCTGAAAAAGATGCCTTTTGAAAACATTGTAGGAAAAGGAGAAAATGCAGGTAACCAGCATTTTCTCCTTTTCCCACAATGTTTTCTAACCTTCCCAAAACAAATTCCAATTTTTCAGTCACATTTATTTTGTCGTCTGCAAATGCTTTCAATTTGGACTAGTCTGAAATTTTGTCGTTTGGTAAAGAATTAAAAAAAATGAATATAAAAGAAATAGGAGCCCAAACGGTTATGTTTACCCTTTACCACACAATCCTGAGATTGAATGACCCTGAGAACAGGAGCCTTTTAGAAACATTGTGGGAAAAGGAGAAAATGCTGGTAACCATCATTTTCTCCTGTTCCTGCAATGTTTCCTACCCTATTTTTTCCTTTAAGTCATCTTTAATTTGTTGTCTACAGATAGTTTCAATTTCGACAAGTCTAATATTTGGCTGTTTGTAAAGACTAAAGCTCAACAATGAGAAACCTGATTATTGGTTTTTTCACTGTCATTCATTTACAGAAATTTATATGCCAGTAAAAAGACTTTAACCCTTTCCCAAACAAGCCCTGGTTTTCACGTGTCTGCAGTACAAGTCTTTTGAAAACACTGTGGGAAAAGCAGAAATTGCTCGTAACGAGCAATTTCTTCTTTTCCCACAGTGTTTTCTACCCTTTTTGAGACCTTTCTGCCATTTTCATCAAATTTAAAATTGTCGTCTGCAAACTCTTTCAATTTGGACTAGTCCAAAATTTGTTGTTTGGGAAAGGGTTAAAAAAAAAAAAAAAATGGATATACCGCTATCTGTACCAGACCATAATATTTTAGACCTCTCTTGAAAGCATCCACAGACAATTAATTAAACATTGCTTAATCCATAGATTTGTCTTTGAAAACATTGTGGAAAAAGGAGAAAATGCTGGTTTCCAGCATTTTCTAAAACCAGCATTTTCTCCTATACTCATTATGTTGTCACAAGCTCTCAGAGTCGTCAAAACTTATTCAGTAAAGGGTTGACGGTCCATAACTGGTTCAGCTGTGGAAATTTTAAGGCTGGTTGGTTTTGAGTAAATAACACACATACATTGCACTGTACAGATTCAAGATCACACTGCCCATTCTGCAGAGTCTAATCATAATCTACACTGCCTGCAGGGGCAACTACAGTTTTGACATCACTCTATGGGCAGACCCTTATGCCCATTATCTAGAAAACAAGACAATGGCAAATGCTGAAAAGTCAGTGTCTTATACAAAGGAGTGTTTGGCAAAGGGACAATAAATTGAAGAGTTAGCATTTACATATATATTCATTCATCAAATAACCATTTCAAAATATTTGTGTGGGAGTATGTTATTATGAAAACCCACAGAATACGATAGAATACTATTTCACACACCCCTGACACAGTTTCAAAATACCCAAGAAAATGACCCAGATAAGTGGGTGAGTGGTTGTGGGAGATACTCTTTTGTCCTTTTCAAAACCCTGTGTTGTAGATGGATCTGCAACATTTCGTGGAAAACCACATTTGTCTAAAAATGATCCCTAGCCCTGACCCTTACCCTAACCCAGATGAATTGTGGCTCACATCTTCCTCCTAGACAGAGCTTTTCATGAAATAAATATAAGAATTTAGCAATAGGTATTTTAAAACATACATCGATTTTGACGCAACATCCTTTCAACGGAATGTCGTAGACCGATTGTAGATACATATATTGTCTTCATGACATCATTTGAGTCTAGGGCTTGCCACCAATGATATTGCAACATGTAGGTGTTGATGGGACAGATGGGATACTGCCTTTAAATGCCTGTTATACCATTTACCACACAGCCCCAACTTTCAATGACCTTAAGAAAGAAGCCTTTTGAAAACATTGTGGCAAAAAGAGAAAATGCTGGTAACCAGCATTTTCTCCTTTTCCCACAATATTTTCTGCCCTATCAAAGACAACTTCTATTATGAGAACCAAATCTGAATTGTTGTTGGCAAATGCTTTCAATTTGGACAAGTCTAAATTTTTCTCGTGCAGTACTGAGTTAATCATGTAAAATCATCATTCTGGTTCAGATCTTTAATCCTTTACCAAACAGTCCCTAATTTTAATGACCCTGGGAAACAAGGTGCTATGTTCAACACTCTTTCCAAGGCGCAGGGTGCTTTCCCGCACAAATATCTCTGAAACAATGTTTAACCCTTCGCCAAAGGGTAAAATTTAGACCGGTCCTAATTGAAAACATGTGCAGAAGACAACTGAAATGTTGTTTAATTAATTACGTAATGGAATCGGTCTTTGATAGCATTTTCACCTTTTCTAACAAAGTTTTATTTAAGCCTTTCTTTCCTCTGGGTCCTTAACCTTTTACCACACAATGAAATTTTAAACTTGTTCAAATTGAAAGCATTTGCACATGACAAATTAAAGGTTGCTCAAATGACTAAATTTGTCCTTGATAGGCTAGAAAACATTGTGGAAAAGGAGACAATGCTGGTTACCAACATTTTCTCCTTTTCCTACAATATTTTCAAAGCCTTCTCTTTCAGGGTCATTAAATGTTGGGATTGTAAGGTAAAAGTTAAAAGATTAGGCTGTTTGGTAGAGTTAACCCTTTCCCAAACGACAATTTTAGACTCTTTCAAATTCGAAACATCTGCAGACGACATATCTGAAATTGGTAGAAATAGGATAGAAAACATTGTGGAAAAAGGAGAAAATGCTGGTTACCAGCATTTTCTCCTTTTCCCATAATGTTTTCAAAAGTCTTCTTTCTCAAGGTTGTTAAAAGTTGGCATTGTACTGTAATGAGTCAATGGCTGGAAGAGTCAATGGATCGACTTGCAGTTCTGTATGCAAAGGCTTGATTTGGTGTGAATATATACCTTATCCATACTGGCAGCGTTCAGTCTCATGATGGAAGCATGCGCGAGCCTGTCAAATACTGTCCTCAGGGCTTTCTTGGAGTACAGTGGCTGGGGCTTGAACAGCTCTTCTACAAATCTCTTGTGGAACATCGTCGATACTATGTCATGAAGAACTGCAAGAAATCGGTGATTCAGTCATTTCTTATTTTAACAGTCCTGCTTTTTAACAATGCTCAGTTAACCCTTTTCCACACAAATCAGACTTTAACTCTACCAAACGACAAAATTTTAGGCTTGACCAAATTGAAAGCATATCCAGACGACAAAATAAATGTGACTCAAAAATTGAAATTTGGTTTGGGAATGGTAGAAAACATTGTGGGAAAAGGAGAAAATGCTGGTTACCAGCATTTTCTCCTTTTCCCACATTGTTTTCAAAAGGCCTTTTTCTTAGGGTCGTTAAAAGTCGGGATTGTGTGGTAATGGGTTAAATGACCCAAAGGAAGGAGGTTTTTCCATTGATGTTTTTTATAATATCAAAGACAAATACCTTGGTTATAGCTATTTGTGATTTGTTGTCTGCAAGGGCTTTCATTTAGAACTGGTCTAAAATTTTGTCATTTGGTAAAGAGTTAACCCTCTACCACACAAGCCAGAGTTTTCAAGACTTTTGAAAAACTGTAGGAAAAGGAGAAAATCCTGGTAAGATTTTCTCCTTTTCAAACAATGTTTTCTACTCTATCAATGACAGAAATCATCATTTGAACTACAGTTAATTTGTCATCTGTAAATGCTTTAATCCTTTACCAGATGACAAAATTTTAGGCTTGTCCAAATAGAAAGCATTTGCAGATGCTCAAATGGTGCAATTTTTCTTTGATAGGTTAGAAAACATTGGTTTCCAGCATTTTCTCCTTTTCCCACAATGTTTTTGATTAATGTGGAAAAAAGAGAAAATCCTGTTTACCAATGTTTCCAAAAGTGTCGCATATCTCCTACCCAGTCATTAAAATGGATGATTGTTTGCTAAAGAGTTGAGGAGGTAAACTAAACCAGTTACTAAATGAGTTACAGTAATTTTATCCATCTATCTCTAGATACTGACTCTCACCTTTTTATATGCACAAATATAAGTGCATTTGGAAAGTGTAATTTATGAACAAAAACAAAAATCTAGATCTAATATAAATAAACCTTCTTTCACACAATTCTGTGCTTCCTTGAACCCGAGGAGAACAGCCTTTTAAAAAATTGTGGAAAAAAAAGAGATAAAGCTGATAGCCAGGATTTCTTTCCACGGTGCTTTCTCAACCTATGCTTTCAAAGACAAACAAAATAATTTCTCGCACTTTTCATTTACTGTCTGCAAATGCCTTCAATTTTTACAGTTTTAAATTTTGTCTTCTATAACATTTTATCACACAAACCTGACTTTTTGTGACACTGAAGAAGAGGATTTTTGAAAATAGAATGGAAAAAGGAGAAATGCTTGTAACCATCATGAAATAGTGTGGAAAAAGGAGAAATGCTTGTAACCATCATTTTCTCCTTTTCTTGCATTTTCTACACATACAAAGACAAATCTAGCTTTAAAGCCACATCTAATTTATCTTCTGCAAGTGCTCTCAATTTGGTCATTTCCAAAATTCTGTTGTCTGGTAAAGAGTTCAGAAGACCGAGTGAGGAATTTCGCAATCAGTCACATGAGGTTTACAAACCCCAAACAACTGTATTACTAATGGCAACATAAATCCTGGGAGGTAAAATCCAGGCCCAATGAACAGTTTCATTTTGAGGCTAGTCCTTAAAGGGGGGAGTTTTCAATGGCTCCTTTCATTCACACTCAATTGTCACGTATAGAATTTTCGGTTTGTGCACGGTCATTTCGGTATGATGATGAACTGAAAAACAATTTTGTTGATACGATCTTTACTCACCCTTTTTGGCTTTTTCGTCGGGAATATTTTGTGCTCGAAGTCGCTGGTCTAGGATATAGACCATTTCTCCTCCTAAATTTATGAAAAGCAAAGGCAAGGTTTTCAGTGACATATTGCAATTTCTCTGTTTTGCTAGGCAACCTGTGTAAATCCGGTAAATCCGGCGTTTTGGGAAATCTCGTGTGAAACGGGAGAATACGTGAATCGACGATGTTTGTACAGTCTACTTTCGGTTTCACTTTGTGGTTACAAGCGGTTCTAACTGCACTAGTAATATTTCTTGCAGTTTTGTTTTACAAAAACAGACGCTCAAAAAATGCACCTCCGTGTTACAGTGGGTCGATTCCATGGCTTGGATGTGCTATTTCGTTTGGAAAAAATCCACTGGTTTTCATCGAGAAAAAAAGAAAACAGGCAAGTTGCTTTATCTTGTAATTTAATGGTTCTGTATGTTATCAAATTTAGATCTAGATTTTATTATTGAAGATATTTGATTAATGAGAAGACAAAAAAAAAAAAAAAAAAAAAAAAAAAAGACGGAAAAAGAAGGTAATAAATAAATAAATAAATATGAAGCGCGAGAAATGGCAATGGTTAGAATTTTTCCAAAAAGTTTTCAGTTGTCATAGAAAGACTGAAATATGGGCTAAATACACAGGCACACAGCCTAGGTTGGAAAAGCTTTTACAGAAATGGCCAATGTATGTCAAAGACAAGACTGCACATTCCATGCAGTTTGATCTAGACCTACATTTTCCCCAAATAAACTTAGATTGTGATTGTTGTCATAAGGGTCAACTAACAAGGAAAATGTCATAACTGCTGTGTTAAGTCATAAATGCTTAACAAGTGCTTGAATAACAGTGGAACATCATCTTGTAACTATGGTACAATTTTGTAAATTTATCTGTAAAACATAAATCAAAACAAACTTTTTTTTTAATATGTTGGCCTCATGCCTTTTACCAAGAATGAACAAAGTATAACCCCCTTCGTAATTGCTCCTCACTGTAACTTTGTAACTGTACATTCTTTTATTAGTCTGATGTGTGTTATCAAACTTGTACAAATTCTCGGGTCCATAGAAATACAGAAACGCAGGAAACGCTGAAACGCAAAGTAATTACCGAAACGCACGCAAAAAGTAATCAGTTAATAGTATACCGTATAAATGCAGTAATAGCTTGTGTATTTTGATCTAACTGTAATTAAATGTTATGATCTGTATCACATGTTCTTTTTCACCATTGTTGTTGTTGTTGTTGTTATGTTCGGATGACCAACCATGAACCACTTACCAGACGACTTTGAAATATTAGATAGGTTCAAATTGAAAGAAGTTGCAGACGACATTTGAAAGTGCCTTTAACAAGAAAAACACGTATCTAATGGTAAAGAAAATATTGTGAAAAAGGAATAAATTGCTTGTTAATGTTCTATGTAATAATATTGTTCAGCAGCTCAAAACAAGGGATAGTACACGTGGTAATGGGTTAAATAAAGGATAATCTTAGCAAAAGCGACAAAGATTTGAACCTTTCGTGACCATTCAATATGAATGTTTAAGTTTTTAATTATTAATATATTTTTGTGATCAGCGTTTTTTAGTGATCAGCGTGGTTTTTACGTGTGTGCAGTAAAAGTCTTTTGATAACAGTGTGGAAAAGGAGAAATTGCTCGTAACGAGCAATTTCTCCTTTTCCCACAGTGTTTTCTACCCTTTTTGAGAATTTTCTGCCATTTTTTCAAAATCTAAAACTGTTGTCTTCAAACTCTTTGGGTTTGGAAAGGTCCAAACTTTGTCGTTTGGGAAAGGGTTAAATTATAAAACAAAAACCGAAACGCACGTATACCTTAAGCAGACGAAAACCGAAACACACGGTGACATTGTACAAAACCCACCAAAAGTTATTAGATTCGCCCAGGCTTACTGATCTAAAGCTTTAATTCTTTCATTTCGGATAACTTACTTTTGTTTACTTATTTCATTTAGTTTGTGTGTGGGTGTGATTGGCAAATTTAAATCAGAAACCAAATACTGAAACGCACATTGATACATGTATTAAACCCATGAAAACTGAAACGCACGGTGATACTGACTTTTACAAAAAACTAAAACGCACGTTGATACATGTATTAAACACCCGAAAATCGAACCGCGCGGTGATATTGAATACTTAAACACACGAAAACCGAAACGCACGGTGATACTGACTTTTACCAAAAACTGAAACGCACGTTGATACATGTATTAAACACCCAAAAACCGAAACGCACGGTGATATTGATTACTGAAACGCACGAACAAACAGTTACTTTTACCAAAAACTGAAATGCACATAGATACATGTATTAACCCTTTCCCAAACAATCCCTGGTTTTTACGGGTCGGGAATAGAAGCCTTTTGAAAACATTGTGGGAAAAGGAGAAAATGCTGGTAACCAGCATTTTCTCCTATTCCCACAATGTTTTCTACCCTGTCATATAGAAAAATCATCTTTTTAGCAACTGTTAATTTGTCACCTGCAAAATGCTTTCAATTTGGCCTGGTTCAAAATTTGCCGTTTGGGAAAGGGTTAAACACCCGAAAACCGAAACGCACGGTGATATTGAATACTGAAACGCACGCACAAACAGTTACTGACTTTTACCAAAAACTGAAATGCACGTTGATACACGTATTAAACCTCCGAAAACTGAATCGCACGGTGATATTGAAGACTGAAACACACAAACAGTTACCGACTTTTACGACTTTTAAGAACCATCGCATAAGATAAGCTTTCTAAACCGCAATATTTTCTGTTTTTTTTTTTTTATATAGATTATTGAAGGTTGCATGCTTTTATTAACCCATTTCCAAACGACAAAATCGTTGACTGGTCCAAAGTTGCAGGGAAAATTTCAAAGTTTGATTTATTCAAAAAATAAGTATCATATAGGGAAGAAAACAATGTGGGAAAAGAAAAAATTGCTTGTCACAAGCAATTTCTGCTTTTTCCACAACGTTTTCCTCAATATAATATCTCCGAGTCCTGAAAAGTTGGTACTGTGTGGGAAAGGGTTAAACCGCACAGATAACTGAAAAAGCAGATCTACTTCTGAAACTCCCCAGAACGATTCGAAGAGTAAGAAATCACAACTGACAATATGATGAAGGATAAATGGCGAAAGAAAGAAGCTCAGTATAATTATTTATCATCTATTTAAAAATTTCACATAATATATAACATAATATATTCGAACAATATTGAACACATGTATATCAAATCTTAGTAATTTTAAAAGTAGAATATCACAGATACATTTAATACAAAAGGATAACACAAATTGTAAACATTGTCACATATGACATAATATATTCCATCAATTGAAACATGTACATTTGCCTACAGGTAAAAGTAATCAATAAAAAACCAATATTGTTAGTGCGTTTCGGTAATTACTTTGCGTTTCAGCGTTTCCTGCGTTTCAGTATTTCTATGGACCGCAAATTCTCACAAACATTTTCCAGTACAGAAGGTCAAGTTTTATTGTGCAATTGAGAGTAAATGATACTGATTTCAGCTTGGACCAATATTCAGCCTGTATGTTGCTGGAGAGAGAATGACGTTTTTGACGAAGCCGGAACATTTCTCATTCTTTTTTGATGAATCCTTGGTGGATTTCCAGCTAGCAGTTCAAGATGTGGTGATGAAAATAGGTACTTACCCTATTATTAAGTCTTTTCCCAACAACAAAATTTTAGACTTGTCTGTTACCTGCATTTTCTCCTTTTTGCTTGTTGTTTTCAAAAGCTGCTGTCTTCCTCAGGGTCATTGAAATTTGGGGTCCATTGCACCAACCATTCTTAAGAACTTTCTTAGTCTAATTATAGATGTTGGAAGTAACATAACTTCTGATTGGCTAAACCAGTTAGTTTAGGCAATCAGAAGTTGTGTAACTTTCAAATTTAGAAAATTCTTGACAATGAGACAAAGAATGTTCTTAAGAATGATTGGTGAATATGGACCCGCGATTGTATGGTAAACGGTTAATTTAATTATTGAAATTGTCATGTTACTAACTCTCTACCAGCGGACAATATTTAAGTCTAGTCCAAATAAAAGGCACAGCTGTTTGTGGGAACAGTTCTTATAAGCAGTAATATCTGCTTGTCCCCAGCGTGTTTCAGAAGCTTTTTTTTTTTCCCTGAGGCCATAAACACACAGGGAAGTTGAAAAAATCTTAAGACAGGTCCAATTGGAAAGCAGTTGCCGGTGACAAATTAAATATGACTCAGTAAATGGGATTTGACTTTGAAAGGAAAGAAAATTTTGTGGGAAAGATCAGACTGCACAGAACATGCAGTCTGATCTTGAATCTATACCGTCCGCTTGTTCCATTAAGCCTATAAGATAAAAATGCTTCTGAGTATGAGTGGATTGTATTTTCAACCGTTTGAAGAGGTCAAGTAAATATATTTGGCGCAGAAAGGGTTAAAACATGGGATTGTTTGGTACAGGGTTAACTCTCTCGCTGGTAATACTTTTCAGCCTCCTTAGACAAGACATCTTTTTTTACTTATCACACGAAAGTCCATGATGTAGTGAGAGGAAAACTTGCCAGTGCCAAACTTAATGGTTTGGAGGAAAACCTGTGTTACCAATTTAACATTCATCTGAACAACTATGTCCTGCCAGATGGTAAGATTTTCTTTTATCTGACTGACATACTGACCAACTGCAAATGACCACAACCAACCAAATGGGACTGACCGCAAATGACAACAACTAAACAAGCTTGGACCATCCTGCCTTTTTTGCAATTCTATTCATCATGAGGCCTAACAAAAAATATCTGTGTTTAGGGTTTTGGTCCCAGATGCTGTAGGTAGGGTAGGTAGGGATTTCTTTTTTTTTTCCAGAAATTTTTTACATGGACTATGTACTGAAATCACCCCCTCCCCCCCCCCCCCTTTTTTTTTTTCAATTATGGTATAAAAAGTTTAGGATCGGCAGCATTTTCTAGGTAGGGTCGGGAAACCCTAAACGCAGATTTTTTTTTTTAGGCCTGAGGGTGTGCATACACTTGGCAAACCTCAGGCGAGATATTGTTACAGAATTGGCCGAGTTCTGGACAACACCATATTCTTCATGCTCGCTGGAAACATATGGATGGAGCACATGTTCGCCATGTTGTCTTTCTGTGCATCCACAATTTAGTTTCAGTGCTATTTCTCAAACACCTTCTTCTTTGGGGTTTTTAAAACCCAGGATTCTTTGGTAAAGAGTTAACATGTTTTAACCTTGTTAACCCTTTACCACACAATCCCAAGTTTTAGCGACCCCTTGGGGAGAGGGCCTTTGAAAACAATACGAGAAAAGGAGAAAATGCTTGTTACCAGTATTTTCTCCTTTCCCACAATGTTTTCCTTCCTTTCACAGACAAATTTTACCATTTTGGCCTCAGTTAATTTGTCATATGTAAAAGCTTTCAATTTGTGGATGAGTCTAAAATTTCTTTGTGTGGTAAAGGGTTAATATAAGATTGATGTCAATGTAAGCTAAATGTAATATCATGTAGATTTGTTTTCTATTTCAGCACAGCATGATTTGATGGAGACAGTGAGATACAGTATGTATAGGGGGGTCATCAACAATCTCTTTGGACCTGAACATGAGTTTCTCCAGATTAAAGACGAGGTAATTTGCATCGGGAAATCATGTCCTGTATTCACCAACCATATCTAAACAGCGGTTTTAGATCATTTCTAGATTATTGAACCATAGTCTGTGAAAAGGGGGTTGAATGCTTCTACAAAAAGTATTTACCCAGGTCAGCCTGCACAGTCTGCTCAGGATGACCCGAGTAAAAAATTTTTGCTATCGGTCAATTTTATGTATGTCCGGGGACCATTCTACATTGGGCTGGGTCAGTTGGTAGACAAAATGGATTTTATATATGCAAAATTATGTGATGTTTTGGTTAGTATAATCCATCACAGAGATGATAAGGTAATTTGAATTGGGAAATCATGGTCAGTATTCACAAATCATTCTAAATACATGTACTGTCTTTGGATATTTCTTGATTTAGATTGAAACACAATCTCTGATGGGTTAAACAATCTGTTTGAACATGAACAAGAGTTTCTAGAAATTAAAGATGAGGTGATTTGAAATGGGAAATAATGGTCTATTTTCCCCAACTGTTCTATAAAGCATTCTTAGTGTAATTCCAAATTCACAAAACTAGTACAATTTTTGATTGGCTGAACAATCTCTTTGAAGGTGAACAGGAGTTTCTGTAGATTAACCCTGTACCAAACAATCCCAGGTTTTCACGACCCTGGAAAAGAAGCCTTTTGAAAACATTGTGGTATCCAGCATTTTCTCCCTTTCACACAATGTTTTCTACTCTTTCAGAAACAAATTTCAATTTTTCAGTAAAATTTATTTTATCGTCTGCAGCTGTTTCAATTTGGACTTGTTTTGAAATATTGTTGTTTGGTAAAGAGTTAAAGACAAGGTAATACAGGGTGTTTCAAAGAATATGTTACACTTTGTTGACTCGTAAAGTGGAAATTACACAGCACTACTGATATTTATTTCAGGCTGATTTTCGTGTGTTTGTTGACAAATTTCTCGACTTTGACAGGCAATTTGAGAGAGGTGCCCGCCTACCATCCATATTTCTTCCAAAATGGACAAGAGCAAAGCATTTTCTGATGAGCCTTGTCAAGCCGATTACATCAAAAATTGTGAAAGAAAGATTGAAATCAGAGAACAAGGTAAGGAGATGTTTCATGGTTGTGTGATCCATATATATGTCGGGTTCTTATTTACATGCCACTTTCTTAACCCTTTCCTAAATGACAGATTTTGGACTGATCCAAATTGAAAGAGTTTGCAGACGACAATTTTAAATTTGATGAAAATGGCAGAAAGGTCTCAAAAAGGGTAGAAAACACTGTGAGAAAAGGAGAAATTGCTCGTTATGAGCAAAATCTCCTTTTCCCACAGTGTTTTCAAAAGACTTGTACTGCAGACATGTGAAAACCAGGGCTTGTTTGGGAAAGGGTTAATCAACCTTTTACCACATGATCTCAAATTTTAATGACCTTAAAAAAAAATTGTTATGAAAAACATTGAGGGAAAAGGTAACCAGCATTTTCTCCTGTTCATACAATATTTTCTACCCTTTCAAAGATTGAAATCATCACGTGGGCAACATTTAATTTGTCATCTTCAATTGCTTTCAATTTGGATAAGTCTAAAATTTTGTCGCTTGGTAAAGAGTTGAACTGTTTGCATATTTTCAGTTTTTTATCAAACCTCAAAGTGCCTTTTACTACTTTATTTGCTTTTGCAGCCATATAGATCAAGATTTTTTTTGATCTGCACTGTCTGCTCCTGGGCCCGTATTCACCAACCATTCTTAAGAATATTCTCAGTCTTATTCTCCAAGATTGTCCAATTTTGAAAGTAACACAACTTCTGATTAGCTGAACCAAATGGTTTAACCAATCAGAAGTTGTGTTACTTTCAAATCCAGAAAATGTTGGAGAATAAGACTGAGAATGTTCTTAAGAATGGTTGGTGAATACGGACCCTGGTATGACATTCTGGACAGGGGTAGCCTTGATATTGCTCATGTTTGAGTCTTCTTTCTAGAGTGAAAATGCCGAGCCCTGGTAGCGCAGTTGGTAGAGTATGGGACTTGAGACCTGGGGTTGGTGGTTCACATCCCCAGCTTGGCCAATTTCTTTCTGAGGACTGATGATAGTCATTGTGACAGGATTCATTCCTCTCTCACTGCTGATCATTGTTTTGATGATGGTTATGTGGGAAAGCAGCCAATGGCTTGGGAAGAATATTGTTCCAAACTTCCAAGTACTAGTAAAAGAAACTCCAGGAAAGCATGGATAGGTGGAATGGCCACTGTGATATAACTGAAACAACGTTGAAAATGGCATTGACCCTTTACCACACTATCTCAAGTATTAACAACCCTGAAGAAGAAAGCTTTTGAAAACCTTGTAGAAAAAGGAGAAAATGCTGGTAACAATGTTTTCTACTCTGTCAAAGACAGAAATTATCATTTGAGCAGCATTTAATTTGTCCTCTACAAATGCTTTTAATTTGGCTGAGTCAAAAAATTTGTCGTTTGGTAAAGAATTAAACACCATACAAACAAACAAACTAGAGTGAAAATGATGGTTGGGTTCATTCAGCACTCTAATGGTTAATGAACTACTTTTGACTTTGTTGTAATTTTCCTTTTTCCTTCACAGAGAACACTTTTAGAAGAATATATATCAGTGTTAGATGAGAAATGTGCCACCAACTATGCTGTTTTGTTACTTTGGGCCTCTCTTGCCAATGCCATTCCAGTAAGTCAGGATACGTGTGTTGTGATTTCTGTGCACCAGACAGTGGTTTCTCCCCTTTCAAGACAAATCTGATTATTTCACATCTAATTTATCATCTGCAAAATCATTGAATTTGGACAGATCTGAAATAGTTTTTGTTTACTTAAGAGTTTAGCCTTGGTGTGGACACTGCTCACATGACAAAGTAAAGTCACAGATATTATAAAATGCCTGAATGGAAGGCCAGCTTTTCCAGCAATGTTTTTGTTGCTTAGCAACTCTGTTGAAGGTGTCTCTGTACCAAACAACAAAATTTTAGACTTGTCCAAATCAAATGCCGTTGCAGACAACTGACTAAATGTGTCTGAGATGATGAAATAAGTCTTGAAAAGGTAGAAAAGATTGTGGGAAAAGAAGAAAATGCTGGTAACCAGCATTTTCTCCTTTTTCCCCACAATGTTTTCAAAAGGCTCCTTCCTCAGGTTCATTTAAACAGGGGACTATTTATATGTAATTTATCTCATAATTATGTTTTAAAGATACATCCTTACAGCTAGAAAGAAAAAACGCTGTTAAAACTTGAAAGAGTGTAGAATGGCTCAGAAGTTGGTCAGCTGTGTAAACATGGAAAATTACCAAAATGTACAGTGTAAGGGATACGGAAACTTTAGGCAATTTTCCTCATTTAAACAGTGATTTCCTTGAAGGCTGCCATAAAATGAAAGGCATTTTCTATCTGTTTTAATCTTTGCAAGTTTGCAGCCATCAGGGGCAACGTTTGGCATGAAGATACAAAAACGATAATAGTTTCATAAAATAAAGATGAAATGGGTTAAAAATTAGCTGAAAATGAAGACAAAATGGGTTAAAAACTGGCTGAAAATGAGTATAGATGTATCTTTAGGAATTTCAACCTTGCTCTTTTTATTTCCAGTTTACTTTTTGGACTCTTACCAACATTTTTGGAAATAAAGCAATTGAAAAGAGGTTAAGAAAAGAACTGAATGACACATTTGGGCATCAAGTTGAAAGTAAGAAAGATATCTGATTCTGTATATTATTAGTTACATAGTACAAAACTGGAAATAAATTTTCCAGCAAACTCTGCTTCCATGATTTTCATCTTACATTGTACACATACCGAGTTTTTCGAAAAGTACTTGATTTTAATTTTTGCGTAAATAACTTGAGATACCAAATTTAAACTTTAACCCTTTTGCACACAATCCCATCTTTTGACAACTCTGAAGAAGAGGGCTTTTGAAAATGTTGTGGGAAAAGGAGAAAATGCTGTTAATGAGTAATTTCTCCTGTTCCCATGTTCTGCCCTTCCGAAACAAATTTTCTGTTACATTTTTTTGAGTTGCATTTACTTTGTTGTCTGCAAATACTTTCAGCTTGGACAAGCCTAATAACTACTGTTTCTGTCTTCAATTGAAGAGTTACGGAAATCTTTACTGACCCAAGTTAACAAACTAATGTATCTGCGAAAAGTATCAACCCTGGTCAGCCTGCGCAGTCCACATGGGCTGATCTTGGCCAAAACTTTTCGCTATTGGTCAGTTTTCTGTATGTCCTAGGACCAGTTTACCTTGGGAAGTCGATTATTAAAAAACGGGGATTTTATGGTTCCATAACCATGTGATGGCTTGATTGGTATAATGCATTACGGAGATGCATTAACCCTTCACCAGACGACAAAATTTTAGCCTTGTCCAAATTGAAAGCATTTGCAGACGACAATTTCAATGTGGCTCAAATGATGCAACTTTTCTTTGATAGGGTAGAAAACATTGTGGGAAAAGGAGAAAATGCTGGTAACCAGCATTTTCTCCTTTTCCCACAATGTTTTCAAAAGGCTTCTTTCCCAGGGGCGTCAAAAGGCGTCATTGTGCGGTAAAGGGTTAACCCTTTCCCAAACAACAAATTTTGGACTGGTCCAAATTGATTGGGTTTGCAGACGACAATTTTAAATTTGATGAAAATGGCAGAAAGGTCTCAAAAAGGGTAGAAAACACTGTGGGAAAAGGAGAAATTGCTCGTTACGAGCAATTTCTCCTTTTCCCACAGTGTTTTCAAAAGGCTTGTACTGCAGACACGTGAAAACCAGGGCTTGTTTGGGAAAGGGTTAAGCCCCTTTTTGCCAGAGCATGGCTCATATGTATATGAAATCCCTGAACAGATTAACAAATTTTGTAAATCTGAATGTAGGCATAAAGTTAAGATAAATCTTACACAAAAACTTACAAATTCATAATAAAATGGTACCTCCCAAAAATAGGTTTGTATGGTGACGAGTTAAAATCCATGTTCCTGAAATTCAAACTTTAATATACATGTAGTGGCTTTTAAGTTTTGTCCATGTGACCATATTTTCTGTTATGAAATTATATTTCTTACACAGATTCTGTAATTAATATTACACAAGAAGATTTAAGAAAAGTGCCATATCTGAAGTGTTGTGTAATGGAGGCCATCAGAATACAGTCTGTAGGGGTCCTTACACGGAGAGTTACACAGGATTTTAAGATAGAGGTAAATTTAGCTGACCCCTGGTCATAGTCCATTATCTGACCTCTGACCTTAACCATTACCTGACTTTAGTCCATATTCTGACATCTGACTTTCTTTTAACCTCCATCTCTAACAAGCATTTTATCCATGTCCTACAATGTTTTTTTTCCTATTAAAGACAATATTTCAGCAATATTTGATTTTTCGACTGTGACTGCTTTTAATTTGGACCAGTCAAAACTTTTGTTGTCTAGTAAAGAGTCATCTGACCCTAGTCCATTGTTTGACCTTTGTCTATTGTCTGACCTTTGGCCTTAACCCTTCAAACAATGTGGAGTTTAGGCGACCCCAAGTTAGAAGGCTTTTGAAAATATATTGGGAAAAGGATTTGTTTATTTGTTTGTTTGTATTGGAGTTTAAAGCTATTTTGACAGCCTAGGTCATATCACGGCAGTCAGTGCACCTATGCATGTATTTCCTGGCTTTCCCACACCAGCACTGACACAACTTTCTTTCCAAGTCACAGACTACTTTTTCCACATGCATCAGAGGTGAGAGGTGAAAAATCGCTGGAAAGAAAGTTTGACTCAATCGGGTATCAAACTCATAACCTCCAGGTCACGAGGCAGATGTACTAACCACTGAGCTACCCGGGCTGGCCTTTGGGAAAAGGAGAAAATGCTGGTTACCTGCATTTTTCCTTGGTCCACAATGTTTTATACTGTACCAAGGACAAATCCCATCATTTGAGTCAAATTTATTTTGATGTCTGCAAATGTTTTCAGTTTGGAAAAATTTAAAATTGTGTCCCTTGATTATATTATTTTGAAACATGTTCTTAAGCCTCTGAATACTCTTTATCAAGTGACAAAATTTTACACTGGTCCAAATTGAAAGTATTTACAGACTACAAATCAAATTTTGACAAATGATGGGATACATATCAGAAAGGATACTGCTAATCAGCATTCTTCTTTTCCAACAATACTTTTAAAAGCTTTCTTTTTCGGGGTTGTTTTAGCATGGGATTGTATGTAAAAGGGTTAACCCTTTACCACACAATCACAAGTTTTAACAACAGTGAGGAAGAGGCCTTTTGAAAAAATATATTGTGGGAAAAGGAGAAAATGTCTGCAAAAAGCTTTGAATTTGGACTAGTCTTAATTTCCTTGTCAAGATTGCAGATTTGTCCAAATTGAAGGGATTTGCAGATGACAAGTAGGATGTATTTCAAATCATTGTTTTGTCTTTAGAAGGCCCAAAAACATCGTGGGCAAAGAAAAAAATTGCTTGCCACCACCACAGGATTATTTGGAAAATATTGCTTTGTGGAAACCTGTGATAAATTTATACATTGAGTTATGGCTGTAAGTATGTAATGGAAAATATTGTGGAAAATGGAGAAATATTTCGAATTTATGGAAAGATACACAGTTTGTTTCATATGATTTTACAACGATTCCTTTCTGTTGCAGAATTACATCATAGAAAAAGGGACAATGTTAATGATATCTCCATATTGGGCAAACAGAGATGAGAATGTGTTTGAAAATCCTGATGTTTTCATGCCAGAAAGATGGGAAAATAAAAAAGCTACATTAGATGGATTTATTGGATTTGGAGGAGGGCGATATAGATGTCCTGGACGGTATGTTTATTTCATGCTTTCTGGTAGTTTATCAGGAAATAATAGTGGATTATGGTTTGATAATTTCACCATTTCGACCGATGAATTTAACGATCGATAAACTCACTAGTATGGAAATACTGAGAGCTCTCCTGTCCTGCGCAAGTCCCAACACAAAATGGGGTTAGAGGCATGAAATAAATAGAACATTTTATTTTTTTTTTTTGGTGAAAAATCGAAATTTATTTCATCTCATGAACATCATATGGTAATATTTTCACTTGTGGCTGCGCTACTCACAAAAATATTACTGATGTTCACTCGATGAAATAAATTTCGATCTTTCACCGAAAAAAAACCAAAATATTACTGGTGTTCACTCGATGAAATAAATTTCGATCTTTCACTGAAAAGAAACAACTATCCTCCATATGTAATACACTTTGTTTTTCTCTGTAGCAGCTGACAGAATTTTAGACTTTTCCAAATTAACAGTATTTGCAAACTACAAATTAAGTGGGTCATCTGTGATTATATATAAATTTTGTTTTGAAAGGCTAGAAAACATTGAGGGAAAAGGAGAAAATGCTGTTCACCAGCATTTTCTCCTTTTCCCACAATATTTTCAAAAGGCTTCCTCTCTGGGGTTGTGTGAAAAGAGTTACATCTTTAGCAGACGCCAAAATTTTAAGCTTGTCTAAATTGAAAGCATCTGCAGACAACAAATTCAATCGGAATTGTCTTTGAAAGAGTTGAAAACATTGTTGAAAAGGGAGAAAATACTGGTTACCCATTTCCATAGATGTTTAAAAAAAAAAAGGTCTTCTGCTTAAGGGTTATTGAAATCAGATTGTTTGGTCAAGGATTCAATTCATTACATCCTAAAATGAATCTAGAAGTAAATCACTTTGACATCGTCCCTATGGTATGGATAACCAGCACGAATCATAGTTACATGTGGAAACATTATCAAAAAAAATTGTATGTAACAAGCAATTTCTTAATTTGTCACATTGTTATTTGAAAGGGACTAGAGGCAAGATGAAAATAGAGCTGTTGTACGGTCCAAACAGTTGTCGTCACAGGATATGGAACAAAAGTTTCAAAGAGCCATTACTACTGGCCCGTATTCACCAACCATTCATAACGACATTCTTTGTCTTCTTCTCCAGAATTTTCTAAATTTGAAAGTAACACAACTTCTGATTGGCTAAACCAAATGGTTTAGCCAATCAGAAGTTGTGTTACTTTCAAATTTAGGAAATCTTGGAAAATAAGACAAAGTATGTTCTTAAGAATGATTGGTGAATACAATACCAGTACTCAGTAATCGACCAATCATAATGAAATGCACCAGATGGTGAACTTTAAAGTCTTGTCATACTAAAAGTGTTTGCAAAGGACAAATGTTGCTGGAATGATCTAGGGCCATATCCACCAACCGTTCTCAAATTCATTGTAAGTCTTATTCTAAATTTAGAAAGCAACACAAGTCGGTTATTCTTCAAAATTACAAATTTCTTGAAAATAAGACTGAGACTGTTCTTAAGAATGGTTGGTGAAATACAGACCCAGATTTGTCTTTGATAGAGACCCAGATTTGTCTTTGATAGAGACCCAGATTTGTCTTTGATAGAGTAAAAATGTATGATAAGGATGGAATGATATTTACTTGCAATGTTTTCAAAAGTTGTCTGCATTAGGGCTGTAAGAGGACTGGATTTGGGTTTTTTAAAATGAAAAGCTGGTTTATTTATAGATGGTTTGCATTGATGGAGATAGAGCTGTTTGTTGCCTTGTTTTTACTGAAATTTGACACAACGATACACAGTCCAGTACCTAAAGCTGTAAGTTTGTTTGTTTTAAGTTCTGCTGTTTTTCAAAAACAAAAGCACACCATGTGGGTTCCAATGCTCGGCTGCAGTTGCATTTAGAAATAGATTGATTTCCAATGAAAATTCTAAGTCAAAAAAGGAACATAACTGTGTCAAAAACATTTTGATGGTTATCTGTCCCTGTTGTATCAGTTCTCTTTTTGATAGTAAACAACTAGTCAAAATTTGAAGTAAATACCATTAGTAGAGGCATTTATCATAAAATGTCAAAATTTTTGCATGATGACCACAGGGCTATGACAGAACCTTATGTTTTCTTCATAAACATCCAAGCTACAAAAATGGACGTATTGTCATGATATGAAAAACTTACACAGAGTATGTAGACGTCATAATCGTTGGCAGATTAAAATTTCATTTGGATCTGAGAATCATGAGACAAGTTATAAACAGAAACCTGTAATCACTGCAGTTAAGTTTGAGGACTATTTCAAATTGCCCCGGGTGCTGTTACTCGTTTTACAAAATGAACCCACAACTTGCTTATTTTTGATGTAACAATTCCGCAAATTTTACAAACAGTATTATTTGTGATAAAAAAATATAAAAACACTAAAGATTGTGAAACTACGCCAGAATTCCTGAAGTGAGGATTGTACATGAACATTATGGACATACCTCGTACATGCGTGGTATTGAAAATATATTCTGGTCTGTTGTTTATGTATTTCAGATAACGCTGGTATTCTATTCAGATCATTTATAGGATTATGATAAAACTGTAACACATCTGGTCATAATGCTTGTTCTCATTATGAAACTTGTAAACTCTGCTATGTAATAACAATAGTTTTTTGTTTTTTACAGGACTTGTCTCATGTTGTTGGTACTCAGCAACCACTGACGCCATTCTTCGTTACATGTACGCAGAGGAACAGAATTGTGAACCATTCTGGTACACATAGCTAACTTTTACCAGACAACAAAATTTTAGACTAGTCCATATTGAAAGCATTTTCAAATGACAGTTTAACTCTTTACCAAATGACAAAATTTTAGACTGGTCCAAATTGAAAGCAATTGCAGTTATGACTCATAACTTGAAATGTGTTTCTGAAAGGGTAGAAAACATTGTGGAAAAAGGAGAAAATACTGGTTACCAGCATTTTCTCCTTTTTCCACAATGTTTTCATATGCCTTCCTCTTCAGGGTCATTTAAACTGGGGATTGTTTGGTAAAGGCGAAAGATCTCTCAGGGCTGGTTGGTTCACTGGTAATAAACAGGACTAGAAATCAAAGTGTAACAAGTTCAAATCCCTGGTTAGGCCAGAATTACTTCTGAGGACCTATGAGAGTTGTTGTGACAAGATTTATTCCTCTCTCATTGCTGAATATAATAACTCAGATTTTGTTTCTGAGGGAAAGCAGCCAGTGGTTTGGACAGAATATAGTGTAACTGTGTTTGTGACTCCAGAAACATAAACAGATGCAGATGGAAACACACAGGTGCACATGACATATCTGACATCATTAGTAGATGACTATAGAATCACATAAGTAGTTGCACATGACATAACTGAAATATTATTGAAACCCCCACCCTCATTTTTTTTTCTATGTTGAAAAATGGGGCAGGGGGTGAATGGAGGAAAACAGAAACACATGTAGATAGATAAATGATGAAATCCTTGTGGGGGGGGGGGAAAGGAGGAAACACATGTAGATAGATAAATGATGAAATCCTTGGAGAGGGGAAGGAGGAAACACATGTAGATAGATAAATGATGAAATCCTTGGAGGGGGGGAGGGAAAGGAGGAAACACATGTAGATAGATAAATGATGAAATCCTGGGGGGGGGGGGGGGAACACATGTAGATAGATAAATGATGAAATCCTGGGGGGGGGGGGGGGGGGGGGGGGGGAGAGAAACACATGTAGATAGATAAATGATT